>OX451388.1:12482961-13092111 GCA_949629135.1 Eremobia ochroleuca
CAATAAAAATCGGACGTTATTGATGTACTTACTTACTTAACATTGCAAACACGTTATTTTCAGCCAAATCACAGGCGCCTATTGCAAGTACCCTCACTGCACAACATGCAATTGTTTTGTTCCTAATGAATGATTATGTTTTAAAGTGAGAACAATTTGTTTACGGTTCAAAGTACGTTTCAATTGAACTATAAAAAGGAATTATTTATGTATATGAAAGAAAAATATAAAAAAGAAAAATCGTGCATGAACTAAACGGTATATTTATTTTCAATATACATATTTAATAGCTCTACGAGCTAAACGCATTTCATCATGATCATCTGCCTAACCTTTTCCCAACTATGTTGGGGTCGGCTTCTAGTCTAACCAGATGTAGATGAATACTAGTATTTTACATGGAGCCACTGCCTGTCTGACCTACAAAACCCAGTTACTGGGTAATATGAAGCCCCTTGATTCTGGCGACCCGTAAAGACTGTCAAAGATCCACGAATGACAGCCGGACCAAGGGCTTTACGAGCTAAACGCTTTTATAATATTAAAATTAACTGAACATTTTAATTAGGCTCCTAGCGATAAGGGCAACAATTTAACATTCAAACTTAACTTTAAGAACATTAACTTCACCGTTATCTTAGCAATCATAAGCCAAAGATAAAACTTGTGAATCTATAAACGGAGGAAGTTACAAAAGTATGTAGACGCGTTAACCTTTACGTTAGCGAAGAGTTGTCTGCGCTAACCCTGTAACTAAGCCACCGTGAATATAAAAAAGAAAATGGTGTTTCAATCAATCATGAGTCACATAGATTTGTGGATGTCTTTTTGGGTATTACAATATGTTCAATGTTATAAAATTTAAACACACATTTTATCAAATGATTCTATCCACATTGGGCGGAAATCGATAGTTGTAAACAGATGTTTTATAAATTTTGCAAAATATAGCGTGTATGCGTCAAAAAACTAATAAATGACACCTAATAAACTATTATCCAGACAAAACTACCAAAAATCGTTTGAATCGACATATTCGAGTTCTGCGCAACTCCACGTTGAAAAAAGCGTGATAGTACGTAGGCCGGTCGCCTGTGTGATAGATCCTTCTAAAGCTATGTATACATAGTACCTATGCATCATGTTACTCACAGGAGTGAGTTCACTCCATGTGGAAACTACGCCGGCGCGAACATTCAAAATTCTTTTGCAGATCTTTAAGGCGCGTATTTACAGTTTTAAATTTGTTTTGATATGAATGAAGGGGCAGATTTATACATTATTATATATTTGTTAAACCCACCACATGCTTTTCGTTCGGTAAGTAACGAATTTGACCTATAAAACTGTAAGTATCGAATAATGTGTTCAGCGTAGCATTCTCGTAGCAAAATTTGTAGACTTGCTACGCCTATCATTTTTAAACAGTGGTTGTCCCTAAAATGCTTGTTTTATTAAAAAAACTATATTAAATCGAATTGAAATCACTAATATGTAACACAGCAAGCATGCTATTCGCTTCTCGATATGAACCATATCAAATAATACGCAAAAATTGCTACGAGTAGGTAATTCAAAATGGGAAAATTTGATTATAAAACAAACTTCAGTGCAGACCTCTTTTCTTAGAAAAGTAATTTTAATAGTGCGGCTAACGATACCAACGATGTGTACATTTGTCTCTATGAACCCCTTAGGCCAGCCAGACATCCCGCAGTAACAATATGAGGAAACAAAAGTTGTCATACCAGTACAAGTGCTTCGCTTTGATAACGTATCATGAATGTCGTCTGTAAATGTATCTCGGTAATTGTGTTCTAATGTATGTTGTGTAGTAACTGTAGAGAAGCCAGGCGCGGGTTATCATGCAGATTGCGGCGAATCAATAGGGGCGCCTCGGCCACTGACGGCGGATGACGATCAATAGCGTCCCAGTGGAGCTGTCTCCGCATTAAGGGGCTTCCTCGAACGCCCTTACACCTACCCACAGTCTACCTACACTTCGTACATAACTTAGTGTTACAATACGACCAATGTGCCGACTGTTTCTGTCGAACGCGTGTGAATATTATAGATTTCAACGATAATTTATATTTTATGATTTAGGCTTTGCGCGCTTTAACCCAAAGCAGGGTAGTTACTGAGTTTATTACCGAATTCATTTCCCACTTTTTATTGACATATATACTTAGATTTAGCGGTCTTTAAGTTGTTTATAGCTACTCATATTTTAATCAAAGACCATTAATAGGCACCAATTAACACAGGTAGGGTTACCTTATACCTAGGTATATGCGAAAAAAAAACTTAACTTAATTTCAACGGAGGATCGGGTTATGAAAAAAAAATTTTAAACCCGAAATATGAGCGTTGATAACAACAACACGTGATCTCAAAATCCGATTAAGATTAACATAGTTAGGTACTTAGTTCAACATAGTTCCCAGGCTGATCAATAGGAATGGAATGAAAACATGGAGTGTGTGAGCAGACTTCCCGCGGAAGTTGTAAAAAACACCTATGGGGAATGGGTTGTTGGTGTTGTTGCGATGAGCTAGCAATCCGTCAAATCTATCTACTACACTGTTAAGGTATGCGTACATTACGTGTGGCGCATCAGCGCATTATTCAATTACGGAATGTCATCATTTCAACTGTCTGTATTTTTACGTGCCGATTCGAAAACCTCCCCTCCTAACCATAGTACCGTCGACAAGAGGGGCGGGCAGGATCCCACGCTTTGATACTTTACGCAATGTATCCGACTACTATACCTAAGTAGGTAAGTATGGTATGCGCATTCGTTTATATAAAATCGTAAAAAGTGAGAAAGTGATTCGTGCAGATTCCTGTGCCGCAACCGCAATGCGACCATAGTAGGTTGGCATAATGTGCACTCATCTTTTAGCGGGCATACCAACCGGTCGATTCTGCAAAAATCTCAGCGTGATAACTAAGGTGAAGTGAGCTTAGAGTGAGCTGTGAGTCATGCTGATGCTAGGGACTGACACTATTGACGACTCACTTCACCCAAGTTTTCACGGTGAGATGGTTACAGAATCGCACGGCTGTTCTACAAATCTTCTCTGTCTTGTACTTTGTGGGAGGTACGAGTTTTTGGAAATTTGCTCATGGCGTATGAAAAAACATTCATACGAAAGTAATTTAATTTGTAATTTTGAAAGTAACAATAAAAATCTGTTTTTAGGTAATTAGGTATTTACCACGTTATTCATGTCAAGGGCTGATTTTTCAATCGCCAGATAACTTTTATTCGAGGAACAAAATTGAAGTTTGACAGTTTTTTTATGAAATAACTTTCAAAATTTCAAAATTATTCCTCGAATAAAGTTATCAGACGACTGAAAAATCATCCCTAAAACAAACAGCCACTAAATTTTTGCTTGTTAGAGCACTGACTATCCTGTTTATTATATAAGGTCCCATTAAAATAGATGGACAAACTTTTAGAAACATTCAGACCACCAAAATAAGGACAACGGGAAAAAAATATATTAAAAAAATGCATTAGATACTTACAAGAAAAATAATCAGCTAACGAAAATATACTAATGTGCCGGCAATTTATTAATTTTAGGTCTGAATAAAATCACTTTAACCAGTGTTTTTTTTTGCTTGGATATCTTTGGTTAGACGTACCTACAGAGCGCTGTGTTAAAATTTGTCCATCTATTTTAATGGGACCCTGTATATAGGTACCTACCCAATAATTAGGTCGGTAGATATCCTATATGCCAATATTTACTCCTACAGCTAAATGGTTTTCTTGCTTACGAGCCAACCCAGCCTCTTTGGGGTGTAGACAGAGAATCGAGCGGTTGTTTCCCATGCCGGGTAGGTAGGTACTTAGCTAGGTTTGTATGCATTCGGAGGTCTATCTCTACATCTATAATTCATTTTGTTCAGACTCGTCGGTTAACCTCGGTTCGTTTGCGTTATATTTCATATGAAAAACGTTAAATATATTTTTCCTCACAATCTACGATGTCTGTGAGGCTGAGGTGTGAGTCTGAGTTCGCACTCTCCGTAGCTATTACATACATGTACGGGTACCTACATATTTTAGATAGGCGATCCTGCCATACCTATTATTCTACACTAGCTTCTGCCCGCGAATTTGTTCGCGTGGAATGACTTGTTCCCCCGACCCCCGCGTCGTATCGCATCGTCCGTCCGTGCTATTCGTTTTCGCTTAGCTTCTGTCATATGGTCAGCTGCTAAGGGTCGTAGTGTGATTTCAAATAGTCTATAATCATCCTCAAGATCAAACGCAAAAATAATTTTTAAAATCCGACTTGTAGTTCCAGAGACTAGTGCGTTCAAACAAACAAACCTATCCTTCAGTTTTATTATTAGTACTAGCGCGCTTTGTCCGCGAGAAATTTCTTGTTCCCCGACCTACCCTGTCGCATCGTATCGCATGCCCGCGCTATTACTTCCGTCTTCGCTTAGCGTTCTTTCTTTTTTCTTTTTGCTCGGCTCCTAATGGTCCTAGCGTGATATTAAATAGGCTATAGCCGTCGTCAAGAATTAGGCTATTATATACAAAAATAATTTTGCAAATCCGACCCGTAGTTCCAGAGATTAGCGCGTTCAAACAAACAGACTCTTCAGTTTTATCATTAGTTTTCTTATGATACCTACAGGTTTCCTAGTTTAAGAGACAGGGTTCATTATTTTTTGTATGCATAGACTTTTTTGTAGACCTAAATCTTCTGTACACAAGCTATGTTTTTATGCTTATTGTATTCCTATCACTTTGTTTTGAACTGTGTCTGTGTGCATTATTTGGATAAATAAACATTTTTACTATAATTGTTATTGTTTTCGGGATGCATGAAGAAGCGTCCTCGTGTAGCGCAGTTGGTTCCGTCAGTTACTCAACTGAACCGAGCGCTCGGGGCATCCAGGACAGTCACACCCAACACCTTATTTGACTGGCCAATTCTTCCCTTGCGGTCGTAACGCCCGCCTGGTTTGCGACCACCCTCCCACCGGAGTCCAGCGTCAAGCAGCCTGGTGTTTCGTCGATGCTTGGGAGTTCCAGTGCCTTAGGCATCTTCTGAGCACGCTGGTTCCATCACAGACCTCATCCATCGCTATCCATCAGGCGTGATCGAGGACAAGAACGGGCCCAACCAGCAATAAAAAAAATTGTATTGAGAGACATATTCAACATTCGATATTTTTGACAAGTGAATACCTTGAATACAAGAAGCATCTCACGATCTTTATGAATCCCCCTTCAGGTCTCATGAGGTCATCACCTTCTTAGCAATTTCCAAAATGGGGTCGACTTCGAGTCTAACCGGATGCAGCTGAACACCAGTATTTTATATATGTAGCATCTGCCTATCTGACCTTCACAACTCAGTTAGGTACTCCATAACAAGATAGCCCTTGGTGATACTGGTTGTCTCAGACTTCAGACTACCCTTACATAACGACCTTCAAAGATCTACGAATGACCGTAATCGACGGCTTAGCCGCTGAGCAGACGATGGACCATTTATCAGCGACGATAGAATGTATGGAAATCTATGCGATAACGCACTCGAAGAATAAAACGAGCGCGCAGCCGACGCTTACCGAATGAGCTCTCTAGCGGTCAATTAGAATGTCCGCAGTCTGCTGAACTTCTTAACTTGCTTTCTGACACAGAGGGGTTACGATATGAAACGGGTGGTCAACCATCCACTGACCGACCCCGGCGAGCGTAGCTTAACCTTGATAGATGACCCGTTCGGCTTTAACTTGAACACGAGCATGCCACGAGACCCTCTCCTACATGAGCACGTCCTTGATAATTTCACTTTGTTAGCGACTTTACGCCGTAGCAATAAACTGTTACTGCTACGGCGTAAAGTCGCTAAAGCTTTCGTAGTCCCAAAACTTACCACTAGTAAAAATTAACTACTGAAAAATTATGATCGCCACATCAGCAATATTTATCTGTTTTATTACCTATCACTGTTGGAAAACGGTTAGGAAAAATATAAGAAATAATAAATTTAATGTATGAAGCATACTTTTTATTTCTAACATAATTTAAAATCATGTAAATCGTGTAAAATCTGAATAAAATATCCAACAATATTATATCAACGCAAATATAATATTTAATTTAACCTAACTATAAATATATCTATAGCTATCTAGATTCGGTAAACCTAAAATCTATAGGTAATATTCCGTAAAATAATCAACAATTTTCACTAATGGCATTTGCAGGAGTAATTCAAATCAACAATAAAATTCATTCTATAAAAATATTTGAGATAACAGTAAGTAGAAATAAGGACTTGTCACAGCTACTTACGAACTTCAGTTAACTTTAACATTAAAACTAACAAATAATAATATGAAACGACACGAGAATTACAGGTAACTTATTTCAATTCCAAATATAATCCTACTAATTTAATAACTTATTTAAAAAAAAAAAAACATTTTGGCACAATACACCAAAATAAAAGAAATTTCAAAATACATAATACCTTATTTTCATATGATATACTTAACAATAGAACATCCACAGAGTATGTGGCCAAATTATATTCGAAAGTAATAACTTAATTAAACATTTATCAACAATAAAAGGACAACTTACAAATAGTCAAGGAATATCGATCAAGATTTCAAGACATTCTCTAACAATTTTTGTTTGGCATTATGGACTTCATTTACGGCATCGATAACAGTGAAATTCATATTAAGATTCAACCGATTGTAAGCACCTATTTATTTGTAACTGCAACTTTAGCCCTTTTCTTAATAATAATAAAGTTCACTGATAATTGTATCAGCTTTCAAACAATTACAATCTAAGAAAACCCTTCTACGCTAACATATTTGTAAATCAGCGTCAAAAATGTATTTTAACTGAATCTATAAAATTAAGATATTTGAATTATGAACTAGATCATTCGTTAACTTGTCGCCTCTGTTGACCGATATGAAAATGCTGCCTTACAATTTATCCGGCTCTGGCTGTACAAGACAACCTCTCGTAGTAAAGTATCCTTAAACTAAATACAGCCAATCATATCTATAATATCACTTACTTCAATGAATTTAATAAACAGACGCTACTATATCAACATCTGCACGTCATAATGCGCTGCTTAATGACAAACACAACAGATAATGAAGTTTTGCCACCATTTTACAGTACAGTTCCAAGATACCTATTTATTTTTGAAATGCAAGTTATTTTTCTTTTTATATTCTTCCATTTTCAAGTAAATAGAAGTGCATTTGATCTAATTATTTCTTAAAATACTGAACTGGGTGATACTACAAGGACGAAAACGATCCTTTAAAATGTTATAAAAATTTCAATGTTTTAACAAGCAAAAGCTATCAGTCTCTTCCACTGCATAATCTGACCTAAAGTATTTTAGCAAGGCATTGATTTACGTTCAACAAGGCACATTAGCTTTACATATCACCTATCCAATGTCATGCCACAATTGACACAGAACCTAAGGCACATATTTGCAGGATAATAAATGAAAATTAATTCCTTTGACCATGACTTGTCCACATATGCTCTTTGAATGTCTCACGCATAGTGAATGACCTTGGACATAGATAGCAACACAGCCTATTGGTCAAGTCAGAGTGCATTAATCTGACATGATATTTTAAGGCTGACTGGTTGGAATACTTCATGCCGCAGTGGGGGCAGTCGCCGCAGATGGCTGCGTGGTTCGACTGCTGGTGCGCGAGTCCCTGCGACGTGGACGCGCATCCGCCCAGCACGGGCACGGTAGACATTCCTGCCAGCATCAGAAGAGCTTGAGATTGATCTTGATTATAAGTACTGTCAGATTCTGCACCATCTTGATGTTCTGACAGTAACACTTCTGGTTCATATTCCACATCAGATTTCGGTGACTGCTTTTCCGGTTTCAAATGCAGTTCTTCAGTAAATACAGTTTTAATAGGACTTTTAGATGGCGCGTTGGTAAATGTTACTGTGTCTGTGTTAATATCCTTTGACCGTGTTGAACAGTGCACATCCACCATGACATTTGACACTTTCTTGAGAGTTGAATTGTTGGCACTAGCTTCACTTTTCGATGGATTAATCCCTGCAATGAAAACACATAAAAGTAATTCCAAAAAAAAAAAATTGTGACTAATTAATTGTAAAAATACCTTAAAGCAGATGAGAATTAAATCTAAATAAATTTTGGGAATAACTTCAACAAACCTGAAAGCAGGGATCTGGCAAGCATGCTGTTTTCATAATCAGGAAGACTATCGTCATTTTCAGAGTTGGCAGTTATTGATAAAGGGGGTGAGTTGTCATCATCTGTCCGTTCTGTTTTGATTGTTATCGGAATGTTATCTCCTTGAACAGTCACCTGAAAATGGTTAAGAAGTAAAATTAATAGCAAATTAGTGAGCAAAATAAACTCAGTTTTTTTTTTTGTAAATATTGAAAGTGACAAGATTCTAATACTCATTTGACTATGTAGAAACAACCAGATATTAATAAAACACTAATAAATATAATGGGTATAAAAAGACAATCAACAAAGCAGAGAGTCATTTATACTCCATGGGGAGTACAAAACAAAAAAAAAATTAGAAATCTAAGCATTCTTTTGTTCTGGACCATACCTGGGAACCCTCTCGTTACAGAAATATATTCCACCTTTTACTGAGGTTTTTTAATAAAAACTTTTTAACACATCTTTATATACCCTGTAACGTTGCAAGCACCGATAAGCACAATGTTTTGCGGGTGTTACATTGTGCACTATTGCAAACAGCAAATATTCACACAAAAAATTAGTCTTTTCCCAGCAATTATTTTCGATGTGTAGAAAGCATAGTTGACAGCTTTGTGATGAGTCTTTTTACACCCTGTATAATACAGTAGTAATAAATATTGCAGCATTAATAAATGATGCATTAAAATTTTATGACAATCATCCTTTTTTGAAAATATATTCAACCTCATTTTTGGAACTTTGCTTGACCAGAAAATTTATAGTCAAATATTTTTGTAACTTGGAATTTTCTCATGTCATAGAAGATTTTTCGATAAAGCCATGTGACTTGAAGAAAATTTATGAGACACGACGGTTCAAGAAGTTATTTTAGGAAGTTACACCAAAATTTTAAGTACCTACTATGATTATTATACTTTACAGGTAATTTAAAACACCTCTTTGTCATATGAGTAACAGACAGTCTGCTGTGCAGGGCCTGCATGGAGGATGGCGAGACAGCGGTTCATGTGCTTGTAAGCTACCCGGTGGTCGCCACGTACAGGGCAAAGTACTTCGGTAACCTAGGGACCCTACATGAGACGGTCAGTAACATAAAGGCGTTGCTGGCCTTCCTTGAGGAGCTGTGGTGGATCGAATAATCGATTTTCCCACCCATACGCAAAATACGCGCATTGACGTGGAGTTACGGATACCAGCCCGTATTACTTATTACCTATCCCAGAACCAGAGGTACATTCAACAAAATCGTTGAGTCAGTGACTCCCCTTGATTTGTTATCCCAGCTAAACCGGTATTGTCCATGAGTTTCAAGAAGAAAATTTCGGCCCACCCACCTAACTACTAGCTACAGGCTAGGTTATAGTCACACCTAAGGTGCAAAACATAACTTATGCGATTTGGGAGGGTTGTAAATTTTAAATGTTTATATTATTTTATAACAAAATTGTGAGATGTTCGCTTTAACTTTAATATGAAGTTCAAATTTGTAGTTTAAATATTACCAGGTAATTTCTTTAGTCAAGAAGAACTATACATTATAATAGGATGTCGAATTTTCAAACGCTTGTCCTGAAATATTACATCAATTGCATAAGTGACATTTTTGCACCATAAGTGCACAGTAGTCATAGTAACTCCTGTATTAAAAACATTCCTATAGTTCGGAACGTCACCTTAAAATCTGTTGATCTTTTAAATAAACAATGACAAAAACTATGAATTGGCTTAGTACCCTTACCTACTAGGAGCGGTCTTTTATTTAAGCTAGGCGTTCGTCAGGATTCAATTGCAATCGTATCGTATTTCGACACGTAACAATATTACACTAAAAGATTATAAGGTTCAAATGCCTCAGTTATTGTTGTTTTATAATTTAAAACAACCCATTGGTTCTATTTTATCAAGTTTCTTTGTGTGTGTGTTGTATTCTGTATTTTTTAATGGTTTTTTTTACACTTTTGCTATTAAAAATCAAAATTATACATATTTCTATGGCAAAGAAGTGTATCCTATCTTTTGTCTTTCACTACAATATGTATAATTACATATAAATTTTACCTGAGATGATGCAGAACTTTTTCCATTAGCCGTTATCGTTGCTGGTTCAATCTTGCCCTCACATTTCTTGTCAATATTATTTTCTGGTAAGAACACTGGATTATCAAGTTTAGTTGTTTGCAAAAGATTACTTCTACTATAAATATCACAAGTTTCTAAAAGTTTACTTTTTTTGGGTGCCTCCCCAATAGTAACATCATTAGGTTTGTCAGAAGTACTACTTCGTCTCTTCTTCAAAGCGGGCAGTTTTGCTTCCTTCTGAGCAGCACCAAAAAGTGGCTTTGATGAAATAGTCAGTTGTGTATATAGTTTATTTGACGTGTTAGGAGATGAGAAATTTTCTTTCTGTAATGAAGAACAAGGTAATGAGTAAAAATCATTTTTTGCTAACACACATTTAATTAACATGGCTTCAACTTTTAGTTGCAGTTCTAATGTATCTTCAAAGATATTTACCTGCTGTGTCACACCAGTTAATCCTTTCACTTGTAAAAGCGCCGCTGTGTGCAGGAATGAAGACAACTTGCTCTCTTCAATGAACACTTCTCCTTGGTACATGTACGAGAGCAGACTGACAATATCATCGGCTGACACATCTTTTAGTATTATTACTGGATGCTGGCAAGGATTCTCCTGAAATTGCAAGCCCTTCAATTAATAAATCTGCTTTAAAATAGTACCTTCTTAATTGCAATTTACTAGTTATGTGTTTCATTCACTTAGCACATTTTCATTAATTGAAAAAACGAAATAATAATAATGCAATAGTTACTATTTACAGTATATTACATTTAGATGAGTTTGTACGAATTGTAAGAAATCTATGTATAACATAATGTTGACATAACATTTGATGCATTTGAATGCAACAGCTTGACAATAATAGGGTCAAACAGAATAGAAAACTAAAAGTATGTGAACATGTTATGTTCATTGGTATAAATATGAAGGTTATTAACGTCCTAAGTCATTCACCTTGAACACATTCCTGAAGTACGGGCTGCACGCTGACAATATGACTTTGTGGGCCTTGATATTTCTGCCTTCACAGGTGAGCGTAACGTCGACCAAATCTTCTGAACACTTCAATGAATCCAAGGCACTCACTATGTTTGACTGGAAGTTGTTCCAACGTAAACAGAATTGATCAGCCATCCCTATGGTTTCTGTCTAATAATCTGCCAAACAAAATTATTTATGCTGACTTCTAGTTTTGACAAAATGACAGTGTAACGAAACCGTTCAAACTACACGTTATAGAAAATATTCACAAACCTGTGGTAGAACGCTCATTACAGTAAAATAAAACATTAGTTTTAGTAAAATTTTGTTGTTTCAAGATTCAATAACTTTGTAAAATGCATAAAAATGCAAGGCATGACCTCCATACGCTTGACACTGTCTTTTTCTTTCACTTTCTTGCAAAATGCTTGGTCTATGAAGCCCATAGACTAAGTATTCTATTTCTATGTAATAGTGACATGACCATCGACTTTCACTACAAGTAATGTAATCGACTAAGAATTAAAATCTTAGCGACTTTATTTGGGGACCCTAGATGGTTAGAGGTAGCAATGTAGGGGGAAAAGTTGATAACTGAGTCGTTGCCGCGTGAAGAGAGAACAATGAAAATATATTTGTAAGTCTCAGATACAAACCCCGTGGTCAAGGGTCCACTTTAGGGATCCACAATGGACAAAAAATTATGTCTGTGATCTTCGGCGCCGTTAATTTTCGTATGATCGTATGGAGCCTGCCGAATAATGACTTAAACAGACAAATCTGAGAAAGAAATTGTGAGCTTTGCCTAAACCTTTACTGATTTGACTGACATTAAAAACTCAGATTTGGCCATTTTTTTTAAAGTAAGATGCATACTTTTATAAGCTGACAGGGCGGTTTAAAGTTATTCTATGCAATAGTATTTATTACATGTCCTGATAGAATTAATATCTGATGGACTGATGGAGCATTTTGCCAAATAAAACGGGTCGTAACTTGTCTTTGATCCAGTAAAGTACTCAAAACTGATCCAAATCAGAGAACCCAATAGCTTTAATAATTACTATTTGTAGTGCGGCTGTAAAGTAATGTGTGCGAACGTGCCCTTACGTGCGGCAACGGGGAGCATAACTACCCGACGAAGGATCACAAGTCCGTACGTCACGCTCGCAACCCACTCATTAAAGTTTTCGTTGTTTTTTACCTTACCCGTTTGTAACCCCTAACTGTGTTTAAAATTAATTTATAATATTCTCTAACAGTTAAACGGATGTTCGATTTCCTTTAAAAAGACCCAACACCATACCCTGAAAAAAACTATCCTACATATTTTGATTTGAAGCTAACATTTCTGTGATTATGTTTCGGTATTTAGAAGTTTAAAAATATCAAAGACTTGAGTGGTTTAATATTTATTGCAATAAAATCATTATTATTTTACAATATATAACGCAACTATTTACACTAAGTACTCAGTTAAAGGAATGGAGCCTCTTGACAGGTTGGCCTCGGGCCTCAGCATGAATTTGGACAAGACAACACTCACTTGCAGAGTCCAATCCACTTCGAAGGGTCGCTTCTCGAAGTTGTAAAGGATTATGTCTACCTAGGTCAAGTCATCCAGCTCGGTGCTCGGCTTTGAGAAAGAAGCCGACAGAAGGGTACAGTTGGGATGGGTAGTATTTGAAAAACTTTATCAAATCCTCTCGTCACCTAGCCGCGGTGTTTGAAAGCTAAGTTGACACACGGACACGCCGGTTTCCTCATGACGTTTTCCTTCACCGTTTTGAGAGCAATACTGATGAAATCATGTACTCAAGGTAAAGCGCCTTGTCGGGGTTCGAAACTACGACCTACAACTCGTAATTCGCAGCCGTTACCACTGGGCCACCACTGCTCTCTTAGCACTTGTCATGTTCATGACATACGGTGCCGAAACGTGGACACTGATGGTTGTGCTGGTGCACAAATTCAAGGTCTGCGCGCTATGGAGCGAGCTATGCTCGGAGTCTATTTGAAGGATAAAATCAGGAATTCAATTATCCGGAATAGAACCGGAGCTATAGAAATAATTATAATAGCTTGCAGAGTAAGCAATATGAGCTCATTATACAATTGTTTTTATTGGGCTGTATAAGTCAAATCAGTTTAGTTTTATTTTTATTATATTATTGACATAATCAACCCATTTCAATGTTTTCTAATGAGTTGATTGCAATATGTGGTTAGCTAGTGACCTCGACGATTGATCATATTATTCTTACCTGAGCAACCGGCAGCAAGTTCGTCATGCTCCCTCAGATGTCACTGCTTGCGGTAGCGTCGGGGGTCGGGTTGCCTCCTTCCCTCAAATATGGCGAGGGGGGTAATGGCTGATCTTTGCGTTATGCTCGTGAACGGGTGCTGCTTGTGGTGACTGGTCGTCTTGCTGACCATGGTTTTATTATTGTTATAATTAGTAATAACTTGTTTATTTAGTTTCCTTCGATGGTCCTAGTTTATCATTTGTGACTTCAAGCGACAGCTATGTAAACAGAACCCAGCATTGCATAAATATGTTAGCGGTCACGCCCTTCATACCTGGAGGCTTTTATTTAATTTTCATTTATTAATTTTTGCTTGAGTACGTATAGTTTTTTATTGTATTTCTTGGTATATTGGCGTTGCTAGCTGACATATGGCAAATAATTTAATTTAATTTAGTGTCCTGTGTCTTGTAATGTTAATTACTTTGCATACTTTGTATTGTATTCAGTCAAGTATTTTCTAACTGAACAGACAGCTGTGCTGCTGGGGAGTTTGTTGCGCCACTTCTTCTTCCCAGCGAAAGCACTAGGAAGTGGTGAAGGGCGGGCGTTTTGGGGGACTGTCTTTTGTAATTTTGACGTTCGAAAAGTGCTGATTCTCAGCCTAGTTTGAATAAATGACTTTTGATTTTGATTTTGATTTTGATTTTGAAGTAGCAGTGGGCTAGCCATGTTTATCGAATAACCGATGACCGGTGGAGCAGACGAGTCCTGAAGCTGGAATGGAGTCCACGTATCGGCAAGCGTAGTGTGGGACGCCCCCCAGCTATATGGACCGACGGAGATGTAAGTGCTGTAGGTATTATACCGTTTGTATTGAAACGTATAAAACGAAAAATACCGTATAATACGGTATTATACCATTTGCTACGGTATTTTATGTATAAATCGATTGTTTCTATATTTTTTAAGTAAATTGTCCGAGTAATAATTAAAATACTGAAAATACGGTGGAAATGCACAGATATAAAACATGAAATGGTATTTTAAATCTGTATTTTGAAGTGAAAACATCTTTAGCATCGTTGTGATTTGAAAATCATTGAAACGATAAAGCGACAGTAAAAAGAGATAAACACAAATTTATAAGATTTATCGTGCGAGAGAATGAGATAGAAGTAGTGATGAGCAAAATTGGTCTTGGTTTTGCTGTCGTGGTCTTGGTCTTGCAAAAAAGCAAGACGAAGACCAAGACCAAGACTATATAAACAAGACCAAGATCAAGACTCGAAGTATTTGAGCAAGACCAACACCAAGACCGAATAAGCAAGACCAAGACCAAGACTGAGTAAGCAACACGAAGACCAATACCAAGACTGTCCCAGTCTTGGTCTTGGTCTTGCTTTGCTCATCACTAGATGACGATGACGATGACGATGACAATGACGATGACGATGACGATGACGATGACGATGACGATGACGATGACGATGACGATGACGATGACGATGACGATGACGATGACGAGGACGAGGACGAGGACGAGGACGATGACGATCACGATCACGATCACGATGATGATGATGATGATGATGATGACGATGATGATGATAATGATGATCTTCGTAGATTGTCGGTACTGCTCTGGGTGCCTTCAAGCAGAAACCTAATACGCTGATAGTCGTGTTACGTGCTACGCACGACGCTTGGGTCCGAGCGTTGTACGTGTCTTAGTACGTGTGTGCTTGCCTGCATCCTGCGTATTACGAAGCTTGGGTAAAAGCATCATAACAACCGTGGTGTATTGTATACGTGTATCGTTTACATAAATATTTCATTATTGAAGGCTTCACTTCTATCGCGTGTGAACTGCACACATGTTTTTTTTTTTTATTTATTAAAGGAAAAATAACAACAATAAAAACAATAGAAAATTGTTTAGAGCGTACTTAAGTGGGTCCTAATCTTATTTCAATCACAAACTCTTTTTATTAATAATTTAAATTCTTCTTCAATTTTATTATTTTCATCACTAAGTGTCTGAAAACCCTGCCATACATCAGATGCGTGTCGGGGCATTTTTGCCAAAAAAGTATCACGTCAATGCGTAAGCGAGACGACACTAACACGGCGCGAACGCAGCAGCTATAAAATAGTACTCTGTGAACGCAGCGCGATAGAACATGTCTTTACGTGTTGGACGGCGACGAATGCAACGTTGAGCCGTGGGAGGGCCGATCACGCGGTAAGTCGTACCTACTGTGCGGTACATTTAAATATTCAACAAACACAATAATTAAAAATAGACGGAAATATAATACTATAATAATATCTGTGAAGTTTAATTACTAAGTAATCATTAAATTAAAATTAGTCATTCTAAAATATAGAATACAATCGACACTTAAAATATATTTTATTTATTAAACTAGAACTCTTCGTAATAATGCAGGATCTTAAAAAGTGAATGAAAATATAAAATACCAATAATACCGTAAGTTATAATAAAATACCTGTTTAATACATAGCCTTTTGGTATTATACGGTATTTGTACAACCATACCGATGACCTAAAGAAAGTGGCTGGGACAGACTGAATGCAGAATGCGGAGGACAGGGTATTGTGGCGCAGCCTAGGAGAGATCAATAGCCAGAAGTGGACTGCGATAGGCTGAGTTGATTGATGTAAGCACGGCTACACATCAAGCTATATCTAACCATTATAAGCTGACTTCTGATTGTATGAAAACCCAAATGCGAGGTCAGCTAAAACTGAAAATGTATAGCTGGATGTGTCGCCGCGTATACAGTGGGCTTTTCTTCATGTCGGAAAATGGTTGATTCAACTCAATGTAGTTAGGCTTGTAATACCTTGGAAGAAGTGGTGATGACAGGTGAAGCAAGACTGAAGCGGAAGTATCGAATGTCCGGCGGCAAGATAGGTGGACGAAATTGTTTGATACCAGTGCGGGTCAGCCATGGACGAGGTGTGCACAGGAGTGTGGAGATTGTACGGGCAGAAACGCAGAAAGTCTCAAAGGCCATACAAAGATGGACTACTGGACAGGATACTGTTAATTGTGATCTGTGGACTGGTCTAACGATAGAGTCACATAACTTCTGGCAATCTCTCTATAAATACCTAAATATTATCGCGAGGTTGGAGAGTTTTCGTTCATTTCAAATAAACAAACATTTCCGCAGAATGACAGATATTTCTGATAAGTATGTCAATAGTGTTAATCGTGTTAATGTCGTCACTCGTCCCACTTTAACGCATGTTTTGCATTCTGCTCTGACGTCAGAAAAAACCCTGGATGCCTCTTACTCACAGGGTCCCAAAAAATGGAAACGGGGTATCTATAGTTCAATCCATAGGTTCAATCACCCAACACCACTCAAAAACATTAATTCATTTCCATTAGTTCATTCTCTATCTACGATTTCCATGCACATAACACATAACATAATACACCATAGACATTATTAACACACGAATGTCACCAACAGCAAGGCACTTTGTAAACGTTACTGTCAAGTCTTCTCTGTGGTTACTGTCACTGTCAAATTCAAATGTCATCTTTTTGTGAAACTCAAATCCGAAAATTTTGTTTGTTCGTGACGCGCCGTGGCTCGTGTGAGTGAAGGCAAAAGACAACAATATCTTTGTTTTCGTGAGGCTCTTTTGTCTGTTTTAAATCCCTATAGAATCTTGATACCTAATATTGCTTAACAATGGCTAACGATCCTGAAAGATTCGATTCCATGCTGTTAGCGATGGCCCAGCAGCACGAAGGTGGTGTAAAGGATGTAAGTATGATAATAATTTAGCAGGAAACCTTATTCGTTTCTTTTTCTCTCTTTGAAAAGGCGCACTTTCAATATAATAATTTGAATTTACTTTTAACTTTAGGGGTAATCTGGGAATTTCAAATTCTCGATTGTTCTACGAAGTTCTCTTCGATTATTGATCACATGGTGACTCAACAATCTGGTTTGCTAGGTTACCGGAACAATATTGAATAACACAGCAAAACGTGCATTTACAATACAAAAAGCGGGTAGAGTGGTCAGGAATTTCGAATTGATTTATATTTATATAAAACACAAATTAAGCTTACAGTATACTGCCAGTGCCTATAAATGATAAATTACCTGAGCACTGTAGCTTAGAAATCCTTTACAGAAATAATATATCATAGCAACCACTTTTGCTTAGGATTTTTAATTTACTCTTCCCCAGGAGGAGTATATTTACCCATCAACAAACTCATTAAACATAATGTTATGTCTTTTCCATAGTGCTTCGTATATTGCTCTGTTTAGGGTTAGATGGTATTGGGCATTGCTTAAAGCAACTTACTAATACATAGTACCTACCAAAACTAACTACAATATGCTTGATGCTGATCCAGGATACGGATCTTTCTATTAAACTAAGGGGATAAATATAATGACCACCATAAAATGCTTTGATACCCTTAGTTTTGTAACCAAAAATATCTACTTAACACCAGAAAAATAAAGCCTAAAAACACAATAGTACCAGCTATTTTAGTCACGACTCCACTTTAAATTGTATTCGACCACCAAATTTAGTAAATGATCACCAAATCTACTAAAAAAAAACGGAATATTATTTTCCAGGCGACTAACAACTTAAAAGGGTGACTATCTATTTGCTACTAAAAATAATGACATGGCGACTAATATTAACAGTGGGATAACAAACTGTATTATTAGGCATCTCTGAAGACTCATTCCCAGAAACACACAAGATTGAACTTGAGAACTTAGGATGCAAGAGCGAGTGAAGCGAGCTCGTGACTTGGGGCACCCCGACACGGACAGGTTAGGTTCTTTTAAACCCTACAGACAGAAATAGGGGCCCCGCGAAGCAGGGCTCCGTCGACTACCCCTTATTATTATTAAAGATAATAATTAGTGTACTTGATATACAACCTCGTTGTTTAATTTAAGAATGCCCATTTTCTACTTTTCATCCGTCGTCAGTAGCTGCCAACCTACTATTTTTGCTACCGTCTTTAATTATTTTTTAATCCCAAATTCAGATTAATCTGTCGCCGCGTTAAATACATGCCAAAAAAAACTACTTTTGGGATAACAATGATTTATTTGGACTCATTTTGCTTAAATAGGATAGCAGAATTTAAAAACTTTGGTTATAATTTTACTTTGAAATGTTGGTTTCATTTTGGTGATCATTTACTATTTTTGGGTTACTCATGATTTACTTGGAGTCATTTTACTTAAATAGGATAGCAAAGTGTTAAAACTTTGGTTATAATTTTACATTAAAATGCGAGTTTCATTTTGGTGATCATTTACTACTTTTGTCTGCTATTTGTTACTATATCTGGTGGTAAGTTAAACATAAGCCTTAAACTAATAGAAATTAGAGGCAAAAATGTTTTAATATAAGTTTAATTATATCTAAAACATTTTACATTGGAAAATATTTATTAAGAAGACACATTATTTGTATTGTTTTCAAAAGTTGTTCCATTTATCTATGGAGATTCCATAGCTTCACCTTCAAAGAGTTTTGATATACAAACTCTTAACACTTTCTAAACTTTCTTATTTACCATCAATATGCTTATTATTTACCCACCCATATTCGGTGTGTGGTGGATGAGAGGTGTGGATTTCGGCGCACTCGGAGGGAGTCATCTCCACACCTCTCATTCACCTACACAGAGAGGACGACATTAATATGCTATAAAAGAAGGGAACATTCTAGAAACATAATTTAGACCAGTGACTAGTCATATTAAGAGAAGGCTTTTGCACAATGGTGGGGTTGTTTATCTTACACAGAGACAGTTTCATATACAGCACATTTGCTTAAACCTGTGGAAAATACTTCATTGCAGTATTTTATTATTAAGAATTGAATTCATGTCTATTTCAGTTGCTGGCTACAATAGTCAGCTTTCTCTCAAGGAAAACGGACTTCTTCACTGGGGGCAAAGGAGGTGAATGGGAGCAAGTAAGTTATTATTCCTTTGTCCCCATCTGCCTAGCCTTCTCCCGACTATGTTGGGGTTGACTTCTAGCCTAACCGGAAGCTACTGAAAACCAGTATATTACATGGGCTGCTTATCCTATCTGACCTCCGCAACCCAGTTACTGTTATCATTCATATTCCTTGCTATCTGACCCTGAAACATGGTCCTGTCCAAATTTCAATCATTCATACACAAATCCCAAAAAAAAGGTTGTCAACCTGTTTTTATTAATTATTATTTTTCAGGACACTTCCAATTTTTCTTTGCATAAAAACCTATTACACTCGCTCTGTCTATACCTATTACCTATTTGTTTACCTGTTACATTCAGACTATTATGACCATTTGAAAAAAAAAAAATGCCCTATTGGACCAGCCATTCTCAAATGGTGGACTGCGTTTCATTTTTGTTTATAAACCTATTCATGTTTCAATTCGATACTAAGTTGATAATTATGTTATTTTACAGGTGGTAAAAGATACATTTTATGCTCATGCCAAGAAAGCAAAGGAAGAGGCTGACAAAATTAAAAAAGAAAAAGAAGAGGCCGACAGGAGGTTGAAAGAAATTCAACAGAAGAAGGATCAGGAGAGAATGGCTCAGGACTTTGAACCTGCTTCTGTTACTGAATTAACAGAGCAGGAGGCTGCTAAAATACAAGAGGACATTGACCAAGAAAAGAAAACCAGTGAGTACATACTTGAATTTGAATTTAGTAACACACATGTGTGTTGTTGCTCTTAAATATTTCCTAGGCACTTATTTTGTCATTGAAATTGGTTGTCATCTCAAAATATCACCATCAAGCGGCGATATTATAATTAAAACCAGCCAAGCGCGAGTCGGATTCGCGCACGAAGGGTTCCGTACTATTATCTGTAAAAACATTAAAAAAAAACATGTCTGTTGTATGGGAGCCCCTTAAATATTTATTCTGTTTTTTAGTATTTGTTGTTATAGCGGCAACAGAAATACATCATCTGTGAAAATTTCAACTGTCTAACGGTTCATGATATACAGCCTGGTGACAGACGGACGGATAGCGGAGCGGGAGTAATAGGGTTCCTTTTTACCCTTTGGGTACGGAACCCTAAAAAGGACTTAGGTTACCTACCCAACACTCAATCTTCAAAAACGGCACAATGTCACATTAGATGACACGTGGAAGTAGGACGGCATGTCGTAATTATCGGCAGCAAAAAAGAGACAAGACGAAGAAAATTTGGTAGACTTGGCTTGCCAGGCAAGTTTTAACATGGCACTTGGGGAGCGTGTATAACCTATCTACCTCTTTTTCCTTATAATATCATTGCCATCAAGTATAATATTGTCCCTGCTGAAATAGGCATTTGCAATTAATTATTGTAAAACAATACCATATTATAGTTAATATGGTATTTTTTTTTTTTTAATAATAATTGCTTTGTATGAGTGGTATATTCATAAGTGGTAAGAAGGCACTAACTAACACTGGATACATATCTTAGTACAGACGTCAGCACATCAAGCTACTACAATCTGTCCAATTTCTTTAATAGATTTTCAACTTTATTGCTCAAACATAAGGTTCAAAGTTGATTGGGAAAATTTGGGCTTTGCTCTGGACAGTCCCTGACTCTTACTGAATGCCTTTAGTGATAGAATCTGCATGGAATATTTTTATAATTTGTCTATACATAGCTATTTGTCTGCTTGCTTTTGTTCATGGAATACCTAGTATTTTTCCTTGATATTAAAGAAATCGGAGGATACTTACTTTTGCTAATATTATTGTAATGCATAGAATTTCTAAATAATAAGCATACAAACCATGTTTCCGACGGGATTTCTCATCGGCAAAAATGATGAACTTCCATACAAACTTTCATCCTATGTTTAACCCCTTTGGACATGAAGTATTAAAAAATCCTTACTTAGTGCTCTCATTTATTAAAAAAGGAGCTTTTGTGCAAAACTTCATGCTTCACCAGCCAGCAGTTTTGGATGTGCATTGTCTGTTGGAGAATTAATAATTTACACGGCCCGCACGCGTACCACCGGTGGTACGCGCCGGCGTGGACGTGTTAAGAATTTTATCAAGTAGACAAGCTTGATGGGTTACTATTTAATCCTTGTAGGAGATGAATTTTCAAAAGTCCTCATCCTCAGTTTTAGTAAATAAGGAACTATTCTGCAAATTTTCATGCTTCTCAACCCGTGTTTCTCAAGCCGTATGTTGTATGTCAGTGAATGAATGAAAAATTTAAGATTTTTACTAAGTAAATTGTTTTCAATTTAAACAGAAACTGAACTGGGTAGTGGAGATGGTACCTCAGGTGACCCAGAGGCAGTACCTGAGGAGGAAGATGATCCCAAAGAGAAAGGCAAACTGAAGCCCAATGCTGGCAACGGTTGTGATCTTGAAAACTACAGGTGGACCCAGACCCTAGAAGAAGTTGAGGTAAGCGCCATTTTTTTGCCACCATTTTGGCGACGTTTATTACATTACAAAATCTTCAGATTCTGTAATGTAATAAACATAATAACAATGTACAGACGCCAGCACATCAAGCTACCCGAAACTTTCAGATTTTCCCAATCAACTTTGAACCTTATGCTTTAGCTCTAAAGTTGAAAATCTATTAAAGAAATCTGACAGATTGTAGTAGCTTTATGTGCTGGCGTCTGTACATAGTTACTAAACAATAAGCAGACTGCCAGCATCACCATCGTTATATCAGCTGAAGGACGTCCTATGTTGTAGAGTCAGGGAAATTAATTAATTATAAACCAAATTGAAGACATTCGTCAATTTGACGTGCGTGTGTGATCCCATTTTATACAACTGTCCAAGAATGGTAGTTGTAATTTGAAATTACAGAAAATTTTAAGTTGGTAGACAATTTGCTTTTACGAGTACAATTAATTTCCCTGACATTACATTATGTCTTTGCTAAGCGTCGCGAAAGCAACCGAACCGGCAATGCTCGTATCTAGCAGATTCTGTCGACCTTTACTAAGCCACCATGTGAGAAGCTTACCTATGTAGACTGGAGTAGGCCGAAATTAAAAATTGCCAATATGCATCCTGTAAAAGATTCAGCTGCATCCGGTTAGACTGGATACCGCCCTCAACACAGTTGGGAAAAATCTGTCAATCGTCTTTTTACTTTAGTCAATGACACAGGTTTAGATCGGGATTTGTTCACTTCTGTGCGAATTTCTGGTGCTGTTAGGCGTCTATTCCGCTTGCTCGTAACGACGATGAAATTATCCTAGCTAGAAGTGGTAGCTCTCGACCTTCAAGATCGCAATCGATCTTGATAACTGCCAGTTTCCTTGTATCGGGTTATTGTGTTATGAACACAAGTCTTCGACAACAAGTTGAGAGGCGGAACGAAGGCAAATCTGAACGTACGTTTGTACGTCCAGATTTGCCTTCGTTGTGTAAAAAAACTATGGCACAATGCTAATTTCACGCGCATTTTACACATTTTAATGTCCTCACTGTAAAAATGACGAGCTCAGACTAACCAAGATAGAGAAAGATTAACTCCATAAAAACTCAGGTATTAAATATGTTTAGGAAGCTATAATAATCCTGAATTTCTGTTAACGTAAAATAAAACCAAAATAATTAGTAATGTAAAATAAAATCAAAATAACTAGCTCATAAAAATATAACAATGACTCCACCTGCCGGTCGATTCTGTTGGAATCTCACCGTGAGAAATTAGGTGAAGTGAGCTGTCATTCCATCTGATGCTAGAGATTGACACTAATGATTGTTCACTTTAAGCTCACTTCACCCTAGTTTTCACGGTGAGATTTTGTACAGAATAGCACTACTGGTCCTTGCGCGGCACTCATCAATGTTTAGTAACAATAGACCCTTATAGGATGATAACTTAAAAATATACAAAAAGAATGACTTAGATATTCTTTAATAACAATAGAATAAGCAGGTTTTCAAATTAGCTCTTTATCATATGTACTTTTGAAATATTCTGTTGGTCAAGAAGATTTTTAGAAGTGGTCTCAATCTTGGCCGGCAGTGTATTTCAAACCAACAATTAATTTGTATTTTACAAGAGACTGGCATATTTTGCTTTATTCGAGATATACAAACGAAAAACTTTTTCAAGAAGGTCAGTGACCTTTCACTAAAATATTTGTATCTCCTAAACGAACTGAAATAACAAAACATGTATTTTTCGGAATGCTTTATTAAGGTTTAATCTATAAAGATAAAAAATAAAACTGTCATGTCCGCAACTAAGGCAAAATGTGCCCCAGGCACAGTGTATTATTTTGCATTTGCGGAATCTGTTTAAAGACTTCCAGGGTACCCAAGGCAACTCATGTCTTGGTGGGAGACGGTCGTCTGATAATCGCCACTCAAAGAGGCTCATTGAATCATAAAATTATAATACAGGAAAGTACAGCAGAAGCTGATATGGGTAAAATAAATAGAACTTGTCGTTTTTGTCGTTTATTATCACAGTTTGTCGATAACAATTGAATTAATTTACTTTAAAAAAACCAAATTAATTATGCCACCGCCTGATTACAAAATATTCCTCTATTAAAAGTAACGATGTATAGGCAAATACTAAAGATGCACATTTTCATGAGACCTACGAAAATTTGCAACTTTTACACATTCAATCCTGAAATCTAAATAATACTTAATTCATAAATTAATCACATTATAATTTAAACTATTATTCTACAGAATTAACTTAAATCATTTAAATAATTTTAATATGTATTCATGTTATTAATATTTCATACAATTTAGAGGAAACCAATTTAGCCTTCAATTATTAAAATAATAATATGAACATCACAGCTTAATAGCTTATAATAAGACTTATCAAAAATAAATAGAATGTTACTTATATTATTCTTAATTTTAAAGTACTGGGAAAAAAAAAAATAGATATTGCACTATTTTATTGTCTATTTGTCTAACTATTGGTATTAAACGTAGAACGTAGGCAATTTGCCTAACCATTTTAAATAACTGTATCTCGCTAAATTAATGTTTTGTTACTAACATAATAATTGATAACTAACATTAAAATAGCTAGTTAATTGTAAACAATTAATACTTATTATGCTTATCACATCTTCGGATTTTCTAGGTTCTATGAATATTTGTACATCCCGGTCTCCTTACGCATTCGCACTGAAATAAAAAAATAATCTGTTAATGTTTATAATTTTATACCACTCAAATACATACGGTAAAGTGAAAAAAAAAAATTGGCGAAAATGAATGAACAATGAATGTTCAATCATTTGCGCCCAGTGTTATTTAAAAAAAAAATAATTATACGTTCGCTAATGGCACGTGTCCTTCTTTTCTTTTGTTACAAATCTGGACCAAAAGCCTCCGAAAGCAGTAATGTTGTTATTAACGGCAGATTATAATGGCACGTGACCTTAAAAAGACTAAAAACTTTCAAATGGAATCCATTGGCGTTCGGGTTTTTCCTTAAGTCTGATTTGTATTGTATTGGTAAATATCGAATTTCACGAATGAATGAATGAATACTCACTTTCAACGAAGCATATGGCTGCGAGTATGCACGCGGAAAACAGTATAGTCATTGATATAACCAGAACTGTTATCTGGTGCGAATGATCGCAGCAGCAGGATTTGGGTTCTTTCCCTGTGCGTTGCTTCGTGTATCCGTTGACGACGGTGAAGTGGGTCGAGCTTGCCACTGACTGCGTGTCCTGCCCAGGCCCCGAATTCCGCTTAACGCCATTCCAAACAGAATCCAAACCGTCGTGCGTCTCTTCAGGAATGGCGACTACTGCCTCAGAACGTCCAGATTTGCGTCCATAGCTTCCTAATTTGGTGTTGTAGTTGCCATGATCGTCTTGCTCTGAATTTCTGCCGTGCATGCGTGCTAAATGCGCCGCACTCAGTAGCAGTGAGCCGGATGATACACTCTGGAATTAAAATAAAGATATTAACTAATTTGAATCTTACAATAACTTGATAAATACCTATTCTTAATGTGCGGTAACAAACGCACGCGTAGTAAAAGTAAATTCATTCTCTAATCGGTTTGAACTCGTCGAAATTATGTGTTATGGAGTGCTACGTGGGACGCTGTTACCATGTGTTGGTTATGTCACGATTCTTCAACGAGAACTTTGAACTTATCAAAGCAACTTGAAGTAGAGTCACTTCGTTCGTTTGCAATCATTTGGGTGAGATAGTTTCTTAATTTTCGGGTTTGAGCTGTCTTTATTTCCCATAAGAAATTAATTTCACTTACATGAGAAATACTTAAATAATTATAAAAAAAAAAAAAAACATTATTGATGTAACGTACGGTTTTGGCAATAATAAAAAAAAAAGTTACAACAAACAAAATGATTCTAAAAGTGGAGAGACAAAAACTGAAAGTTGTATCAGATAAATGATAAATTATTTATTTTCTGTAAGTAGGTTTGTACAAACAGTTTTACGTGTCAATCATTTTTTTTTAGACTAGATGAGGTCGGCGTTTCCTATCTGACTACTCTGAGAAGAAAGGCCGAAACAAGCTCAGAGGTCAGTCTCTTTTAAAGTCCAGACATAATCTTGGTCAGATCATGTGAAGACCATGTAGATTGGTGTCTGAAATGGTCTTTTGAGTAAGGAACCACACAGATGGAGCGGACCTGTCCAGTCAGTGCACGCATTTGTCAAAAATCGTGCAGCTCAACTCAGAACTTGAGGAGCCTCACGATTCGACGAACAATACCAGAATTTAATTGGTTAGGCTTCATGCTTCTACATTTATTTGACACCCAACTCGTCAAGTTTCTGCGTATCAGTTTAAGGTTATAATCTACATTTTAAAATGAATACTTATGTGTTAATTTAAATTATAATTTTGTAATGGTTCTCATTAGTATCATCTAATTCCAACCCATATAAATTCATGGTCTCTGCATAAAATCACCCAGCAATAAATTAGCTAGCACGCATTTTTTTTTAAAGGACATCAAAGTATAATATTTCTATAAGTCTAAAATTAAAGAACGCTAAATGAGTACGATATCTGATATTGCAAAATTCAAGCGGCCTGCTTTAAAAAAAACTACCTACTTAAATTGAATCCGTAGTGATTTTTTTGCAAATCAAAAATATCACGCAAATTCAAAAGTTACAAAACGTTAGTGACGCCAGTATGACTCAGTCTTCACACGACGAAATGTTTCGCCAATCGCGAAATATTACTCCAATCGCGAAATATTACTCCATTCGCGAAATATTACTCCATCGAATGAAATTCAAATTCTTCCGACCTTATTCTTCTTAGGGATTTAATGAAAAACGTGCATGAGGCTTTTTGTAATCCCAAACTTTACAAACGATTCTCGATACTTTTGTCAGACGATTCTACAATTTGGATAAATTGTAGTTTTCCCGAATATAATGTTTCTATGGGTTTCCTTATTGCGTACAAAACACTTTTTAATGATACTATTGCTAAGCAATAACAAAAGGTGGACACTGCTAATTTGACTTGTTTCTTGAATAATGGATTAGGAAACTACTATGGAACAGTATCATTTCTTGTGTTGTGTTCTTCCTAAACATTTTAGAGCGAAAGCTAATAATCAAATTAACGCGGTTGATGTTCTGTTTCTTTATAAAGAAGCAATTGTCTAAAGTAATTAAAACAATGTGTTTTTATCCCTGTGAGACAAAGCTGATGATATTTATTAACGTGTTTTGTTTGCATATTTAACATGATCAGTATTCAATATCCAACAATACTTGTTATCAAAAACTTGTTAACGATATTTTCGTGCGCCAGTCTTGCAACAGTTGTCAAGTCAAATTAAGCAATCTTTGGAATGCCGTATGAGAACGTACAAGTTTAGTGGATCCTGTACCGGACACGGCAATATCAACCAGTTTTTTGACCCCGTCGATTATTATCAAAATGTGTAGGTATCTAATTTGTATACAAAAACACTGTCAAAATAATTATTGTAGGTAATAAAAAATACGTTATATTACTAAAGTGGCTGTTGACTCGTTTCTTAAGTTTACAATCACTAAGCTGCAAGGTGGAGCGTGCATTTTTTTTGTGACGATTAACTGAATAACATGAAGATATTGAAAAAATCTAGGTGCATTCAATATTGAATCTGCTTTATCAACACAGCGTGATTCTTGACTTAATAATTGAAGCGGAAACTTTGTGTGTAATCGTTGTGACGCACGATTTAGAAGGTCGCCTTACGTGGGTACTGTGGTTGCTTGCTGAGCCTTGGCTGGAGGCGGAGCCACCACGAGATCTCGAATCGCTTAAGCTCCCAGCAGCGCTGCTGCCCGACAGAGATGGCCGCGGTATGTGCCACTCTTGAGTTGAGATCTGAAATGTTCACATTAATAAACATGAGGTCGTCATTTTCAACACACAAATCTAATTCAGATAAGGCAAAAACTAGGTCGGCCCTGTGTCCAATGGAAATTTTAGACTTCTTTCTTACATGCATGTTTCAAAATATCCGACTCAACGCAAGTGCTGTGTCGATAAAAGTCAATCAGCATAATACTTCTGAATATATTATAGACATTGATTTATGAAAGTACTTTCAGTTTGTTTTTAACTTTCATTATCTCCACGATAAGCTAGAAATGTTTTTATAATAAGTTATGTTCAGTTCAAACACTACAACAGAAAGTAGGTCGAGTGGTCACAAGTGTGTCATAGTATATTTAAAATATTCAAACCAATAGATGGTCTGAGTTTCTATCTACACAGAACTAGACGATAGTTGACGAACAATGACGTAGCGTTCTTACTTAATATTACAATTAATCTTATTGTCTGTGTTCTGTACAGGTCCTTGCATACATATTCATATTACAGTAAAAGGACGACATGTTGAGACATTCTCTTTCCTTATATCTTGGCAAATACTTTCAAATGCATATTTAATTTGTAGCAAATGAACTTGATCAGCGCGTAAGTTATAAATATTCACTTATTCTAACAATGGACGAGCATTACTTACACAAATTGTAAAAAAGGGCTTTTTATAAGCTTCGTAGAAGAACTGTATGACCCTGGTCTATTGAGTAGCTGTTGCAGCCGTCTGTGTATTTGAACATACCAATTTGGTAATTACATTTAAATAAATAATTAGGAAATTGTTTGTTGCAGCTAAATATGAACGTCATTTACAACGTGGGTTACCAAATAATATTTTTTCAGTACGCTTCTGTAGTCTGCTTCTTTTGTTCCTATATCAATATATAGGAAGACAGCAGATTGATTCCGACCAACCAATTTAACAAAGCAATCGATATATCTTTTTTGATTTTTTTTTTTTACTGACACCTTGTCACGTTATGATATTAAACTATTATTGACAGTAAATCGAATCAAATAAAAGTTTTCTAATCTTCCGTTACGTTTCCTAATATAGATTGCATAAAGGCCTAAACACTGTTAACCTAATTTGTTCAAAATTCATAATTCTTTTCAGTATAACGCTGCAGCTGTCACGTTTTATAATTTTCGTATTCTGGCTCTTGCAAAACTGCTTCATGCCTTGTTTCGTCAACTAAAGAGTGCTATTGATCATCAACAAAGACGTCGACATAAAAGTAACAGGCACATACATCTACACATTCTGTAGTGTTGTTGTGTTGCGCAACTTTGTCTGGGTGTTACTGAATGCGTACGGAAATCATTGCAGCACTCTTCCTTGTCGCGTCTTCGGAGATTAGTTTCATCTTAAGATCGCCTTTCAATCTCAATACTTACCTCTCTTTATGTAACTGCTATGAAGATGTTTTACACAAATAGAGCTTTTTGATTTGCTGTTCGTTTTGTACATTGAAATATGATCTGAGAATCTGTCTTATATAATCGATATAAAACATACTCTTCCTGTGATTGTTCTACAGATAGGATCTTATTCAGTTCCATCAATTACATTTTAGGTCAAGTTTTGTTCGAAGTCCGATTGATTTTGTCAGATACGGTATTCAAGGTCCATGTTCTCTTTATTTGCGGTCTCGTTTCGTCGGCCTCTGATGCAATAAATCTTAGCTTTGCTTTCGGCTTCATGGTCCTCTTTGTTACTCTGATAACATGATGGATAAGCATTTTAGGTAGTCATATCATTAATTCGTTTTACTTTTTATTGTTATAAGGCAAGGTCGCGTCATTATTGTGATATTTTAACAATCTTTTGTTTATCTGAGGGTTACGAAGTGTCTGCTAAAGTATTTACTTTGTGCAGTTCAAAGATTTCATTGTTAAAACTTCAAGCAATATTGTTCAGTTAGCTGTCGTGCACGAGAGCTTCGTCTCAGATCGGCGATAGAGGCGGTGGGCGATGTTGCAAAACGTTTCGCCAAATGCAAAGAACCGGTTCCGGGGTTCTACTTCGATGTTGTTACACTGTAATGTTCAGCAATGTCTTGACAACGTGCAGAATGCATACACTTTCGCTCTTTGTGTGAGAATTCATTCTGCACTACAAAATAAAGTAGATTATGATAAGATGTAGCAAGTGGGAACTCGGTCGATTTGTTTAAGTTCTATTGTGTGCGCCTATGAGGAAACTGTATCTAATTAGAATGTGGACAGGTATTAGTCAACACGATAATTACTTACTTTATTTTTAAATTAATTAAAGAATTGATGTACCTAAATGCTTATGTTCTTAGGAATGATGTAGAAAAGCATTATTCCACGTGATATGTCCATGAAATAATATTGATTTAGTTCCTGTAGATGTCTTTTATCTCACTTCATTTGAATATAATGCATTTTGTATATATTAGCGTTCTGTGTTGCAGTGAGGGCACGTGCATACTTACGGATATGCTTACATGAATCAACTTTTAATTGCTATTAACACGTGGTAAGCACACGTTAAGAACCCCGTGAGAACAAGTATTGAATAAACGTTTATATTAAAATGATATTATGCGTACGTCTGCTTGTCCACGTGTATAGAAGCACGTGCTTACTGACATGTAGTGGGCTGTGTGCTCAAGTCATAACCATTATTTGTCATACCAATGTCAAAATAACGTGTATTGATGCGTCTAAGAAGGATTTGCTCATCTATAGACATTTTGGGATCCTACGAACCATTCATCTCTGTTTTGTGATATTCAACTATTCATTACTTACAAGTTTTTTGTGGTTCTTGTTGGTGTTGTGATCAATACCATTTAATGACGGTGGCTATACATCCCAAGCTCTTCATTAGTTCTGAGGTTAATGAAGACGTCAAACTTAATAATGGTTAAATTTGTTTCGGACATGACATTGTGTCCATATATGCGATTGTTATGTTCAGTTGGGACGTTAATATAATTAAACTGTGAAGGTAAATCTGACTGCAAGTTCACTTCTGTCCTATTTGGATACATCTCGTTATTTTTATCTTAACAATCTGCTTGACTTATCGTACCATTCATCTTCAGAGTATCCAGCTTGGTTTGCTACATATATCTATTTTAATGGGACCCTGTCCCTTTAAAATAGATGGACAAATTTTAACACACCGCTCAGTACGTCTAACCAAAGATATCCAAGCAAAAAAAAAACACTGGTTAAAGTGATTTTATTTGTATTTTCTTTGGCTGATTATTTTTCTTGCAAGTATCTAATGCATTTTTTTTAATATATTTTTTTTACCATTGTCCTTATTTTGGTGGTCTGAATGTTTTCTAAAAGTTAGTCTCTATTTTAATGGGACCTTATATAGGGCGCTTATGTATGTATTATTAATTTAAAAATAAACGTCCCTGAAAATGATTGCGTCAAAGTTCTCCTAACTCAAAAGTATTTGTAACATTTGTGTTATTATGTTCAGTGTCTGTAATTGTGAATAATTAACGGTAACGAGCCTGTTAGCGTCATAACAACAGGAGCATGTCTTAGTACCTGTTCGGTACATCGCGGTCGTTGACGAGACGCTCTAGTTATGCAACATGTAATCTTTACGAATCAACAGTCAATGCGTGCTCACGCTCCGTGCTCATAACGGTTCATTGTAATCGCGGAAATCATTAGATAGAACTCAACTTAAGTCTTGTAACACTTAGATCTCATGACACTTTCCTGACAGCAAAGTACAGGGTGGCATCCCGACATCGACGCGCAAACTGTAACTATGAATTCAGCACATGATTCTATTCTACACAGGAATTTTTCGTCGGTATCCAAAAAAAAATCTGCTGTTTCATAGAAAAGTGCAATATCTACGTGGTCAAAATGACTGTACGGAACAGCAATTTTTTTTTTTTAGTAAAAGGCGCAAATTTACGGCGGAGTTCAGAATCATGTTCTGAATCCATGGCAACATGGCGCGTCGATGTCCTTGCCATCCTGTATGTATCATGACATTTAATTTTAAGTACCTACATTATCTACCTATATCATCATTAAACATTACATTTTGCAGGAGGTAATTAAATTTTAATTACTGACAAACATAATTGGTTTTACTAACAAGTTTTTCAATAACGGAACTTCTTGCTTTAAGTATTTTAAAGTCACGACTTCATGAGCTCACAACATTGTTTTTTCTTTAAGATGGATTTGAAGTCAGAAGTGACGCCTCCGACAACTTTCATAATCTCGAACAATAGTCGCTACACTTACTATGATAATCAGTTAAAGACTAACTAGACTGTTCCCCTTACAAGAGAAAGCGTACATTCCTGATGCATAGCTCTTCTTAGAATACTTTCGGTACTGCAAATGTCACAATGGATAACGGGTACGGTCCACGATTTCGATACTTTTAATTTCACGTCTCTCTGTGCTCAGGCGACTAAACTATGGCGTTGCAATATTGATCTCTATCAACGCTACCGGCGATACGGCCAGGTTACAAACTGTGTTTAGTTTCTCCTGAAATGCTTCTGTATGTACTCACTCAGCTTTGTGTAGAAATAAATGAGTAAGTAGTCCATTTACATGCATCGCTGTGTATCAGCAGTTATGCTAAGAAGCGGTATGGCCCTCGAAAATATGAGTCGTCTAATTGTCTTTGACAATGCGAAGTTCAGTTATGACTTTAGGTCGACTGAAGCAAGACGTTATTGAGCATCCAATTATCATATTTTATACGCGATTGCATGAGGACGCCGCAACATAACTCATTGTTCACGCTGGTCACAAACATTGACATGATGCTTATGCCCGTCCTTGAACTCAATTGCTTGTATTTATGAAGCTAACGGGATTTGTTTCAATGGAAATCGCAGACAATTTTTAATTTCATATTTTACAAAACAATAAAAACTGATTCAATGGTTTCGTGAAATAAGTGCTTACCTACTTATAGAAAAAAAATCCAATCAGTGATTATTATAATTATAGAGTTTGTTTGATGTAAAACGTCGATATAACCAATCAGTCGTTAAAAAAACATAGTAGGTTGATTGAACTTTGGCTTGAAATAGATTTTCCGGAGTCTATTTAAGATGATTATATAATTAATTAATGACTACGGTATTCTTCCCTGTGTGTTAAGTAATTACTGCATTCTTTAAGTTGTTATCTATTAGACTGGTACGTATAAGTATGTAGAGTTTGTACAAAGAGTAGGATGTTTTAATAGAAAAAGTGGCCATGAGATAGGTTACGTAGCCGGATTCTTCTATTATTTAGGTACGTTACGATGACATCATTTGCTGACGTCCGTGATTTGCTGTTATACTTGGACATCCCTACGCGTAATCATTACGCATCATTCCTTATTAATATACAGATGTACCTACTTCTATCATATTTTTAAAGATAAGACAATTAGGACGATTGATCGAATAGGTACTTAATGTAATTGCACATTTTAATACCAAAGCTTTTTACCTTGACAGATTGGTATTTACGAAAAAAATAGTAGCCACAAAATCGCTTCCTGTCTTTGATGTTAACTGTATGACAAATATAACATCGAACACTGTTACTTGTGTCAATTGAGTGTAAGGTCAGTATTGGTAAATATCAATCGTAATCTGGTAACATTTTTGTAAACACAACAATCGTGTATGAAGTGTTTGATTTGGACGGTAGCTTCCTATGATAATTTATTTCTGTAAGTAAGTTTGTACAAACACTTACACGTAAATCATATTTGAAAAAGAAAAAAAAAAAAACTAAATCTGGTCGGCGATTCCTATCCAACTACTCTGAGAACAAAGACTTTATGAGTATGTAAAATATTCATGCCATAAACATTCTTACCCTTTGCGAAAAGACAGACAGATTGATGGTAACCTGTTTACCTCTATTGTGACTTTCAATGACCGACATGCATATAGAAAATAAAACCAAAAAAGTGGAAAATACCAAATCACAGCTATTGGGAATGAGGTCTCGCAACGTTACTGATAAATTACAAAAATACAACATTTCGTCCGTCTCTTGAATTTGAATGCAACCGGTTGAAATTACTATGTTACCATATTGCACATTTTTCGGAAGAGGCTTTTACCATTATCAATGCTGCTTTCTATACTTCACTATCAATAATAAGTTAATTGGTTATGATCACTGTTTTGCGGGGTGCACGATAAATTACTTACCAAAATATTTCACGTTTCGGAAATCAAGCCAAGTAAATCGAACAACCTTAATATAAACATTCAGCGGCGCGAAAAATTTTATTTACCAATTATTTCGTAATCCGAAACTTGTTCGGTACGGTACGATGTCGTCATTACACTTTACGAACCACTGTGCGGAGATAAAAATATAAACATAATATTACTCAATATCTACATACTTCTTTATAAAAAGAGCATTTATTTTACAAGCGTGCTTGGTTCATAGAATATTAACAGTAGTTCCTTAGAAGTATTTATTTAAGCCATATAGTTCGGGCTTCATTAATACTTGTTATTCATTACATCATACAAAACTTTGCTGTTAGATCCGCTTGTAAGTGGGAAATCCTAAGTATACCCAGTATTACCCATTCCATTTGTCACTAGGATCTTATTTGAATAAAATGTCGTTGACTTTCGCACGATTCACAACTGCTTTATGAATATTACACATCTCGATGCAAACAACATTAGTCCTTTTATCACGCGAAGGATAAAGGCTAATGTGACTTGTTGCTAGCCTGACCTATTCTTACAATAAACTTATGGCATGTGACCCCATGACGTTTTGAGCAATACGTTGCGTGTGACGTAATAGAGATATCTTACTTCGCATTGGGGGGCGTGGTTCTCAGATAAATATTAACAAATTACAAGAGATCATTAAGGCTTAAGTTTACTACATGCTAAAAGCGACTTCAACCGTGCATAAACATTGAAAATGCCATAAAAGTTTTCTCTATCTACTACGTTACATTTTCTGTACCTTGTTTTATTCTTCCCCACCCTTGTCTGGTTCTATCGGTTCTTTTCGTTTATTCCGAAATCGATTTAATAAATTATCTTCTGGTCCACGGATGTGCCTCTTACAATCGTAGGTTTCTATATCTCAACCTGTCTTTTTCATGCTAAGTTCTTTAGATCTAGATTGAGGTGCTGGATATTCAGATTACAGCCAATTCGTCGTCTGCCTAGCCTTTCCCAACTGTTGGCAATTGTTATTATTATTAGATTATGTGTGTGTGTGGAAGAAATGAGGAAAATGAATTATGTCTATGAATGTGATACACTGCCATTTTCGAACGTCATTCTCGTTCTGGGCTTGTCGTGCTGTGCCAAATATTTTGGCCATTGTGCTAAGACTTGACACTTGACTTCAGACGTACTATTTTTCCGTAAGGATCTTTAAAATTGACTTTTCTACTACCGCTGATCTATGGACTTCGACATGATATGTGTGACTATATACACGTATAATTAACTCACTACCTGCGGTACCATGTAAATGGTAAATAATACAAAACAACAAAAGATGTTCGTGGAGGCAATGAATATTAGAAATATTATAATCTTATCGGGTCATTATTCATTAGCTGTTGTGCAAACAGTTGACCATGAACTACTATAACACAGTGTGGCCAAGATTTCATTAATTCGCTGTGACACTGCGGACTTATAAAATTAACATAACGGAAATTTCCGCCATAAGGGTATAATATGATCGTAAATATTTATTTGTATATATGTATTTAAAACGTAAATATTTTTAGGCATCTCTCCTTGTAGTTCTGGTTGAACCCAAATTGAGACAAAATCATCAGGTAACGTAGTCCATGGACTGCGGTTACTTTGCACGTAATAAATAATTATGTAAACGTAGAATATGTAAGTATCGGGAAAGAAAATTACCTAGATTGCCAGTAATATTAAAGTTAGCTCATAACTTTAATAAGCGACGGTTCAAGCGCCACCTGTCACGTTCGGCATGCACTACCAACGTAACGCAAAAGCACGAACAGAAACATTAAAGCATTTACAGATCAACTCTCTAAGATTATTCACTATTTATTTATTTAATCTTTTCGCACACAAAAAGGTACAAAGGCGGACTTAATGCCATAGGCATTCTCTACCAGTCAACCAAGGGGATTATGAGCCTATTTGCTTCATAATGGTTCAAGTTATGCTAAACAATGAACTTCTCGAAATCCTTCAATCTGTTGAGAGATTTTGTATAAATGAATGCACCGCAACCGTTCGGACCGGCTGGATGTACGCTAAGTCCGGGTGTTGTGAAATGTGAAGGCCGCGCGTCGAGGGCAATTTTAGTTGTCAGTCCCTGTGCCATTTACCTCGGACTAGTAGAACTAGCCCTGGCGCACGTAGCCATCGAGACTCGATTCGGTTTTTACAGACGTTCATATTGAAAAGTCAAAGTGCTTAAGTACCATATTGCGATACTAATTGTCTGGGATTTTTTTAAATCATTTTTAATATATTCCTGTACAAAATATTAAATGCAATATCTAGAATGAATGCTCAGTCGCTTTTCACGACATTTCAGTTCTTAGTTATTCTAACACGCGGAAGGGATGTATGAAGACTATTCTTCCGGGTTTTTAACCTTCAGTTTCATAATAGGATATACTACGTAAGAATATATTGTTGTCAATTCAATTGAAGTGATTCACAGAAGTTATTATATAATAGTAATTTACATATAAGCTTGTATTTGCCAAACAACTTTTAGTTGCTTGATGGCTGAGGAGGAAATGCTATTTATTGCATTTTTATAGTTCAGAAGATACAGACTCTACAACATATTTTTATCATCAATACGTTATTAGCATACGTCAATTCTATGTACAGACGCCAGCACATCAAGCTACTACAATCTGTCAAATTTCTTTAATAGATTTTCAACTTTATTGCCAAAGCATAAGGTTCAAAGTTGATTCGGAAAATTGGACAGTTTCGGGTGGCTTGATGTGCTGGCGTCTTTACCTACTTCCAAGTTAATTTGCTGATTTAGGTAATCAGAAGCTACATTGATGTAATACGACATGCAAGTCAATTGATGTTAATGAGAATCCTATATGGCTATACATTCTTTCCACACACGGACCAAGATTGATCGCTTTAAAGAAAATCGCATACGTTTTCTGTTTAAAACATTTTGTTTAATTGCACTGACAGCGACCATCAAATAGTTTCGTTGCAAACGTAATTACGTACATACGAATGGTCAATCACATTCTAAAAATGATCTGGGTAGATATAATAATAGGACATGGGGATTGAAACGTACATTATGTCTATTTTATAAAGTTGCTTAGTCAAACAAACTTAGTTACCTACTAGTAAAACAATTTGCTACTTGAGAGGCTGAATTTAGATAATTATTTATAATTATAATTTCGTTCATAGATATATATACAGTTTCAATTCAACTTGATTTAGAGGTTATACGTTCTTTAATGGCTGTCGAAAGAGATAAATGTAATTTCGTAATATAAAATTATTAGGTCATAGACAAGCAAGTGGTGACACGTGAACTATGAAAATCCTTTTACATACCACTGCGATACAAGGGCGCTGTCAACGCCAAATTGTTACCTCTGATGTGCGGTTGAGTGTACGGGATCTCTCAGATACAATAAATTAGTTCTATCATAAATCATAGAGACATAAAGTAATTATGAAACTTTCAGTTACGACGTATACGATTTTTTTAACTATTTATCTAAAAGTCGTCTTTCTGAGGAAATCAACTAAAAATGTGTGTAATCAATCGATGTCTTCAATCCCCGTAGATACGTCTATTATAGCAGCAGCTTGTAATCATACATAATTTAGAGGTTGAATCAAGGAAAATGAGTTTCATAATAATTTATATTGAAAAAAAAAACGGCGTGTTATTGCACATGGTACTAGTAACCTTGGATCATCATTCTTCGAAGAAATCTGAATCAGTAGTAGAAGAGACGCTTGATCAACCATCACGCAATCTCAATATGTGTTTGCGATTGCAAACTATGAAGTCTATCTTCTCACGGCGTAGTCTGATGCCCCAGGTTAACTACGATGTCATGGCATTATATGCATAACGACGGTGAAGTGCCAATACCTCCTAACTGACAAAGTCAAAAATTTACACAAACTGAAACAAAACGTTCAAAATAGACACGTCTGTTTAGTTGGGAGGTACATATTTACACATTTTAATTTAATGCTGTTGCAACTAAAAATACACTTAGGCGATTTCACTAAAACATGCGAATAACGCCTTTTAATTCAAAAAGAAAAAAAAGTGAATATCTCAAAAAAAAAAGGTCAGTTAGGAGGTATTGGCACTTCCCCGTCGATAAGGCAAATAGCCAAGAATGAGAAAAATTAGATGTCAAAGCATATCCTTTAATAAGTGGGTCTGTAACCTTTTGTACCACGTTATGATTCAAGAATTTGTGAAACAAATCAAAATGCTGGGCGCACGTAATGCGATGTTCCAAAATATACGAAAATCCACTTTTTTTATTCAAGTCGATGAGCTGCTGAATTGGTTCCTGGTGACCTTGTGCACATTCATAACAGCTTTGCTAAGTGTTGCTCCACCCATATTGGTAAGGAAAACTCACATATTCACGCTATAAGTTTTCCTGATAAGCAAAAAGCAGTATCAAGCTTTGCATCAACAAGTTTTGGTGTTTGCTCTTGCTTGGATTTCAATATTTTAGTTTTTTTCTCGTACACAAGTGTTGGAATGTCAATTTTGGTTTTAGTGTTTACACGTACTGGCTACTGTGTGATCTTAAAATGCTCTTAGTTCTTTATTTTATGTCAACAATAGTTTTCCTTGTTTTATAATGTGATTAGAAAATGATTCATCTAAATAAAGGTCACGGACAATATCTATTCTAGTGAGAATCGTCTATTTATAATAAGTACCTACAACAATATCAACACTATTTCTGTAAGCCACAATAATCCATTTTCCGATAGTGCTGTAGATACATTTAAAGTTATTTCTTGTGCTTACAACCGCAATTGATAAATTAGATATCGATGGAAAAAGCGGTTCTGGGAAATGATCATTACTAAATATACCTTTGTTATTTATATCCTTTATTTTGCATATAATTAAGCTTATCATAATAATTAATTAGAAAAAAAACACTATTTAAAGTTCACTTGTTTGTTTTTATTATTGATTATAATTCAGGTTTTTTTTTTATTAACTGAACTACTTTAATACTGATATGGTGTAGTATAGTGATTAATTATTCATGAATGCGGATCTCAGTTGCCAAAAACAGATGTTTTTTTGGCATTCTTTCGCGAGTGGGTTATTTTTATATGAATCCTACATCCTTTTTGGTAAACCTATTCATATTTATTGCTTAACTTTTAACTCAAGCGGTAACACCAATATACCAATATTGTGTCTTCTGATCCTTAAGTTCACTCATTTAATATACAGAAAACCATTGGGGAATAAATATGCTAAGGATTTGCTAAGAGCGAATCAGCTGATTAAGTTTATAACGTCACATAATAAGATTGACAACATAAGTTGCTTAGTTTTAGGCACTATTCTGACAAAAATCTATCTTTATGGGATAATCATCAAGACAAGTCATTGTTTAATTTAAAAAAAAAACTTGCATGCATCACTTACCGTGCTTTTGGTATCCATTGTTTACTATTGCCACCTCCACTGTATTATTGTTGTTCTCTTAAGAGCTGTTCACTAATGTTACGTCACTGAACACTGCATTCACTCGGTCCACATGTCTGTCAAAATTGCGTTAGGTTGTAGTTTCGAGTTAAACCTCTCTCGCCCTCTCCGTGTGGCCGGCGTCGTGTAACGCGCCTGCTCCAAGCGGCAAAGCGACTAGAGTCGTACTGAGAGTGTTGCAACAATCACCAAGGTTTATATATGAGGTTGCACGCTGCCAACTTGTATACAGGTTTTTTTCTCATAGCATTTTGAAAAATATTGCTTTTTATAATTTTATAATCGTATTAGGTCTCAGACTACTTTCTTGTATTTCCAAAATCAATAAAGGTATCTTTTTCTTATTTTGAAATCGAATTTGTCATCTGCTCTAAATGTTTGCGCTGTTTAAGATGCGTTTTATTTACAAATAATGCATATTATTGCTAAATAATTGACGTGTCTATTGTAAAGGATGATACCAAACGTTCACTAATCTAGTATGGATTGATTAATAAATTAAAAAAAAAAAACAATTTTGTCAGCAGCGAGTGCACAGAGGCTTTTAATAGGCTTATAAGATTAAGGTAGATCTTCAGCTCGGAGCGCATAAAACAATAAAAAAATATATATGTATGACGAAATTCTTTTTCTAAGAAACCATGGATTTTTTTACTTCGTATGAATAGCTTCTTAATGGTTGTACTTGTAAATCATAAGCAAACAATATTAAAAGTACATACCTACAGTTAGTTTCCTAAAAATCTATCTTCTGTATAAAACTTTAAATCAAATAAAAATGCAATCAAATAGCAAACCACAACATTCAAAGTAATTTTCAAAAAGTAATTATAAAGAAGAAAGAAAAAAAGAAGAAGTTAATTATAAATTTGTACGGCTGATGGGTGTCAATGTCCTTACCAGTAAATGTGCCACTGCCATTTTACGATTGTAATTTTTTGCTTGCATTAATTTAAACACATCAAATTAATTAAATAAATAAAAAACAAGAAAACACAACACCAGTGGTCAGGATCAGGACAATTTTCGTGTGACCATGTACGACGACTGCCGATAGCCTCTAACCCACAGGAAAATAGTAAAGAAGCAATACGGTGGCTATGTCACGTTGTGTGCATCGGTTTGTGTCAAGTCAAGTCCGTATGACGTATCCTCTGCCGATGCCAGGAGTTGCGTAATCGGTAGCGATCGCGAGGACGAACTCTCCGCTCATGGAATTTCATTACAGGACGCCGATGACTCGGCTACACCTATTCTGATCGCCAAAAAACCAATCACGATCACGACATCAACCGGACGTTGCGCTAAGCAACGAAATTCGTACAGGTTTTTTATTGGAAAACTGATTACACCGCCGCTAATGGTGATAGATCTCCCAATTTCATTTGTGTAATTTTTTAGAACAACTGACCTTCGATTAACTTTGAAGAAGTCAATTATGGTATCAATCCTAAGCCATTAAGTTTTGTGAAGTTTTTCTAATAATAGTTTTTTTTTTTTCCATAATATTTGTTCCGTGTAGTTTAGATTTATGGTACTACTTTTAGTACGTACACATGTTTTATAATTTTAAGTTCTTTTTTGTCATTATTCGTTTTTTATTCGATTTTATTATCTTTGTCTGGTTCAGTGTTGTGGCTAAGTAGTAACAGCCGCACGGGTCGATCGATCAGGTTAAGCTACGCTTGCCGCGGTTGGTCCGTGGATGGGTGACCATCTTCACATACCAAGAACCCTCCGTGCCTCGGAAAGCACGCTAAGCCGTTGGTCCCGGCTGTCATTCGTGGATCTTTGATAGTCGTTACGAGTCATCAGTAGCCCGAAAGTATGACAACCAGTCTTACCAAGGGGGTATCGTATTACCCAGTAGCTGGGTTGTGGAGGTCAGATAGGCAGTCGCTCCATGTAAAATACTGGTATTCAGCTAGATCCGGTCAGACTGGAAGCTGACCCCAACCTAGTTGGGAAAAGGCTAGGCAGATGATGATGTCTGGTTCAGTCTTGATTGGAGATACCGTAGTCTTCAATATAGTAATCAGCTTTACCTGCTATTAGGATTATTACTACGGGAGGCTCGTTTGACTTTTGGGGACTTCTGTCGTATTTCAGAAGTCAACTTTTAATCATACAGTTTCAGAGTATCGCAATCAGTTGTTAACAAGTTGCAAAAAAAAAAGTAGTTCCAAGAGGCAGAAAGCGTTTGACATTTTTCTAACATTTTTGAGTGTGTTAGGAGAAGTTCAAAGATCGACTAGTTCGGTATACATCAGATAGTTTATATTATTCACAATACTTAATATTCACACTTATGAAACGTCAGAAGCTAGGTGCACGGTTCCAATTTGTGGTTTCCTTGGAGAAGAGCCGAAAAGAATCTCCACGGTTACTCTTTTAAAATTGCTTTGCTAGGCTTTTACAACGTTTTCAGATTACAGTGTTACAAATTACATTAGGGACTGATTTCACAGAAAAAGACATCGTTTTTGGTACGGTGCGCGGTGTAAAGATATTGCGAATAAGTTTCAAGATGACGACACTAATGACGTTAGAGGAAACAGATGCACTAGCGCATTATAATGTCGGTATCGACGAATAACTTGACAACGATCTAGATTCTCCACTACTAGGAAGAAAATAAAATGCCTTAATAAGCCTACACGTCACACCAGCATATTCCGGGTCTTTATTCGTGTTGCATAAATCTGCTATTGGCGATGAAACCATACAACATGGCCGTTGAAACATATCGCTCATCCAATAGAACAACGACGTAATTACGAAAATGTCGAAAATGAGTTTTGAATGTCATAAATTCACGTTTCGAAAGTTCTATCTATGACAAAAACGACAGAATTGTAGTTACGGTGGTTTTCGATAGAGTGAGTGACTGTCGTTAGGGAATTGGCGTATTTTTCAAAAGGTCACACGAAAACATCGACTTAATTGACAGTAGTGCGGGGCTTAATTGACAGTAGTGCGGGGAGTTGGTAGATTAGGCAATCATTGTGATAAAATAATATCACAATTATTGATTAATCTACCAACTCTATAAATTCCTACCGGTTTTTATGCTTTTTAAAGATTATGCTACTTTTAGATAGGCACTTGCGCCTTTGATCCTACTATGTATCCCGATCTCGTAATTCGTAAAATATTTTTTTAGTTTTTTATGATCATGTTTGTATCTTACATTATCTAGGTATCTTTGTTTTAACATGAAAAATACATTTTTGTTGTTTGAATTCATGATTTATTCCCATTTCAAAACCTTATTTATGTCATAATTGTTATATTTTATTTATAAAATGGCATAAGTGTACGTCAGGTTTGTTTTTTTTTGGAATTTTATAAGTTTTCTTGAGTTTTCTCATGAAATTATTACAAATTATTATTGATAGTAAAGTAACATACCTACATAAAAATATTAAATATTTTAGCATAATCATTGGACATATATCATATTTCTAACAGCATGCTGGCCGCACTCGCGGGGAGGCTTGACTGCTCCATCATCTCCCACTGTTGTCAGCGACATGTGGCAGGCTGATGCGACTGATTAACCTAATTTTATTTTTATTTTGTAATGTAAATGTAATGTAATTGTAATTATTTTTTTGTTATTGTGAATTGAATTGAATTTGTAGTGTGTGTATGTAATGTGACTGTGTGAGTGTATTATTTCTATTATGAGTCAATGATACTCGAATTAAATGTTTTTTTTATTTTTTTTTTATTTATATTTTCAATTTCAAACTTTCAAAATGTTCTCCTGAAAAATAGCTAAAACGTAATTACGTCATTGTTCTATTGGATGAGCGATATATTAGATTCTTTTATCGGGTAGGTACTAGAAAAGATGATTTCGTCAATGAATTCACAAACCTACAGACTTAGCAAACTTCAATGGATTGAATTTATGTCTTTGCATAGGCTTGTAGGCTGCCGTTGTCTTTTGTCAAAGAATAACAAAGCGGTTGATCTGACCGTCAGTCACCGATTGTAGGGTTTCGTAGCCAAATGACAAAAAAGGAACCTTTATTATTTCGTCATGTTCGTCCGTCCGAAGAAAATTGTAAAGGTGTATTCTGACCACCGCTAAATAATGGTGTAGTGAAATAACGAAAAAATCAATTAGAGGGTAACGTCAATAGTTTTTTTAGATTTGTTTTACAACCGCAGTAATAACTTTGTTTTTCATAGATTATACTGTGAAATACATACTTATTTTTACGGTCTACATAATCAATTTGATACTGTGCATGCGTAAACATTCATCCCAGCTACGGAACCCTTCACTATGCGTGGTCGGACGTCCGACACGCACTTGCCGGATTTTGGTATGTTTTAATATTTGAACAAATGAAAAACGCCGTAGCAGCTACGAGCTACGCGACGTAGCGGGACAATAGAAGCGCAATTCTATCATTATTGATTTTATAATCTACAATATTATAAGAATATAATTATTCTCATACACGTTTGACACACACTTCACGCTGGTATTTTAGAAGGAAGGTAAGAGTTTCAGTACAGTCAGCAACAATACTAAACTACACTATCCAAAGTTTTCAGAAAAGATTTATAAATTAAAACTTGCTATTTATTTCTTGTTTATAACAAATAATTAAAGAGAAGACATTGATTATTATATTATGCCGTCTACTGATTTGTATGCTCAATTCTTCTGAGTATAGGTACCTAATCCTTTCTTCGAGTTGATATTCAAAGCGGTCCGCTCCTCCATGACTTGGTTTAGTTTGGTTTCCAAATCTGAAAAGAGCAAATATACTTTACTAATATGCACACGAGAATAAAGTGCTTATTTATTCTATGTTGGTAGTACTCACACGTACAAAAACGTGTGTAGTATAGTGATTTTGTAATTACCTCAGGTGTGAAGTTTACGCTTCTATGTAATGACCTCCCATGACCATGACGTATTTGCAATAAATCTACTCGGGGTATCAAGAGTTCAATGATGTTACAACATCATAATTAATGATATTTGATTTTATTTCTGTAAATAGGTTTGTACAAACACTTTTACACGTCAGTCATATTTTAAAAACTAGATGAGATCGGCTTTTCCTAGCTGACTACTTTGAGAAGAAAGGCCATAACAAACTCTTAGGTCACAGTATCATATAAAGTCCAAACATAATCTTGTTCAGATCGTGTGAAGACCATTTAGATTCTTGTCTGAAATGTTTTTTTGAGGATAGGAACACTAAACACACAGATTGAGTGGACCTGTCCAGTCAGTGCACGCATTTGTCAGTAATCATGCAGCTCAACTCAGTAATTAAGGAGCTCATCGATTGGACGAACAATACCAAAGAGAGGATATATGGGTAAGCCGCATAAATCACTCAAACTGACCATGATTAAAACTAACTGAAAGAAAAAAAAAATGCTATACGATATCGCTACAGAATCCAGTGCCTTCAAGCGTTTCATTGTCATAATATTGTGTAGAATGATCGTTATCACTCTATGTACGCAACTGCCAATTAATATTCTAAGTCATTAACACCCATGTACTGAGTATCATAAATGTAATGCTATTAATTCTGGAGGGGATGATTGACTGCTGAAGTATATCATACGTTTTGACCATGTACCGCTGCCTCCTTTCCCCTAATGTGCAGCTTGGTAACAGTAGTTGGGCTGTGCGCCATATTGACAAATATTTATTTCACAGTACAATGCTAAAACGAACAAACCTAATATTTAATGGAGAGTGAATGGTGTAATCAATAATTTGTAACAGTATTTTGATTTAAAAGAGTTTCCATGGAGTTTCTTGACCGTTTTTCGCCATAGGAACCTACTACGCTTTGGAATAGGAAACGAGCGCTTCATCTTTTTGACTGACCGACTCCTTGGCGATTAAAAGTGCCTGTAATTGGTTAAATTGAAATACATGTTTTGAGTTTGGCCCACTTTCAATAAATATTCTTCCTATTCAATTATAACTTTTTATTATACTAAGTTAATCAATAATGAAGAATATTTTATGCCAAAAAAATCTACGATATACTTAACAGTGTTTCATGCAGGATGTTTGTTTCTTATATAATTTGCGTGAACTAGCTGGTTTTTATGATTTCGACCATTTTTTTTTTAACATCCTATTCTTAATTTAATTCTATGGACTTCAATGTCTGCAAATAAATGATGATTATTATTATTATTATTATTCTGTTGGTTTGAAGATGTAGAACATCAGCCATAATATGATATGCTACACTAAAACACCCACATAATTACGTACAATTTAAGATTTGTTTTGCTTAAACTATTGCGTAAGCCTACAAATATTCCAAATATGTATCATATCTATTGGCTCAACGGACATATTTTATATTATGTCTAAGATGACCACCGCTTAAATATCAAGTAGTAATATTTAGGCGCGTTGATATCTAATCTACTGAGAATTTCGTGCGGCGACAACGAGGCGCCTAATTACGGTTCTGGTTGAATACTATTATCATGTGTTTGGTGCAGAGACTCCGACGACTTCGGCTTCCATTAGAACGGGGCCGTAATCGGCGCGTAATCGTGTGAAGGTATTATAACACCACGCTATTGAGCGCAGTTACCGCAAGGTTCTTATAAGAAGTTATTCGTTAAAGCAACAAAGGATTGAAGGCTTGCTTAATTTCTCAGTCGCACGCACGACTCGAGCTTAATTGGAATGCAATTATATCATTAAGTTAGCTGTATCGTTGCTCAATTATCAGTCGCTATGAGTTCTGATAACGCCCATTTCTTGACACATCAAAGGATAAAAGGAGGACAGTTTTGCAAATATTGAGCAATTTGTTCTAATATATCTTATGTCAATATTTTGTATATGTTTAACATAATTTAAATTTACTTGAATGACAAAAGTGTGAAACAATTCAAACGGTCGCATGAAACATGTTCTATTTGATTTGATTATGTCACTGTAAAGAAGCTTGTACTACATCATAATAAGTAATACGATTGACATTTTCAATTTGAGAATGCCGAAGATTTTGCAAGAAATGAGGCAAAGGCGTTGTGTAAATGGATTTGTAGAAAAACATACAGAATTGATTATAATTAGTAGCTCACAGAATTTCTAGATAAGGTTAACATTGAACCGGGTCGTATCAACAACGCTTAATCATTTTATTATGCGTCGTCTTAGCATATCTGAATAATGATCATGGTCACGGGTCACAAACATTGTTGTTTATTTTAGATATTAATAGACCGAATCACTAATTACATATTTTGTGTCAACGCAATTTCATTATTCAAATTGAGAAGTCCAATGTTAAAAATTGTACATTGTTTACAATAAAAAATAGTTTCAAAAGTGGTTTTACTTGGCACAGTGTTAAAATTTAACTAATTTTTTAAATTATTTTAGATATTAATAGACCGAATCACTAATTACATATTTTGTGTCCACGCAAATTCATTATTCAAATTGAGAAGGTCAATGTTAAAAATCGTACTTTTTTACAATAAAAAATAGTTCCAAAAGCGGTTTCACTTGCCACAATGTTACAATTTAACTACGGGGTTGGAATGTATGTCACTAAAGAACTAAAATGCCTTTACACGATGATATTGAATGTCTAGCCATTATAAATACAGACATACAAACTTGTCTGAAGCCCAAGTAGGAAAATGAAAATTGCCATCCTCATTAAAACTTGTTTCGCAGCAGCTGGTCATCATTTCGGCATCTTAATTTCAACTGATGGTCACTATGGGGTCACGTTAATGATTCAAAAAGAACGTACATTGTCCGGTGCGGTCCGGTTGTGCGCAGACTCTGGTATATTCATGCACATCGTCCTTGTCAGGAATGCGAGGTCATCACGCCTTCGTTCGAAGAACGCGTTCTGTCTTGGCGGTCCTCTTGTGAAACATAATTATTGTTGTTTTTAGACTTATTCATTCCGTATTCTATGCATGTCATTATGATGTCAGTTCGCGGCCAGCACCTTGTTACTTAGCGAGTTGTCCTGTTCAGCCTAGCAGCCTAGCTTGATAATTGTACTTAAACGGTTTACTACGTGACTCGTACCTCTACATTATTTATAGTACCTATGGGGTTTGACTTTCATTGCATAATGTTATATTTATATCCAAACAAAATTATTAATGCTAAAGTACTTTTTAAAGCAATTAAATTGATGATGAGAGGCTTTACCTATGACAGGTCTTCCAGCCGTCTGCATTCTCGAAAGATTAAAATTGTTATTAGTGTTGGAATTTTCCGAAAAATAACTTGTTTTATTATTGCATAAGTTCACAACTATGATGATATAAAAATATATTATTTGAAATATTATTTATTTATTTATATAATACTTCATAAATGCACAGACGCGGACTTAATGCCATAGGCATTTTCTACCAGTCAACCTTTGGGTGATGCAGAGACAAACAGTACCGGTGCAGTCATAAAAATTGAAGAATAAATATTTTAAATAACATAAACCTATTAAAACTATAAATATAATGTAAGCCTAATTAAATTAAGAACAAATAAATATACATACATAAATATACTAATCTTGGATTCTCCCTAAATAAAGGAGTCTGCCGAAAACTGCCCCTCAACATGAACACAGAGGTTGTGGTTTGAGCCTTCCCAGTCCCCAGTGAAAATGATTTCTTTTTCCCCCTACTCAGCAAGGGAGGAAGGGAGTGTAACAACGAGTGCGATAGGGAGCGTTGAGAAATGTATAAATGATCAACAAACAAAGTAGTCCTTACGGGCTGAGCCCAGCTTAGCTCAGTCTGAAAGTGACAAATGAAGTGAAATTTCACCAAATATTGCAATACACCATTCGATAGGGCTTATTTAGATCTACTTTCTCACGTTATCGAATTTCGGATTGTTAGGTGTGTAAATGTCCGAGGGTCGAAAAATTGTTTTTCCCATAGATTTCAATGTAACTTTGGAGGCTATTTTGACAATGTTCTCATCTACTTAGAACAATGGTTATTTTTGCAATCGAATCAGTATACCCCCTAGTTTACTTCACCGCGAGGTGGCGCTTGTGCGGTAAGGCGCATTTTCCTACGCAAACTCGGCAGACTCCTTTGTTTATTAGGCTACGAATTCAACAGGATACTCAATGAGAATTTCCCACGAGCGAACTCAGATACATCCTGGTAGGAAATTCACGACTTTGATTTATATTTTGAATGTTGTTTTTTTCTGGTTTTGAATTAGTGACGCTTCATTTTATAGACAATACAGCTTTACCTACTTCAAAATTGCATTTCTTAATTTTATATCCGATTCATTACAAACCAGGACATAAGTTTTAAAACAAGGTGAAATAAACGCACAATCATGTGTGAAAGTAATTGTAATTGGGTTAAACACTCGTAATTTAATTATTTTCTTGATAAAAAATGAATACGGTTACTTTTTGAGTACGACGTCACACATAATATTCGTGATTATGACGCAACGCAACGAAATTGTCGTGTTACTTACATTTTCCAAGTGTTGAAATGCTAAGGTGTCATTTTGACCTTTTACCTTTACTGTCGTACGTATACTGAAAGCCCGACTGATTTAATAATTTTGTTTATATCCGTTTACGTAAATAACCAATTAAATGATAATTATGACGACGTGAGGTATGTCGTTTACATTAATAAAATTGTAACTACTTCAATAATATCCTGCACCTTTAATCCTACAGTGCATGATTTTTCTTATCGGCTTAAAAAATACATTAGCCTGCAAATATGATGCAATTTCTCGAAAAAATATTTTAAAAAATCATAACTCTATAGAAACGTATGTTTTTGTGCATGGCACATCATGCATTATAATGTTAATATGTGTTACGTAGTATCAATGAAATTACAAGATTACACGTAAAATGACAAATATGAACATGAACTTACCTCTACTAATTATTTTGACCCTGAAAATTCTATCATTTTAATTTTATCATTTTTTTGCGATTATTATACGCCGCTCGTTAATCGTATTCAAAGTACCTACCGATATGAAGAAATCATAAATAAATGTTTATTCAGATCTATCCAAAATAAATGGTACTAAATTCGAAACTCAAATACATAATAGTTAATCTTGTCAACACTAGATCATGCTACTTTGATCGATTTTTAAAATATAAGCCATATTTCGGTATGTCCCATATGTGGGACACTATGCTCTGTAGGGTTAAAGTCGAGTTTTGTTGCTACGACTAACTTGTTCGGTGCTTAGTCAGAACCTTACACTAGCTAACCCTAAACTGGCTGCTTTAGGTTTCCGCGTAGGACTGGAGGTTCGTTGGCGTGGAACTTAGTAACTGAATAATAAAGACATAACTTGTCTTAATGATACCTGTGTTCCTTCGTCGAATATAATTTATGCCGAAGAACGATCATCTTAGCAACGATTTTATTAATAGTTCTAGGCTAGACAGTTTTCTATGAATTTAAACATTTAATTATTTTTACCTACTTGCGATAAAAAAAAAAACTGCTTCTATAATTTAGAATAATTTAATTAATTATTGGACGCCGAGAATGTTGCACAATCTATAGTATACATTTTGAAACAACTGATTCAGGTCTTGCATGGCGGATAACATAATCAAAAACAGCTTATAATGTTCCCACTGATGGACACAGGCCTCCTCTATGTGAGCGGGAGTGGGCCGTAATCCAACACGCGGGCAGTGTGGGTTGGTGGATAACATAATAACAAAATTTTATTTATTCGCAGCTCCGAGTGCCACTGCGTCAAGTACTGAGGCCTCGTGACTTAACTGTGATCATCGCCAAGAAGCATCTCAAAGTCGGCATCAAAGGCCAGCCGCTTATCATCGACGGCGAACTGGATGCCGAAGTCAAGATTGAGGAGTCGACGTGGGTGTTGCAAGATGGACGCAACTTACTTATCAACTTAGAAAAGGTGCGTAGCTCTACGTGCGCATACTTTTAGACATGAGTAATATATCTTATTCCATCGTCTGGCTCTTGGAAATGGTAATTTTAAGTCAATATTATGTTGATTTTACCGTTCTTAAGCATTTGCTAATTTGAAGTGTATATTTGGCAATGTTGGTTCTCGCTATCATATTAGTATGTAATAAACAGCTGAAGATTGGCTCCCTAATGGATGGTTACAAGTAAAGATTCTTAATTTCTTACATTGGCTTAATCACCATCACTGGGATTGTATAGTAGTAGTATGTTGTTGAGAGTAAAAACAACAGGAACCATATTCCTGCAAGTTTGATTGGCGGACGTCAACAGGATGGGCAGACTTCTGTCTCCTCTCTTCTTGACTTCTGTCTTTTGTCTCCTCTGACACCAATCAAAGGAAAGTAGTGTGATCTTTGTCTGTAACCAATCATTGCTCGTCTCTATATGCCTGAGTAAATAAGTGAGCCAAACATTGTTAATGTTAATGCATGAGTTTTTTTTTCTAAAATGTCATAAACAAACCTTGTAACACTTCTAAAATTGCTTTGTACAATTATTTAACCATTTTAATGAAGTTGTCATTATGTAACGTAAAACGGTGTTTATTATGTTTCTTTTTTTTTTTTTTGTAGAAACCAATTTAAGGTAATGATGAGTTTCTTAGTGAATAAAGTTGTAAATTTTTATTATATCTTGTAGGTCAATAAAATGAATTGGTGGGGAAGACTAGTCACTACCGACCCGGAAATATCCACGAGGAAGATCAACCCAGGTAAGCATTTTGGTGATGTTAAAGCATGTATTTATGGTAATTAATTGCTCACGCAGAACTTGCTCGGTACTTCGTGGTGTTTTATACGTGAGTTAAACTGTTAAATAGACAGTAGTTAAAATAATGGAGTCTGTTTTATACTTATTGTTTTTTGAGTATTTCCGGAAACTGCATTCAATTTGCCAGTTTAACGGTTATCTTGATATACGTAGGCATGGGTTTTATTGTGTGACCTCGAGATCGACTGTCGGGAAATGCAACTTAAATTACGCATTATTTTAAAGTCGAAAGTTGAAGCATTTAATTTCAAGGGGATGCCAATAGGAAGGAACTAATTTTTCCAAGCTAATTAGTAATCAATTGTTCCAGAACCATCGAAACTGTCGGATTTGGACGGCGAGACTCGCGGCCTAGTTGAAAAAATGATGTACGATCAACGACAAAAGGAAATGGGTCTACCCACTAGCGATGAACAAAAGAAACAAGATGTGCTCAAAAAGTAAGTCTCATAAGTACTAATAAAAATGCCTAATACTGAAGTTGTGATTCCTGGTTATCGCAGAATGATGTCTTACAGACGAAAAACATTTTTAGTACAAATAGCAACCTGTCAGAAGTAGTGTAGCCAATAAACAAGTGCTTACTATAGAGTGGTTCTTATAGCCAATATGCGAACTACATACTTTATAAATGCATATTGGATAATCTGAAAGGTTATTCCGTTTATCTACCCTAAAGAATCCACCTTAAACCTCGTTGGATAAACGGAATTTGTAGGCTTAGAGTGAATTCTCGGACATGCGTTTCCGCGAATCCACCTTTGGGTGGATTTTCTGTGATGAATCAACGGAATAACTTAATCTGAATACTCTCTGACAAATGCTTCCTCTGACTGGACAGCTCCACTCAAATCTGTATGGTTATTTCCTCAAAATACCATCTCATTCATTAATCTGTATGGTCCTCATAATGGCCTGACCAACATTATGTCTGGACTTTCTGTAAAAATCTCACCGTGAAATCATAAGTGAAGTAAGCACTTAATAGTGTTAATCCCTAGCGAATGACAGCTCACTCCAAGCTCACTTCACCCAAGCTTTCACGGTGAGATGGTTACAGAATCGCACGGCTGACCTCTGTTTGATTCGGTCTTTCTTCTCAGAGTCAGTTAGGTGAAACACCAAACTCAACTAGTTTTAAAACATAATGTAATTTTCACAAGTAAAGTGTTTTTTAAAACAAATATACAGAAATAAGCATAATTTATATCTGTCAAAGCATCTATGTTGGATTATTTTCAAAATTTGACGTTATGATTTTGTTATTCCATTATGTCTGTTTAATGATTGTTTTGTAATGATTTGCACGTCGTAAGGTAAAATGTAGCTGATCTCATTTATTTATGTTTATTAATCTTATACTGAACCTACATTTAGAACAAATAGAATTCTGATTCTAAAAATATTTAAATTGTTACAGAGAAACACTATTGTTTCTCTGTAACATTTCACAAAGTAGGTGGTTTATAAAACCTAATTTGTTTTCTCTCTATTCACAGGTTTATGGTACAGCATCCTGAAATGGACTTCTCAAAATGCAAATTCAATTAAACAAAATAGAAAATCCACGTAATTACTGTTACATTCTTACGTCAATAATTTGCGGTGTTAATGTCAAGTTTCATTTACCTACAGCAAAATAATTTAATTTTACAAGTCTTTTTCATTGCGCGTTCGTGATGTACTTAGATACCTAAATACACCATGTATTTAAACGTCAAATTATTATAGGACTTGCGGTTGCTGCACCTATGATTTTTTATTGTGACACAGATGATACAGGTGATACAGATGGCGCTCTAAGCGACTAGACCGGTGCGGCCAACTAAGTACTCGGGCGTAAATATGGCAAAGAGTTTTAGAAAATTTCGGCTTTGTAGGACCCTCTCTATCACTCATATCTGGGTTTCAGACTTAATAAAGCTCTATAAATCAAACGCCCGGGTACTGTACCAAAATGTGATTACTATTATATTATTGGCTTTGGACGCCATTTCCCGTTGGATTGGCAAACGCATTCGTGACACGGTCTAGCTGCTTAATGCACTAACTGTCGTTTAAGCGATCTTTAGTAAAATAGCATATTTACTATTGTATTCTTATTGAATAAACAACAATTTTGAAATATCGTTTTTCTTTTGTATTTTATGTAAAACTCCTCGAAAAAGTACTTGAGTATCCCTTACGCGTGTTTGTTGACATTAAGCGTTTTTTTATAATTTCTAACATGACGGTATTGATGGGTGACAATTTTTACTTACCGAGACCCGTCCGTGCCTCGGAAAGCACGTTAAGCCGTTGGTCCCGGCTGTCATTCGTGGATCTTTGATAGTCGTCATGGTTAGTCGGAAGCCCGAAAGTCCGACAACCAGTCTTACCACGTGGTTTCGTTGTGGAGGTCAGATTGGCAGTCGCTCCATGTAAAATACTGGTATTCAGCTGCATTCGGTTAGGCTGGAAGCCGACCCCAACATAGTTGGGAAAAGGCTAGGCAGATGATGACTTTTGATCTTGTTATACGAAAAAATGAAAGCAGACCACAGCTCAGATTAATTCACTTTCGGGCTTCTGACTACCCGTAGTAGTCAAAAAGGCTAAGCAGATGATGATGTTGACGGTATTATTGTGTACGTCCACGCACACGTCACGGTATCACGATAACACACGGAAGTAAAATGTATGAAAATATATCTTCATATACATATTTTGCTTTTAAATTTCCGTCCACGATAACGTCATAACGTGCACGTATTTTGACGTGGACGTACACGATAATATCGTCACGTTAAAAATGATAAAAGCGCTCAGTGTGTTTAGTGGTAGATAGTGATATACATCCGTATAATTTGTTTGCATCCGCATTGTTGGGTTTGCACCATAAAAACGAGGCTATTTCCAGCTGTTTACGGTTAATTGTGTTGTTAGTGAAACTAAACGTAAATTGATTGCCCTCCACTAGGGTTGCCACCCGAACCATGTTAAACAGGTTGAAGTTGTTTAAAAAAGCCTACTATGTAGGTACCAAACCAGTTTATTAAATATTTCCTTAAAAAAAAAAAATTATCGACTCGATAACCTTCCTCTTTTTTCGGTTAAAAATACTATACAGAGGCGACGCATTTAAAGATTGGAAAAATCGTCGGCCTAAACTGGGGCTTGAACTGGCCTCTTGTGAAACAGGAAACCTTTGTTTTAACCATTGATATCAATGGTTTTAACCATGCTTTTACGTGACACTTACCGACAATTTCATAAAGATCAATTTATTATTTCTTAATAACTTAAACTTTCTACGATTTTGATGAACCGCAGCGAAATGTCTTGTTATCTAAGAAAAGAACACTTTCCAGCAATCACCTTGTAGAAAACAAGCGGACAGGCTGATGGAACAGTCAGCTACATCAATAAGTTTGCTGTCGAAAGAGTAAATTAGAAGATTTGAATTAAGATTAGCTTAATTTACAATATTAGTTGTAGTTCAAAACGAAGGTGTGTAGGTACGCATGGCTACATATTAAGCTATACAAAACCATTATCAGCTGACTTCTGATCGTACGAAAAAGCTATACAATGCGAGGTCAGTTAAAACTGGAAATATATAGCTTGATGTGTCGGGCGTGTGTACTAAGAAAGGATTTTGCGTAAATCAACCTTTAGTTAAAAGGGGGAATTTTTTTGAGGCTTATGAAATCTTATTCCTTGGGTTTATAATATAAACTTTAGTAAGTAAATAACAAAGTTTGGCTTAAGTAGTCGTCTTTTAAAACTAGCGCGCATGGTTGGATGTATTTGAAACTCGGTACAGTAGAAACTCGATTATCCGGCCCTCAGTTATACGGATTCGCTATTATCCGGACTATCAACCACGACCAATAAGTGCAGACATCGTATGTTGAAAAATGTATCTCTTTAATAATTTCTTAATAAGCATTAATTTTCGTTGACATGTATTTGTTGTTTTTAATAAACACATAACATTATGTATGTACTACATATGCACAAAACCCGCTTTTTTCATACTTTCAATTATCCGGATTTCCGATTATACCAATACCTAACGACAACAATTTAGTCCGATTAATAATCGAGTTTCCACTGTATTCTGCCTATTTGGCCTCACACACCGATAGGAAAATCTATCGATACGTACTTACTCAATGGGTTAATAATATAATATTGTACTGGACGACATAGCGCCCATCTAATAATTAACCTAAGACCTTTATGTAAATACCTAAGGGTATGCGCGTACTACGGAAATAAATCGTTGCGACTTTTAAAGTGCGAAATAAAATCGCAAACGACAGTGATTCCTACGCGCATTACGATTTATTATCGTCTGCAAAATAGCAGAGCCAAAAATAGCGCATGCGATTTTTTCCGCAATGCGCGAAGCCAGTACGGCTTCATAGGGTACAAAATATACGTACGATTTCGCATCTGCGAAAATAAATCGAAAACGATTTATTTTCGCAGTGCGCGGATTGTAGTATGTATGTACAGACGCCAGCACATCAAGCTACTACAATCTGTCAGATTTCTTTAATAGATTTTCAACTTTAGCGCTAAAGCGTAAGGTTCAAAGAGGATTGGGAAAATCTGACAGTTTCGGGTAGCTTGATGTGCTGGCGTCTGTACATACATTTCTTTTGTTCACAGATTGACGAATTTTCTTCGCAACGTTTATTTTCGTAGTGCGCGCATACCACGGAGTAAAAGAATTTCTTTCCTCCGTGGCGCATACCCTAAGTTTCACAAATAAATTCTGATTCTGATTCTGACACCTTTCGTGATATAAAAAAGCACGTCTATTGTCTTTAGTGCACCATAAACAATATTAATGTTGACTTGACACTGACAAGTGAGTGACAGATTAGTGAGATGACATTGACAGTGACAAACCAATAGGGAAAGAGGACAGAGGAGGCATGTTATGTTGTAAATCTCAATTCTATGACACGACAAAACAAAGCTTGCCATTAACTTTTATTCTTAAAATTAAGCTAATTGAACAGAAAATCTCAAACTTGTTGTGGCAGCATATGCAACCAGATCAATATAAATTCTAAAAGATGGTCCGGACAGTCTATTCTCCGGAATATTGCTTACAATATTTAGAGCAATATGCTTCTAAAGAAATATTCGTAATAGGATTAATTCTCGGTCAGGTAAGACATATTATCTTATTAAATATGAACAAGTACTCTTACAGTATTTTATTCCTGTGCATATTGAATAGCCTTAGAAAATTTATATATTTCACATGCTTTAACAGTCTACGTTTAGTAGGTACCTATCAGTCTGCCGTGTCTGTAAACACTTATTAATCATAATCTTTACAAAGCCTTATCACTTCATTTATACGACTACTATGCACAAGTATACTCACCAAATTACACCATGTAAGCATTGAATACCAAGCCAAGCTTTAATCTGTGATTATAATTTTAAGACAACTGGCGCTCGGGAGAATGTCATCCACCTGGCTCGGACACCCGACGAGAAAAGCTCAGAAAATGTATCAGAAGCAAGTTATGAGTTGGATAAAGAATCAAGGACACTATTGAATGTGTCGGAGGCATGGGTTGCCGACCACGCCAAACATGTTACTAGAATGCTTCCTGGAGGCATGTTTGTTCAAGGTAAGACAGCTTTTTGAGATGTGTTTTAAATAAATAGGCATCTTGAACAAAGTTTACATAATATTACATCATGAGTGATTTGCATGCACATATGGATATGTTTTTTACTATATTACATAACTAAATTAAGTTGCATAAATTAATGACAATCTTGTTTGAAGCTAACACCAACATATTTAATTATTTAAGGTATCTTCATTACAAGCGATGAAGACATATTCGAGGACCCAAATAGTTTCAGTAAAGTGAAATCTGTTGTGAATCACATATACAAAGTTATGAGCGCCAATCAGTACATGTTTGGGAACTGCCCATATTCAAACGAAAGACTTATTTTACATATGTCCACAAGTACAAAAGTGCTTACTTGTAAGAGTATTGAAGTAGGCATCCCTGTGAAAAGCACAGTTATCAAGCCTGTTGAGTGGAAGTTCTTGCCCAAAACCCAGCAGTGGCAGAGGTTAGACTGCTACTACGAGTTTGACGATGTCTACCCTGTGATAGTGAAGAAGAGTGGTATATCTGTTAAGCAACAGTTTCAGGTACCTATCCTATGAATATTTTACATATAAATTTTTATTTATTTATTTGGTTCACCAACAATATTGTTTACACTAACATCTTGATAAAAAAAAAACCCATTATTAAAAACTTTAAACAGTGTAACAATTACTTAAAGGTAAACACCAATTTGTAAGCCTAGATACAAGTACAGTTTACAAGCGAACTTAAAACTAAAGAAAAAATATGTAGCCTGTAGGTGCATAAATAAAGACAACTTTTAATGTTTTTGCTAAAGAATAGAATAGAATAGAATACTCTTTATTATGTACACCATATAGATTAAAGAACGAAGTTATGTAAGTAACAAAATAATAAATGCTTTACAACACCTAAATAATTTCCAATACCCAAATAAGTAATTACAATTTGTTTTCAATGTTACTATTATCATGAGCATATTGTTGTTATCATCTCAATAGCTAAAAACACTTTGATAGTGTATTTCCCTTTAACATGTTCACTAATATATTTTCAGCAAATCCTGGAGTCGGCTCACAAAACAATTGAATCCAGCATCATGTTTATAGATGGTGAACTGAAGGATAATGCAGAGGTCCTTGAACAACTCTTTAAAAAGAAGAAACCTAAGAGTAATTCCAAAATGCAGCAACAAGAACTACCTAAATCAATGAATGTTTCTCTATTTGTGCCATTTGTAAGTGTAAACAATACAGTACCTATTATTATTTCATTATTCTGCCATCTGTAATACATTGCATTATTTGTTAAGCATGGCATTCAGGAGTGTATTCATTCATTATTACAAGATGAATGCATTATTATGTATAGTCCTCTTATGTTATAAAAACAAGGAATTAGACATTATGTTTTTAACTATGCACTAAAACTAAATTAGCAGCAATGACAACCTCCAGAAGTGGGGGTCCATGGACTGCTCAGACCTCCGGTTTGTATGTGGCATCTCTTCACAGACAATGGCTCATCTCCCATCTTGTACCTGCAACTGTAAGGACCTAATGGCTGTGTCAAGGAATGGTATCCGCGTTTCTGAATTTTAGAAAAAAGAAAAAAAAAAATCGTGTAATTTTTGCCATCAGCATGTTAAAAAGAAGAGGACTAATGTCAACATACATACATATTAACGTTTCTTATACAGGATTGTCCATACATTTCAGGAAAACTCACTCCCTGAAACAGTGGAATACTTGGAATGTGATGGCAGCATACATTTCAGTGGGGTGGTATCTTCAAGTGTGTTCCTGTACCCCAAGGCGACAGTCAGCGAAACAGTTGCAGCAGTAAAACAAGACATAATACGGTCTTTAGCATCGAGGTTCACAATGCACTGTGATGCTTTGATTGATGACAATTTACTTCCTGAAGGTAAGAAATAATATAATAATAATAATAAAACCATTATTATTATTTTTGTTTTTTTATTATTATTATTATTATATATATTTTTTTTTATAACAAGGGATTAGTAAAAAAGTAATTATAGGCCCATTTAGTTAGAAGATTTTTGGCACACAAGCCTAAGCCTATTGCATGTTATTCAGTCAATATTTATAAAAGTGCGATATTGTATGTGGTGCAAGAATATGAATAAAAAATATAATAGACTAAAATTGGCCAAACAAGACGTTTTTTTACCTGAATACCGACTTTGCTTAATCAGCCTATCATGTTTCCACTGCTGGGACACAGGCTCCTCTCGGTGAGAGGGAGCGGGCCGTAATTCACCATGCTGGCCCAGTAGTTGAGTGTTCACTGGTTGATAGATGTCACGCGTCTTCGATTTTTTCATGCCGGTTTCCTCACGATGCTTACCTTTATCGTGTTTAGAGTAGTGGTTATGAAGTAATTTACACAAAGTAAAACGCGTGTCTGGGTTCGAATGTACGACCTACAACTTGTAAGTCGCGTCCATTACCACTGGGCCACCACTGCTCTTTAGCCTGCAAACTTATAATGATAACTTCCCTAATTAATGGTTCAGAAAATATTATTGTTCTTAATATTCTATTACTCTATTATCTGCAGAAAAAGTTTGTTTCAACGAGCCACCACGCCGAGTGCTAGTCCCTGTGGGAGCCCTGTACCTCTGTGATTACCTGTTTCCCGGCGAAGCACCCGCCGAGGCCCTCCTCTCAGTGCGAGAGCTGTTAGACCTTCAGATTACGGAGACCGATGTTGTCTGCGATGTGGAAACTCCTGCTGGTAAATATTGAAGCTTCTGTTTATAGATTTTATAGAAACAAGAAAGAATTAACCATTATTACGTATTTGATAAATCGTTCACCTTTTCTTTTCGCTGATGTAGCTATAACGATATTGTATAATGCTTTAGTAAGGAGCCCATTAGAAAGTAATGCAGCTATCTGGGCTCCGCATGAAACTAAAATATATAGTCTCATTTTGGAGCGCGTACAAAATAAATTTATTGGATATAAAGAGGAGGTAACATGCAAACAGGCTTAAGTCACAATAATGTAAATTTTCAGAATACTGAAAAAATCTGTAGAGATTCTGTTTCTCTACAGATTTCTTCAGTATTCTGAAAATTTACATTATTGTGACTTAAGCCTGTTTGCATGTTACCTCCTCAAATATATGAGGGAATATGGGGTGTATCCATTTTATCCGTTGATGTATCCAACACTATTTATCTTAGGTATGGTCGGATATGATGAACTGAGGGTCAGGAGGCAACTCACACTTGTTACTTATATCTTTAAAATATTTAAAGGGAAGATACACAATGCGGATATATTGCAAAGGGTGGAACTAGTCGTGCCAGAACTGCCAGACGGGTATGTGGGTCGTCGTCGTCAGCCGCGGCTGCTGGCGGTACCGCGCGCGCGAACTAACTTGCTGCGTGAGGCGCCGCTAACGAGCGCGCTCCGCACTCTCAACCTCATTGCTGATGATGTAGACATATTCTGTTGCGCTTTGGGTGAATTTCAAAGACCTATAGAATTTGTTTTGGTACAAGCATTGGAACTATTTCATTTTTAAGTGTACTACAATATTGCAGTGGGTCTAGACTGTAAGGATATTTGTATGTTTGGAGTGAATAAAAATAAATAAGAGAATCTGTTATATGAATTAATTCTAGCAAGCTATTGTTATACAAAACATGATACTCAAAGCCCTTGGTAGTGTACTTTTATTTTGTAGTTTGTATTTACTTAAACCAATATTTCTTCCCCAGATACATCTGAATTCGATGCGTTAGACAGGGATGCGAGCAGCGAAGAGCTACTGGCGACGCCTCAAGAAGCAAGCCAGTTTATGTATATCACAGGCATTTGTTTTGCCATGTTCGTTCTAATTGTCTCCATCATCATTCACTACTACGATGGCATCGCCGAAGTATTCAGTAAAGTTTTCTCTAAATCTAGTTTGAAATAATATATTTTATTTATGTACAGCCCGATTCAAACTTTATGACGGCTCTGAAATGCGTTACTAGCTGCGCAGTACTTCACCCCTCACCCCCGCTGACAGGTGAATTTGTTATTGCGCAGCGACTAGTCTCGTGTTCCGAGCCGCCATAAAGTTTGAATCGGGCTGTTATTGTTAAAGCTTAAAAGACTTATTATTGTTGTGAATGACTTGTGTAAGGTTCGTTGTTTTAATTTCTTTTGCTTAACAGATTATAATTTTGATTTATTATGAGATACAATTATATAAGACTTATTTTTATGTAAAGACTAATCGTGTAATTTGAACTGTCGCATTTTAATAAATAACTTTTTTACTCTATTTCTAGTTTTATTATCTCAAACTGTTTTTTTGACTTTTGCCTACGAGTTCGCACGCGTGGATGACGGAAAATATCCCACGGGAATGCAATACCGGTGTTAAGACTATCCGGTGGTGCTTCGGGGAGGCCTATATCCAATAGTGGACGTCTTTCGGCTGCAATAATGATTTATCAAACCATGTTATAAACTATCTTGGTGCCAAATTTCATTCAGATCCGTTTAGCCGTTTGGGCGTGATTGAGTAACAAACATTTATAAACTTTCACATTCATAACTACTACACTAGCCTCTGCCCGCGACGTCCGCATAAAATTTCTCGTTCACCCGATCCACCCCGTCGTATCGCATCGCCTGCCCGCGCTATCACTTTGTTTTCGGTTAGCGCTTTAATTTTTTTTCTGTCCGGCCCCTAAGGGCCCTAGCGTGATGTTAAGCAGCCTTTAGCCTTTCTCAAGAATTGGGCTAACAAATGCAAAAAGAATTATTAAAATCAGGCTGGTAGTTCCAGGAGGGGCTTGTGGCTAAGTAATAACAGCCGCACGGGTCGATCAATCAGGTTAAGCTACGCTTGCCGCGGTTGGTCCGTGGATGGGTGACCATCTTCACATACCAAGACCCCTCCGTGCCTCGGAAAGCACGTTAAGCGGTTGGTCCTGGCTGTCATTCGTGGATCTTTGACAGTCGTTACAGGTCGTCAGTAGCCCGAAAGTCGGATAACCAATCTTACCAAGGGGTATTGTATTACCCAGTAACTGGGTTGTGGAGGTCAGATAGGCAGTCACTCCATGTAAAAAACTGGTATTCAGCTGCATCCGGTTAGACTGGAAGCCGTTACCCAAACATAGTTGGGAAAAGGCTAGGCAGATGGTGAGCCTAGTAGTTCCAGAGATTAGCGCACTCGAATAAACAAACTCTTCAGCTTTATTATTAGTATATATGTAGATGTAGTAGGATCAAAACTACATAACGAAACACACACATGTATGTAACGAAATGTGGGTTTAACATACAGTACAACTCTGCTAAACCCTTCGGGGAATACACTCGTGAGTTTCCGTTATCTGCCAAAAGTTGAATATATGTTACAAACTCAGATAACTCATTACAATTTCGCTGCTAGTTGCACCCTATCTTAGCACCCTAGTCCCTGCTCTATTCACTTCCTATGGGTTGTTGTGTAAAATAGACTGCGGGTTCAAAACATAGGGGTGAAATGTGTTTGTAACTGGAATTTATTATTGCTCTTTATGGAACAAAAGGAGTACCTATCTACGGATCGTAGCAGGTGGCGTTTTGTAGTTTCTGCTTACCTGGGAAGGAGACGTGAATTTTTGTCCTCCCTGTCCTCCTATGTACAGACGCCAGCACATCAAGCTACTACGATCTGTCTTTCTTTTATAGATTTTCAACTTTACGTCTAAGGCATAAGGTTCAAAGTTGATTGGGAAAATATGACACTTTCGAGTAGCTTGATGTGCTGGCGTCTGTAGGTACCTATTAACTCCATCCAGTGATTAAAATTGAACTACCTATTTGTATATTTACTTACTAATTAATTTTAAAAATGTCTGTCAGTATATCGATTTAGTTGCGCCATCTGTTGTAACAAAGTAAAATAAAACGTCCATTAGCAGATGGCACTGTTGCCACTTGGCATTGAAGGGTTAATACATTCATGTTTCTTTTTTGTGGCGCTAGTGTAACGGCAGAATGCTAGTGTTAGAAAGAGAGATCCGATTGTTTCAATGGCCAATGAATGCTTCATTCATGCAAGTACAATTTGATAGTGGAACCAATGACACAATCTACGGTGGGTATGCGCTCATCGTAAGTCAGTCATACTCATACATAGCTACAGAGTTGTATGGGTTTACATTGAGGGAGTTTTATTATTGTCGTGCTATGGTGTCCTAGACTCACGGTGTTGTGTTGTGTTTATTTAATTCTTGCGACTTCATAAGTGACAGCGAGTAGTTGTGATCGTGAAACGATGAGGCCGTACGATATCGATCGTATTGCGTGATTAATTATTCAGTAAAACCGGTTTAATACGAGTGATACGTGATAGTTAGGAGCGAGAAGACTTTGTTTACAATGGCGTTTTCACTTAATAAACTGAAGAACATTTTGAATACCAATCGGGAGAGCCAGCTGGCCGGCAGTGGTAGTTTGGAACCGGAGATAGGATTCAAGTTGGCCTTGCATCCAATCAGTAAAAATTTATATGTGACCGTTATCGGCGCCCGGCACCTTCCGTCCTTGTTTGGGTTGAGTCGCGCCCATGGATACCTTGTTAAGGTAACTTTCAACCATTGTTTACACTTAATTATAAAACTAACAAAATGCTACGCATTTAACGAATGATTCGCTACTGTAAAATAAAATTACCAAAGAGACTACAAAGACTATTTATAATTATTATTGTCAACTTCCGACTTTTAATTGAGAAACTTAGGTTGGTTGGTTGTTAAATAAAAATAAAATAAATAGTTTGGTATCTACTTTGACTGTAAACAAAGATTAACTTATTTACCTAAAGACAGGGTTATAAATTTATAATAATAGAGGTAAGTATCTGCCTACTGCCTTCCTACTTACCCTACCTAGCTACGAATGTCGTTGATTAACAATCGGTAACCATGCATACTTGGGTTTTCGTCCCTAATGAATAGGTTCATTATGGACGAATACACCAGTAATCATTAAACAAATAAGTAAATCGCATGTGTAGGTTCGTAACTAATAGAAACAGGTGACATGAGAACATGGTCTCACAAACCCGTCAGGCTCACAGGCTGTCATCATAATGGGGTTGATCTGTTACCTAACGAATCTTGCAATACTAGGTTAGATAGGTTCATAAAATACTGCTATGTTGAAATAACACAGCCACACTGGTCCTAACACTGAGTCCCTAAAATTCGTTTTTGGAATACATAGGTACCTAGTTCCCTAAACAGTGAGGACACTGAATATGGACAGTAAGATAGACTTGCACTAAGGCTAGTGCAAGTCTTATCTATTTGTCCCAAAAGCAATTTTAATCTTAATACATTTTTCTCCTCCTCCCCCATTTAACAGCCCAGCATTACGTTTCCCGCCTTATAAATTTTGTATAAAAGTTACGGTCTGAGGTGTCTGAATCGGCGTAGGTAAGTACATGCTACGTTAATTGACCAAGCAGTGAGAACGTCTGTACCTACCTACGTAGGTACAGACGCCAGCACATCAAGCTACTACAATCTGTCAAATTTCATTAATAGATTTTCAACTTTATCGCTACATCATTAGGTTCAAAGTTGATTGGAAAAATTTGACAGTTTCGGGTAGCTTGATATGCTGGCGTCTGTACATTCTTTGTTAATCTTGCAATTAACAACACTATCTTCATCAGTGCGTCATACGAGCGCTGGTCGCTGACACTGCGTCTACCTACATTACATCTACTATTCAACATCCGTTTAATTGTTTTTCTAATTGAGGCCAAACCGGCGGCGTTACCGCAGCAAACTTGTTCGTTTATCTGCACTAAATTGATATTAAGGCGAAAACTGCAGCTAAGTAAGTACAGCGTTCGCAGGTTTCGTGTAACTAATGCTTAACCCCTGTCGTTTCTCATGAAGGTTTATAAGTTCTTAGGTACCTAAATTCCGCAGAAAATGGGAAACTGGGAACTTAACGGCATAGGTGGGTAACAAGATAGATGATCTCATATACTTACCTACCCAAGGTGTAATAACATTGAAATAACTGAAAACTCTTCATTATGAACAGCTTTTAGGTCCTTTGAGGTTTCAGTTATTTCGATTACAAGTTGTACAATATAGCAGAGCTAGGTTCGTAAAATGTAATGTTAGAGCTAGTGCTTATACCCATATCACACTACACGTTATTTAGGGCCCGATATTTAGGTGATGTGTTTTTTTTTATTAATAGGGTTCTTTCCTCCCTTTCTCTTCTTACAACATTCCGATTTAGGGAAAGGGTCTCTGAATATCGCGTAGTGAAATAAAGCTTTTCGGTTGAGTTAGGCATGGCACATCTGGATTATGCACTGGCCGGATCTCCGCCTTGACCTTGAGGCGAGGGCCCTCGCGTCACTGTACCGGTGGCGCGAGGATGTACGGACGCGAGGGGGTGGACCGATGCAGCGGGAGATCGAGCTGCGTCGGTCGCAGCTCCGTGAGGTCCTGGTGGCGGAGTGGCGGGACAGGCTTCTGCGCCCTACCGCCTCGCTACTGTCGGGGCGATCCGACCAGTGCTCGAGGAATGCCTCGGGAGGAGGCACGGCTCCCTGTCGTTTCGAGCGACGCAGGTACTCTCGGGGCATGATTGCTTCGGGCAGTACCTGTGTCGCATAAACAGAAAGCCGGACGCTCGGTGTCACCACTGCGTCAACTGTCGGGAGGACACGGCGTGGCATACCTACGCTGTCAGAGTATGCCGCATGGGAGGAGCCGCGCCGTGTACTTATATGTATGTTAGAACTAGCTTCTACCTGCGACTTTGTCGGCGTGAAACTTCTTGTTCCCCCGACCTAACCCGTTACATCGCATCACCTGGCCGCGCTATTGCTTCGTGTTCGCTTAGCATTCTTTCTGACTTTTTTCTTTTTGCTCGGCTCCTAGGGGTCCTAGCATGATGTTTTAAATAGCCTATACCGTTCCTCAAGAATCGGGCTATCAAATGGAAGGATTTTTCCAATCCGACTGGTAGTTCCAGAGGTTAGCGCGTTCAAACAAACAAACAAAAGCTTTAAGACAAATATAGTTAAAGATTAAACGTATTTTAATACTGACTGTGCTAAAATAAATAAATTACCTATCAATAGACATCGTGTCGATAAACATCAAATTGATGTTGTAAGCCAGCCATATGCCTGTCTTTTTAATGGGTGGGTCGATATTTTTTGGCACGCACCAAATAGTTTGATAGATGAATATGTTTGTTAAAATGAATAATGGGTCCTGATAAAACTTCTGCCTATTTATTTTGTACAGTTGAACATAGTAATCACAACAAATTATACAAGTGGTTACCAACGCAACGGAAAAAATGTTTGAATTTACGCGAAGCTGAGGTACGATACCAGCCGTGCGATTCTGTAACCATCTCACCGTGAAAACTTGGGTGAAGTGAGCGTGGAGTGAGTCGTCAATAGTGTCAATCCCTAGCATCAGCATGACTCACAGCTCACTCTAAGCTCACTTCACCTTAGTCATCACGGTGAGATTTTTCCAGAATCTACCGGCTGATTCCGGTCATTAATTTTGCACAATTTCCGAAAATATCTTAATTATGGTGCTCACATATGCGTCCGGTGCATAAAAGAAGCAGCGCATGTAAAAAATCACTAAGAGTTCGTTGGTAAAAATGACCTAGCTAGTTGTTTCTTATAACATTGTTAATTGTGGTGGACGTTTATCAGGTTACTTCCCGCGAGTATGGTCAGCATTTTTAGTCATAGGTGTACATACATCCCTAAAATTTATTTCGATTGTCCCGTTCGTGAATTAACCATGTAGTAGATTTGATTAGGTACTCGTATGCATGTCGTCATACATACAAAAGCAACTTCACTTTTGCACCTATAGCCTGAAAAACGCTCAAGAATTGGGCTAGCAAATAAAAAAAAAAATCCTACTGGTTCCAGAGATTAGCGCGTTCAAACGAACTCTTCAGCTTTATTATTAGCATATAGATTTGGAAATGAAATCACCTGATACGAAGAAGAAGAAGAACCCTGTCATTGTACCAGCCAGACGAGTGGATATTCCGCCCGAATCCGAATCTTCTGCATACGATGTGCACCGGCTTCAAGTCGTCGATCCAAGAACTTTTCTGCTCTGGCCTCATTCCTACACTACCTACAACGTATCATTTACAAAACAGTCATTATTTCAGGCTCCTAATTCTGCTAGCTATTAGGCATTAATGGGTGTATCTATTTAGTCTAGTTACCTAAGTGTTATCACTCTAAATATTTAAAGAAAAGTCAATGGCACTCATTACGCTATCGACGTTAAGTACGACCAACGTTGAGCGTTTTATCTGCGTTTTTATCGATGAAAGTCACCAGTTCTTGTTATGGCATGGTTATCGTCCCTGTTATCTTTCTGCCATGCACCTATTATCATTGTTATGTACTTATAAACTTCGACAGCCATGCTATTTCTCATTAAATAAATAAAAAAAAAAAACAATCTGCCTATCCTTTTTTGCTCTGCCTGCTTCGCACTATGCTTCTAACTACATATTTTTATGAACGTTTTTTTTTTTGTAATTTAACTACAAATTTTCGGTTTTCGGATTTTTTCCTTTACTTGTGCTATATGACATTGCTTCTTGCCAAATTTCATGATTCTAGTTTCATGGGTACCCTATAGGTTTTGATAACGGAACATAAACGCCCGTGTCTTTTGATTGCGTTAACTTAGAAGTTTGATTTTTTCATTGCTTCAAGGGATTGTAGCCTTGAGTATTTGATATTAATTTCAACTTGATAACTTCATGCGTTCCTGAAAAAAGGGTCTTGACTGACGGACAGACAGACGGACCATGAAGTGATCTTACAAGGGTTCCGTTTTTCCTTTTGAGGTACGGAACCCTATTCAACAAGTAGAATAGATAGATAATTTCATATCACCACAATTAAGTTAGAGAAAAAAAAAATTAAGCCAAAATATTTGGACTAACATCATTAACCAGGGAGAAAACAGAGGAATATGTTAGTATGGAATGAACGCCAACGACCACGAGTAACTAGCTTCATTGTGGTAAAAACACGTACAGCTGCGCAGATTTCGACGAGACGTGTCGATCGTAGCATGTTTACTAGTAATATAATATTATAAAGTTTAAAAAGCAAGAAATAAAAGTTTAATCAAAAATTTTAAAAACCCCCGCCTCGAACAAAAGTCTCTAAAAACTAAAAAAATAATATACCTGATAGGGGGAGCCAAAATGCAACAAATTGAACCCCCCAAATATGTATGGCCGAAATTCAATAGTTTTCGAGATAAGTATATTCCAAATAAAAAACAAAAGTACATTTTGAATGGGTAGGTAACATTAAAAAATAATATTGTAGCTGGCACTTCAATTAAGCTATGAAAATAATTAAAAGTACTTAATTCAACAAAATAATTAAAATGATGAGCGATTGAAGAATAATAATATCAACTAGCTTCATCTTTCTGACTGACCGACCCCTTGAAAATTCAAAAGTGGCTGTAATTGGTTTACTTGAAATAAATGCTTTGAGTTTGAGTTTGAGTTTTTGAGTTTGAATTTATCTTACCAATATATTAATTTTACGCTTCAACAATATTTCAAAAAATAAATAGTAGTTCTATAGTAACAGTAAATTCAATAGTTAGTTTTCGAGATATTTGAAACATTTATAGATATTCGATGTTGGGGTCGGCTTCCAGTCTAACCAGATGCAGCTACATACCTACCAATATTTTACATGGAGCGATTGCCTATCTGACCTTCACAACCCAGTTACTGGGTAACACGATACTCATTTGTATGGCTGGTTGTCAGATTTTCGGGCTCCGACTGCGACGAACGACTGTCAAAGATCTACAAATGACAGCTGGGACCAACGGCTTAACGTGCTTTCCGAGGCACGGAGGAGTCTCGATACGTAATGGATGGTCACCCATCCACGGACCGACCTCGGCAAGCGTAGCTTAACCTTCGATCGAGCCGGGCGGCTGCTAATTATTTAGTCACGAGCCCCTACCTAACGCAAATTACTTGATCAAAGTTTACTTCATGTATTGTAAAAATGTATTCAATTTATGTAGGATCGATGACACTTAGGTTTCTGGACAAATGGCTTCAGCTGAACCTAAAATTCAAACAGTACATAAAAAAGGTAGTCTGTCTGTTCTTAAATGCTTCGGATCGAAAGTATTTCTTAAATTGCTCATGGAACCCAAAATCACCCACGAAGAAATAAGTTAAATTGGTAAAAGACCTTTGACAAATTATCCAATTTTATGAGGATTATTGAATCACAGCCAAATTTTCTTATCATACTTATTACCTTAAAGGGCAATAAGAAAATATTCATACTTTTATGGGAGAGTGACTTCAAATTTTCTTTTGGCTATATCGAATTACATTAAGTACAGACGCCAGCACATCAAGCTACTACTTACAATCTCTTAAAGAAAGTTCTGTAACAGATTTCGTCTCAAAGTTCTGTAACAGATTTTCAACTTTATCGCTAAAGCACAAGGTTTAAAGTTGATAGGGAAAATTTGACAGTTTCGGGTAGCTTGATATGCTGGCGTCTGTACCTTTATTATACTGAAATGATTTTTGACATGTACTAAGTAGTACCTCATGTGCTACAAGATTATTGTTACTATTTCTACAAAAGCATTCATTTTTTTGAGATACAAAGACGACAAAGCGCAAAACTTACGTTTATCATTTGATCAATCAGAGTACTAGTCGGAAATCATAATCAATGAAAAGCTTAGTATCATTAAAATTAATTAAATCTGTTACAGAAATAAATTATGTTGTTTTAATTATTAAACTGGGCCCGCGGTACGGCCCACCCCCTCACAGAGAATAGACCGGTGTCCCAGTACTGGGAACAATATAGGTTGAATATGTACAGACGCCAGCACATTAAGCTACTACAAACTGTCAAATTTCTTTAATAGATTTTCAACTTTATCGCTACAGCATAAGGTTCAAAGTTGTTTGGGAAAATTTGACAATTTCGGGTAGCTTGATGTGCTGGCGTCTGTACCTAATTAATAAATAGATAAGGGCCTGTTCACTTATTACGTAAGACAATTTTGACCACTTTTTGACCCACCCCTCCCCCTATTAAGAAAAAATAAGACTTGGATGAACCCCCTCCGCCCCTTTCAATCATACGTAAGATCAGTATCTAACAAAATTGCAAAGAAAAAAAAATTAAAAACTTCCTTTTTGCTTACTTTTGAGTTCTTACGTAAGAACAATCTAGACGCCTCCCCTCCCACGCCTATGTTAGAAAAAAATAAGAATAGTTTGGACCCCCTCACCCCCAAATCATCTTACGTAATAAATGAACAGTCCCTAAGTTGACATAAAACATAATCACAATACACGTGTAGGTAGTTCACCTAATTAAAAATGTAATTAATTTGGATATTACAGTAACACTGATAGCCCATATGCCTTTCAGCCAACAATTGTACCATCTCATTGTTTGTAACAATATTTATCACACTACTCGTAATATTATAAAGGCGAAAGTTTGTGAGTGTGTGTGTTTATATGTTTGTTACTTCTTCATGCTCAAATGGATGAACGGATTTGGATGAAATTTGGCACGCAGATAGTTTATAATCAGGATTAACACATACGATACTTTTTATCCCGATATTCCTACGGGATCGAAACTTATGCGGGTGAAACCGCGGAGTGCAGCTAGTTAACTATATACCTCGTTGGTCTAATAATCGCATGCGTGACTTCTGAGCGTGGGGTTCCATTTGATCGAATTTGTCGCTTGTACAGATATAATTAAAACTTTTCACATGTTAAATGTAAAAAAGACTGCAGATCTATGGGGTAATTCTGTGGATGTTGCTAAGACAATTATAAACATTGTAGCACCTACTTTAGCTGTTATATTTAATAATTGTATTGAATGTGGTGAGTTTCCTGATCTTATGAAACACAGTAAAATAATACCGTTGTTTAAATCGGGTAGTACATCAGACCCTACTAATTATAGACCTATTTCCGTACTACCCACCTTTAGTAAAATTTATGAAAAACTTATTTTAAATCAATTGCAAAGATTTTTCAATAACAATAAATTACTGAATAATAAACAGTTCGGTTTTACAAGGGGTCGTTCAACTACCGATGCCGGAGTTGAACTTTTAGGACATATTTATAGTGCATGGGAGGACAAATGCGATGCTTTGGGCATCTTTTGTGATTTGTCCAAGGCATTCGATTGTGTTCTTCATGAAACCTTAATCAGGAAACTTCACCACTACGGAATCCGGAACGCCTCTCTGGATCTTCTCACTTCTTACTTAAGTGATAGGATTCAGAGAGTTGATGTTAACGGGAAAAGGTCACCCGGATCTGTAGTAAGAATGGGAGTCCCACAGGGCTCAATACTTGGACCATTTTTATTTACTATTTATATCAATGACTTGCCTTACCTCATAAAGGACGAACATGATATAGTGTTGTTTGCAGATGACACTTCACTTTTATTTAAACTCAAACGTCAACAGCTGGTTACTGACAGTATAAATAGTGCCCTCGCAAAAGTAGTTAGCTGGTTTAATGTTAATAATCTACTTCTTAACGAAAAAAAAACGAAATGTATTAAGTTTACGATACCAAATGTTAGACAAGTAGAAACTCGTGTTCTCATAAAGGGTGAAGAGTTAAAACCCGAAAATTCCACTGTATTCTTAGGCATAACTTTGGATGCCAAGCTTCAATGGGGCCCCCATATAGATAAATTGTCAAAAAAGCTTAGCTCTGCAGCATACGCCGTCAGGAAAATTCGTGATTTAACTGATTTAGAGACAGCCCGTTTAGTTTACTTTAGTTATTTTCATAGTGTGATGTCATACGGTATTCTGTTGTGGGGAAATGCCGCCGATATTCAGACAATTTTTATTTTACAAAAAAGGGCAATTCGTTCCATTTATAAATTAAGTCCCAGACACTCCCTCAGAGACAAGTTTAAAGAGATTAATATAATGACTGTGCCTTCTCAGTACATTTATGATAATCTTTTGTATGCACATAAAAATATTAATCTGTTTAAAAAATACAGTGATATCCATAACATAAATACTAGGAACAAACACAAATTTGTTGTTCCTACAACAAGGCTCAAGAAAATAGGTGGCTCGTTTAGATGCCAATGTATACGTTTTTATAATAAACTTCCTAGCCACATTCAAGAACTAAGCATTAATAAATTCAAATCTTTTATAAAGCTAAAACTATGCCAGAAAGCCTATTATACTGTAAAAGACTATATTGAGGACAAAAAAGCTTGGGATTGAGCTGCTCCAATAGGTCTAGACAGTGAATGTTGTTTATTTTTAATTTTTTGCTGATTTACACTTTTTTTTTTTTTTCTCTTTCTAAATATCAATTTATATACAGAATGACATGAACATTTACTGTTTAAAGTCTTATATTATTTTAATTATTGTGAATGTGAGGACTATGTGGGTCATTGTTTCCGTTTTAATCATGGTCTGGCACTTTGAGTGGTTTATGCGGTCTACACAAATGTCCTGTCCTTGGTATTACTCGTCGAATCGTTGAGCTCCTTAAGTTCTGAGTTGAGCTGCACGGTTACTGACGAATGCGTGCACCGACTGCACAGGTCCACTCAATCTGTGTGGTTCTTTCCTCAAAAGACCACTTCAGACACCAATCTACATAGTCCTCAAAGATCAAAGATTATTTCCGGATTTTTATATACACATTGACATTGATGAATATTATATAAACAATGACATGGATATTTACTTTGTAAAGTATCTTATTTTTATTATTATTATTGTGAGTGTGAAGACTATGTGGGTCATTTCTTTTTTCTGTTTTCCTTCTTAGTTAGTTTTAATCATGACCTGGCAGTTTGAGTAATTTATGCGGCCTACCCAAATGTCCTTTCATTGGTATTGTTCGTCGAATCGTAAGGCTCCTCAAGTTCTGAGTTGAGCTGCACGATTTTTGACAAATGCGTGCACTGACTGGACAGGTCCTCTCAATCTGTGTGGTTCTTTACTCAAAAGACCATTTCAGACACCAATCTACATGGTCTTCACATGATCTGACCAAGATTATGTCTGGACTTTAAAAGAGACTGTGACCTCTGAGTTTGTTTCGGCCTTTCTTCTCAGAGTAGTCAGATAGGAAACGCCGACCTCATCTAGTTTAAAAAAAAATATGATTGACATGTAAAAGTGTTTGTACAAACCTACTTACAGAAAATAAATCATTTATCATTTATCATTTATCATTTATCCCCAGGAAGTACAAAGTGTGTTTCCACTGGGTAATTCTCAGCAGTAGTATTTCTACTAAGGCATAGGTTTGTGGCCGGTTTTTGGCAGAAAACTCGACTCTCAGCTCTGTTAAAAATGAAATTTTACCATAGGTTTTAATTACAGAATACTAATCTTGCCCAATACTTCAGGCCATTCAAGGGTGATGTTATGTATTCAGCAGGCTAATTGCGTAACACACTTAGCAGCAATAGGTTTCATTTTGACAGTTCAACAACATTCTTTGCGTTATTTACGTTGTTGAGCTGACACATTTTTCGAACATATGGAGCAATTGATTAGCAATATGCTTCAAAATGATTCAAATTGAGAGTAATAGTGTGTTACCCAATTAGGGTGCTGGTATATGGAGAGGAGGCCTGTGTCCCAGCAGTGGGAACGTTCTTGGCTGATCATGCTACACGGGCCCAGTTATTGAAGGTAGATATTAAGTATTTAAACAAGAGAAAACCATCTGATGTTAATTATTTGTTTGAAGAAAACGATTTCCCAAAATAAAATCCTATTCAAATAGAGGCCCTTCCCCGGCTGAGTGTTGTTCGTACCACTATATGTATAGAGATGGGCCATTAATTTAAATTCAATTTGCTGCTAAAAATGAGCGGGGTCAAATGGTCTGACTCCGAATTCCGGAACGGCTTGTGTGCCAAAGGCAATCAAGAGGTTTCTATTTGTATTGCTGGAGTTTAACCTCTGGTATGTCGGAGCGTATACCAACGCGCCAAATTGTGTATCCGTAAACTGTCGGAACGTATATCTACGACAGACCAGAGGTTAAAGCGATGTTTCTAGGTACCTATATAAATGTATTTTCACTAACATTCGAACCGCAATCAGCACCCTAATTGCGTAACACACTATTACTCTCAATTAGAATCATTTTAATAAATAAATAAATAAATAAATAAATAAATAAATCCCTGGACATTTCACACAGCACCAATTGATTTTGAAGCATATTGTTAATCCATTGCTCCATATGTTCGAAAAATGTGTCTACTCGACAACGTAAACAAAGCAATGAATGTTGTTGAACTGTCAAAATGAAACTCATTGCTGCTGATGGTTTGTTACGCAATTACCCTGCAGGTCTAGAGACTTGATTGATCATTCTTCTTTACTGCTGACAGTTTCGGTCGTTGTAACCCTTTTAGGTATGTAAAACTATAAATATTCAATGTGGGCGAATGGACGTTCGAAGTATCCCCGAAACTATCGGAATTGGAGACCCGGGCTACATAATATTGAAGATAACAAATTGCTACCATATTGCTGAAAAACAAATACCCTAACCTTCAAGTAACTTTTGTCTTGGCCTGCCAAAACGGTTTTTGCGCTCAAGATGAAAAGCTATGTGCCTACCAGCTTTTGAGGCTTAGCTGCCTAACAGCCATTAACAATTTTCACGGATATTTTTTATCCTGGACTTATTTGGGCCCATTTTATTATATGGCTGGCTGGCTTTGACAATTGGCCGTTACCTATTTATCTGCCCAACCCCAGTTATATCGTAAACGAAAAAAGGTATTTTGCGTAGGCACTTACGTTCTAATTAGGAATTTAATAATAGTTGGATGTGATACCTACATTCGAAATATCGTAGATACAATTGATGTCATTTGTATTTGCTTAGGCGATTAACACACGGCACCGCGCACCGACGCTATGGCGGTGAAGCGGATCTCATGTCGCATTGGCCACTAATAAATCCGTTAATACCTAACACACGTACACCGTCCGACCGCGCGGCCGAGCGGTGCTCTCGCCGCCACCGCCCCTCCGCGCTGACGTCCGTGCGGTGAGGCGGTGCCTCACACACGGGGCGCCACATAACCGCGCGGATCATCGTGAGTGCAGGACGTGTTGCAATTCAAAAATGGAATTCGATGTCGAAAAGTTTATTTCGGAGATCGAAAGTCGAAAAGCTATCTGGGACATGACATGACATGCTTTTCTTCCGGTGAAATACCAGGACGCATGTTCGTATTTACTCCAGAAATTGCTTTCCTTATATTTGGTAACAAATAATCAAATGAAGAAGTGGACATCCGCGTATAGTTAAAAAAAATGATCTTCGTGTTTTCTCAAACTTTTATAGAATAACATGAAAGTCCTATTTAGAGTTCTGCTTCGTAAAAATGGATGAACCCAATTTTTTCTTATTTTTTTCTTTCTACGCCATAAAAGCCAGATTGCTGCCACCACTTTAGCGTCTTTTCTTGCCAGTGTCTGTGACAAAACTGGTCAAAACCGCGTTAAATCCATCCGCGCGGACAGACGCGTAAACCGCCTAACCGCGCGGGGTACCGCTGAGAAATCCGCTTTACCACCACCGCCCTCCGCGGCGGTGCGCGGTGCCGTGTGTTAATCGCCTTACCCAATTCAAACTAGTTGCGACGTCATTTATATTAAGGTTGAAATAACGACATTTTTATCTTTTCAGGTCAAAGTATTTCCCGGAGATAGCAGGTTTGAGACATCATTACAGGAGAGCTCGTGGCCCGTGTGGAACGAAGATTTTAAATTCCAACTGAAACAAAAAGATGCGAAGAAGGGAGCAGAAAAAACCGACCTTCAAAGTTTGCTCGCCGGTCATTTTTTGTCGCTTACCATTTATGCTATATTAGAACCACCAAAACAAGATTCAGATAAACGAAAAAATAGTAAAACATTAGACTCGAAAAAAACAGCCAAGGTGGCCGAACAGGAAGAACCAAGGCCTAAAACTGGATTTTTCGAAAAGACATTTAGCAGTTTCAAGTCGACGAAAGCCGAAGCGATAGCACAAAAGTCAATTCTGGAGAAACGAAGAACAGTCGGAGCTGCGACGTGGAATTTCGACTCAAAGTTGTTTCAAAACGACCTCAAGAACGGTTTGACTGGGACTCCTGACATTTGGCGGCCAATAAATGCAATCACGAGTGGTATCACAGCGGCTGACTCACGGGTACGTACACACTATTCAAGTGTAGGGTAATTAACAGCAACATTATATGTCACTATGACGAGCGATGCTAATCACTGGATGATAAAAATAGTCTTAAATGTGCAAGTAAAACAGTCGCTTTATGGTGAACCTCTTTCCGTTCATAATAAAACTTGATCTTGATAACTGCCGATTGCCGACAGAGGAATGATCACTGGTTGGTGTCAAAATAAGAGCAAAACTATATATATGTGGAATTGATACATATCGACACGCTAAATTCAAATATGTAATTAGAATTTATCTAGCACGTCCAGTTTTGATGCTATAAGCAATTTTTGTTTTCGTTTAGTTTTGTTTCCTTTAGTTGACAGCCAAAAAATATTTTTGCCGCCCCACTATACATTGTATATCAAATCAAAAGCTAAAGTTATGGACAGAGATGAAGAGGCAGTTAAACATCTGAAAAGTTAATTTCCACGCATAACTTAGGCCGAATTGAAGGAAGGCTATTTGTTGGTTCCCAACAACTGATCTTTAATGAGAAACCTTTAAAGACCAGTTGTTCAAATCTAAGTTGGTTGATAAAAAAAAAAGAACATGGCTAGCTTTTGAAAATATATGTCACAATTTTCTTGTAAATATAAGGGGCTGCAAATTATAAAGAACTAGTACAAGAACTTCCTCTTCATATAAACAACTCGGATGCAACATGTCATTAAAAATATAATTCTTGCATTCGCATTTAGATTTTTCTCTGAAAATCTTGTTGCCGTGTCTGATGAGCATAGTGAGAGGTTCCACCAAGATATTGTGAGCATGGAAAAAAGATATAACGGCAAGTAGTCCCCAGCAATGTTAGCTGATTTCTGCTGGGAAATCAATCGTGAAACAGCAGATAAAACTTATAAAAGAAAGCGATCTACGAAATAGTTGATATTTTTTATGTTATATTAGTATTTTCATTCATTTATGTATAAGATTTTTTTACATTTTTCAAAATAAATATGATTTATTATGTCAATCAATATTCTACTTAAGTGATAAAACTCTCAAAAACTAGACGTGATAGAATAAATCTGTAAACAGATCTGGATTCAGCACACTAAAGTCAATTAAAATTACATAAAAGTTCTTGCTCCCCACATTTTTTTTTTGCCGATCTGTGTTATTTATAAATGTAGTTTCAACTTCATCATTCGCAAAGTAATTTTCTGTCTACGAGTATAAAAATGAGATCATTATTTCGTGTTGAAGCTTTATTTCTGTTACAAAGTATTAGGTAAGTAGAAAATAATGATGACTTCAAAGATGTCAGTAAATATAGTTCATAACGAGAGATGGAGCTTCAATTTCTTTTAATTAATTACTTAATGTCGTAGTCTTCGCTACGAATAAGACCGCCCCATAATTTTCCCTGGTGTCGTAAAAAGGGGCTCAAATTGGCATCTTTTGTGAGTGGGGATAATAAATAACAAGCGATTAATACCGAGGGATGACCATCATTGTTATTGTGAAAAGTGTCTCTCGATTGGAAGCAATAGAAAATTTCTATGTTGAAGATAAAGATATCAATTAATGTATGAGTCATACTTACGTACATACGTCTGATTAATACGCGAAGAGTGATCGTGTGAATAAATATCTTAATACTGTTCAGTACAATAGAATAGTTTTGACCTCGGCCAGTCCCCATCTGATCGTCTACCTACGTTTATTGCGATGATGTAAGGCTTTAAGTATGCTTCATCTTCGTGCATAGAAATTTGGTATAATTATGTTTTATAGATGTTAATGGTATATCTTTGATTTCTGTTGCTAATTGTGTATATAGCTACTTTACGTACCGAGCTGGATTGTTTTATAATAACAATGATAAGGCAGTTTGAATTGGGCCAATTTACAAACATAAAACTTGTACTAATTAGCGGCGGCCAGCCCCGGTAACAGTGGCCATAGTCACGTTCTTGATACTTAAGAGCTTTCTTGTAATAACGTTGATTAAAATCCAGATAAGTACGTACTTAGTAAAATAACGGGAAGAATGACAGTAAAACTGTTAAAGCGTTTTATGTAGGTGTCTTTATCTTAAGGCTTTCAAGATTAAGTACTATGCGGTCATCATCTGCCTAGCCTTTTCCCAACTATGTTGGGGTCGGCTTCCAGTCTAACCGGATGCAGCTGAATACCAGTATTTTACATGCAGCGACTGCCTATCTGACCTCCACAACCGAGTTACTGGGTAATACGATACCCCTATGTAAGACTGGATGTCAGACTTTCGGGCTACTGACGACCCGTAACGAGTGTCAAAGATCCAGAATGACTGCCGGGACCAACGGCTCAGCGTGCTTTCCGAGGCACGGAGGGGCCTTGGTATGTGAAGATGGTCACCCATCCACGGACCAACCGCGGCAAGCGTAGCTTAACCTGATCGATCGACCCGTGCGGCTGTTATTACCTAGCCACAAGTCCCTCTAACAATGATTTATGATAATTAAGTACTATGCGGTAATGCGTATTATAGGTACCTACTCGACCTACTGATAAGGTACTGACCCCAAATAGTCCTTATTCGTAATGCGTTGCGAGGAGAGAAACTAAACATCAACCAACCATGTTAAAGGGTCCATTTAACGGTCGTCGGGTAGACCTGAGTACAGTACGAGCCACTAATCGCGTCATAATAATTCACATACGTATTACGTAACTAGGTTTTTCTGAACTGTTTTACATGAAATGCAATAAAAATACACTGCCATTACGCTGAGCGTTATCAGTGTCTTATCTTGTCGGAAGAAAAACTGAACTGAAAATCGGTTTCTTAGATAAAGGCTTACACACGCCTTAAAGCCTTGGCTTTATTCAGTGGTGTAGCGTGCCTTGGAGGGGCCCTGTATCAAAATTAGTTGGGGGGCCCAAATGAAGGGTAAAGATTTCTCACAAAAGAAACAAAAATGCTTGCATTAAATTAAAATAAATATTTATTGATTATAAGTTATCGCTTCCTCCTAGTAATTGTCATTTAGAATTTTGTCATTTCTGAAGTGAAAACTCTATAGGCACGTATGACAGTTTTTTTTATGTTTTTTTCCCGGGAAGCACGAGATTAAGTGACTAACATTTTACTAATTTTTGCTTACACGCGTTAGGGGCCCCTGTAGCCCGGGGGCCCCGTATCATTGATACGGCTGATACGGCGGCAGCTACGCCCCTGGCTTTATTTCAATAACAACTGAGGAAAAACGATCTAGCCATGTAACAGTTCTCATATAGGATAATAAAATTCGTTGTTTTAATCGCACAAACATGCATGAGATCATGCAGTTTTTATACCATTTCACTAATATTATTACTACTTGTAACACAACGCCTTCATGTATTCATACTCGTTTTGCTGTTTTGTTTGGAGCTCTGCCCAGTTTCCTTCTCAATGGTCTAGTCAAATACATCTTACATATATCTCGGTACATTCCAAGGCAGTTCAGATATGGTTGATTGTGTACAAATTGCCCATGCGGGCCTCTAATCTGTGGCAATTAGCATGAACACCGTGTAATTTGTGTTTACAGCGGGAAAACAAGAAGGGCCAGTTGGAAGTGACGTTACTGTACACGGCGAGCGAGGATGGGCTGAACGATATAGTGCAGCTGACGGTCAGTAGGCTGCGCTGCAGTGTGCAGACGATGCAGCAGCAAGAACAGTATAAAGGTAACTACTAACTATGAAAAAATTATATGTATTATTTTTTGCAGTAATCAAATGGTAATGAAGGAACACTTTGTTGTTTTAGCTCTTGAAGAACTCGAGGTTAATTTAAGTAGTAACGAGTTAACCGGTTATTATTTATACTTATTGGTCATTTTTCAGTATGAACTTGTCGAATGTTTTTATTAACGTTGCTCATAACCAGCTACGTCTTTAAAATCAACATCAAAATGAAGAGAACCAGTCGTTTTGACTCCGCTCATTCCATAACAGAAAATATCCCGAGGATAGACGCGTATCACAAATTGATCTCTTAAATAGCACTAACATATTACACCGATACATAATGCTCGATAATACGGCGTTAATTAGACACATTTCATTGAGTTTCCGATACGAGCGGCGTTGTATGTTAACCGGCATTATGTTGTAGGCTCTTATCGTGTTATTTGTAAATACAGGAAAAAGGGATAAAATAACTGCCGCTTCGACTCAATCAATTTCGCACCGGTGTTGTAGTGCCTTAATATGCCATGTATCTTGTACCCTCGCCTAATGATATCGAGGGAAGGGATCTATCGTTAGTCCTTAAGATATATGGTTACGCTATACAGCCATACCACATCCCTCTTACGAACTATTTGGAGAAACAATGTAGGTACTTGAGTTGAGGGTTGAAGGGAACGTTCGTTACGTACGGTTACGTTCTGAATACATTTACAGGCAAATGATGTTGATACAATATCTACTCGTAGATAGGTGTTTCATACGGTAGCTTTTAAATATTCAATGGGAATGACCTGAGAGGATTCTCAGAAAAAATAAAGTCACCGAAAATAATACCATATGTAGGGGAAGTGCTGCCATACACTCAGATTGGTGTCACGATAAAAATTGTTAAAATGTGGTTATTATTTGTAGCAGCTCAAGAATAATGGATTTTTTTTCCGTCCAAAAATAACGTAGATCAAAATATGTAGAGATTTTCTAGATATATAAAATACAACATACGAGGGAACCACACTTGCATAATGTTTACACGAGAAAGGTGTAAGTTTTACAAAATATTATAAAAATAAACTATCTTCTGTTTGTTCTACGAAATTATAGTGACTCGTGACCCGAATACCTGAAACAACGAACAATGTTATTATTTGGGACAGTTATTAAGAGGTTTTAAGTTAAGACTTCGCCATAACTTATTGCTGGGTCATCTAGGCGTCAACTCTAGACACAACTACTCTGAGAATGGACCTACTTTCGGTCAGCCAAGCAAGAACTAGAATGAGTAATGAACCATTTGCTGACGTGCCAAAAACATGTCCTCTTAACGGGTGTAAGGTCCTATTTTTTTTTGGGTTCTCCCACTACGATTAGTGTCCAGGAATATTTCATGAATATTTGATCAGTTTAACCTCGAACTGCTTAGAAATTCATCAGGCGGGCACTGGTCCGCGGCCGTAACTAAACTTCATTCATAATATTATTTATCTATAGAGACAGCCACTCGAGGCGACCGACGCCGCGGCCCACGCAATGCTGTTTGCTTATTAAAGAGGAGAGAGTTACGCTCAAGACGAATGTGCGTTGAATTACAACTCAAATAGCTAAGGCTACGTTCACAGCGAAAGGTTCTAAAATCTGACGTTTTCTACACAGATTTTTAGCATTTTGATCCGTACTTAGGTCACATTTGCTACGCATGACCAAGTAACCGTTGATTCATATAAGGTTCATTTTGCAGTTGAACGGAGCCGAACCTTACTGGCTTTTGTCCGTACACCAGTAGGTGCCATACTATAGCTCTGCTATATAATATGACCCGTCTGTATACGTTGGATAGCTTCCGCATGCTTACATACCGCGCGTGTCCGTTTGCACATTGTGTTTTCACGCTATAAAAGTTATGTATAGACACGTGCATAAGCCCTATATTCACTTCTTTATCTTAACAAATAAACAGAAGAGAATCGACGCAAGATTAGTAAACTCAGTGGTAAATAATCCTTCAGAACAAGACGCTAATACTCAAATCAATAACCCCACACTAATTAAACGTTTTAAAGCGTCTCTATAGTTACACAACGCTTTGTCTTCTTCTTTCGAAAGTCAAAGTACTGACGACTGATAGAGAGAAATCGGTGTGTAACTATTCATCGGATATAATACGTTTATTAGTAAAGGAGTAAACAAATTGTCGGTAATCCGTCATTCGTGATTATCCACAATCACAGTCGCTCTGTGCACATTGAGACTATTCAATTAACTGTCGGAACTAATTGCACAGGGAAGCGAATTACATGCGCCACTTTAACAAAGTCAAGTTGATATACACCACAAGCTACACAGGACTCGATCCTCGTCATGATCAGTAACATACAACATCAATGGAATTAGGGATAATGCGATAAGAGGAGTAATGCGCCTGTTAATAGGTAATATCGATGTAGCACGTGTAGATAACAATAAAGTAAAATGGATTACATTAAATGACTGCCTCGTTGGAGTAGTGGTCACAATTGCTACTCCCAGGCAGGAGGTCCTGGGTTCGATTCCCGGGTTGGACAGTGTTATTGAGTTTTTCCATTTGGAATTTTCTTAGTAACAGCCCGGAGTGTAGATTTGTGTATAAATGTAGTAGTTATACAGTATGGAAACCACATATCATCATCATCTGCCTAGCCTTCCCAACTATGTTGGGGTCGGCTTCCAGTCTAACCGGATGCAGATGAATACCGGTATTAAAAAAAAAAAAAACAGCTGTTCCCTAATATTTTGACGAGTTATGCGAACATAAATGTAGGGAACTGCTGTTTTTTTTTTCGTGACAGATATCGTTCATTTTTTATATATCGTTAGAAAAGGTGATAAGAAGTACTTATGTGCTATAGTTTATTGCATTATATGTGGTTTCCATACTGTATAAAAATAGTTCATTCACATCGTTGTCGGGATTTTCAGATTTACTTTCTTTGTTCAATAACTAACAGACTTTCCTTATTCGGCTACTATATTGAAATTATTGTTGAGCTGAGTGTTTTATGTCATTAATTTAGGAAATCCATAGATTCAAATCTTTATTCTTAGTTAGGAACGTGATTCAGGGGTATATTTATAAACGTGAAACAGTCGCTAATCATTAGTTTACTTTAAGCAACGTTTATAAATAAATCCCTCATTGTTGAGTTTTAATTTTAATAGAAACATGACTGTTGATCTCAAGTTTATCTCTACCTATAAGCGATTTAAAAAAGGGATATTAATATTCACTCTTTATATCCCTTCTTAGGGTTCCGTGACTACGGGACCCTAAAAAAGGATATGGAAGGAACCCTTCCGTTTCGCCATGTCCGTCTGTTCGTCCGCAGCTTAGCTCAGAGACTCTTAGTACTAGAAAGCTATAATTTGGCATGGATATACATATTAACCACGCCGAACAAGTGGTAAAATAAAATCATGAAAAAACATTTTTTTTGGGTACCTCATGTACACGAAAAGTGAGGATGTTTTTTTTCTCGTCTACCCCACGGTGTGGGGTATCGTTAAATAGGTCTTTCGAAAATATTGTGGGTTTGTGAAAACAATTTTTCGATTCAGGGATCCGTTTGTGCTCACAACTAAGTATGCTTTACAAGTTTACGAGTAATAGTCGACCAACTTACATTTGCAATTGCAATGTATGGGGGAACATGATTTTTAACTACAATGTTAAGTTTGTTCTTTGGATAAATCCATTCCAACTACGGAACACTTCACTGTGCGTGGTCCGACACGCACTTGGCCGGTTTTTCCTAAATTTGTTCAGTTTTTACTTGGTCAGAATTTCCTTATTCAGCTCGAATCTAGATTTTTGTCTTTGCGTGATTCATGTGAGGTTTGATAACTCTTTAAGTTTTTTTTTTCTTTATCTGCGACTTGAGATAAGTTTTTCATGGTCATAGTATATAAGCTCATCAGTATGCGGGCAGAGATGGGACTTCTGCACATCTAGTATGGAATTACAACCGTCATATAATTCTTAGCCCTTTTTTATAAGGGTTCCAGCCTTCAACCATCAATACGAACGTGTTGTGAATTACGTGATACGTCCTATGAAAGTATGAGTAGATATTGCATCATGATATGGGTTCTCGCCCAGTACATGCGAGCTAAAACATAACTAATGAAATGTAGGTATACCTATTAAGCATAATCAGCTTGTAATGTTCCCACTACTGGGACACAGGCGTCCTCTCAGTGAGAGGGAGTAGGCCGTAATCCATCACGCGGACCCACTGCAGCAGGGTAATTGCGTAGCACACTGTCAGTAGCAATGGGTTTCATTTTGACAGTTCAACAACATTCATTGCGTTATTTACGTTGTTGAGCAGACACATTTTTCGAATATACGGGGCAATGGATTAGCAATATGCTTCAAAATGATTCAAATTGATAGAGATCATCTACGACAACATGGCATGCCCCTCCAAAATCCTATTTGAATGTGTGTAGCATTATCCTTACGGCAAGTTTTACATATATGCTGGTAAGATCCAGGGATCAGTAGTGCACGAGCAGCCGTGCGAGTCAGTCAGTCTTTGGTGTCTCCGTCGGTTTGTTTCACAAAGTACTCACACATTATTAACTATGCTGTTTTTGGAGGGGCATGCCATGTTTTCGTAGACGATCTCTAGTAATAGTGTGTTATGAAATTAGGGTGCAGGTTGGTAGATGGCGCATGTCTTCGAATTTTTGGTTCTAGGACATGCCGGTTTCCTCACGATGTTTTCCTTCACCGTTTTGAAAGCAGTGTTGATGAAATAATTTACACAAAGTATAGCGCCTGTCTGGGTTCGCACCTACAACTTCTAAGTCGCGGTTGAGATACCTACTAAACTATAGGCAAATCTCAGCTTACCTCTCCAAAAAATACAAGCCTGATGAAGTGTATTATACAGCGCGTTTGGTAGAAGGACCGACACAACTTTCTTAGGGATAGGAAGTGTCATATTATCCTAGTTTTCACCCACAACACCTGTCTTAAGTGTCACGGTAGGTAATTGAAACAATAACATGTTTCTTTTTAATCACCCGTAATATTGTCACAACTTTTTTATTTGTGGTTGTAATAGAGCGCAATAGTTTTTGGTGTTATCTGCAATGAACATTTAAGTACAATTGGTTCTAGAAAATGACTTGGGTGCTTCCAAAGTCGTAAAATTGTGTTAAGCAACAAAAAAATTAATAATAAAATGAAATATAAAACAATTATTGTGTGCTAGCACATGACATCCCCAATCCCACAAATATTGTGTCGGTCCTTCTACCAAACACCCTGTATACGTAGACAGCGGGGTTTAATTACAAAAGAATTTTGAATTCGATGCTCATTAAAAGATCTTCGGCCACTTATTTATAGGAATGTTCTCAACAAAAATCAAGTTGAATTTATAAACAATGGGACGTTAATCAAAGCCAAGTGAAAGTATTTTTTTACGAGCCTTTTATACGTAAAGTATTATGTTCCAATTCATTAACCAATAAAGTAAATAGTTTTATAGATAGTTTTGGTTTTTACATATTTTTCTATCCTAAATTGGTACATAATGTCCATGCTACTTTGAGTATCCTAATCCTAACTATATTATAAATGCGAAACTGTTTGTTTATTACCTTTTCACGCCTAATCCACTGAACCGATCATCATGAAATTTAGCATATTGTTAGGGGTATAGAAAGGGACATGGAGGGATCCTATGTCCTTTTCTATACCTCCGATATGAAATTTTGGATATACCTTGTCAATGGTATAGAAAAGGTCATAGGTAGGTCTTTCATCCAGAAAAAAAAAATACTGTTCCCGAGGAAAAGAACAAAAACTTCCAACGGTCACAATTGCTTAAGAACGCGAAATGGCGCTACGTGTTTTTCTAATCATGATTGAAGTATGACCCGACTTTCTGAGCAGTATTCTAACAAAAAGTACTTGGCTTGCATGAATTAACGATAGTATTTCAGTCATTAGTATTATGCTTTTAATAGGATTTGGATGAATTTTGATACACAGATAGTTTATTATGACCTGGATTAACACATAGGATACTTTTTCTCCCGGTAATAGGTTTTCGGGGGATAATTTCTATTGCGATTTCTATTGAGACTGTGAAGCCGCGCGCAAAGTCTAGTCTATTATAATTGTAAAAAATAGCAATATTTTTCCCGATGCGTTTTTTTTTCGCGCACTGGATTTTCATCGCACTGCTTTGCTCCGAGAGTTGAAAATCCAACAGACTGTTTTGTTGACGCACTGAGATGCGCTCTATTGGATTCTCAACGCTCAGCTCTACACCGAGAGTTGAAAATCCAGTAAGCGATGAAATCCCGCCGATCGTTGACTAAGTCAGCTATTTATCGTCCAGAGTTCATGTTTCAGAAACAAACATATTTTGGTAGCAATGTGCGTTTGTAGACAAATACATATTTCTCATACGGGTAGATTTCACTAATAAACTTTCTACATATAACCGTTTTGTGTTCAATCCCATGTGAAATACATAAAAAAACTTTAAAACATAAAGTTTCAGCAAATACACAAGTGGATCTATATTTGAATCTATTAAAAGTTTATCCTATTTCTGTTTTCAGCGCCGCTGTACCTGAAAGCAACGATATTAGAGGCGAACAAAGCAGAGTGCTATTGGAAAAGCGATAGATTTGCCCCCGCAATATCTGCCAGATGGGACCCAAAATCTGCTACAGTGAAACTGACGGTTTTCAAAGCTAGTTTGAATAAAGTCAGTATTTATATTAGCCTCGGCTGTAAGACGAAGATGGCAAAGAAGGAAATCTTGGGGAAAGCGACGATAGACGAAAAATCCGCCTACGCAGACAGTTGGAACGAGTGTCTCCGCCAACCGGGGATACCAAAAAGTTTTTGGGTCAATTTCGAATAGTGGTCTCATATTTTTTTTTTTTTTGAAGAGCAACTATGACGAACTTAGATTAAGTCGAGGGAACAAAGATGTTTGTGATTATTTTTCGTTTTGTTCAAACTAATGACTACGCACGTTGTGAATTTTTGTTATGCTTAAGTATTTTATGACAACAATTTAATTTTAAATAATAATAATTTAATGTATTACTTTTTATATCACAATTCTTAATGGATAATACACTGTACTGATATTGTTTTATAGTTTGATTATTTTTATTGGGGAGGAAAGTTTTATACCAGGTGGCCGGTTCACACTTGAAGACAATTTAATCGATTAACCTTAACCTTTGTTTCATATCGATCGCTATGGGTTAATACGAACAGGTACTTTTCCATCTTCTCAAATATTATGTTTGTCTTTAGAGTTAGCATAGGACAACTTGTAATACATAGAAATGACAAGAAAACCTTTCTGCGCCCTAATTGCGTAACCCATTATCAATCTCAATCTGAATAATTTTGAAGGATATTGCTAATCCATTGCTTCATATGTTCTAAAAAATTGTCTGCTCAACAATGTAAATAACGCAATGAATGTTGTTGAACTGTCAAAATGATACCCATTTCTATTGGTAGTTTGCTACGCAATTACCCGGATGGGTCTTCACAAAGAACTCGTAAACCAGTAACTCAACCAACAGCTGCTTACTATCAGCAACAAAACGATCCGTTAAATATAACTAAGCGTAAGTTCGAGGCGTAAGTTGAGTAATTCGAAATTAATGTCTTTTAAACGAAGTACCACAGACTACATCTTCGCAATTTCGGTGCCCTCGAAACTTTTAAACAGTTTCGGGACTTCATGTAAAGAAATGTCTCTTTCTTTGCAACTGTCGTCTGTCAGGAACATTTTGGAAGTCCCTAACTTGAATGTGTTAAATAAATTGTTTACCAAAGTTCGAACGTGACAGCTTGAAACAAACCATCAAAACAAGTACGAGAGGCTGATATGAAACAATAATATGTATTTAAGTACTTTGGAAGCCAGGAAATTGTCTATGGAATTGTCTATGGAATGTATTGGTTATGGAAAACATCAGAGAGTTTAACGTTATTAGTTATTTAATAATTGTGTAAATTAAGGAGGACTGTTTCGTTATGTGGTTGCCAAAGTGGACTCTAGCTGCAGGTCCTAATCAAGGAGCTAAGTGCAACCGATTTCAGAAACAGGAGGGTAATTGCGTAACACTATCAGTAGAAATGGGTATCATTTTGACAGTTCAACAACATTCATTGATTTGTTTACGTTGTCGAGCAGACACATTTTTCGAACATAATTATGGAGCAATGGATTAGCAATATGCTTCAAAATGATTGAAATTGAGAGTAATAGTGTGTTGCGCAATTAGGGCGCAGGAAGTGTTTCTTTATTCAGCACTAGCTTCGGCCCGCGGCTTCGACCGCGTGGTATGACGATAAAAGTACATAGCCTATGTTATTCATCAAAATCAGCCCAGCCGTTTCAGAAATTAGCCGGAACAAACAGACAGGCAGACAGACAAACATTTTAAAAATTGTTTTTTTTTTACAAGTATATAATTTCATATGCATTTATTTGTACAGATGTATAGATGGCATTGCCATTGGTACCTCTGGCTTCCGATAATAGATCAAGTTCTTCCCTTTACAGTTATGGGAATGCATGATGAACCTATGACAGTTGGATGAAGACACTGAATACTGAATGAGGAGGCTCCTCTCTGATATATATCAGAGAAGAAGTCACGACCATGATCTTCGATGGATCGATATGATTGCGAAAAAATACCGCAGAAAAACTTATGCGACGCATTTATCTTGCTACTTAGATATGCGACATACGGCTTTTCCGTATACAATCATGTATGTTTATAGTTGTGCACGTGTGAACATGTTTTACAATAAGTCGTAAACAGAACGAGTATGGTGTTTTGCCAAGGACAAATACCGGATCGCGACCTTTGTAGAGGATTGTTACAATGCCGTGTTCCGGATTTTATTCAGCGCGTAATATTGAACGAATTATAAGTATGGGGGACTTTGTGCCAGTACGAAATGAAACTAATACACTAGCCTGACTACCCGTTTACCAGAATTTTATATTATTTTAAAGTTGCTTTAGACAACTATGCGCCAATACCACCTGGTATTGGCGGCGATTCTCTTGTTCACAAACTAAACTAAATTTAAGTTTAGTGCATCTGTTTAAAAGGACAGTCGATAAATATTACTTATTAGTTTAGTCCTGTCAAATTAGTCAGCGCCTGACGTAAATTGACGTCATTTTAGTAGCCAATAAATGTTTAATCACGTCCTAACTTGTCTATGGAGTATCTTAATTTGACAGGACTAAACTATTATTTATTTTCTGTCCTTTTCTTAATGAAATAGAAAGAAAAAGATGCACTGTACTTAAATTTAGTTTAGTTTGTGAACAAGGGAATCGGCGCCATTATATTATAGGGTACTGGTAATTAGTGATCGATACTTAAACCATAGACTTAAACACATGATTCTACTCATGACAACAAACAACTTTTACTATCGGACCATATCCGAAATCGCGAAAAAAAATCAGCTGTTCCCTACATTTATGTTCGGACGACTCGTCAAAATGTAGGGAACAGCTGATTTTTTTTTTGCGATTTCGGATCATGTTAGTAGGTAGATTCTAGGAAGGTAGGTGAGGGGCTCGTGGCTAAATAATAACAGCCGAACTTGTTGATTGAGGGTCAAGGAGGGGCATGCCGCGGTCGGTTCGTGTACATTTCGAGACTCCTCCGTGTCTCGGAAAGCACGTTAAGCATATGAGCCCGGCTGTCATTCGTAGATCTTTGATAGTCGTTAGGGTAGTCAGAAGCCCAAAATTACAGGGTTATTTGTTGAGGTCAGATAGGCAGTTGCTCCATGTTAAATACTGGTATTCAGCTGCATCCGGTTAGACTAGAAGCCGACTCCAACTTAGTTGGAAAAGGGTGGTTCAGAATCATGTAATGTGTGTAACAGGTGATGCGTCGATGTCCTGCCCCCCTGTATATGAAACAAGTGACATTTGGGTCAAATAGTTTCAAAGCAAAATAAGTGGTATCAGACAGCCAATCCGCAACTTGTACAGAACGACAAAAACTTTTGATAGAATTAATAAGTTTCAATAATATTTCCTGTGCATACCAAACGTCAGATTTATCGTTAACCTTTTGAACGCCAGAGTATAAACGTATCGCCGTACCCCTGACGCCAGGCCACTTTTTCTGTCAAATGAACTTCATAAAAAATAGGGATTCCAAAACGTATATCGATATACAACTGAGTTTTTATTTTCGTCTTTAATTTTCTAATAAACCGTACTCACGACACTGAAAATTTATTTAACCTGCCACTATATCGTCGACGGCACGGTTGGCGCAGTGGTTAAGCGATTGACTGCTGCGCTGCGTGTCGCGGGTTCGATTCCCGCACGGAACAAATATTTGTATGACCTACATGTATTTGTTCCGAGTCTGGGTGTTTTTCTATCTATAATATGTATGTATTTACAAAAAAAAAAAAAAGTATATAAGTAGTTTATCAGCCATCTTGTTACCATAACACAAGCATTAGGTTGCTTAGCTTGGGACAAATGGTGCTGTGTGAAATGTCCAGGGATTTATTTATTAATATATTCCAATATAGTAATCTTTACACAGCATTTAACAGAGACTATCAATGAAAAAGCAGATATTAGAAAAATAAAAATTTATTACAATATTCAATTACATTACATTATTACAACATTATTCAACATGACTTGTCTTCGTATTGTGACAATGGCGTTGCTTGCCAGTCAATTTTATGACATTCTCGCATCTGAATTAGGGATGTAGCAGTGTACACGTTGGTTATCGATTCTATTAGGTTGTCTCATAAGTTCTTGCCATATTTTATTTTTGTCGAATTTTCTCGTATTTAAAGTAAAGTGAATTCAAGAAAATTCTAGATCTTTCTAGTAAGGATGAGTATCTTTTATGGTTAGGGTATAAATAGGCGCGGACGCAACGCAATAATTAGTCTTTAGTGAAAATGGATCAGCGTCAACTGCGAGCTATTATGCTATATGAGCTTCGACTTCAAGTCTCTTCAACAGAAACGGCTAAAAAGATTAACACTGCATTTGGACCGGGTACTACTAGCGATCAGACTGTTCGTTTCTGGTACAAGCGTTTTGACACCGGTGATATCCTCAAAGATCAACCTCGCCCAGGCCGACCCACCAGCTTTGATGAAGATGCTTTGTGTCACGAACTTGAGCTACATCCAGACTATAGTACGCGCGATGTAAAAAAGGCGCTTGGACAATCCCACACGATTATAGATCGTTATCTCAAATCGATGGGATATCGCAAAGTGATGTCACGTTGGACACCTCATGCGTTAACGGACCATGACCGGGCCGTTCGTGTGGTCATTTGTCAGTTTGTTACTTCGTCCGCACAGACGAGACTTTCTCAAGGACATTATTACATGTGACGAGAGCTGGATACATTATGAAACTAACACGCGTCATGCATATTGGATTCCTCGCGGGGAAAACCCACCAGCCCAGCCTAAACTTAATGAACACGGTCGTAAGATTATGTTGTCTGTTTTCTTGGATTGGCAAGGAATGATTTTCTGGGAACTCCTCGAATCTCATCAGACTATTAACGCCAATCTATATACGCAGCAGCTTCGCAAACTAGCAGAGATGTTACAAATTAAGCGGCCAAAACGACTTGGAGTCCAACTGTTGCATGACAACGCACGACCTCATTGCGCCAAGTTAACACATAAACAGCTGGAGGAGCTAGGATGGCTGACTGTTCCACATCCACCGTATAGCCCGGATCTTGCGCCTTCATACTTTCATTTATTTCGAGCTCTTAAATTTCATTTACTAGGAAAAAAAATCGAAAATTCTGGAAGTATTAAAACTGAACTTGAAAATTTTTTCGAGTCCCAGCCTGCCTCATTTTGGGAGAAGGGTATTCAAATTTTGCCCGGTAGATGGCTGACTGTTGTTGATAACGAGGGAGACTATATAATTGATTAAATGTATTTTTTATCCATAAAAAATATTAATAATAATTTGTCTTTTAACTGGCAATAATTTATGAGACAACCTAATAATAAGTATTCTTATCTAATATAATACGTTTTATTTCTCCTGATACCAACTTATACACAAATAATATACTCTGGACTAAAATTTCATATTCATCTTAAGTTTTTATTGATTTTACAATCATACGTCACAACACTAGCTGTCACATATAGCAGACTACGGCGTGTGAGGCACTCCTTTTATACGCGTTTAACATCTACTTTTAAAACAACAAATTTCTCGATATTGGTGGTTTATTTATATTAGTTTCATGCAATACAATATAGACGGAACCTTAAACTTTTAAATTATATAAATAAAAACACACAAAACTAATGATGAAATTGTTTATTTCATAATATGGTGCGACGTGTATTTTGTCATATATTTGTGACGTTGGCGTTGAGGGTAAGATTTCGTTTGTCACGTATATGTGACAATGGCGTTCAAAAGGTTAATTGGAATAAAATGAGAAAGTTATATTCATGTCACAAAATTAGAACTCGTTCAAAGAATCATCATTCTTCTGCCCCAATTTATTTGAGGTCGGCGCAACATGTCTTTTTAACACGCTTTTATTAGTTTCTCCTGTATGTTTGTTTGTTTGTTTGTATGTAACTGACTCGTTTGGCCTCGATTTTGCCCCATTGTGAGCGATCAGATTTAAGTACTTTAAATGTTGTAGACTTATCAACGACCGACGACAATACTCTATTTTGATAAAAAAAACATTGATAAAAAAATACTAAAAAAACACGCTTTAATAGCAAATCGAACTAAAAATCAGAAAATAACTTTTAATTTAAAATTCTAAAATAAATATAAAATTATGAAAAGAAAATTAATTTCATTGTAAAAAAGCGTGGGGTGCTCGATATTGACTGTCGTAAATATATAATTAGTAGTTATTTGTAAGCGTAGAGTTAGTATAGAAATATAAAAATTGCACCCCACGCTTTTTTAAAATGAAATTAATTTTCTTTTCATAACTTTTTTTTTTATTTTAGAATTTTAAATTAAAAGTTATTTTCTGATTTTTAGTTCGATTTGCTATTAAAGCGTGTTTTTTTTAGTTTTTTTAATCTATATTTTATTCTTCCATACAACGATTAGTCGTCATCTCGGTAGTCATGCCTCCCATTCTAACCATATCATCATTCACACGTTCCACCCGTCGCTTGTTTGGTCTTCCTCTACTCTTATACTAGTAGCCATTGACATTCATACTCAAAACTTTCCTCACGACATTTTCAAGTTCAAAGAAATAATTGTAATGATATTCTGATTCCAATGTGGTTTATGTTCTACGAGTATAAATACAGTCGGACCTATAAATATCTGTACCTACTTTATCACTTTGTTACAGAACAACGAAGCAGTAGGTAGTTAAGTTAAATGAACGTAAATAATAAAAAAATAGTCATCAACATAAGCGGCAACCAGGGCTGAATCTAAGGTAGAGCAGGGGCCCCGGGCCTCTACAAGGAAGGGGCCTCCACAATTTGTTTTTTTTTTCTTTAATTAGAAAAGCACTTCCTTTGCGTCCATCAAAGAGAAAACATTCCATTCACAGTACCTTTTTCAATTATATTTTCATGCCCTGTGTTGATGGTCTTATAAATAAGTAGTACTTCGAATTACTTTGATCTCGAAAATCGAATTAAATAAATTTATCGATACCATTTATATTTAATGGACGCTCTTCTACTAACAAAAACTCCGAAACCTTAGAGCTGCATTTCCAAATATTAAAATTACGTTGTGAATGTCGAACTGCACAGGAAAGCGATCATTTTCCAAACTAAAAATTAAAAAAAATAGACGGATGAAAATAAAATTACTGTTCAAACTGAATATTGTGGACTGCACTTTTAGATAATGATTGTTAAATTGTCTGATTTCCTTTAAGTCTTGATATCGGTATGCGTATTTTGAAATGAACCAAACCTGAAAGCGCCAAAAAAAAAATCAGCTGTTCCCTAAATTTATGTTCGTACGAGTCGTCAAAATGTAGGGAATAGATGATTTTTTTTTCGTGATTTCAGGTTTGGTCCCATAGTAAAAGTTGTTCATAATGATGAGTACAATGACCTCTTAAGAGGTTGTTGGTGTTTTACAAATAACCCTGTATATTTCTCATGCATCCCCAAAATTCAACTTCCTCGAAGGTGTCTCCACCATATTGATACTCTTGGACCCAATTCATGACTTACGTGATTTAAAACGTGTGGTTTTGGTTGGTAGTCAGACATACGGAGGATATTCACAAGCACAGTCATTCATCATCCTTGCTAACCTAGCGTTGGCTCCCATATCTGTAATATAATGTAACAGTAAAGTACAATATTAAGAAAATTACGAGTTGCTCGTCTCTCCAATCAAACTCCACGGTAGCCCTTTCTTCAGATAAGGGATATATACGACACGTAATAAATACTGCCTACAATAGATCTTCTTTCTAAAACGCAACATTAAAATGAACATTCTCGAAAAATAATAAATTCAATTTATAAGAGTGACTCATCATTTATTTGTAAAGAATTTGCAAAGGTGTGCAAAGATGGGCAAATGTGTATGCTGGTCTATGGGCTTTTATATTCGCTTCCTCCATTCGCCTTCTCACCGTAAGCTCACTAGAATGCACTAGGAAGTGGTAAAGGGCGACTAGGGGACTTGGGGTACTGTCTGTTGTAATTTTTACGTTCCGAAAAGCGCTGATTCTCAGCCTAGTTTGAATAAATGACTTGATTTGATTTGATTTAACATTCACGCCTCTTGCAATTTGGAGCCGTTGGCGTAACTCAGCAGCGGTCAAGTAGCGGATTCTTAAAATTTCCAGGACAGTAAAACCGTCGTCCCGGGCCGATGTGCATCTGACCCCTCCACTGCCTGGTGTACGGGAATAGTGGCCTATCTGTGGGATTCGTTTTAGGGCATACTGCATCGACGAGCGCCCGCTCGTCCCACTGGCCGTCGCCATCGCCCCACTGGTGTGACGATCGGGAATTTAACTAATAATATTAAATTTAATCCACAATAATCCATAATTTAGTTATTTTATTTTGAATTCCCATTGGTCCCACTAAATAATATGAGTCTGGGTGTTCAATGGGGAAAAAAAACACTTATTTTTCCTAACTAATATTATAAATGCGAAAGTAAGTTTGTTTGTTACTTGTTACTTTTCGCGCCTAATCCACTGAACCGATCATCATGAAATTTTGCATATACGTTGTCAGTGGTATAGAAAAGGTCATAGGGTGGTACCTTTCATCCAGAAAAAAATACTGTTCCCGAGGAAAAGAACAATAACCTTCGACGGTCACAATTGCTTTAGAACGCTAGATGGTGCTACGTGTCTTTCGAATCATGATTGAAATATGACCCGACTTTCTGAGCAGTATTCTAACAAAAAGTAGTAGGCTTGCATGAATTCACGATAGTATTTTAATATTACTATTATGCTTTTAATAGAATTTGGATGAAATTTTTCACACAGATAGTTTATAACCTGGATTAACACACGATACTTTTTATCCCGGTAATACTGCATGGGATAGTTTCCGACCTCCACGCGGGCAAAAGCTAGTAATCCTACTAATATTATAAACGCGAAAGTTTGTGAGGATGGATGGATGGATGTGTGTTACTCTTTCACGCAAAAACTGCTGAACGGATTTTGATGGGACTTTACAGTAATAAAGCTTATACATCACAATAACATATAGGATACCGTAAAACGGGGCTACTTTGAACAGGTTTTGGAGGTTTTTGGTTTGTAACTTTTTTTTTACGGCTCGAATTTCACATTTTTTTACGCCAACAGAACAATGTGTCCTTTGGTTATCAGATCTATGGCAAATTTAAAACCTATCACCTCCCTAACTCCCTACTTTTTTTAATTTATTAAATGTCAAAGTAACCTCAGAAGTGGGGTTTCTTTAACAGGGCATTGAAATGCAACTGACGTCAAAGATAGTAAAAGCATGGGTTACTTTGATATCATTTTGACCAAAAAAACTATTATTTCATTGAAAACTACATGGATTTAAATGAAAACACATATTTTTACAATTAAATTATTCTTTATTAACGCAAGTATTACAATATTTGTACCGACGGTACTGTTAATGCCACTTAATCAGTCTCTTAAGTAATAATTAATATAATTGAGATCAATTTAAACAAGATAGGTAACAATCAACTTTGGCAATATTATAGGCAAGAAACAATTAGTTAAGAGTCGTCTTCACACACCACACATTCGTATGACGGATTGTTTGAGCCCTTATTGCACATCCCACACACCCACTTTTTACAGGTAATGCAGCATATCCAGTCAACAGAATGGCGGTAGAACCTATATTCGCACCTACAGATATAACAAAAATTAGACCCCTTCTTATTCTTCTTCTTGTCCTTGTTTTTGATTTCCTTCTTGCGAACCAAACAACTCAGAGGCACATCTTCGTCGGAATCAGTATGGTGCTTTATAAGCAGTCCAGAGGTTGAAGGGACTGGTTGATTATTCTTGAAAGCTGAGACATTATCTTCTATTTCAGGAGAGTCATCCATAGTTGGAAAATCTAAATCTAAAATAGAAATCGATTTTGGAGAGTTATTGAAGGTGCTTGACGAACTGACTTTTGGCATACTTGGGAAATCGATTTCTGGAGTATCGTCGATGGTGGGTGGGACATCTATTTCTGGGGCATCTTCTTCTGCATTATCTCTTTGGCTCGTAACCAATATTTGTGCTCCTGGCTTATTAACGACTTTCCTCCCTCTTCTGTGACGAATTTTTTCAGTATTGTAACCCGTATGACGCGTTCCCCACCTCGCGCAATATTACTCGAGGTCACGCACACTTGCTGAGCACACATGAAAACCGATTTTGGCGCTCTGTCAAAGTAGCCCCAAAATCTGTCAAAGTAACCCTGGAAGTCAAAGTAGCCCCGTTTTACGGTACTTTTTATCCCGATATCCCTGCGAAATCGACACTTATGAGGGAGAAACCGCGGGGCGCTGCTAGTATTATAAATGCGAAAGTGAGTTTTATTTGTTACGCTTTCACGCTACGTAGGTACTCTGAAAGGATTTAGCTGTATGCATGTATGCAGGATTTGGCTGTATGCAGAATGTTTGTAAAAGGTTTTTGAGAAAACGGTTTTTTTATTTGTGTTTTCTTTATTTAAACAGTTTACGTAGTTATTAATCTTTAAGAATAGTTTGTTTCTGAGAAAAAAAAAACGTGTAGGTATTTAATATTTATAAAATAATCAATTAATAGTTCATTCTTTCTTCTAAACAATCGACGTCTATTGATTTTAATGTTTATAATTAGAAATAAATGTGAAATATGTTATTTTTAATCACAAAGAAATACAACAATTTCTGACAGAAACACTGGTGTTCTAGCAGACCTCACGTCGGTACTTACTTATGTAACTAAAATGGCACGCCGGTACTCAAAGGTTAAGAGTGTGGACCCATCGGAGATTCTGAAAGCATTTATTCAATTATTTGTGGAAAAAAAAACAGCTTGTCGCTATTAAAACGTGATAACTTTTTAATGCCTACTGTAGTAGTGGGGGAGTGTAGTGTGTAGTGGGGGCGAGGGGGGGGGGGGGTGCAAGTGACCCCAAACAGACGGACGCACCGTAGTACTTAGTATTGGTATACACAGTCACTATGATGACTTTGTTCAGGTTCATCAATATAGAAAGCCGAATTATACAAGGTGTAACTTAAATAACGCACAACCTCTTAAGGGGTCATTGTACTCATCATTATGAACAACTTTTACTATGGGACCAAACCCGAAATCGCGAAAAAAAAATCAGCTGTTCCCTACATTTATGTTCGTACGAGTCGTCAAAATGTAGGGAACAGCTGATTTTTTTTCGCGATTTCAGGTTTGGTCCCATAGTAAAAGTTGTTCATAATGATGAGTACAATGACCCCTTAAGAGGTTGTGCGTTATTTGTGTTACACCTTGTATGTATGAATAGATACGAGTATTCATCATATTGAATGTGTACCATGGCTAATTTATAGTTGAAATAGACAGCTTTTTGGAATTAACATTCCAAGTAGCGGTTTAACACCAAATACTGATAACTGGGACCTTTTATTTTCAGAGAATTTCATTTACTAGAACTGCATTTAAACCAATATGAAATACAGATCTGTTATAATTTAGGCTATTCCTAACTAAGTTAGTGTCCGGTCTGCCCCAGCTGTAGTGGAGTCAATCAGCGACCGCCATATTCCGAAGTCCGCAACCCAATTATTGGAGCTACCAAAAACCAATAACCAGAGGTTTCTGGTTTTCTACATCATAATGTTGTGTATCTGCCACTACAACAACGATCTTTACTTTGCATAGAAACCAAAAATGAAATGATTTGTGGGTGTTCAATATAAATACGTAGATACCCTGAAGCTTTGGAAGAGTTTGTTTCAATTTATAATAGCTGTATATCCCGACCGTCCTAAATATTATGACCTCCAGCAATTAATTACGTACTTTTTCTTGTATATAAAGCCACTGTGGACACATCGAGTACGACCACACATCCGGTCATTGTGGAACAGCCGTGCGATTCTGTAACCAACTCACCGTGAAAACTTGGGTGAAGTGAGCGTGGAGTGAGCTGTCATTAGGGATTAACACTATTGACACAGCTCACTTCACTTATGATTTCACGGTGAGATTTTTACAGAATCGACCGGCTGGCCTTTGACGTATTTACACTTTAAACTTCAGCTAATTCATTGTTGCCTAGGATTGGGTCTTAGAAGTTTGGAAACACAAAGTGCCGGGTTACCAAACCTTATAATAATGTAGTAAGAACATTTGACTTACCATATTATATTCATTGTTAAAGAAACCTGAGTGTATAGTATTAGGTCAATAGAACCTAAACCTTTTGTAATAAAGCTTTGAAAGTGTTTCTGTTTGTTTTCAGACGAAATCTCATATTGTTGGTTACAATGTAATTTGATTTAATCAAATTATTAGGTAAATATGTGATTTATATTAATTACGCGTAGCCACAAGGCTTGCGAGCCAAGAATAGGTTCTACAGTGAAGCGTCGATTATCCGAACGTCGCTCAACCGAACGACCGCTTATCCGAACTACTACGCCCGCCCGACTCACGCGTGCCTCTCCCGCCTCCCGCGCTACAGTCACAGTAAATATACAGTAAAACATCTTCATACAAACGTGCCGCTCTCGGTTTGAATGTGTGCGTGCGCGCCGCGCGCCATGTCGGCACGCGATTTCACGCACACGCTAACATAATATATGGGGGAATAAGGTGGCGGCAGTGCGGGCTGTGCAGCGCGACTGTGAGCATGCGCGTACGCTGCATGACCGCTTGCGTTCGTCAACTCTCGCCGGCGGCGGCCACTTACTCGTAAATTACGAGTATCATGACTTCAAAAAGGGGAAAAAAATATTGTAGTGTTTTCGGGTGCCTCAATAATGATTTCGCAAACCCGGACTTATCATTCTTCATACTTCCTACTCAGCCAGAAATATAAGTACCTACTTATACTTAAATATTATTAGAAAATGTGGTATTGTATTGTTTATTTCACAGTTTATTTGCTTTATTAAGAGCGTAGCCGAGTCGCATTTTTCTGAATACTATGTTTAGAGCTAAAGTTTATTTTAAGAAGTCTAGTTTTACTATAAAACAGAGGATTGAGTACGAAACATCGTTTAGGTAAACGTATTTGTCGCGTAGGTATAGTTGTAATAAGGGCAATTTCACAATAATTAATATTGCAAATTAATTACTTTTGAAATTATTATTTTTTCTATTGTCTGATGTGTTGTTCAATCCAAATATGGTTCCGGTAGTCTGACGATCGACTTATTTAGTCGAATACTTGTGTGTACATCGACTTATTAAGTCGATGCGCGTATCGTCGTCTAAAATGTAAACAAATTTCGTCAAAAATAATTCTATCCCGTTTATACTTGAGCATAGTGTATCCCGTTTATACTTGAGCTTGTTCGAAAATATTAACTAAAAGTAAAAGTGACAACCCTGGGTATCAACGCAAGAGTAGGCTAATAACTCGGCGGGCGGCCTTAGATAACCTACTGTATATTTATTTACTGTGCTACAGTGCTTGCGGCAGTCACTTGTCACGACTTGTCGATTTGTTATGTAAATGTAAAAATGGTTTTCATTAACCTGTACGTAAATATGTATGGCTGAATCAATATACATATAGGTAGTTCGATTATCCGAAAATACCGATTTTCCGAACACCCTAGTCCCCAATTAGTTCGGATAATCGACGCTCTACTGTATATTTTCTTCTGGGGTTATAATAATAGTCGGCTACTGAACATTGCCGATTTAATAGAGAGAGCTCTAAAGAGAACAGTTGCGAGGAAGTGTATTGTTGTTATAATCCTTACCTCAATATGTTGCGCCTAATAACAGACAGAGCTACTACCTTGGTAGATTAATATATTTCTTTGCAATTATGGTAGATATCAGTATCTATTTATTTATTTATTTACCATTTATGTACACACATATATAAACAGACCAGAAAAAAAAACAGAACAGAAAAATAGGTACAATGGTGATGCGTATTTCTTAAGAAATCTCTACCATAATTAAATTAAGTGTCTACCATAATTTCAAGGAGAACAATTTTAAAAACGACTTTTTGCTTACTTTTGAGATATTACGTAAGAACATTCTAGACCCCTCCCACTTCCACGTAAGAAAAAATAAGACTAGTTTGAACGCCCTCCCCCTCAAATCGTCTTACCTAATAAACAGTGATCGGAGTAGGTAGATTGAAATGGGGTCATTGATCCGAAACGTATATATTAATATGGACTTTCCTCCGTAATTTCGGAATTGGTTGATTATTAACAAAAAAAAAAACCGGAACTTAGGTAGGAATTGTGTTGAAATAAGCAATATTATATTCTTTATATTATTTTTTTTAACGGCACAGTCACGATTTGACACAACCCAGCGACCAATCAGAACAAAGGATCATGGGTGGTGCACTAACCGGTTATCAAAACAATGCGTACGCCCACCGACGACATGCCAGGTAGCTCACTCATTTACTTCGGTTCGTAGAGTGCGCTTCTTTGTTTGTTACTGTGTTGTTAAAACGTTACTTGACCCTCGCTTGTGTACATACTGACTTCTGGAATCTGCTCAAAAATTGTTTTTATTATTGAAATAAATAATAAATGAATTTAGTTTTGATACCTACCTTTAAATTTTGAATTGAGTAGTAATAATATCACTACCAACATTAACAATATTTAATCGGTTCCGGAAATACTGGAATTGCTTTCCGGGAAAATAGCTTATCCATGTTATTCTTTCTGTGGGCATTTATGATACAAAATACCTACTCCGATCACTGCTAATAAATGAACCTCCCCCTGTTTGTATATCTCGAGAACTTATCACAATTTTAACTAAGGTATATGGATACTACCTACCTGTGCCTACTTAACCTACAAAAGATGGGTCTCCATACCGTATTTCGGCTATGTCAGCCGATCTCAAGGAGACTAGTCTTTGGTGCGGTAGTGCACGAGTGTGTGGACTATAATAGTAACAGTGACTGTTATTGAAATATTTGTAATGGAAAAACTCAATAACAATTTACCCGACCCGGGAATCGAACTCAGGACCCCACGCTCAGCAGTCGCGCTTGCGACCACGAGACCATCGGGGCAGTGAACCTAACCTACATGAAGGTAACAGTATCTATACTACTAATACATGGTCAGTATCTGACTCATATTCTGAATCGAAAATATTTTTCATACACTCTACGTGAGACGAATAAATCAAAAATTAGGTTCAAACAGCTACAGTAAACTAGAAACGTCTAAAATCAAGTCGTAGACCCGTAGCTCGTAGCTACGCAATTGCTACGAGCTACGATTTAATGTGACCTCAGCAATACCAATAAATCGAATTTAAGTCAGCAATCCTCGATTTTATTATGTCGAAAATTTCTTACTCGAGATTCTCGATAAAACCCACAAACAGCTGTTCCCAGGAGATTCGAGTTTCGAATGTTGGTATTATATAAAAATGCTATCTACGTTTGAACGAGCCGTAATTGCGAAACTGTACCTATGTCTGCTAGAGTTACTGCAGCTACTGTGTTCTGCCAAACAAGAATTCGAATATAGGTATCTCTGGAGAGGCCGACATGCAGACTCAATACGATAACGACTTTAACGACTTGGTATTGTGTGAAAACATTGGAATTACTTCGAGTTTTGTAATTACAAGGACTGGGGTGACTTTAGAAAGCATTGAAGAATGTTATTGTTTCAATAATTACATCAGAAATGCTTATATTAATTACTGGCAGCGCCCCGCGGTTTCACCCGCATAAGTTTCGATCCCGTGGGAATATCGGGATAAAAGGTATCTTATGTGTTAATCCTGGTTATAAACCAATTGTGTACCAAATTTTATCGAAATCCGTTCAGTAGTTTTTGCGTGATTGAGTAACAAACACCCAAACATCTTCACAGACTAGTAAGGACTACATGAACCTAACTTGCATTACAAACCTTACGTTAATTTTATCAAGAAGAAGGCACTTGTTGAGAATAATGACCTACTCAAAATACCTATTCAAAAAAGAGTAATGTCAAGGTCAGACTTCACTTTCCAGAAATACTGACTAGACTAAAAAGTCGCTTGATTCATAGCTATTGGCATTAATTAATACGGCACTCGTTCGTCAATCATCTAAAAACAGAGAGTATGCCCTTATCAATAAGGTAGGAGTTATTTTTATCAACTCTCTAACAGATTGGTCCATCAGAGTATTATCGTGATGGAGCCCATAATAATCTGACATTGATAAATGTATGACTTTATCAATAACTGAGCGAAGTGACTCGTGTGGTGAATCTACCGTCAGTCAGTAGGGTAATTAGTCAAAAGGATTTGTGTAAATTGTAACCCATGGAAATGACATAAGCTCATTGTTGTGCTTTGGGTTGTAATGATGAGTTTTCCCATGAAAACCCGTTCTCGCTATGATCCTTTTCATTTGGTAAGTGATTTGGTTTTCAACTTTGGTGATTTGAAAGCACTCAACTGGATTTCGGTATTTATTTGAGGCGGAATCCTGAGAACATTTTGATAATGAATGGGAATGACCAGATATGTCCGGCGGCCGTCCATGTCGAATATGTTTCAGCCTTACGGTTTAACTTGTACCTTTAAATGTTTATTTTAGAAGGCCGAATATAACCGCGCTCTGATATCGAAATTGAATTTGGAATGGATGGAATAGCAAATATTATGTACCTAGTTAGGTACAAATCTGACCAGGAGGCAAATATGAAATCCAATAAGTACCAAACATTTGGGCGCGAATGTCGAATAATGAAATCGATCAAATTATTATGCGGTCGGGTGTCGGGTACTCGATTATTGTTGTAATGGTTGTTATCTTGACACGCTTGTAATTGTAGCGATATTGTGCGGTATTGTGTACCATAAAGGCTCGTGCAGACTGGCGCGACTTGTCGCGCGACGTGGCGCGGGGCGATTCTGCGATATTATCGCGCCGCAACACCTTTCACACTAGAGCGACACGAATCGCGGCCGCTACCGCGATATGGCCGCGTCGCCAAGTAGGGTATAATTGGGGATTCTGGAATCATTTGTTCTCGCTTCGCTCGAACTGCATGATCCCAGAATCCCCAATTGTTTTTATCGAGCGATGACTAATCAGACTACCAACGTTATGATTTATAACATAGGTATTATGTATCAATACGCGCTGAACTGCTCGAACTGCATGATCCCAGAATCCCCAATTGTTTTTATCGAGCGATGACTAATCAGACTACCAACGTTATGATTTATAACATAGGTATTGTGTATCAATACGCGCTGAACTGATACAGCGAACAATATAAACAAGAATATTAAGTTAAAGAGCTAACTCAATTGCGCTATCAGTTTATAACTCATCTTTTTATGTCGTTGTAAACTAAAAATTATATGTATAACATACAGCATTCACATTAGTCATTTTTTTTCTCACTACGAGTTTATTTGTACTTATTATTTGATCACAGTCATTTTATAACTTAAGTACGAAAGTGTGAGGAGCCAATCTTAAGCTTATTATATTGATGTTAGATCATGGCTTTGACCTCATGGATATCACATCGGTCATTGCTACAAAGTATGCTTAGTCAATCCAGATACATTGGAATTCAATTTGCCATCCAAACTGTTTCTGTATGATTGATTATCAAAACATAATTAAGCATCATCATTAAATGTAATAAACTGATTGATTTGACCTAAAGTAGGTATACCTGATTGGACAGGTGCATTCAAACTTGTATGGCACTTTCTCAAAAAGGTCATTTCAGACACAAACCTTCACTGCTCATACATTACTACCTATATAATTTATTTTTATGTCTGGACCTGAAAAGAGACTATGACTCTTGAGTTTATTTCGGCGTTTCTTCTCAAAGTAGTCAGTTAGGAAAATCTCGTTTTGGAAAAAAAAATGTATTGACGTGTAAAAGTATTGATTTCAACCTATTTGCAAAATAAATATCATTAAAAGGTTTATAAATTCCATAGTCTTGAGGTATTTATAGATTTTAGGTTTATAACATAAAAAAATATAAAGTTCAAATTATATTGGTTATCTCTTTGAGAAATTGTAATAACCATTTAAATGTGATACTCATAAAGATTATCACTAGAACAGTAAAGTACATACGATTTCCTTTTTAGAATTTCGTCTCAGGTATCCGCGACATCGTGGTGCCAATACCAAATTAAGAAATGTAAGGCGATGTGCAGAGTGAGTATACATGATTAATTAATTATCGACTTTATTTGACTAGTACATATGATTGAAATACCAATAATCATTGATGATAATGTTGATATCTAGCGTTTGCAATATTTAATATAATCGCTACCTTAATTTATAGTAGTATAAAAAGCGATCACTGAGGAGCGCATCCAGAATTTTTGCGATTTCGGTGTGCATTGTCTGTGTAACGTGAATTATTGTATTGTGTTGAGTGACAAGATCGGTGACAATAAGTATGTATGTACCTATTTAATTTTTAAGTTGAATATCTAGTCTTGAATTTTGCAGTTTTCAATAGACAGAACGAACTATGTGCAATGAATAAATACTTTTAATTACAAATAACAACTACATTCTAATGAATCATTATATAATTTTAGGGCATCTCGGAATCCTTTTGACTCTGATACGGAGATTACTTTGCAAGCAAGCACGAGTGGTGAAAAGCCTCAAAAATCGAGGAAAAGGAAAACCATCAGCAACAAACCTAAACAGAGTAAGAAAACTGCGCCTCCTCCTGATTTATCCGAAGACTCTGAAACCGAGCCAGTATCTACTGCTCGAAAACAATCCTCAATATTTTCAGATTCTGAGGTAAGCATAATAGTCATCTAATACTTTTTACAGTTTCACAATATTCTTGTTAAATAGTGTGTTCTGGTAACAATCGTTTAATATTTAATTTTTACCTGTTGTTTCGATCAAATGTGTTTAAATGAAATATCTTAGTCGAACATGAAGTACCTACTGTCTGTTTATATCTACCTTATTTTGTACCGATTTCATGCAGATAGTGATTTTCAGACTAAAATAATGTTAAATTGTTGCTATAGTATCTGACAGTTATATGTATACTAACAACTCGGTCTTTTTTTATAATAAATGAGAATAGTATAAATTTATAGAGTGAGTTTAGTAGCTTAACAGTAAACTTTTATTGGAGTTTTTGCTATGCTGTCTAATTAAATTAATAATTTTATTATATTTTCAGGACGACGCAGCGGAGCCTGTTAGAGCTGCTGCTCTAAGAAGTTATCTGGCACGGCGCGTGGGTTCCGGGTACACCCTGCAGCGTGATCCAACTCGCAGCGGCCAGTTTTATATAGAGCTGCGTGTCTACAACAGCAAGGAAGCAGAGACACTTGCTGCTAATCGTTGGAAGCGAGCGCTTTTCACACTTCGCTCATCACATGATGACAGCGATCCAGTATGGAAAGCTCTTACTGGCTTAGTTAGCGCTGCTAAGCAAGAGTATGCAAACATAAAACCTATATTATATCCTTCAAATGTTTTCTAAATTGCACTTTAATATGTTATTTTTGTTTACTCTTGCTTCATATAGGAACTGAGAAAGTATTACCGGATTAGTTAATCCTGTATCCAAATATAAAGTCTCGGTATATTGTAACAATCAAACGTTTTCTAATAACAGCAACTTGTTATTATATAATTTGTAGCTGCGATTATCTTATTTTTTTATCATAAGTGTGTTTGTAGCACTTATCTGCTTCAGATTTGAATTTAGTATAGACCCCTTTTTTTCTGTATGATATTAACAATATAATGTATTGTGTTACTACACAGGTCTAAGCCAAACATTTATTAAACTCTGTATCTATTCTATTTCAATATTTCGAAATTTTTGAAATCATTTTGAAGTCATAATTATTGACTTGTTTACACTGTTTACCTTTCTTACAGATCTAAACCAAAAATTTACAAAAAACTCTGATATTTCAATATTGCTCAGAAATCATGAAACTCTGAAATTCAAATATCTAGAAATCAAGCATGTTAAATATTCATCATAATAATTTACTTTTACAGACCTAAACCAAAAATTTACAAAAACTCTGATATTTCAATATTGCTCAGAAAGCACGAAACTCTGAAATTCAAATATCTAGAAATCAAGCATGTTAAATATTCATCATAATAATTTACTTTTACAGACCTAAACCAAAAATTTACAAAAACTCTGATATTTCAATATTGCTCAGAAATCACGAAACTCTGAAATTCAACTATCTAGAAATCAAGCATGTTAAATATTCATCATAATAATTTACTTTTACAGACCTAAACCAAAAATTTACAAAAACTCTGATATTTCAATATTGCTCAGAAATCACGAAACTCTGAAATTCGAATATCTAGAAATCAATCATATTAAATATTCATCATAATAATTTACTTTTACGCTGTTTACCTTTCTTACAGACCTAAACCAAAAATTTACAAAAACTGATATTTCAATATTGCTCAGAAATCATGAAACTCTGAAATTCAAATATCTAGAAATCAAGCATGTTAAATATTCATCATAATAATTTACTTTTACAGACCTAAACCAAAAATTTACAAAAACTCTGATATTTCAATATTGCTCAGAAATCACGAAACTCTGAAATTCAACTATCTAGAAATCAAGCACGTGAAATATTCATCATAATAATTTACTTTTAAGCTGTTTACCTTTCTTACAGACCTAAACCAAAAATTTACAAAAACTCTGATATTTCAATATTGCTCAGAAATCACGAAACTCTGAAATTCAAATATCTAGAAATCAATCATATTAAATATTCATCATAATAATTTACTTTTACGCTGTTTACCTTTCTTATAGACCTAAACCAAAAATTTACAAAAACTGATATTTCAATATTGCTCAGAAATCATGAAACTCTGAAATTCAAATATCTAGAAATCAAGCATGTTAAATATTCATCATAATAATTTACTTTTACAGACCTAAACCAAAAATTTACAAAAACTCTGATTTTCAATATTGCTCAGAAATCACGAAACTCTGAAATTCAAATATCTAGAAATCAAGCATGTTAAATATTCATCATAATAATTTACTTTTACAGACCTAAACCAAAAATTTACAAAAACTCTGATATTTCAATATTGCTCAGAAATCACGAAACTCTGAAATTCAACTATCTAGAAATCAAGCACGTTAAATATTCATCATAATAATTTACTTTTAAGCTGTTTACCTTTCTTACAGACCTAAACCAAAAATTTACAAAAACTCTGATATTTCAATATTGCTCAGAAATCACGAAACTCTGAAATTCAAATATCTAGAAATCAATCATATTAAATATTCATCATAATAATTTACTTTTACGCTGTTTACCTTTCTTATAGACCTAAACCAAAAATTTACAAAAACTCTGATATTTCAATATTGCTCAGAAATCACGAAACTCTGAAATTCAACTATCTAGAAATCAAGCACGTTAAATATTCATCATAATAATTTACTTTTACGCTGTTTACCTTTCTTACAGACCTAAACCAAAAATTTACAAAAACTCTGATATTTCAATATTGCTCAGAAATCACGAAACTCTGAAATTCAACTATCTAGAAATCAAGCACGTTAAATATTCATCATAATAATTTACTTTTACGCTGTTTACCTTTCTTACAGACCTAAACCAAAAATTTACAAAAACTCTGATATTTCAATATTGCTCAGAAATCACGAAACTCTGAAATTCAAATATCTAGAAATCAATCATATTAAATATTCATCATAATAATTTACTTTTACGCTGTTTACCTTTCTTACAGACCTAAACCAAAAATTTGCAAAAACTCTGATATTTCAATATTGCTCAGAAATCATAAAACTCTGAAATTCAAATATCTAGAAATCAAACATATTAAATATTCATCATATAAAATTAACTTTTACGCTGTTTAACTTTCTTACAGACCTAACCAAGAATTTGCAAAAACTCTGATATTTCAATTTTGCTCAGAAATCATGAAACTCTGAAATTCAAATATCCATACATTATTTATACAACGAAATTTAAAAGTAAAAGCTCAAATTAATATAATATTCTAGTTATCGAGATTGACAAGTATTAATGTCGTGCTCTTTACAAAAATGAAATTCTGCCATAGTTGTCAGTTACATGTCTCAAAGTCAAAGTATTCATCACATAAGAAAAGTAACAAACATAAAACAAATTGTTTACTTCGTACTGAATACCAAAATGTTCAGCTGATAGCCAGTGCTTTCAAAGACAGAATAGCTAGCTACAAAATAAATCCTCAAACTAATGAAATAATAACACCTGAAGTATTTTTATCTGATGTATTCAACACCATTTATAATTTATTACAACAATTATTACAAAAACATAAATCATTAAAGATAAACTTTGAACTTTTTGTGCTATATTTACTTCCTAAGAATGAATAACTATCTCTTAAGTCTTTTAATACTAAATATTCCATAATAAATCATAGTACAGATATCATATCTTTATACAAAGATTGCACGCAACGATTAATATGTAAATGCTTAGAGTTTGAATTATCAGAATCTGGTTGGACAATAGAGAAAATAAGTCATTTAGAAATGAATATTGCAAAATACAATCCTTTGAGAGCAGGAAGTTACATTGCTTTGTATTAATACGCTGAGCGATATAGTTAAGAAAGCCAAAGGTGTAAAAAAAATCTGTTTAAAAAAAAATACCATAAACAAATATAAAAATGCATTAAATTGTAATATCAATTTTAGGTACCCTATGTTTGTTATAAGATCTAAAAATCATAAACTCTACACACAAAGAATCAATAAAGTGGTACTTGATGGGAATGATGACAAACGTCAAATTAAAAAAAATAATGCTTTTACTTTACCATGGGGTCATTATAGTTCTCTATTCTAATCTGAACCAAAGATTTATTACTATTTTTCTTAACAGGATAATTATATTATTATTTTTTGTAATAAAATTAAGTCATAATGTATTTTTTATTTTTGAAATGAAATAAATATTTTGTATTCAACTGATTTGTGTTTATTTGTTATTGATACATACCTATTTATCTCGAATATAGAAGCTGTGATATCCTAGTGGTGAGACCGAAAATTTGGGTCCTGTGCCTGATCTCTCTCCGGTCGTCCCATCGGGCTGTGAGAGTAAGAGAACAGAGACTGCACCTTGTTTAGTGGCACTAGCTGTGGCCGAAATCAGTCATTAGGACATTATTTATTTCGATTTAACTGAATAATGAAACAAGTATATCATTAAATAATTTATTTTAATTTTTACAATAAATATACAATGGTACCAGTCACTAAAGTACTAAAAAATAAACTATTAATAAAACTAAATAACAAACTATTTCTGTACTACTAAAAAGTGAACTACAATAACTTAGGACTATTATTATAATTACAAATTAAAATGTACATTATAAAAGTATTATTTACAAGGTAATAAACAAAAAATCTTATTCTTTATCTACAACTTAATACTATTAATTATTATTAATTTTTTAAATATATTAAGTATAAACGTACACATCTATTTGCTTAATTTCTTTACAATTTTACCAACTAAATATTCAGTTTCAGTCATAATGTCATCATATTCACTAGTCACTAAATACTGCACATTCACACTTGCATCTTCAGGATTAGATGATATTTCATCCATATTGCCACCGTCCAAGTCATAAATCATAATTTTTATTACGCGTTGCGCATGATCCGATTCTTTACGCATGATAAAGGATTTAGTTTTCAAAGATTTTGATTTAATTTTCCTCTTCTTTAATGTTTGTCTCCCTGCTTTTTCAAGACGATATTCCTCTTGTGCTGCTGCTGCTACTTCAGCATACCAGCTCTCCCTATCTTGGGCATAATCCATCGACGAGTGGGTCGAGTGCTATGGAGGGTTCCGAGGGCACGCCAATTATGTTCACCGTTAGGGAGGTTTCATCTGTCTTGAGGGATATGAAGCGGGGTAAGTCTCCTGGACATGATGGCTTAAGCGTGGAACACCTACGATATGCGGGTAAGCACTTACCACGTGTATTAACTCTGTTATTTAATGTATGTATGAGTCACTCGTATCTTCCAGAGGACCTCATGAGAACGATTGTCGTTCCTATAATAAAGAACAAGACAGGAGATGCGAGTGACAAGAACAACTACAGGCCCATCTCATTGGCGACCATTGTTGCGAAGGTGTTGGACGGTTTGATTGACAGGCAGCTGGATAGATATATCACCCTACATGACGCCCAATTTGGGTTTAGACCACATCTGTCGACTGAAACAGCGATCCTCTGTCTCAAGCATACTGTCCAATATTATGTAGAAAGGGAAACACCTGTATATGCGTGTTTTTTGGATCTCTCCAGGGCATTCGACCTAGTTTCTTATGACTGCCTCTGGAAGAAGCTCACCCATGAGACAGACCTTCCTGGGGGACTGATTGCTGTCCTGAAGTATTGGTACTGCAACCAGTCCAACTGCGTTAGATGGGCGGGTGCTACATCCGATGAGTACAGGTTGGAGTGCGGCGTAAGGCAGGGGGGGCTTAGCTCACCTAGGCTCTTCAACCTGTATGTCAACCGGCTGATTTGTGAGCTCAGCAACACCCAAATCGGTTGCTCCATTGACGGGCAATGTGTCAATAATATTAGTTATGCGGACGATATGGTGTTGCTGAGCCCATCGATTAGTGCGTTAAGGAAGCTTCTCCGAATCTGTGAAGACTATGCGGTGACTCATGGTCTCAGGTATAACTCAACAAAAAGCGAGATCTTAGTGTTTAGGGGGAAGAATAAAATATGTGGCACTGTTCCACCGCTTTCTTTGGGCGGAGTCACGCTGAAAAGAGTCACTCGTTTTAAATATCTGGGACACTGGGTCACCGAGAGTCTGTCGGATGACGCTGACTTAGAGAGGGAACGTAGAGCGTTGGCAGTCAGGTGTAACATGCTGGCTCGCAGGTTCGCACGGTGTACGCGAGAGGTTAAAATAACACTGTTCAGGGTCTATTGTCAGTCGCTGTACACGTGCGCCCTGTGGGTCAGTTATACACAGGGCTCGTACAATGCTCTACGAGTCCAGTATAATAACGCGTTCCGGGTAATGCTGGGGTTGCCGCGTTTCTGTAGCGCGTCGGGGATGTTCGCAGACGCGCGTGTTCCGGATTTCGGCTCGTTGCTGCGGCTGCGAATCGCATCACTGATGCGTCGGATGCGCGACAGCCCCAATAGCCTCGTGGCTACTGTAGCCGGCAGGGTGGATGGCCTAATGGTGTCTCACTGGATGGCGGTACACAGACCGTCTTTCAGGTATGTGAAGTAGCCAGGTAGGCAGGTAGGTTGCATTGTATTGTATTGTGTTGTATTATTATATTGTATTGTATTATATTGTATAGTATTATATTGTATTGTATTGTATAGTATATTGTATTGTGTTATTGAATGTCTCTTTTTTTACGTTATGGATCTCTGGTCTGATAATAAAGTTTTATTATTATTATTATTATTATTATAATTAAAAGGATGAGTTATAGGATCATTGATGTCTGTCGTGTTCTGAAAAAAAAAACTTTATAAGTGAATGGCAGCCATTAACAATAATATTTAATAATAATGAAAATTCTCATGTTACTCACTTGTAAATTTATTCCCTCCGAATCGTTATTCAATGACGAAGTTCTGTTAGGATCCATAATATTCAAAACCGGACTGTAGCATGGTGATCTCAACATGATTCTGAAATTAATAGCGATAATAACAAGATTGTCATAAATGAAATTAAAAAGTATAAGTTAAATATTATTGGAAAATACTTACCTCAAAATAACTAAATTGTAAACAAAGTACCAGTTGACTCAAATCACAGCTGCAGACTGAAGAATATTTAAGACGTTAGTCATGTTAGATACACATTTTATAATCTAAAAATTAATGTCTCAAATAACATAATTGATACTTGTGGCATTTTAATGATTTATCTTAACGATACAAGTCTAAACCTGTCAAACTGTGATGTGTTTTATGGATGCCTTCCCCCTCATGGAAAGTCCTAACTGTCTGACATAAACGCCATCTCCAACAACTTAGAAACTCTGAAAAGATTTGGACTTGTTCTTGTACTCAATGTATATAATAGTATTAACCTTTTTTATATATTTTCGTGTAAATTACTAGATATAAATATTTAGGCTGCCTATTCATTGTGGCAATCGGTATGATGAAGTTGATCAAGCAACCCGTATCTCTGAAGGTTAATAATATCGATTTTAATGAATCTTCTCGCTCAATCAGACACAGTGCTTTATTGCCTAATACGATTCGATGTATAATATGCGGTCCTTCAAATTGCGGTAAAACTAATGCCATGATTAGTTTACTGTTACATGAAAATGGTTTAAAATTTCAAAATCTTTATCTTTACTCGAAAACTTCTTTTCAATCAAAATATCGTTTCTTGACCGAAGTATTAAAAAGAGTGCCGCAGATTAACTTTTACGAGTTCAATGATGATAAAGATGTAATTTCTCCGAGTGAAGCTTTAGCAAATTCTGTATTTATTTTCGATGATGTTGCATGTGAAAATCAAATAAATATCCGCAATTATTTCTGTATGGGTAGACATAAACAAATAGATTGTTTCTATTTATCTCAAACTTATTCTAAAATTCCGAAGCAATTGTTACGTGACAATGTTAATTTTCTTATTATATTCAAACAAGATGATGTTAATTTAAAGCATATTTATGAAGAGAATGTTAGTTCTGATTTACAATGGAAAGAGTTCAGAAATCTTTGTCAAACTGTTTGGAGTAAACCTTATAATTTTCTACTTATTAATAAAGAATCGTCATTAAATAACGGAAGGTACAGACAGAATTTTGATATGTTTTTTAAATTTGACTGACTGTTTATATGTACATATAAGTAATTAACATGCAAAATCAAATTCAGTATAATTTGTTCTTTAGCGTAATACAGTTGTTATGATAGGTACAATATGGAGAAAAATATTAAAATAGAATTACTGAAGTCTGTAGACTCCATAAAGAATAAAATAAAACAAATGAAAAACCAGGAACACTCAATGAACTTGTCACTTGACAAAATGTTAAAACCTGTCACAGATCCCCTTAAAACCCTAGTCGATTCGAACAAAACAATAGAAAAAATACAAAATTTAGAAAATACTCACTCTAATTTCGAAGAAATGGAATTGGATGACATTAATACTAGCTCATCTACAAAGTTTGAAGAATGCCGTGAACCAGAACTGAATTCTAAGCAGTTCGTTAAAAAGTCTCCCCAGACAGAATTACTGGATGATTTAGAAATATCATTAGAGGGCAGTGACATCCATGATATTTATGATGGGGTAAATATACCATTTGGAATAAGGAGTGCAAACAAAAAATTACTAATGGGTAATTCAATAGTTTCATTTTCTAAAATAGATAGTGTGAATGATGATAATGTCATTTTAATTAAAGTTGGCAACAAAAGCTACAATTTAACCCCTGGTTTAAAAGAACTTTTACTTCGAAGAAAACCTGATCTGAAACTAATATCGAGCAAAGATAAACTTGTCTATAAAGATATGTTGCATTATACAAATGCACATAAGAGAGATTTCAATCCTAATGGACAAATTAGAGGTGATAAAGGTATAAAATATCGTGAAATAATTAGACCATTGTTTTCTGAATCGTTAAACAATAATGTTATCACTAAATTTGGAGGAAGCTTACCAACGCTAAAGAGATACAAAAATAACACTGACTTGGTATATTGGGATGATCCTAACGAACTGGTTGACAGATTGAAACTATTAATTGCTTCCCGAGATGCTGGTAATACAAACCATGATAATGAAATTTTATCAATAATCGAAGAATTAAAAGAAGCTGATATAATTAAACAATAAATAGTAATAATAATATGCTTTTTATTCAGTATAATAGCTGAGTTCAAGACAAGTATACTGAATTGTGAACATGAGCAAATCTGACGTGGTAAATGAAATTCATAAAAATGCAAGGGTGAACTATCCACGAAGACATGTTATCATGAAAGATATAGATGACTTGTGGCAAGCAGACTTAATTGATATGCAATCAATTTCAAAAGAAAATAAAAATTACAGATATATTCTTGTCGTTATTGATACATTTTCGAAATATGCTTGGGCCATTCCTATGAGAAGTAAAACCAAAGAAGATTTGTGTAACTCTTTCAAAACTTTGTTGGATAAAGGACGTGTTCCTAAAAATCTGCAAACGGATAATGGAGCAGAATTTTATAATAACAAATTTCAGAAGCTTATGAAATCATTATTATTAACCATTATTCAACCTTCTCAACAAAAAAGGCTTCCATAGTTGAACGATTTATCAGGACATTGAAATCTAAAGTTTATAAGGAATTTAGTTTAAAAGGCAATTACAATTGGATAAATAATATCCTAAATGATGTTATTTACAAATACAATCACACTCACCATCGCACTATTAATGAAATTCCTGCTAATGTGGATAGTAATAATAAAAAAATTATATTAGAAAGGTATTTAAAGTTGCTAAAAAAATATAATTTAAAAAGCAAGTACAAAGTAGGTGATTATGTGCGTATCAGTAAATACAAAGGAACATTTGAAAAAGGTTACACTCCCAACTGGTCAACGGAAATATTTAAAATTCGTAAAATACAAAAAACAGCTCCCATAACTTACTTAATTGAAGATACTATCAGAGGTCGCCCTATTTTAGGTGCATTTTACACACAAGAACTTCAAAAAACAAAACATCCCGATGTTTATCTAGTTGAGAAAGTTCTTAGAAGAAAAGGTAACAGAGTTTTAGTAAAATGGTTAGGTTTGTCTTCAGCTGAAAGCAGTTGGATTGATAAATCGAATGTAATATTATAAATAATATTAACAACAAACTGGAATCGATAACTATTTATTAAATTATTCAAACCGGAATCATCAGTCGTATAATGTGTTTTGGAGAGAGTAGTCTTCTCAATTGGCTTATTAATAATTTACCATTTGAATTACACTTACCAGGATATAGTTACTGTGGTCCTGGTACTAAATTAATAAAAAGACTAGCACAAGGAGATAACGGTGTAAATAAGTTGGACGAATATTGCAAAGATCACGATATTGCATATCACCAGTCATCAAACTTGAAAGATCGACATAAGGCTGATTTAATTTTGTTAAAAATGGCGAAACAGCGAGCGGTTGCTTCCGATGCCAGTATAGGCGAAAAACTCGCGGCACGCTTAGTAAGTAAGGCTTTGTCGGCAAAAATTAAAACAGGTTCTGGTTTGAGGAAAAAGCGTTCTCCAAAAGTTACATCTGGAAAAGGATTAAAAAGTAAATTAAAAACTGTTATTACAAAAGCAAAAAGACACATAAAAAAATTAAAACCTAAGAGCAAGAAAATGGCTATAGAATTAGCTATTGCCGCTACCAGAGAATTAGCTGATGATTCATCGATTAAGCTCCCTCGTGTTATTCCTATTCCAAAAACTGGGGGAGTACTACCTCTGATTCCTATTTTTGCGGGATTATCAGCGGCAGGAGCTTTAGCAGGCGGTGCAGCTGGTATTGCCAAAACCATAAATGAATTCAAAATGGCTAAAAAGCTGTATGAGGAATCGAGAAGACACAATGAAAAAATGGAAGCTCTATGTATTGGGAAAGGACTACATCTTAAACCACATAAGGGCGGTCTTGGAATTTTCGTATCAAAAGAAAAAAACTAAAATATCGGCTACCCAAACGGGCCTTAACTAACTTTGACATTTTAAAGTATGGAAATAGAATTCCTTATTTTAGAGGTGTCTTTATGAGAGATGAGCTCCCTAAATATCCATATAAAAAAGAATGTGGAGTTATTAATTTAGATAGTTCTAAAAACCCTGGTTCTCATTGGGTAGCCTATGCAAAATATAATGATTATGTTGAGTATTTCGACAGTTATGGAAATCTTAAACCTCCAAAGGAGTTTATAAAATATGTAGGTTCTAAAATTCAATATAATTATGAAAACATACAACGTGATCACCCATTCAACTGTGGACATCTATGTTTAAATTTCTTAAAGAATTTTTGGTATAATCAAGAAATAAAATAAACAGGATCATTGTAAAGAGTTCAGTATGCAAGCATGTCTACTACGGTTACCATCTCTGGAAATAAATCAGAATTGGTCTCGTATTTTCAACCACCTCTTCATTTATCTGATCAATACGAGTGCGGTTTACTATACTTTTCAGTATTAAAAACAAGACCGAATGTGCCCGTTAATAACACCAGTTTAACAGCTGTAATCAGAATTGAATGTGATCTTGTGCACGGTTCATATCACAACGGATTACCGACTCATTTTATTCATGAATTCGTATCTAATACTGCTTCAAGTCACGACTTCACAGAAATACCCCAGAACGTTATTTACTTCCCAGTGAACAAAAATATAATTTCATCTATATCTGTTAAGATTGTTGATAAATTTGGTAACTGTATTAACTTTGGTGAAGAACATATTCAGTTACGTCTTCATTTAAGAAAAACAAAATGATAGTATATTATAAAAACACTCCTGTAAAAATCAAACGTCTTATTCCATCTACGACCGTTAAGGTGCATAGACGTAAGAAAAAAGTGAAGAAATTGAGTGAAGCAAATAAAGCTTTTCTTAAAGCTCTAGGTTTTAAAGTATGAATATACTACAAATTACTGAATTACCTCACTTCGATAGTTCGATTGAAAGCTATGAAGTCCACACATACAATCCCTACACTAACAGCTTTAGAGAAAACGATGAAATCAGAATTCCCATACACCAACAAGACATATACGTGTTACCATCAGCCAGTTCAATTTACGTCGAGGGTCAAGCAAAGTTCTTCGACAAAGATGGAAAACCGATTAAGAAAAATATTACGTTCAGTAACAACCCTGTTATGTTTTTGTTTCAAGATATCAGATACGAAATAAATGGCATTGAAATAGATCGCATTAAAAATTCTGGAATAACGTCGACAATAAAGTCATACGTTTCAATGAATGATGGAGAAAATAAAGTTGCTGCTTTGTGGGGTTGGAACCTAGGTGGATTCAAAAGTGATGGTCATTTTAGTGCTATTGTACCTCTTAATAAGATTTTAGGATTTGCTGAGGATTACAATAAAATTGTTATAAATTGTAAACATGAACTTATTTTGAATAGAAGTAACTCTAACTTAAACAGTATCATAGCAACTGATGATATTGCGCATTTTCAAATAGACATACAAAGATTGCAATGGCGTGTACCACATATAAAAGTGTCAGACCGGGAACGACTGACACTACTAAAACACTTGGAAAGAGATAAACCTATTCAAATAGCGTTTCGAAATTGGGATTTATATGAGTATCCTTTGCTCCCTAAAACTACAAAACATTCTTGGTCAGTTAAGACTGCATCGCAATTAGAGAAACCTCGATATGTAATTTTTTGCTTGCAAACCAACAGAAAAAATAATAAAACCAAAGACAGTTCTCTGTTTGATCACTGCGGGGTTACTAACGTAACACTATTTCTGAATTCTCAGTATTATCCCTACGAGCCTCTAAGCTTAAATTTTTCTGAGAACAAATACAATATATTATATGAAATGTATGTGAAATTTCGTCAGTCGTATTACAATTGTCCTGCAGACCCCTTGCTTAATTTGATCGATTTTAAGGAGAACGCTCCTCTCTTTATTATAGACTGTTCAAGACAAAACGATAGTTTGAAAACAGGCCCCGTAGATGTACGGTTGGAGATTGAATGTTCAGCGCCAATACCAGATAACACAACTGGATATTGTTTAATTTTTAACGATCGGCTTGTGGAATATAAACCTTTAAGTAACATAGTGCGCAGATTATCATGACAGCCATTGTAGATGTTCAAGGTTTTAAAACAGAAACAAATGAATTTATCATTAAAGAATTTGCTGTATTATTGAATAACAAAATTCAGGTGTTTTTAATTAAGCCACCATTTCCATTTTACGATTTGACGAAACCAGAAAAACGACAAGTCAGTTGGATTGAACATAATAGAAGAATATTCTGGAGAGATGGATTTATACCCTACTCAAATCATCAGAATTTGATTGTAGATATTTTAAAAGATAAAAGTGTTTACACCAAAGGTTTAGAAAAAGTGTTGTGGTTAAAAAATATTTTGAATAATAATAATATAAATAATTTAGAAGATGAAGGTTGTCCTAATTTTTTAAGCTTGTACAATAAATATGAACATTCTCATGATGTCTATAGTTGTATTTATCATAATAAAATATGTGCTTTAAAAAATGTAATATGTTTAAATAAATGGTGTATAGAAAATACATTTTTGAAATAAATATTTGCTTGTTTAATTTTCAAATCCTCTATCCCTACCAATCCCATCAAATGTTAATAATTATAAATTGCTGGCTACCGCAGTACGATATCATTTGACCTTTATAATTATCTGTGTGAAGAACTATATAGTGAGTGAATAGAACATGTCTCATAATAAATGTAGCCCTCGTTATGACATGTATAATGCATATAAAATGCGTGAAATTTCGTTTAGACATTATTGGGCAACGGCCAATTCAAGAAGAAGGTTGGTGATGGAAATGGCTGAAGCCGGATTTTTTTATTTTGGAAACGGTGTAAATGATAAAGCAGCGTGTTTCTCATGTGGAGGTGTTATAGAAGATTGGGAGATTTACGACGATCCTTGGATGCAACATGCTATACATTTTCCTCAATGTTTTTATTTGATTGCTGTGAAAGGAATATATTATATTAATAACTGTCTGAAACAATTACTATATTAGAATATGCGCTATTGCATTGTGTTCTGAGTTGGATCATATCTACCCTATTAGTATATTTATGTATACGATGCCACATTGCACTTGAAATAGATCAATCTGGATCAACAATACCTATGTTATAAAACATATCGTCTATAGTCTGATTAGTCATCGCTCGATAAAAATAATTGGGGATTCTGGGATCATGCAGTTCGAGCGTAGCGAGAACAAATGATTCCAGAATCCCCAATTATACCCTACTTCGCCATACAAAATGTTCCTATTGGAGTCGCGGCGCAACCATGTTGCGGCGCGACAGGTCGCCCCTGTGTGAATTGTCGCGCGCGTTTCCATACAAATTGTTCTACAGATATATACCGCAGAATCGCGTCGCGCCGTCGCGTCGCGCCTGTCTGTACGAGCCTTAAAGCAATTAATTTGGGAATGCTATTGGTTTCTGTTGACAGTGTAGCTACAGATTTGATTATCTTTGAACATTGCATCGACGTTGCAATGAGATCTAATAATATATCGGTTGACAAAGCGTCGAAATTGTGCGTGATTGACGATATCGATTCGACTGTCTATTTGCTGATAGTTAATGGTGTCCTTAATTAGCTAAACATCAGTGTAAGCGTATCCAATTTCGCTGGACATATCTATTTATAGATATATATATGTTCTCAATTGTTACCGCTAAATAGACTCGAATCTGTTCAATCACGTGTTCAAACCGCGAAAGTTCAAAAACACCTTGACTCGAAAGTTCTTGCCCAAAAAGATTAAAGTTTGAAATAATCGTAGAAAGCTTTATGTTATGGGGTGCTGAAACAGTGAGTTGCTGTTCGCTTATGACGGTTACCCACAGCTCGAATGTTTTCACTTTCAGGCTCATCAAACGTGCACATTTAAAGTAACTATTGTATATGCGGTGAGGTAGGTATATTTACTTCTGCCATAATCTTCGTCAAACATATAATATTATGTTCGACTGGGTGACTTTGTTCGTATATTTAACACTAGAAAAACTGAAACTTAGTATACACCTATATTGCCCAAATTCAGTCAAAATAAAACACACACGTATACAGCGTGTAACGGAAGGGGGGTATCAACCCTGTGAAGGAGGTGAATGTGCTCATGAAACTCAACAACTTTCCCCAAAGAACATAGGTCGAAATATGTAAAAAAAATTTGGCCCTCCCTTACAAAACTGACTACCAGCTGATTGATTTACTATGGGAGGGCCAAATTTTTTTTTCATATTTCGATCTATGTTCTTTGGGGAAAGTTGTTGAGTTTCATGAGCACATTCACCTCCTTCAGGGTTGATACCCCCCTTCCGTTACACGCTGTATAACGGAAATGAAGGAGGGGGAGCTAACTAAAATCATTAATAAACGCATTTATATTTTGTACAGACGCCAGCACATCAAGCTACTACAATCTGTCAGATTTCTTATAGATTTTCAACTTTATCGCTAAAGTATAAGGTTCAAAGTTGATTGGGAAAATCTGACAGTTTCGGGTAGCTTGATGTGCTGGCGTCTGTACAAAAAGTCACAAAATTCTAAGAATTTGTGTCATTATATACGTAATTGTTTTTCTAATTGAAATTAAAAGGCAGTCAAAATTACTTCCTTGGGCAATATAGTGTTATGTATGAGCTGCCAGTTCCCGTTTATATATTAGCTACTGTGACTATGTAACTAGTGAGACTTCGGTAGTTCGAGAAGTGGCCAAGTTTGGGCTTGGCAAAAGTTGGGATATGAAGTATAAGGCGCAGCATAAGGCGTCAAACGTAATGATCGTAGCACGAATTCCCCTGTAGGTAAAAGCAGCTAAACTACGTCACGAAAGTAAGTAAGTTGAACCACCGAATGGCTAATGAATAATTAGGAGCAGACGTGATTTGGAAGTGTTTCTGTGTAAGGTAATCACTGAGAAGACCTAATATTATAGGAACAGACCTAATATTATAGGATTATGTAGAAGAAGCATCGCAGTAAGCCCCAGATACACTAGGGAACATTTTGTCCCGCAACATGACGCGCAACACAAAATATACGTGACGCTGCAACGTTGCATAGGGTCCCGCAACATGACTCACAACATTTTACGTGACGCGGGACATGTTTCTTGCTCCCGCTCCGAGAGCGAGCGCACGGCGCGACATTCTCTCGGGACATTCACGAAGTTGCCGAGCGCCATGTTCCGCAACATGTTGCTCCATTTGTCCCCTAGTGTATCCGTGGCTGTAGAAGTATCGAGGTACAGACGCCAGCGCATCAAGCTACCCGAAACTGTCAGATTTTCCCAATCCACTTTGAACCTTATGCTTTAGTGACAAAGTTGAAAATCTATTAAAGAAATCTGACAGATTGTAGTAGCTCGATGTGCTGGCGTCTGTACAACGAACTGTTGCGTGAATCACTGCTCTCCTAGCTAGATTACTGAGTAATCTGTATTTAGAGAGACTTTCATTGAATACTTATCGAACAAACATTTAACACGTAAGCACGAAGTGCAGACTTAGTTATGCGGCTTATGTGATCTAGTTGGCAACAACATGCAATAACAACAGAGTTGCGGTAGACAGCAATCCATTTTATCGATTGCCATGTTAACGTATCTATACCCTCGCGAACAATGCTAACTCGTAACAAGGCTAGGTCCCAGAGCTTGTTAAAAAGTTATTGAAATCATAATATATATTTTGTACAAGAAGCCCAAACTTGGATGTCTTTTCGTAAAATTAGGCTTTCGGTTGCCATGTGAAATTTCTGTTGGTAGTACCTACCTATCAAAGTAGGTATTCGTATTCCGGAAAGTAGGTGTTCATCTAGATGAATATACTTACTAGACTTACTATAACTACCTAATCAGACAAGATCAATTACTAATAAGTACTAATAGCAAGTTCTTAAAGTTGACACGGCTCCTTTCAGCGTCACTTTTAAATATTGTTTGCGTCACTTTTAAATATCTATTTTTGGATTGGCTGCTCGTAAACTTCCACCCTTCGTCACTCTAAGTCATGTTGCTATGTTACAGGCGATTCATAGAACTGTCAAAGAATGACAGTTGTGATTTGAATATACGGACAATTTAATTTGGTAGTTTAAAAAATACTTCCCTGACTATACATGGGAATGGTTTTTTTTTTAAGATAACTCACAATGCGGCTCTCAAACCTGACTAGTGATCGCGTCCCCAAGGCCCAAAGGTTCTCGGGGCGAATTCTATAGAACAAGATTCCTTAGATCCTTTATAGGTAAGTCCTAAAGAGGAAGTTGAAAGTCTTACTAACAAATTGGTTAAAGGCAAATGAAAAATAAAATCTTACTCTAAACCATCATGATAGGTTAGGTTATAGGGTAGTAATATAAAGTTTTAAGGTAACTTTGACGATAATTTAGGTCAAGTAAATAAAAAGTTATTAAAACTTTTTTACTAAGAGCGGGTTGTTTCACGTCCACTTGACGCACGTGTATACCTACGTCAAAAATGGCGCGAACTATTGTCAATCCAAAAAAAGTTTTGTTTCAAATTACAATTATAGAATTATGGCCTTGACTTACGTCAAATAATTACGATTACGTACTCGTTAATATTTGACGTACGTATGTTTGAATCATCCGGCGCTAAGGATTTAACCTTAGAATACTCGTACTAGACCGGAATAAAATGTTCCCCATTCATACCGCTGATAACTACAATTTCTGCGGCTGACAGGGACAGCAGTTGTTAATATTTGAAAGGGAATAGAAAACGGATTTTCTTAATATTCACGATTATTTCTCAATAATTCTATAGTGTTTCTTAGAATGTTTGACGCCAGCACATCAAGCTACCCGAAACTGTCGGCTTCCAGTCTAACCAGATGCAGCTGAATACCAGTATTTTACATGGAGCAACTGCCTATCTGAGGTATATACTGGGTAATACGATACCCCTAGGTAAGACTGGTTGTCAGACTCGGGCTTCTGATTACCCGTAACGACTGTCAAAGATCTACGAATGACAGCCGGATGACAGCCGGGACCAACGGCTTCACGTGCTTTCCGAGGCACGGATGGGTCTCGGTATGTAAAGATGGTCACCCATCCACAGACCAACCGCGGCAAGCGTAGCTTAACCTGATCGATCGACCTGTGCGGCTGTTATTATATAGCCACGGGCCCCTCACTTGGCATAATCAGCCATAAACGAATATTTTTAAGACATAAAAATTATTCTGCCCTACCCCTAGAGTGTAATTTAAGCCCACGAAGGCGCGGAGGGGGGAGGCGGCCCGCGAGCTGAGGAGCAGGTGGTGAGTTTTAAACCATCTGCGACGATAAGCTCGCGTGGGACCGCTGGAGCCCCGCAGCGACGGAGCCGTGACAGAAACCATGCCTGCTGCATTTTGCATGCTCGCTTGCATGCTGCATGCCTGCTTGCATGCTGTATGCTTGCTGCATGCATGGATGTATGCTCGTTTGCATGTTTGCATACTACATGTTTGCTTCATGCATTGTGTAATCTTGTGTGCATGTTTGCATGCTGCATACTTGCTGCATGCATGGTGTTTGCATGTTTGTATGCTTTTACAGGAAAATAAAATCCACATGTTTACCACAAGTTTTTTTTTTTAATAAAAAAAATGGCGGCCTCAGAAAATTTATTTCCAGATTTTCGGGAAAACACTAACAGTTAATTCTTTATAAAACAACGAAGTTTTTAAAAATAAAGAAATCCTTCGATCAGGCACTAGATTATTATTAAAATAACTATTTTTCTTGTCTGATTGATTTTAGGTGAATCTCCAAGGATTTGTGATGGTCACCGCAAGGCACTCCTTATGGAAACAGGGTCCAACATAAACATTTTTTTTTTTAAATTTTCGTGAAAAGTCGAGTTGAAATGATTTCATATTGTTACCTACTTTCATTAAATACATTGAGTTACTGACAAGAAAAAAATATTTATATATATTAGAATTCTCATTTTTTCATGCCTCTGACTACCCCTAACCCCTTAAAGCTGAAATGCCGGTCAACTATTCAACCCAGGTATTTTATTTTATCAACGCACTCTAGCGGTTTACAGCTGCAATTGGCTTTGGAGACACATCTGTGTGGAATAATGTGTAGTTTTTATTAGTTCCTATTTTTTGGCCGATAGGAAACGGTATTTCGATTTTTCAAGATTAAGTTTTAGGATGTTGTAACCATTCTTTAACTATATCGAAACCGACCTGGGTAGCTACCTAGGTCGGTTTCGATATGGTGGCTGTTATACGTGGTCGGCAGAGAAGAGAATAGTAGTATCATCCGCAGATGAGATTATTTCAACTCTTGGTATACATAGGTATGTAAGATCGTTGATATATACGAGAAATAAAGTGGGTCTCAGGATGCTGCCCTGTGAAACTCCGTACGATACAAAAAGTCCCTCACTGCATTGGTTACCCACCTGTAAAGGCTGATAGCGTCCGGTTAAGTAACTCTCAAAAAGCTGAAGTTGAATTCCCCTTAAGCCAAGTTTTTCTAATTAGTTTTTTTTTTTTGACAGAAATTGTTTCGAATGCAAGATCGAGAAAGTACGAAAGACACTTTTTACCTTCATCCAACTTCGTTGTGATATAACGAGTTAGTTTATGTACTGCTTCATCAGTGGATTGAAGTGGAGTGGATTTCCCTTCACGGTAACCAAATTAGTTTTCAGAAAAAAGTTTTTTTGTTCAAGATATTTGACAAGTCTGGTATGAATATTTTTTCAAGAATCTTGGACAAAGAGGGTAAAATTCAGATTGACCTGTTAGTAGTTATTAAAACGGTGTCGATCTCCTCCTTTATATTTATAGGATTACTCGTGTGTCTGTTTGTCCATCTGTAACAGCCAATGTGCTTCGAATGTAATGAACCGATTGAGTAGAAATGAAAAGGGACGTGTAACGTAAATAAATTAATTTTGAATACGGGGGCCACTTTTGGGCGCCAAATAAGAAAATTTAAAGAAAAGTTTTGCATCCTGTTCCATGGGATATGAAATGAAAGGGGTAGGTACTGTGAGTGAGGGTCTTAAGTATATTCGTTTTTATAATTTTAAACTAAATAGTTCTAAAGTGAATAAATAATAGAACAGTTATGAAGTGAAAGTTAATTAGAAAATAGGTGAAAAACCATTAGCTTAGTAGGCTCGGAGATGAGTGGGAGGAACACTTATCTCCGCCTAAAATTTTGATAAAAATCGTACCATAGTCCTAAACTTGCAGATTACAGGAAAACCTATAAAATATCTATGGTCTTAAAATAACATGGTAAATCTCTCAATATTGTGCTCATAAAGTTACCATTTCAGTTGGAATGTATGGGAGAACATGTTTTTCAACTACAATGTTAAGATTGTTCTTGGGCTAAATTCATCCTTCATTGTGCGTGGTTCGATCCGCATGGCTGGGTTTTTCACTCAAACCATTTGATATTTATTTTGCCTGCCCATAAAGATTGATGTTGCCATGTATGCTTACCAAGCTATTTATTATGACGGGTAAATATTGAACATAATATTTTGTTCCGGTTAACAGCAGTGGTTTATCTAAATAACGATCTTGATCATAGAAATATTAAGGTATTTTTTGGCCGTGCCGTTACTTAATAAGCTAAAACCACACTCGTATTTAATCCACCTATGTTTAGCCTACCTACTTACCTACCCACCCACCTAATTTTCCTTCCCGTGGCATTTGTTTTCCACCTTACACAATCATCTACTTTAATATTCCAAGCGCATTTCGCGCCCTTTACCTGCTATTTAATTCAATTACATTCTTCCAATTCTCTTGCCAAGTTTCACATTGGATGAAATACTTGCAAAGATATCAGTGGGTCAAATATCTTGGCTTACACGGGGCAAAAATCTGATTGAACTTCCTAAACAGGTCACCTGGACGAACTATTCACTAAATCCAGCTTTATATGGTATACCTATGAATACAGCAATACGTTAACAGTACAGTAACGAGAATACCTTACAGTTACGCAAAACAAGTTTTCTCGTGAAATGAAAATGGCAAATTCGAGAAAAGACCTATTTTATTATAAGTAGTATGGTTGCGATAATACTAAAAGAGGGGCCCGTGGCTAAATAATAACAGCCGCACAGGTCGATCGATCAGGTTAAGCTACGCTTGCCGCGGTTGGTCTGTGGATGGGTGACTATCTTTACATACCGAGACTCCTCCGTGCCTCGGAAAGCACGTTAAGCCGTTGGTCCCAGCTGTCATTCGTAGATCTTTGACAGTCGTTACGGGTGTCAGAAGCCCGAAAATCTGACAACCAGTCTTACCTAGGGGTATCGTATTATCCAGTAACTGGGTTGTGGAGGTCAGATAGGCAGTCGCTCCATGTAAAATACTGGTATTCAGCTGCATCCGGTTAGACTGGAAGCCGACCCCAACATAGTTGGGAAAAGGCTAGGCAGATGATGATGGTTGCGATAATACTAACTTATTAACACTATATATATATATATACACTATACACTTATTACGAGGCTTTTGGCTACATTGTATATTTTATGTCTTTTTTATTTTTTATTATTATTTTGTTTTTTATTTGTAGCGTGCGTTTTGTTTGTGCAGAATAAACGTTTTTTCTTTCTTTCTTTTTCTTTCTTTCTATAAATAAATCTCTCCCAATAATTTAGGAGAAAATCGCTTTTGAATCTTGCGTAAGCATAAAGTATTTATGCTCGTGACCATACGTTTTCAAAAAACGCCAGTGAACTGTGAAACATACAGAGCATTCGCTTCAGTCCAACAGCCGTCGATATTGTAAATAGCAAGCCGTATTTACATGTTTTATAGCTGTAATAAAACACGAACGGCAGCTATGCAGTTACTGTTTCAGGTATTAAATTTCAGTGAGTTGTGCTCTTGTGAGCCTGTCAAATTATAACATGTGTCGGGCTTAGAACATGAGGTAATTACCTCAGCTTTGACTTAGTGTAGTGCCATTATAACTGCTAATAACCAGTACGCCTGCTGCTTCTAAATAGCAAGTCGTTCCATATGATATTAACCGAGCTAATGTTATTTCATAATGAAATGTCAGTAAAGTTGCTAATACAGCGAAAGACACAGTTTCATCCGTAGTTTCAGGGGAACCTAACCAAACCTAGTTTAAATAAGAAACATGTAAAAAAAAGAACTGTTAAAGGGCTTTTTGTGACGGCATACATTGTAGGTACTAGGTACGTACCGAAAAATCTTGGATACTTATTAAAGGCTTAAAATGTACAGACGCCAGCACATCAAGCTACCCGAAACTGTCAGATTTTCCCAATCAACTTTGAACCTTATGCTTTAGCCATAAAGTTGAAAATCTATTAAAGAAATCTGACAGATTGTAGTAGCTTGATGTGCTGGCGTCTGTACATACAATTTACAAGAACAAATAAATGTAAGTAGGTACGAGTATTAAGGTTGTGTACTCAAATACACAACTTTTGTACCTATCAGCCAAGTGTGTAAGAGCAAATGGAGTGTAAATGCTTGTTTTCCTACTTTCTGGTACGTACTTGATTTATTTTCGTTTTTCTGTAGTATCGGCCTGTGACATATTGCGAATAATACGAGTATGTTCTACTAAATGTAATGTGTTAGAAAAGTTACAGTACTGTTTTTTCGGTCACTTTTATCTAAAGCTGCCGGCCGCCGGTGTGTGTAACGATCTTTAGATATTTATGTTCCAATCTATCTAGGCTCACTTTGAACCAGTCCTATAGAAAGCAGCCATTTTACGTAATTACGATTAAATTGCAGATTTGTCGGACGGAATTTTTGGAGGAAGGGTGCCAACCGAAAATGAAGCTAGGTATTAGGGTTTTATGAGTGTTTAGAGACTTTAATTCAGTTTAAACGAGCGATTGATTAAGCGATTCAAAGTTCCTCTGAACGAAGTCATTTTAGTTAATTTCCATAAAATCGAGAAATATCAAGAATTTATACCAATACAAACAACTACTGTGTTTATCGAAACTTGACCATATCGAGCGATTTGAGGACAGGCTAATAGTCCATAGTTTTAGCTTAATCTCTAAGAATGTACCGTTTATATTCAATTAACTTTAACGCCACAGTGAACAGCGTGGGTTAGAGTGTAGCACCTAGTCACCCACTCACGTGGTAACAGTTACACTAACGAGGTATAATAGATGTTACAGACGTTAGCCGAGATAACTCTCACCAGGTTATTGGGTCAGGAGTTTTGTTAGAGCCTTTAGTCATCGTCCACGCAGAGATAAACGTATCGCTCTACTTGGGTGGGCTCGCTCTTACCAGTTTTATCAATATTTTTTTTTTGTGTAATCCCCAAAAAAAAGTTCTCGAAGAAATATACTTAAATTAAGATAAGACACAATGAGAGCAGTGGTGGCCCAGTGGTAACGGCCCCGATTTACGAGTTGTTGGTCGTGGGTTCGAACCCAGACAGACGCTTTACTTTGTGTAAATAATTTGTGTGAAGGAAAACATCGTGAGGCTGAACGGCATGTATTAGAACCAAAAATTCGAAGACATGTGACATCTACCAATCCGCACTGGGCCCGCGTGGTGGATTACGGCCCACTCCCTCTTAACAAGAGAGGCGGCCTGAGTCCCAACAGTGGGAACATCATGGGCTGATTATGCTTATGCTATAAATGTTTACTAAATTCTTAAGTATACAACGTGTAACGTTAAATGCGCAAAACCTCAGACACCCCAACTGATTTTTAATTCAATTGACCTATTTCAGAGAGAAAATAAGTCATTTAAAAAATTGTAAAGGTTTTATGTGCTGTTTTAGTTTTACTGGCCATTCTGATCGTTTCTTGCGTCTGCGACAACGCTTTACCGAGGGAGGAGTCGTCACCGGACCGCTGCGCCGCGCTGACATTGGCTTGCTTGACCTATTAATAAATAGACACGGCAACGTTTTTAATGAAGATTTTTTGAAAAATGTGACTTATATTAAAAAGTGGTTCAATTAATTCTGCTCGTTATTCTGATCAAACTATTTTCAGGTTTTGCGCATTTAACGTTACATGTTGTATATTATTATTTTTTTTTTTCTTCTTCTAACGTCTTAAGTCTTTCACGATGCACACTGTTTGTATGTTTTCTTTTAACTTTTTTTTTTGAGAATTCGTGGATAATGCCGTGGGTTACATGTGTAGTAACATAAATATGGAATAGATTGTGTATAAATGTATTTCTAAGTATTGTGCTAATTTAAGAATCCCTAGTTGAGCTTGGCATGTAACTGTTTTTTGTCCCCAACAAATAAAATAAAATATAATTATGAGGCTGTTGACCGACATGATTATAAACTGCTTCGTCATCTTGTAGCAGTTTGCTGTTGGACACATCTTCCTCAGATACCTTTCCTATAAACTGTTATATAATCCAGCCATAAACTTAGCGTATGTCTATCACAGCAGGAGTAAGTCACAATAGGATCAAAATATATATACGTCATTATGTTCATAGGTCAACCCTGCGGGCGTACGGTGACTGGCAGGTTGGTAACCGCTGAGCTGTTTTCACGCACCGCTGATTTTTATCAAGCGTATAATTTTCACTAAGCGCTGATTGCTTAGATAAGATTTCACATGCTTTAGTTAAGGGCCTGTTTATAAGATCTCATATAATATTTATTTAACCTGGATAAACTGTTAATACAAAATAAACTAACAAACGATTAAAATAAACATATAGGGGTTTATTTATAAACGATGATTAAAGTTAACTGACGTTTAAACGTCAGTAATGTATGGTTAAGCAGTCGCTAATTACTTTTTAATTTTAAACAAAGATTATGAATAAAGGGAGTATATCCTGTTTATTTTTTTTTCCGGAGTGGAAAATCATCATGGATGTCCGCCGACCTGTGGCGGCCATCGCTCTCTGCGGTTTCCGCAGAACTGCGATGCTACCGGCCGTCAGGGCGGTCGCCCAGACCGGAGCCACATACAGGCCCATCGATCGCACGATCCCCACGTAGAGCCGCCTACAAGCGGCGCTCGGCGCCCCCAGATTAGGAAACAGCGTTGATAGCGCGCCAGCCGCGAAGGGAGTATATCCTAACGTAACTAAAATATTGCGTCGAAAAATTCCTCCATATCGCTGTCGACTAGTAATGTACCCAAGAGACGGCCACGTTGTATGGCAATTTTAAGTTATTTTATAATTTATATCTTTCTACACAATGTATTTTGTTAAGAAATAAAAGACTTATGACAATACTCAGCCTCTGGCCAAAGTACAAGCCAGCCCTTGGGTCTCGGGAAGTGTCAACCAGCCGTTTGTAGATTTTGTTGAACAAACCATTAGCACAAATCGCTCGAAAATATAAAATACTTTCACCGCATCAGGTTTTCTGCAGCCGCAGCTGCCGCGCCAGCACAGCACGCCGAATAGAAAGCCTATAAATAAATATGTACGTTTTTGAAAGAGCTACCTACGCGTGATTTACAAACAGCCGGGGGCCAGAAAGTTTCACAGGGCAACATTTATTAATTCTGAATGTGTTTATAAAAAAAACCGCGTTTTCACCGATGACATCTGTGCACGTATGTATTTTTGATACTCAAATTGTACCACAGTGCGTCAGACTGAAGTGACATTTCAGTGTGTTTTTATGGAGAACGTGTGGGTCGAAGGGTAAACGTGCAAAAGTATACACAACCTGTGCCGGTGTGGATGTAACGGGTACAACGTATTATTTTTGTTTCGAAAAAGTTTCGAAAAAACATCATGTGTACAGGCCCTTAACTGTACACATGGTCGTATTTTATTTCCAGCTCGTTACGTTCGTTCGTTTTAGAACTGAGGCCTGTGATTATAGTACATGAGACGTACATTTTAATTGTATGTTACTGAAGTGTAAACTTTAGTTACACAAACAAGTTTATAATGGATATTATAATTAAGAGTTAGGGTCTAAGCTCACATTATCTTCCAGCGCCGTTGCTTAATTTTAAATTACAAACCGCTGTATGGACTTACGGAGTTTGTAGTCGGTTCATGTCCACTGGAGGAAGTTTGAAAAGATATTTTTAAATTTTTCTCTAGTAAAAACAAGCAATTTGTCACTGACACCCAAAATACATAACACCGAGGGGCTCGATCGATCAGGTTAAGCTACGCTTGCCGCGGTTGATCTGTGGATGGGTGACCATCTTTACGTATCGAGACCCTTCCGTCCTGTCCAGCATAAATGCCCAAAAATCTGACGCTGGTTTTCAACTGAACCTGACTTGAACGGACAAATATGAAAATAATGTGTTCTATTTTCTATTCCTTCTATTCAATATTATTATTAATGTAATGTTTAATAAAAACATAAATACGACGTTACAATCACAGTATTTAATCCGGGATCAATAGTGAATATAGGGAAATAATTTACAATTATACAACTAATAATGGTCTTATTTTCTTTTATTTAACCTCTAGAGCCCCGCTGGCACAAAGGAGACGGGGATTTCTGGGCCTGATTGTAATAAGTTGAGATATGGCTTAAAAAAAAGGTTATATTTTTCTATTTCAGAATTTGAAAAATCAACTCAATTTACAATCTGGAAAATGAGAAATCTAACAATTAATTTAGGGTTACGAAGTAATTGGAATATCGATTCAATTATAATCGATTAACGTTACAGAGTTCATACTGTTTACGAAAATGCTTTCACCAGATAAATAATTCAATTAAAATCATTATCAATCATCTGTTAGAATTAAAGTATTAAGAGTTTAAACCAATTAAATATCTACATAATTAAGATAAATAAATTCACGTTTACTAATCGATTATTGTATTTTTAACCTGTGCTAACTCTGACTTGACATGCATGACATGACATAGACACTCGTTCGTATCTATCTCTATTTATTACTATAATATTTATTACTATTATATCTATCTCCTATACTTTTATTGATATTTTCTTCGACCCCTACTTTCCTACGGAATCTTCCTTCTTGTACGACCCTTGCCTTGCTACCATACCGGACACGGAGAACCAGCTTAAACGTTGAACTTGGACTTGTTATTTTGGATTCTACGAACGACCTACCGGTTGGATATTGATTGACATCATGGATCGTTGTGTAAATTGTGGCCCCTCCTTCGGCAGTCGGGTAAAAAATAACAATACCACTTCAAAAATCGACTGTTAAGTACAGATTGTTACGTAACCTCACTTTTCCTAAATCTATTTTATCTCGGCTCTCAGATTGCCAAAATCTCCAAAATTTTCAGTGATTGTTTGTTAATATAGTAGCTATCAATTGACACTAATTTCATCTTTTTACATCCAGGCCCAAAATTGTATGAAAGCGTATCCGTCTCCTTTGTGCCACCAAACTCGACCGATTTAAAACTGTATTTGTAGTAAAGATAAGTCTTAAAATCGTTTCTGAACGAATGTTCTCGACGGCAGATAATATTTTACAACCATAGACAAGTCCTTGAGAGGTTAAAGCATAGACATATATATATGGACTGGAAATACCTACGAAAAAAGGGTGCCTACCTATAACTCATATTGTCTCAAAAAATGGCTGCCATTGCTAGGGTTGTATCAATCAAGGAACATTGGTATTACTATAACGAGTATTGATACTAAATACGAGTCGTACTAGTTATCACTTTTGGATCATAATATAGTATACTAACTTATAGTCCGTTCTAACTAAGGTTGCCTACTTTATAGTAACGTATCCTAGTTTATTTTCGATAAACATACTTTATAATTTTGCATAAAAATACAGTATGCGAAAATACTTTATTTCTAATCTTTTGTTATGCGTAAAAGACTCATATGAACTATTTATCGATAGGTACAGACGCCAGCACATCAAGCTACCCGAAACTGTCAAATTATCGCAATCAACTTTCTTCCCTGAAAATAAAATTAATGCCAAGTGTTTTTTCGGCACAGAATTAAAAAACACCTTTTAATTGCATCAAGTTTACGTATTAAAGTGAAGGAAAACAGCGTGAAGAGATATGTATCCATATGCCCAAAAACAGGTGCTTTCGCAAATTATACCTTTATTATTATACCTATTATAACTTATAATATGTATGTATTTAGAAATATATATGTATGTTTATCAGCTGTCTTAGTACTCATAGCACAAGCTCTGCTTAGTTTGGGACTAGATGGCGTTGTGTGAAAGTTGTGGAATATGATTTATTTATTTATTATTATTTTTATATATGTAATTAATATATATCTATTTATTTATTTCAGGCCAAACGGCCAGGCTATTATTAATCAATCATTTCAATACACATTTACCAAAAATGCTGTGGGAACAGAGTTATCATGTAATCTCATTACATCAAGTGTTCTATTGAAACAGCTTTCTTCAAAGTGAAGTGAACAGAGGTACCATTCTTTATGTCGGGGATTAATATTTTCTTCACCAATAGCCTCTAACCACTTTTTCTTTAGTCCTTCCTTTTTAGGAAACCTATAAAAAGTGCAAGTATTTTTATCAAAAAATAATTTTGGTTACAGCTATATTATATTAGCATATGAAACTAAAATCAATAGGAAACGTCAGAAGCTATGTGCACGGTTCCAATTGGTGGTTTCTATGGGGAAGAGTCGGCAAGAAACTCCACGGTTACTCAAAATAATTGGCTTTTACAATGTTAATAGGTAGGGGAGGCCTACACTGTCCAGTGTAGGCCTGTCAACAAGTACCAGGTACTTAAAAAAATAGAAGACATTGTAAAAGCTAATTGTTTTTAAAAGAGTAACCGTGGAGTTTCTCGCTGGTTCTTCTGCATAGGAAACCACCATTTGGAACCGTGCATCTAGCTTCTGACGTTTCATAAGTGCCCATGTAGGTTTATGTGAAAGAAAATATTTTGATTTTGGTGCTGTGAACCACGGGCCGGACCTAGCAAGGTCAATCGGAGCTAATAAGACCCAGGACTATTTATGTTAACATAGCAGAATATACCGATATCGTTCCAGCGGAGGAACTAGTTCCGAAAACTATTAGGCAACGGTACAACACTATTCTATTATGACATATTATTGTAAACAAAGGAATGAATTAACAAAATAATAAAAAGGTCTGTTATACGGAAATTCACCCAAATATCAATACTTTAGCCATAAATTCATGATCGCGTTACAATTATATCATCGAATGTCTATTATTGTATGTGTTATTGCATGAAAACCGGCTACTAACCTGTGCAAAGACAGTTGAGGTTGATTTTCATTCTTCCTTGCACCACACTTCACAATACAACACACACGCATGTTGAATTGCTGTTTTTCAATATTTACATGCAGTTTTAAAGGTAAAGTCCTCGTAATTCCTCGTAAAAACGAATAACTCACTAATTATACAAAACTATAAGAAATATGAAAAAACACTAAAGAAAACAATTATAACAGCAAAGAAATTACAATATATAAATAAAATTAAAAAATCTAATAACAAAGTTAAGACTATGTGGAGTATTATAAATGAAAGAACAAATAAGAAGACAAAAAGGGTTAAAAATAATATTGAACTGCAAATAAATAGCATAAATGTCACAGAACCTAAACTTATAGCTAAGTATTTTAATAACTTCTTTGCGTCCATCGGAGAGAGCAGCAACAGAACATCTGGAAAAGAGCCGCGAGGAACCCCAGTGGTCTGCCCCACTGAAAACACCATGTTTCTCAGACCAGTGGAGCCCAGCGAAATAAACACACTATTAAAAAACCTGAAAAGTAAAAAAAGTCATGGAATAGACGAGTTACCACCAAAGTTAATACGACAATGTGCAAACGAACTTACGTTACCATTCTTCTTGCTAATAAATCAGTCTTTCGATGACGCCACTTTCCCAGACTACTTAAAAAGGGCACTAATAAAACCAATCCACAAAAAAAACGCGAAAACGGATCCAAATAATTACCGACCAATAGCTCTTTTACCAACCGCCTCCAAAATTTTTGAGAAAGCAATGTACAATCGTGTTTACTCCTTCTGCGAAAAATACAACATTTTTACCGATTGTCAAAATGGATTTCGCAGAAATCTCTCAACTGTCTTGGCAGTTTATAAATACGTACAGGAGGTTTTAAATATAATAAATAATAAAAAATACGCTGTAGGTTTACTGTTAGATATGTCCAAAGCTTATGACAAAGTGCAATATAACAATCTACTAAGTAAATTACAAGGTATAGGGATCCGAGGAAAAGCTCACGAATGGTTTAAATCCTACCTAACAAATAGACAACACCAGGTCGAAATAGAATTTTATAATGAAAACACCAAAGAGATTCAAAATATTCGGTCCGATAACAAAACAATTAACGCCTCTATCCCTCAAGGAAGTGTCATTGGATGCCTCCTCTTTCTTATCTACATAAACGACCTTCCAAAAGCCATAGAAGGGCCATGCGTCTTGTTTGCTGATGATATTTCTTTTCTTACTTCATGCAGGGACAATGTCGGATTGAACGAAGACCTAAAGAATACGCTAGATAAATCAATAACTTGGATGAATGACCATAATCTCGAAATAAATTTCTCTAAAACCAGAATAATGCCCTTCCACCCCCGTCAAAAAACCCCACTAGACATAAACTTCACCTACAACGGCACACCAATAGAAGTAGTTCATGAATTCACTCTACTAGGCCTGTCTATGGATTCAAATATTAATTGGAAATCGCACATCCAAAAGATAAAATCAAAGCTATCAAAATTTGCATACGCTCTTCGTGAAGTAAAAAAGACCACTAACCTCAAAACAGCACTTGTCACCTATTATGCCTACGCACATGCGTGGCTTAGTTATGGCGTGATTTTGTGGGGAAACAGCACGGATGCACCTAATCTATTCACTTTACAAAAAAGGCTTATAAGAATATTAGTAAATATAGAAGACACCGACAGCTGCAGACCCCATTTCCAAGAGCAAAAAATACTCACCCTCCCGTGCCTATACATTCTAGAAATTTGTAAATTCGTACGACACTACCCACACTTTTACACAACAAGAGAAAATATACAATCAAAATACACACTACGCCATAAAAATAGATTAAACTTACCAAGCTCCAAACTAAAAATGCACTCAACAAGTACTCTAGTCATGTCAATTAAAATATATAATAAATTACCAAATATAATTAAAGAAGAAGAAAAAAATAATATATTCATAAATAAATTAAAACAATTTCTATTGTCTAAATGCTATTATAGTATCAATGAATATTTTAACGATAAATTTTAGTATAAGTACTTGACTTTATTAAATAATTATGCAACTATGATATAAATATTCAACTAGTCTAATAAAAGCCCGCTTCCTCTCTCCTACTTTTTGCTGTGCCCGACAGGGTCCACGTTGACCATAATTATGTAAAATCTACCACCTAAGTTAACATGTGGAAGCAATAAATATATTGAGTATTGAGTAATTTTCTCGCAAATCTCAATAATACAAAAAATAAACAACCATTTGACAGCTGAACTACCACGAAACTTGGCGACAAAGATGGCTGCTCTGGCACCTACCTACAACCGTGTATAGAATAACAGGGCATCTCCTGTTATATCCCATCTCAATGGGTTAAAGGCTTTAAATGCGGGACAAATCAACCAGTGTCAATTTGATTAAAGCTTTCAGCAATGCATGAATTTACTTTATTGAACCTGAATGATTGTGAACAGAGTTTTTTTTTTTTAATTATTTTTATCCTGTATAAAATTATTTTTTAAGTTTACAGACGGGGCTTCCGGACGAAAATGCTTAGAATACTGCACACTATGATTAGAAGAGCAATGTGGTCAAATAAACTTGGGCTGTTGAATATGAATGGACTCGATGGATTAAACTCAAACTTTTTGTAGATGTTTGAAATGGCTTTTAGTTTAGCTAGGAATCGAATGATGTTTTTTTTTGCGTAAACATACCAGTCTGTTTTGTTTTATCTACTCAGCGAATTCGTGTGGATCACAATTAATATTATTATAATACTGCGTGTAACAAGGCAAAGTCAAGCATTTTTTAATTAGTTTTCAGTATAAAATCAGAAATGAAAAGTTCAAGAGCGTTTCAAGGTTCAAGCAGCGAACGAAGTAGAAAAACAAATAATTGAACTCACTTCAGTAGGTAACATTTATAATGAGCTGTATTCTGTTTTCACTCAAATTCCGGAGACAGAGAGTACTTACAGGGAATCAAGGACGGCATATATTTCATTATGCAACTAAGTATACTTATTTGCATAGTGAAGTAGCAGTTATCAAAAGCAGCTTTTGTAATTTAACACCACTTATTTATGGACTTACTAAGTAATTAACTCAGTTTATTTTTTACAGGCGTTACAGCCCGACTCAAACTTTATTGTGGCTCGGAACATGAAGCGAGTCGCTGTGCAGTAAAAAATGCACGTGTCAGCGGGGGTGAGGGGTGAGGTACTGCGCAGCGAGTAGCGCACTTCACAGCGGCTATAAAGTAATTAACTCTCTTTATTTTTTACAGGCGTTACAACCCGACTCAAACTTTATTGTGGCTCAGAACATGAGGCGAGTCGCTGTGCAGTAACAAATGCACGTGTCAGCGGGGGGGGGGGGGGGGGGAGGTGAGGAACTGCGCAGCGAGTAGCGCACTTCACAGCGGCTATAAAGATTGAATCAGGCTGTGTACCTCATTTAGAATTGACGTAATGTCTCCTCCAATTTGTTTTTATTGGTGTCCAAAACATATAGAGTGGGTATATTACTGTACCAGTTTACGTTTCCTAATTAACATAGACTTATAATTTTCAAGCAGTAAATTTAAATAAGCTTATGGGCTAGTGGTGTCCGCAAAAGGGAGGGAGAGCTAATGCATCTTTTCATAAGTACCTACCTAGTATTTTTAAGGAAATTATTTCGCCTTTGATTTAAATTGATATATAGTAAGTACATAGGAAAGAAACAGTACGGACGATTATCATTAAAAAAATTAAGTTAGTACCTAATTACTTAGAGACATTATACGCCATACCAAGAAATGTATTTAAAAAAACTGAGAAGTTCTTGAAAATGTTATAACCTGTTCGCAAAAGTGACTGAACTCTTCAGATTATAAAAGCCCCTGTCTTTTCATTATAGAAGAACTTCACTAAAGTTAGCACCAAGTCATGAATATTATACTTAAATGAGAAAGTTAGAATTTACGTTACTTTGTTACTCAATCTGTCAGTAGCAGCGGTTGAACGGATTGAAATCAAGTGTTAGACAGAAGTAGAATTCTTAATTACTGAACTGCCGTAAACTTTCCAGACGGGCGGAGTCGCACGCGCAGACCAAACCTAAGTAATTAAAAACTAATGTTTACTTTTATTTAAAAAAAAACCCATGTAATGAACACGTAATGTTATTCGAATAAAGGCTCGTGCAGACTGGCGCGATTTGTCGCGCGACGTGGCGCGGGGCGATTCTGCGATATTATCGCGACGCAACACCTTTCACATTAGAACGACACGAATCGCGGCCGCTACCACAATATCGCCGCGTCGCCATACAAAAGGAACATGGATAGGTCGCCCCTGTGTGAATTGTCGCGCGCGTTTCCATAGAAATTGTTCTACGGATATATATCGCAGAATCGCGTCGCGCCGTCGCGTCGCGCCTGTCTATACGAGCCTTAACATTACGTGTTCATTACAGTGACGCCGATGCACTTTATGTCTGACATCAATACATATTAATTAAAATAAGCGCATTAATTATTACTTAAATAGGTATATTTCAACGAATACGTTAGAGTTGTAACCTACTGGCAGTCATGCATACTTTACATATGTATGACAAATCCGTGACATGTATCTTGTTACAGCAATGTTGCTGTAACAACATACTTCTTACGGATTTGGCGCTTTTCACATACGAACACCGATTAACTTTATAAGCATAGACAAGCTTCAATTTAACAATGTGTTAATTTGAACAGATTGAATACGACACACGTCCGATACCCGTGTAACATCTAGCTTACGTAATATCTAGGCATTAGGTAATCAGTGGCATCGGCGACACGGTTCATTAAGAGTAGGTCGTTAAACAGTCAGTATGAAATATCTTCTAGTGTGTGATTCAACAGGCCACGATAGTTGACAAGATATATGAATGCCACGGTTTTAAATACGAAGTCTACTCCATTTTACAGTCTTTTGGGGTATTTTTTAGTTAAACGGATCAATTACATATGAGGCGAAGAAAATTATTCTACGTGTGGCGATATTTCAATGTACGTCTGACGGGTTCTGCGTGGTTATTGCGTAACACACTATCAGTAGGAATGGTTTTCATTTTGACAGTTCAATGCGTTATTTATGTTGTTGAGCAGACAAATTTTTCGAACATAAGAAGCGATGGTTTAGCAACATCCTTCAAAATGATACAAATTGTGATTGAAAGTTGGTTACGCAATTAGGGTAGTGCATGGGCAATCAGCTCCGCTACCACGTTGTTGATTGATATATATTTTAACCATGGTATGAATTCTCCTATGGTTCTGTCCGGTACGAAAGAAGAAAAGTAAGGCGAAATTCATTTCTGTGTGTTTTCTATAGGTAGATACCCTGCCCAATCCTTCAGGCCAACAAGGCGTGATTTAATATTATTAATTTCTAGGGTTTAGGTAGGTACGTGTTTACTACATCGCATTTTGTATACGCTCGGGCCGTGGTTTTAAGAATTAAATTATCTCAAATTAATCACAGTTTTGTACTGTTCAAACCACTGAATAATGAAAATTCCTATCCGTAGAAATATTGCAGTAGCCCGTGGCCGGCAGGAAACGGACAGTTAATTAGCTAGGATATAATATCTAGTAACATGCAATGCAACCCACACTGGGAATTTGGAGAATGGGAATTTGACTACTAATGTGGTTTACACGGGCCGATTTTTAGAAGCACAAGAATTATAGTAATCGGCCGTGTAACTACAAAATCGTACAAGCCACAGGTGACTAGAACGGCCTGACCTAAAGTAGGCACTTATAGTATCTAGTGCGGCTGCAAGCGATAGTCGTTCACCACACGAAAGAGCATTGTTTTTATAACAGAATACCAAAGGAGATGGATTTTTGTCCCATACAAGCTTGTCCCAGAAATGGACTGAAGCAATAATAGTGTTTCAAAATCCTGTTTATTTTTTTTACGTCGTAAAACTTGGTGAAGGGCCTTGCCAAATCTGATGACTTCAAACCTGTCAAAAAAATTAAATTCAAACCTGTCGATCACGGAGTAATCCACTGTGTTCCAACAGATTGAATTTCAGTCATAGCTAACGACTGTATCACAAATGATTCATTCGCTATGCTCCAGTTTATAGAACGTTGGATCTCCGTTGGAAACTAGGCAAAATCATAGTTGTCCGAGATGCGAGTGTCGTTATTGTAGCCGAGGTAAACTGCAATGCAAAAATTCAAGAAAGGCGAAGTCACTCAGAAATGCTAAAAGATAACGAGAAACATTCATAACGCTGTCACACGTGGCACCACAGAGTTATAAATAAAACAGAAAGCATCAAACTTTTTGTCGGTACTAGGCCACAAAAAATCCATGTCCTTTTGACTCGATCAAACCTGTGGAAGATGCTCACATCCAATCATCAACTAGAAAAGAGCTAACCTTCTAACGGTCGAAGTGATTTTGTCGAATCATAGCTAGGAACACATTGAAGTCACCTTTCAAACAACAAAAAAATCAAAATCGATTCACCCGTTTAGAAGCCACGATGCCACAGAGAGAGAGACGCAGATATACACAATAATTTTTTATGACATCGATCAGAGGTTGTATTAAGTTTTTTCAATTGATCTAGGTAATCTTACGAAACAAATGATAAGATCAAAAGTTATTTGATGAAAAAATAGAGAGAAGAATCAAAAGTTATTTGATGAAAAAATAGTAGCGAGTTTGCGATACTTAGAACAATGTATATTGGATTTTGAGCGAAGCATGTTGAATGCAACAAATGAAAAAGTACTTCAAAGTTTTAGCAACTTTTGGCAAAACAAAAACCGAATTATTTAATACTATAAGAGGTGATTTTTCCAACACCAGATTTTTCGAGTTTATTCGAGGAATCATCTTGAATTTTTGACAGTTCTTCCATACATTATTAATTTTATTCCAAGATCAAAAATTATCTGTCGATTGAAAAAGCAGCCCTTAGAGCTGATATAACTTTTATCTGAGGAATAAAAATTGTGGTTTGACAGCTTTTGTATATAAAATACGTCAAAACGCCATATTAGTTTTTCAGATAAAAGTTATTTGGTGATGGTGAAATCGCCCCTAAGTATTTTAAACTGGAAAGATTTTATGATTTATTATAAACAATCTTCGCTATTTCCAATAAATAAGAAACTGAAGCCTCTAACGTTTCCTAGTCATAATTATCTGGTAAAGGAGTGGTGTTACTGGTTGTAAATCTTGCATGAAATTCTACCCAGTGCTAACTTATTGGCCTAGATCGCAAATGTAGTTTAGTGCAAGTTAATCAAAACTTTGATTTACATGCATTTTATGTTGGAATATCGATTTATCAGATGTGATTTAAATGGCGATTCGGTAGGATATTATTAATCGAATTCTAACTTATCCTTTCAATGAAGTTTACGTACAGGCACATATTACACAGAAACAGACACACGCGCACACAAACAGGCATACAGACTCGCACAGACATACACATGCAGGTACAGATTTATCTATATTTCAGTAAAGAGCATGGCGGGGTAAGCATGGAGTAGCGGCCCCAGCAGAAATTTCAACTGCCAATTTTTGTGTAGGTTGGTCTTCCTGAGTGTAACTTACCCGTAAAATATACTTAACTTCAAAATATGCATTGGTTTTCGAGAAAATTGAAAAAAATATTTTTGAAGAATTTTTTTTTTTTCTCGTTAATAGTTCCAAATATAGCAATGCCCATAATATATGTTAAACATAACTTAGAGAGACAACATATCATGATATTTTTTCTATAAATCTCGAGATGATTGTTATTTTTTTTTTTGAAAAATTAATTTCATGTTTTCTAAACATGATACACCAACGAAATTTTCACTTTTTTTACCCTTATTATAATCTACAACATAAATTTGCATCCAAATTTTTACGTGGGTGGAAGGGCCGCTACTCCATGCTTACCCCGCCATGCTCTTTGTGATTCGTATTTCATGACGTCCATCATAATGAAGAGTAAATAATATTCTATTCTATTACAAGAGGACGAGATTTGCAAAAACCAATCTACTTCTGGAAGTAAGAGTTATCTACAATGTCTCACCATTATCTTAAAATATTTACACTAAAACTGATTCGAAATTTTATGCGCGATTTTGCGACTTTTCTTCGCGTGGATGAAATCCACCTGAAAATGTCGAAAAGTATTACTATACGAGGCTGTTGTGTCCCACTGAACAAAAGTTACGAGTGAAGTTTAACCCAGGACACAGTCTTGAAACGCTCGGAGCTAGGTACATAAGCGTAAACTTTTTGGCTTAGCACTGTTATCACCGAGATTTTAGATTTTATAGCAAAAGTAAATGTCAACCTTCACCAAAATACCGTCATAAAAGTCTGAAAACTCCATCCACTAAAGCGTTAGCTTACCGCAAGCTTTTGGAAGACCCTAAAGCGTGACCATCCAAAATATCTCGATCTCGACGTGAATTATAAATAATTTGGTGATGTACGTTACGTAGATCACGAAAAATGATGATTTTAATGTTGCAAACGAAAAAAAAAATCATCGGTTAGGTTTTCATGAATTATTATGAAAGAAACAAGTATGACATTCTCAGAAGTTCCAAATTCATAGATCTCAGAGATGATAAGATGACTTTGTACCTTCTCAACTACATAAAGCAAGTTTTCTTCTGAGGTATAAATAACTTAGCCCGCAGGCATAACCATCAACTATGGTAAGTTTAATTTTATTAGGTGACTTATGTTGTCAACTGTACGAGTATGCAGCTTCAGGCAGCGTTTCTGCAAGGCCACCGAAGCGAACCTGACAGCAAGCGTTCTTGGAAACATCAGTCTCGCCTTTGTTTCTTAAACGATGACTTCTGCCGAACGTTCCCGACTTCTGAAAATCAGATAATCTCCATGTCGATTCTGTAATAATTTCACCGTAAAAACTTGCGTGGAGTGAGCTGTCAGTGTCATCCCACTGATGCTAGGGATTGACTAAGCAAACATTTACAATCATAATCGAGATTTTAATAATAATATTTTTTAACATACTATTTTGTGGGATTTTAAAATAAAATAGCAAAACAGAAACTTACTCAGAATATCAACTTTTTTTTTTCTAGATTAAAACCCCGTAAAATAGTAATGTTTTTACAACTAAAATACTAGCTTTTAATTTATATAAAATGATCAATAGAATTAGCATAAAAAACATTATTAAAATTTTGATTATGATTGAAAATGTTTGCTTAGTCAGTCCCTAGCATCAGTGGGGTGACACTGCCAGCTCACTCCATGCAAGTTTTCACGGTGAGATTTTGACAGAATCGACATACAGATTATCTTAAAAAATAAACATTAATATAAATTTTGTGCATCAAAATAACTTTTGTGATGATATTCTTCTGCGGTCATTTGTAATGGTTTCTTAATGATTGATCTTTTCCATTTTGCTTCCTGAAATTCTTAATTGATTTAGGCCAGTCATTTACTAACTTCTGCCTGAGACTTCATCTGCGTGATATTTCATGTTCCCCCGTCTCACCCCGTCGCATTGCCTGCCCGTGCTATTACATCGTTTTCGTTCAGCGTTCGCTTAGAACACCCGCATTTCGGCAGGCACTTGTCAAGAATACAATCTCATGTTCTGGACTTTTATTTATTGCTAGCTGTGCCCCGCAATTTCACCCGCATCGGTCGGCTCCCAAGGTTCATAGCGTGATGTTAGCTAATAGCCCTCCTCAAGAATTTGGCTATCAAAAGGAAAAATAATTTTTCAAATCCAACCGGTAGTTCCCGAGCAGTTCAGCTTTATTTTTAGTATAGATAGATACGAGGAACTATTTATTTATTGATGCCAATTTATGATGCAGTAAATAAAAGTACCCAACTGACCTAATTTGGTGTTACCAGGTGCAAAAATGGCAGTAATCGGACTGAGGGTCAGGCAACAACACGTGACGAAACTAACAAACTAAGGCTTACATTTTTGCTATTCAGCTACGGAACCCCACAAATAGAGGATGGCAACAGATTCTTTTGTCTTTTGTAGATAATCTTCAATTAGATACAATTTTGTGGTCAGTATTTGTGTTCTAAAATTCTTTTGAGGCACCAAAAATAACTCAATGTCAATTGCAACAAATCAGTGCAAGTAACTAAGCGGGTTTGTAAATAAAGAACATTTTCACTATTGCGGAGAAGACCAACCTTTGTTGGCCCCGGCAGGACCCATAAATTAAATTTGTATGACTGGTTAGGTCGAGTAATAATTGCACCATTCTTTCTGGTAGAGACTAGAGGACAGGTGTTATCACGACAGGCAATCGCCATAGTATTATGTTTTTAATTTTTTGGGTGTTCTATAGGAACACCTTTGCTTAACCCTTCGGGAGATACAATCGTGATGTTATGTTGCTATTAACGTGATAACGTCTTATAAATCGATGAACGCCGGCTGCACGCACGAAAAAGCACGACTCATTGTCACGTTCCATCTGAGCAGAGCGTGCAAGCGAGAGCTCGGAACAAGCGATAGTGAGGCACGATCAGCCTAAGCGTTCTGCTTGTGACGCATCTATCTGTCTTCTACTCCATCGTTATCACGTAAAATTATCGTCCGTAAACCGACTTTACAGACAAGCAATTTTTTTTTGACAACTATCAATTGTCAAGTTTTTGACAGCAATCATAAATCCATCCGTCGAGCCATCGGCAGGGTAGTTGCGTTACACACTATCAGTAGCAATGGGTTTAATTTTGACAGTTGACCAACATTAATTGCATTATTTGCGTTGTTGAGCAAACACATTTTTCGAACATATGGAGCAATAGATTAGCAATATGCTTCAAAATGATTCAAATTGACAGTAATAGTGTGTTACGCAATTAGGGTGCTGGTTGGTAATGTTAAACTTCACTATTGGTTCATTAACACTCAGATTACAAGACGGACGGGACTTCCTGTTTCCTAATTGATGGATTTATCTTTTTTTGCCTCTTGGCTATTTGATATTTTTATCTTTGGAGCTTTTTTTTTGGCTTTTATGTAAATCTCCTAAAAGCTTACAGGTATTTTCAGAAACAATATTGGATTCCAAATTAATGTTGACATTCGAATTCTAAACAATTTTCGGCGTTTTGTTTGTGTGAAGTAATATTTTCATCATTAAAATTTATGGATTCCTTTTCTAAATATAGTCGCGCAAAGCATGATCATTTTCAAATTGTTATTTTATAATCAAAGCGTCTTAAAAAGAATTGTTTCGCGCAATATGAACACTACACGAAACAGTTCGGTTTCTTATCTTACAAATTGTTTTATTTATACAGGTTTTTAAGGATGTTTTTTTTATTTCAGGAGCACTCCGGAGTCTGGATTTGTGCGCGATGGATGACATGACTTTTCTATACATACATTTCTGTCTAGCCCTTCGAGGAATATACGCGTGGTGTTATGTTATGCGTTATAGATAAATTATGCGATATTCATCTAATTACATTCATAAGGTACAAGGAGTAAATCGAAGGTTCTATTAAAAAAAAAAAAACTCTTGCTTAAGAAAAAATGTTGATAATAAAATTAAAATGTTATTTTCCTTTTAATTACGACATTAAACAAAGGAAAACCGTCTTGACAACAGCTAAACCTTTGACATGAAAGAGACTCTAAGGATTAATTAGATAAATTGCGTTGAAAGAAGGGATTTAGGATAAAAACCGACATCTGGCTTTGTTTAAAAATACATGTTTATAATGGATCCTAGATCATTCTTGCAACTTAGAAAAAAAAGTAATAACAGACGGTCATTGTAAGTAATCCCCAAGGAAACTTTTACGGACACAACAGGACGTATTCAATGTGTTATTCAAGGGCGAATTTTCGGACTAAGGTAGAGTTTTCTACCCGTGTGCCGAAATTCAGCTGAATCTGTTAAGCCGTTTCGGAGAGATTCAGTAACAAACAGCCAAACTTAACTTAGCCAATTACAAATTAGTTTGGATGCAGTGTTCATTTGTCTCTTCGTGGCTTTTTGCATTCCAAAACATACCTGCATACTGGATAACTTGCTGTCTTTAGGGTTGACGTTCTGCAGTTACACCAAGGTGTTAACGTTTTTCGCAGTGATATTATGAACGTAACAAAAACTATTAAAATCCGGCCAAGGACCGATAGTGTTAAGCAATTTTCCAACAAATCCCTTTTACACAGCTGGCGCATATCATCATTACGAGCTGTCATTTTCATTTAAAATGTTGACAATGATGTAGTCGGGGAAAAAAAACAAGGTGCAAGTTAAAATTTACACTAACATGCCTAACATATTAATCCGTGACTGTATGTACATTAGTGTTAATTTTATCACTCAAGATTGGTCAAAATTCTATACTTAATATATCACACTAATATTATAAACGCAAAAGTTTGTGAGTGTGTGTGTGTGTGTGTGAGTTTGTATGTTTGTTACTTCTTCGCGCTCAAACGGCTGAACATTATTGGATGAAATTTGGTACACAGATAGTTTATAACCGGGATTAACACACAGGATAGTTTTTATCCCGATATTCACACGGGATCGATACTTATGCGGGTGAAACCGCGGGGCGCAGCTAGTGACATAATAAACGTGAAGAGTATGGATTTTGAACGGGCTAATCTCTGGAACTACCAGTCAGCTACTAACTATGCTATGTACAGAAGAAATTTCCTTTATTTTATTTTTATTATATATATGTGTACGCCTCTGGGCAAAACATAGAGAATCTATCTATTTTTAACACCTCACACTCCTTTGTAATCTGATCTATGTTTACAAATAAATTATTCTGATTCTGATTCTGATTCTGACAGATTGTAGTGGCTCTGGCTTGATGTGTTGGTATCTGTTCTTTGATATCACGCGACGGAGCCGAGCGAAAATAAAAAACCGGTCAAGAGCGATTTGGACGCACGCACCGAGGGTTCCGCAACATTATATAAGGTCCCATTAAAATAGGTGGACAAACTTTTACAAATCATTCAGACCACCAAAATAAGGACAATGGTAAAAAAAAAAATAAGAAAAATGCATTAGATACTTTAAAAAAAAAAAAAATCAGTTAGCGAAAATGCACTAAACATTTTGGTTACCCAATGCATAAACACATCCATGTCTGCTATCTCATAAATTCTGATTCTACGAAATAATGGTCCAGGCGCACGTGGCCATGTCACCACCCGCCGGTTTCATTGTTCAACTCATGCCATCTCACTCTAACATAGCCCTTCACCGCGGGGATGCCCGGGGCGAAGGGCCGCTGACGTAAAATATGACAAATTGACAATGAAGCCATTTCAGTTTTCGTCGCGCAACCGAGCCAACAGAACATGTTACATGAAAGTCTGCGTGTGTGTTGTTACGTAGTTATCACAATCGACAACAATGCCTTATTACGCGTACAGCAACCAAGAATACTTGGAAATGGTCCTGTGTTATCGTGAGTGCAACGAAAGCTTACGACAAGCCCAAATCCTTTATCAAGAAAGATTTGGAAGGCGGCCGAGCCTCACCATAATCCTGAGAGCAGTACAGCGCCATCGTGAATGTGGCACCTTCATGCCACCAGCGGTTGACGCAGGAAGACCGCGCTATCCGGTGCGCCTTGAAGAAGACGTTTTAGATTTCTTTAGAATACACCCCACGGCGAGCACTGCCGATGCCGGTCGTGTATTCAACGTCAGCGATTTTTACGTGTGGAAGAAGCTCCTTCGTGATAAAGGCCACCACCCATATCATTGCACTCGTGTGCAAGAACTGAACAAATTAACATTTTGTAGGTGGCTACTGCAACAACCCCAACGTCACATTCTCTGGACTGATGAATGTACTTTTACACGTGTTGGGTTATTTAACATACATAATTCCCATTACTGGACAACTATTAACCCAAATAAAGTGAGACCGGATTATTACCAAACACGGTTTAGTGTAAATGTGTGGGTAGGAGTGCTAGACAATAAAGTTTTAGGGCCTGTTTCTTAACCGTTTAAACAATAATACGTACATAGACTTGTTACGTAACGATGTTGAAACAATGTTAGAAGATGTACCCCTGGTAGTCTGGCGTGACCTCTACTTCCAGCATGATGGCGCGCCAGCACACTTCGCTGGAAACGTAAGAGACTATCTCAATTCTCGGTTCGGAGACCGGTGGATTGGTCGGGGTGGTCCTGTCCCGTGGCCTGCTAGGAGCCTGGACTTGACTCCGCTTGATTTTTATTTCTGGGGTCGTGCTAAAGATTTATTGTACGGTGAAAATGGACACTTAATAGCCAGCGTGAATGAGCTATGTACGCGAATCACCCTCGCATTTGAAACAATAAAAAGTGAAAGTGACACTCTTTTAATAGTGCAAAGAAATTAAACGCGCTCGCAAGTGCATCGCTCAAAACGGTAGGCACGTTCAACAATGAATGTAATTACGTACCTATCCACCTATCGTCGTAGAGTAAGTAGTATTTATATTAATTATTGTAAATAGGGCTGATTCTAATTTTTAACCATGACTGATTCAGTGTTTTACTGTTATCGAACTTTAAATAAATAAAAAAGATTCATAACACTACATTGTATCCACTGCGCGCTTGTTTGTTTACAACTTTCTGCATTTGCTTTAATACTTTGATAACAGTTCAGCACGCAATTAGACAGTCCAAAGCCTGGTAAAGTGTGATGGGAAATTAGAATCTTTTCTTTTCGTACCTAGACGGTTCATAATCATGTGTTCAAGGAAAGTTTATTCACCCCCAATATTAGCCTGTTTTCAAATTGCGCGTCTTAGGTTATTTATTTTCGACTTTATTTTAAGGCTCACAATGTTGATTTTTGTTTGACACCTCGCCATATGTGTCGGCCCTAACAGTACTGGCCGCCCGAGTGCAAGTACTTACCCATAAGGATGGGTTTATTCTAGAGTGCCGGCTGTGGTGCCGAACAATTTATTATTTTCGATCAAAATAAAATCACTTTAATCATTGTTTTTTTTGCTTGGATATCTTTGGTTAGACGTACTGAACGCTGTATTAAAATTTGTCCAACTATTTTAATGGGACCTTATATATTAAATTTTCATTTATTTTTCTGAAAAACTGTGCTATTTAGAGATATTGTTTTATTTTTCCTGTAATCTTTACATAAACTTCTATCACATAGAATTATTTCAGATTTTACATTCTTCTAACATTATTTAGTGTCTGCTTAGTAAAGGTAAATGAACTTTATTCTAAATTTAATTTATTTCAACCGTTTTTTTTTTGTTGTTTTTTATGAATTGTACTGTCAATTCCTTTTTAATTATTTTAATTCTTATTTGTGATAATATGGAACAATCCCAAATTTTTAGTGTTATCCATAAATTAATATATTATTTTTAATTTTATTTAATAATTAATTAATTGTATTGTATTTTAATAACTATTTTTTATTTCTATTTTATCTATCTGAGTAATGCTTATCTAGTGGCACTTTTTACCTTATCTTAATTTTGATAACATGCGAATAATGTAGTGGGCTGCAATATTGTTGATACTACTTAAGAGCCTGACGGAGAAGGCACGTGTGTCTCGTTATCATCAGCCATATTCTAATTACTGTGGGCGTAGTATGGGTAGTGTTGGTTATTGGGCAATATAACAACGGTTTACAGTGCAAATCAGATTATAATTGTATGAACAGTTTAATCACACTAGCGAATCACACACTGTAGGTACACTATACACGACGGCGACACAACGATACAGAACGCGAGACAGGTTCTGAGCACATGTTGTCCGTTTGATGTTCAATGGTCAAGTCTTTATGAGCCGCTCCACCTCGCTGCTCGCTCTCGTCGACCCCCCCCCCCCCGAACTCAGGCTAGACTCTGTCCAGTGGCGCCAGATGGCGCTGACGTTCCAAACAGTCAAACGAATGACGTATTTCTGACGAGCCTAATATATTGTTATTTGTAAACATTTTATATTGTAGCTGCTTATTGTCCCATAGTAAATAAAATAAAGTATTAAGTTGTCGATTAAGGTGACTGTACAAGTGTACACCCTACGGCAATTTGCCGATCCCCGGGGCGCCCTAAACACCGCCATTGCTTAAGACTTTCACACAAGTTACGGTGATTGGAGTTTGTAGCAGGCGTGGCTTAGGTATACGTATTATAAAGGTGTCTAGTTACTTATACAGTAGTGCTATTCTGTAAAAATCTCACCGTGATAACTTGGGTGAAGTGAGCTTCAAGTGAGCTGACGATAGCGGCAATCCCTAGCATCAGATGGAATGACAGCTCGCTTCACCTAACTTCTCACGGTGATATTCTAACAGAATCGACCGGCTTGTAGGTGTACGATTTATTAAATAATTTATAAGGGTAAAGTTATGGTTATTAGCATCGGATGATGTAGTGCCGTGTAAGACGACGGCATCTTCATATTCTCGGACATCTAACTACCTCAGCTATCAACTCTTCGTCCTGTATATGCTCGCTTCACCCTTTAGATTCCCCTTACTAAAATTTTGAATCTTTTTGTAGGCATTAATAGAAAATAAAAGGCAGATAGGTATATTATATACCTTCACCTATTCGCAGTTCTTATGTTGAAAAGATGAAGGTAAAAGAAGTTGTTCGGCCAATTTCCAAAGAAACAGCACTTAAGAATCATATAAGCTCATATATTTTATTAGGTACTTCTATGTAAATTTACAGTAAAACAACACACGGACGGCAGTACGTAATAACACAGTTCCTTGTTCTACCCAGTTACGAAAAGTTTTAGTTTGATACGAAGTACTTACTTACTTATTTGTGTTTAGAGTAGAGCTTCGATTAATTCGAGTGTCGGAAACGGAGCTAACCGCGGATTAACTCCACCATTAACTCGAATCAAAGCAGTTTTGATTAGGGTAATAGATAGCCGTTTGTGTGATCGGTAGGTACTATTAAGGACTATTAGTTTCCACTTTGAAGTTTATATAGTTTTGGTACTGTCATGGTTTGTAGTCATTATAAGGTTTATAATTCATCAGGAATCGTCTACAGATAAAGTTCGATAACAATTATAAATGTTTGTTAACAATTATATTTCCCAACTCTATATAGGTAATATGTTTTATTTTCCCTATGCAGCAGAACTTTTGTTTTAGATTTGAGCTTGTAATAGGTACTAGTAAGAGCTTAGTCCACTTCATTAGTATAATTTTTGGACAAAATAAACGTTATTATTATTATTATATTATTATGTCATTTATTTATTTACTTGTCTTATTTTGTTATATTTTTAAACATTCCTTAAAATATAAAAAATAAGTATAAAAACATTTAAAAATATTGAAAAATAGTGATCCACCGGTGTCGGGAGCAGGGTCCAAGCTACCGGTAGTTAGGGCTCCGGAGACAGGAACCTCCTCACAATGCGAGCCGTATCGAGGAGTACTGCCTTCTGAATCAGGCCCTTGAGCCAACCGCCTAACGATGATCGAGGATCGAGGCTTTTGGCCATCAGGCCATTGGCCGATACGACAATCGGCACAATGATAGTCGAGCTCACATTCCACATGTCAATTAAATTAATCAAATTATTATTATTATTATGAAATATCGGCTTATAATCTACTTACATTTTTTAGGGAAAAAAATACAACGATTTGTTTTGTCGTATTGTGAAAAGATATCTCTTGAAAGATGACAATTAAATCAAGATGATGGACACTTCCCTTTAGTATAATTAGTCTTTAATGTTCCCACTGCTCGAACACAGGCCTCATCTCTGTGAGAGGGAGTGGGCCATAATCCACCACGCGGGTCAATTGCGGGTTGATGGATGTCACATGTCTTTTAATTTTTGGTTCTAGGACATGCCGATTTCCTTTTTTTTTTTTGGTAGGAAATTATCATATAACTTCTCCCGCTCTGGGCGGAGCGGGAGGCCGTGTCAGACTTTTACTGACTAAAACCCACCCGTTGTTCCTTCAGTTGCTTGTGCCAAGGGCCACGGTAACTCTTTCGAACAATCCGCGACCCTGGCAAGCATGCCGATTTCCTCACGATGTTTTCCTTCACCGTTTTGAGAGCAGTGGTGGTGAAATTGAATACATAAAGTGCCTGCCTCGGTTCGAATTCATCTACAACTTGTAAGTCAGAGCCCATACCAATGGGCCATCACTGCTCAATGCTCACTGTTATGTGTGGACATGGCAGATATTGTAACCTTTGATTGACCTTTCGCTATGTATGGTCATCTATACAACGTGTAACGTTAAATGCGCAAAACCTCTTAAGGGGTCATTGTACTCATCATTATGAACAACTTTTACTATGGGACCAAACCTGAAATCGCGAAAAAAAAATCAGCTGTTCCCTACATTTATGTTCGCATAACTCGTCAAAATGTAGGGAACAGCTGATTTTTTTTTCGCGATTTCCGGTTTGGTCCCATAGTAAAAGTTGTTCATAATGATGAGTACAATGACCCCTTAAGAGGTTTTGCGCATTTAACGTTACACGTTGTATATAATCTGTATCTATATAAATAAAACAAAGTCGGGTTAGTTACACCATTTATAATTCAAGAACGGCTGGACCGATTTTTATGATCTTTGATGTTTTTGGATTTGTCTCCACCCCGAATAGCAGAATAACTATTAAAACATGGGATTTTTTTTATAAAAACGTTGCTTCACACTAGGATTTTCTCCTGTATTGTGGGTGCGTTTACAAACATTTAAACCCACATACACAAACAGCCAGACCCGGAACAACTACTTGTAGGTCATACAAATATTTGTTTCGTGCGGGATTCGAACCCGCGACACGCAGCGCAGCAGTCAATCGCTTAACCACTGCGCCAACCAGGTCATAAAAAAAAAATTGACGAAAAAAATTATAATGAAGATTTATTGATATTTTCTCATACATTCGTTCTGATACTGAGGCGGTACTAAGTTTACCGGGTCAGATAGTTATACCATATTCACGGATTGCGGGAGGCCCATTTGAATATATCTTGGGTACAATCATAATCTTTAACAGTTGTTCACATAGAGATTTGTGATAACCATAATGTGCTAAGAAACCAAAAATGTTGTATGAAAAGTGTCAATTCATTATTTTCACCGACGATTAATGGGTGGTATCAATTATTGGTTTTAATCAACAATAGGAGTTACAAAAGAAAAAGTTGAACAGTAATCGCGTCGCCTACATATGGTAGAAGCTGTTTCAATATTTGATTACGCGGTCACCGCCCGCGCTGCTATCACTTCCCGCAGTGTAACAATCTGCTAAGGCATGGTTTTATTATATCGTACTTTTAATTAACTACAAAAAGTTCTTTGAGGTTTATCAAAGACCGGGCCTGTTCTGGGTGTGTTCTGAGAATGTGTGATTTTTATTTTTTATTAGGCTAAATAATAACAGCCGCACAGGTCGATCGATCAGGTTAAGCTACGCTTGCCGCGGTAGGTCTGTGGATGGGTGACCATCTTTACATACCGCGTTCCCTCCGTGCCTCGGAAAGCACGTTAAGCCGTTGGTCCCGGCTGTCATTTGTAGATCTTTGACAGTCGTTACGGGTAGTCAGAAGCCCGAAAATCTGACAACCAGTCTCACCTAGGGGTATCGTATTACCCAGTAACTGGGTTGTGGAGGTCAGATAGGCAGTCGCTCCATGTAAAATATGTGGTATTCAGCTGTATCCGGTTATATACTGGTATTCAGCAGTATCCGGTTAGATTGGAAGCCGACCCCAACATAGTTGGGAAAAGGCTAGGCAGATGATGATTAAAATCTCTGACAGTTATTATTTCTTTATCCAGAATAACACAATCTTGTAGTTTTTTTTAGAGATGCTAAAAGCGGGCACGGAAAAATAGATCTCTTGATTATTTTTACTAGTAATTTGTTTATACGTAGTACGAACTAACTGAACGTTATCTAGATTGGTACGTTTGTTAAAATTAATCGAATTCCGATTATGTAGACTAGACGTTCTCTATTTTCAACACATTAGACAAACTACTGAAGAAGTATGGAGAGTATCAATTAATTTACTCTGTTAGTACCTACTTTATCTAAAGCATCTAGGCGTCTATGTAACTAATAGTACGTTCAAACAAACCTACTTTTTGTTAGGCTTATCTTGGGTTTATATCAAACATGTACATACAAAGGAATACCAGATAAATCTGACGCCACATGATTTTTACAGATAGATAGACTTTACATTTTACACGTCGAAAGAAGCATTTTTGATGAAATCTTGATTCACAAGATTTGTGTTATGATTAAGGTCCTAATTAAAGCAATGACTAACATCCTAATTAAACTAATGCCGCTTTTTGTTTGTTTATATCTATATATAAATAAAACAAACTCTAAATCAAGAATGACTGCACCAATATATTTTTCTTTTTGGATTGGTCTCCGGCCGAATAGCAGAATAACATTTAAAACATGGGAAAAGTTCACCGGCTCAGCTAGTAACATATAAAGTCCAAATCCGATTACTTGGCAAATGTTTGCAGAAAATATTTCTATTTAAAAGATTACATATTATTTTGATTCAAGTATTCGGGGAGGTCTTTATGTTGCCAGTTTTGGAAATAATTTGGTAATTGGGTCCTGTTCTAAGAATTGATATGATTTCACGAATATTTTTAGAATATAGAATATCAAAACTGTTTTTAAAGCGTATTGAATGATAACGACACGGTTATGAACATGATATTTAAGAATTGATTAATGTATCAATTTCATTTTTAAACATACAGTCAAGTCTAGTTTTTAAAGTATGTAATGGCCATAAATACCTTCTATATCGTACATAATACTTGTCACTTCCCGTCATTGTCATGCATTCGTCATATGTCATTTATGCTTTACACAGAGTTAAAACTAACATAGAGGAGATATTAAAGGATAAACAATGCTACGCAATATTTTATTTTTCTTTTTTTCTACACGAAACATCCTGTGTGTTAGAAAGAGTACCCTTTAGTGCTTATATATGCCATTAGTTATTTTTCACGATCCCAATAATACATATGACTTATGACCGTAACTGATTGTTGTACTGTCTCATACACACTCTTGCATATTACCTTTAGCATAAACCAGTGTAAACAATTGATAGTGAACAAATAAAAATAGTGACCCCAGCGTCATAAGTCATATTTTTGGAATCGTCTTCTCGAGTCCTTTATTTTGACGTAGGTACTAAAAACTTTTTCGCGACTATTGGTTTATAAAGTCAGCCATGTTGATTTTCGTGAAACCTCACATATTGAATTAGGAATTTCCTTCAAAATCCTTCGGATTGCGAGTGAAAGTGTCGTGCGTTATGCTGGGCGGTCACCACAATCCTAACGACATGTAAATTATTACAATGCATCCAGACAGACATCTAGATTCTATGAAAGAATAAAGAATCCTACATACGTAGAGCATAATTACCTATGTATCATACAAAGACATGCGCTAAAAACATAACCCTTCTTGTCAGCCGGGTTTGGTTCTTTCTGTTTTATTTATAACTCTGTGGAGCCGCGTGTGACAGCATCATGAATATTGTCTTGTTGTGATTTCTTGTGATTTGTTCAAAAATATAATTGGCTGTGTTTCTGGTTATCTTTTATGCATTTCTGAGGGACTTTGCACCTTTGTGCCTTTCTTGGACTATCGAATTTTGCATTGCAGTTTACCTCGGCTACAATAACAATACCTATAACTCGCATCTCGGACGATTCTGATTTTGCCTGGTTACCAACGGAGATTCAACGTTCTATAAACTGGGGCATAGCGAATGAATAATTTGTGATATAGTCATTAGATTTGAGTGAAATTCAATCTGCTGGAAGACAGTGGATTATTCCGTGATCAACAGGTTTGAATCTAATTATATTTACATGTTTGAAGTCATCAGATTTGCAAAGGGTCTTATAGCCCTTCACCATGTTTTACGACGAACAAAAATATACAGTTTTGATACACTATTATTGCTTCATAATACATTTTTTTAGCTTAGAATAGCGCACTGTTTTATATCAATTTTAGTATGTTGTGGAAAATGTCGTACATTTATAATTCTTCCGTATTTGTAACTTAGTATAAGATTTTAATGTATAATTACTGTTAATTTTCCCGAATAAATAAAATAAAAATAAAATAAAATACAATTTTGTTTTATTTGTTTCCATTCCAAGGCCAAGCTTGTATGGGACAAAAAATCCATCTCCTTTACTATTCTCTACTTTATAATAAATTGAATCTCAAATTGAATATTTACCCCGTGTTTCGGTACTATTGTAAAAACATTCTAACGGAATGGTTAAAATCACAAATATACGACAAAATTAAACTTATATTAAGTAGAATATGCAAATGAATAACCTGTACGTACCCAATCATAACATACATCAGTAATTGTCAATCATTAAAACACACACCTACTCGTACTCACAACCACACACCCTGTACAGCCCCCCCCCCCCCCCCCAACTACATTTTTCTTTTTAATTATGTCTCAACATTGTAGATAATAAACACATGGGATGTTGCGAAGTAACCCCATCACAAGTAACTTTATAACTTACCGGGGTTACCTCAATGTTGGTAACTTACCTCAATGTAGTGCTGTAAAAAAAAAAGTTTTTATTGTTTCTCATACAATTGGTATTAAAAAGTTTTTATTGTTTCTCATACCAATTGTATGAGAAACAATAAAAACTTTTTTTTTACAATACGCAATATTAAATGGCAATTAAATCCTAGTTCGCGAAAATATATAATTAAATTATTGACATGTGCCGTGCGTAATTAAATGAAGCAAAAGCGTAACATTGAACTCTTAGGAACTACAGTGTTAACAGAGATCTGTTATGTTAAATGGGCTATAATAGTTTAGTTGAGCGGGTAGACGGCAAGCGGCGCGCGCGCAGCTCCAGTGCGCCTCTAGTCGTGAACGCGTTGCCTCGATCTCGATATCTGTTGTAGTGTTGTACTTGTTATCACCGAGCATCTATGTTGTGCGTATCTCATAAACAGCCGAATGTTTGAGGTAAGATTTGTTTTATATTACTAAACTGTTAATCAATTAATTGTAAGTCATAAATATGGTTTTATAACCGGTTATTTCGACTTACAGAAGTATCCAGTTATCTAGGTTTCATTTGATGAGTTAAATCAATTAAAAAACAAAGTTATTTTTTTTCAAAAATAGTTAATTTCTTAAATTTTGTATTACGAGTATTTCCTTAAATAATAAACCTAATTATTTTTAAGACTCATTGGTAACTCTTTTAAAATCTAGTTTCTTGGTTTAAAAGGTCTTAGAATAATATTATTGAACAGAGAATGGACAGCAGAATACGATGTCTTTATTAATTTTATTTTTAATTATAAGTACAAGTAAGTCGTGGTTTTCAGGGATTGGTTGCACGCTTCATAAATTATCATATTATAAATACCTATCAGATACCTACTTGATAATTTTACGACCGCGTATTGTGTCACCCTTTGTAAAATTTATATATTTATGTCTGTAATTTATATGGTGTACATAATACAGAGTATTCTATTCTATTCTTACAATGGCATGATTTTATTTTTTTATCAGCGCCATTAAAAATATAATTAGATAAGTTATGAATTTAAATTAACTATGAACGTAGCTCAAGAGGTCGCGAATTTCGTGCAGCTATGTAAATGGTGTAGGTATGATGATATAGTTACTTAAAGATACATAATAAAACATTAAAAATACAGGTTTTAAGATATTTCTCATAAAACAAAAATCGGAAGAGATAAAAACAATTTCTTGCATGATAATAACTTCTATTTGGTACAGATATATATTGTTTAGGTTCGCACAAGGTCATAGAAAATAAGTTTGACGATTTCGAGGGTCAGTTGGTTCCATTATCTATGTTTAATTAGAACACATTCTCATTAGAATCCGACAATGTACTACAGAAGATGATCCACATTAATTGTTTTTTTCTGATAACATACACACATCAAAAGTGACTAGGTTTCAAGTACATTATTAACAATAAACATTATCCAATTAATATTTACCAAATTTTATCTTCCAGACTGGCTTCTTACTTTAATTCCTATGTTTAAGTTAACAACTTATCCCTACAATTTGTAAAAATTAAGAAAAATTGCAATTTCTGCAAATTGTGGGAAATTAACCTAAGTTAATGTCGTCAAGTAAATGGCAAAAAAGAGAAAAATGAGGATGTTCTTTCTAACAAGTCAAAAGTCGCTGTGGGGTATGCACGGCATCCATACTCGGCAGAGCTCTTCTTTGGAGCATATCCCATGTGTGCTCAATTGGGTTGAGGTCTGGCGATTGAGCAGGCCACGGCAGAACGTTGATACGAGCATTGACAAGAGTGCGTGTTACGACTCTAGCTCTGTGTGGACGTGCATTGTCGTGCATAAGTCGAAACTAATCACCGGCTTCGCAAAGGGATGATTACGTCTGAAATAATCCTGTCCGCATAAATCTGAGCATTGAGGTTGTCCCTGATCCAAATGAGATCGGTTCTACCACCGATCCAAATACCGGCCCAAACCATTATTGTTCCCCATATGAATGAACTTCCTGACAAAATTTCAAATTTTATTCACGTCCAGAGGTCCTCCAAACTCGAGTAGGTACGTCTTGTATCCGGCCTTACACCGAAACAAGATTCATCAGAAAAGCAAACACAACGTCAATCTTCTTCCTCCCAATTTCTGTGTGCGCGAGCCCATTGTAAACGGGCCCTACGATTGCGGGGTGCTATAGGTGGAATTCTAAGCGGCCTTCGGGAACGCAATACCACTTCACATAAACGATTTTGGATGTTTTGGTTGCTGATCAGCAAGCCAGAAGAGCTGTGGAGCCTCGTAGCCAACATCATGGCGGTCATGGTACAGACGCCAGCACATCAAGGTACCTGAAACTGTCAGATTTTCCCAATCAACTTTGAACCTTATGCTTTAGCGATAAAGTTGAAAATCTATTAAAGAAATCTGACAGATTGTAGTAGCTTGATGTGCTGGCGTCTGTACGATTTCGCCGAGCAGTATTTTGGATATACCGGTCCTATCTGCGAGTGGTGATGCGAGATCGTCCTCCATGTCGCTCGGTCACGCTGCCCGTGATACGATAGCGTGTCCAGAGGCGGCTTATGAAGCTCTGTGTAGTGCCAAGAGCGCCAGCCACAGTGCGTTGCCCGGAACCAGCTTGCAACATTCCGACGGCTCTCATCATCTCTTCTCGTGTCAAATGATGTCGTCGCTCCATATTGATGCATTTTTTTAGTTCCGATGCAGAAATTTTGATGGTTTTGTAAAAACGCTATTAAATACACACTTTTATAGGAATCCTGATTGATAGTTGATATTCTATTTTTTAAGCAAAATTTAAAGAAAATTCTTTATTCAAATAGTGAAATTAACTAAAAAGAATCAATTATGATCCAAAAAAGTTAAAATAATAATCCTCAATTGATGCGGTGATACTCTAAAACGTACTTTATCCCTAGACAGTACAGTACTACACTTTTGATGTGTGTTTAAGCTGACTTTTGATACATTAATCTACAGAAACAATGTGATAATAGTGTCAGGCTTTTTGTATAATAAATGGAGTATGATGATCGAAAATATTGGGATGTTTGTATAGAAAGTGTTCAGAGGAGCCCGTGGCTAAATAATAACAGCCGCACAGGTCGATCGATCAGGTTAAGCTACGCTTGCCACGGTTGGTCTGTGGATGGGTGATCATCTTTACATACCGGGACTCCTCTGTGCCTCGGAAAGCATGTGAAGCCGTTGGTCCCGGCTGTCATTAGTGGATCTTCGACAGTCGTTACGGGCAGTCAGGAGCCCGAAAGTTTGACAACCAGTCTTACCAAGAGGTATCGTATTACCCAGTAACTGTGTTGTGGAGGTCAGATAGGCAGTCGCTGCATGTAAAATACTGCTATTCAGCTACATCTGGTTAGACTGGAAGCCGACCCCAACATAGTTGGGAAAAGGCTAGAAAGATGATGTATAGACAGTGTTTAATACAAAAATTACGATATTTGCGAAGACCTAAGTATTATAGAAAGTTGTAAAAAGTCTAAGGAACCGAATGGCATGAATGGTTCTTCTTATACCCACGTGTTTATTTAAAAAAAAAAGTATTTCTATCACAGCAATTATAAATATTATTTTATTAGCTATTTGTATACTTAATTAGTTATTTAATTTAGTGTCTAGTGTAAATATTATTTGTGTGAAATATTGTAAAAAAATATGTAAGTAAACCAATAAACACTACGCAATATTTAAAGATAATGAACGTACTTTTAAACGTCGCCGTCGGTTAAGTTTTTGGGAATAATTCTTAATACATATTAGTCTATTATAATAATTTTAATTCTCCCTTATTCCTCAAATTGCACAGCACATTTAGCTCAATGTAACCATCATAATCGATTGGTTATCATACAATTTCTGCAGGCGATTTGACGTTTTAAGGGACTCACAATTTACGAAATGTTGCGGCTGGCTACGGTTTACCTAATAGGCAACGGTAGGTTTTAAACCTTTGAAATAGTAGAAGGGTTCCAAATTATTCCAAAACGAAAGATAGAATTTGCCTTTAATACAATTATTCCAAACCTTGAAACTGTAGAGTGTTTAAAAGGTATAATTTTAGGTAAACGATAAAATGTAGAGCACCAGATTAATTATTACTAAGGGCCTCTAAGAATCTATACTAAACGAAATCATATTATAAGTGCGAAAGTAACTCCGTATGTCTGTCTGTTACCTTTTCACGTCTAAGCCACTTTGACAGATAGGTAGCCTTAAATTTCATCCTGGATCGCAGAGAAAGTCGCGGGTAACAACTAAGTATAATATAATTCTGTTATCTCACAGCCAGATTTCTAAAATCTGAACAGAAATATTATAACAGTGGAACACTTAACTTCTATTATGGTACTTATCCCACTTAGAACCGTACCAACAAGAATTAAACAAATTAGAACATTTAATTTATTAAACAGACAAAATGAGGGGCCCGTGGCTAAATAATAACAGCCACACAGGTCGATCGATCAGGTTAAGCTACGCTTGCCGTGGTTGGTCTGTGGATGGGTGACCATCTTTACATACCGAGACCCCTCCGTGCCTCGGAAAGCACGTTAAGCCGTTGGTCCCGGTTGTCATTCGTAGATCTTTGACACTCGTTACGGGTAGTCAGAAGCCCGAAAGTCTGACAACCAGTCTTACCTAGGGGTATCGTATTGCCCAGTAACTGGGTTGTGGAGGTCAGATAAGCAGTCGCTCCATGTAAAATACTGGTATTCAGCTGCATCCGGTTAGACTGGTAGCCGACCCCAGCATAGTTGGGAAAAGGCCAGGCAGATGGTGAAACAGACAAAATGGCCAAAAACTATGTAAAACAGCTATCGCGTTAGTTTCTAGACCAGTAAATTAAATATAATTGTTAATAGGAATAAGTAAATAAACGTTGCCCCCTAAACGCAGTAAATTGCAACCAGAAAAACTTTCAGATTTTCCATATATTTTTCGAGGTTTAATTATGGTATAAGTTTACCTACTCCGCGTTTATTAACCCTTCGTATCCACCGGAACGTGGATCCACGCGAGATATAATTACTTTTTAATTATTTCAGTAATTACGGCATTCAACCGGTTAATAAATGGGTTGTTATGAAAGTAGTAATTAAAGAAACATTAATAGATATTGCTCTACACAAAAAAAAAAACATAAGAAAAAAGTGTAAGTACGTAAATAAAATATAATCCGGTAATCTGTTTAAGTTTTTTTTTTTATTAGTCAAAGATGTCTAAAAATTCTGTATCTGTTAAGTTTGAGATTCTTTCCGTCATTTTATCACTTTTTATTCAATTGACATGACGTAAACAAAGCGTTGCGAATCTAATTGTTCAATGGATTGGGCCGTGAAAATGGACGCTGATGTGCAATTAACAATTGTTATAATCCTATCAGCACTCCTCTAAATTTTCCGCCAAACTCGCTGTTGCTAACAGTTTTGTAATACTAAAATAAATTTGTATATAGTTATTTCACTCATCCGTCAAAACATTAGTAGATTGCACTTAAATCAAATATTCATTATTTTTCGGAAGGTACCGTTTTTGTTGGCGCACCATTTTGATATGTTTAAAATAAATATTTGAGCTTACGTGCAGTCACGACCGACAGTCGATAAAATCACTTAGATATTTTATGAGACTAGATTTTATATACATGATGATAAAAATAGATTATAGTATTCTTTTAGTAACCTTAAACTTGGGTCTGTTTCGCTCAACTCTAAAGAACGAAACTCGCATGAACGTATTACGCAATTATTTGAACACCTGGATCATTAACTTCATGTGGTCTCAGAATAATTACGGCACGTACGGTAACTACTAGGTAGAAGTTACACGATTTGCCATCATTTTTTAGTTAAACTATGTTATGACATTTCATTTAAAGTTTACGTTGGTTTAGATTTATTTTTTTATGCCGTTGTGAGACCAGAAGATTTAATTAATTAATTAAAAGCGGAAAAAAGGAACGTTGTGCTGTTATACGCGACTCTGATGTTTTCAAGCAGTTCATGCAAAAAATTTCGTACCCTCAAACTTCCTTTTGCAGTTGCTTCTGGAATAACTGTAATGCAAACGTATGTATGTTTGGAAAGTTTAAGAACAGTCTTATAAGTTTTAATGCATTTCATGAAGATCACGAATTGTAAGTTCTAAATATTCCATTTCATCGTCGTTATTTGCATCGTCTTCAACCTCGATTTACGAGTAAATATTGTTTTGCATTCAATTTTATGTTCTTATTATTTATTTATTACATATTTATTTATTTAAACTTTTCGCACACAAAAAAGGTAACTTAAAGGCGAAAACGCAAAGGCGGACTTATAACTGTCTCCTTTCGAAGCTTATGTCTTGCATTTCAAATAAAATTCCATCTGGGAAGAAAATATCCAAAAGCAACTTACCTTTGTAATGGAAACTACAAGCAGGCTAGTATTAGGTACCTACTTCCATTATCTGAGTTCAGAACTATCTGCAATGGTACCTATTTGGATCATCTCATCGCATTAATCAACATTGGCCTTATCGGTTCGTGGAACGTGGGTTATTGGAACTTTGCAAACACTAGCTCAAAAGTTAGCCCTTTAAGAACGAACGTCAAAGTGCCCAGTCGTCCATCGAAGCGTTTTAAGGCCAGCCTTGATGACGGTTTGTGTGTGTAACACTGAATTATATCGGGAACTCATATGTTCAGTGGCAAGTTTTCAAACACAACAATAGGTACTTCAGAATGTTAGGGTAAACGGGGAACATACCTATTTAATGGGGAGCGGAGTAGTCATGAAAATGAACAAACAGCCCTTTACTGTGGACTGATTTTAAAATATGGAAGAACCTTCTGCTGTTCTCTACATTGTGCCGAGTTATAAGAACATAAATGTATGGAACAGATTTTTGTTAGTGTTAAAAGTTGTTCATTCTTATGAGTACATACTAAGTTTCTTTAAAGAATAACCCTCGTTTAACCTAATGCCCTGTACAGAAAATAGTAAGGTGATGTAATGTTTAATATTATAACAACCATCCCGAGAATAACAGTTTCCCGGTAATATTTTGATAATTTCAAAACACAAACATTCCGGGAACGAAGTTTCGTTCAGCGGGAAATGGCTAAAGCCGTATTTATGTGAATAATCTAATAAATGAAAGACAAACGTGAATCCGTGAATCTTATTCGAAATCCAACAAAAAGATTTCGTATACCGCTGGATATAACGATTTACTTTTATCTAGGAGCACTGAGATTTTATTTCTGCTCTTAGTCCAGTCGAAGGAATTCGCTCGTTTGCCAAGATTGCGGTTTACCGGTTTCCTTCAGAATGGTTTCCAATGACGACACGAAGTTCTCACTGAATCCCTTCTACGTCACGGCCGCTGAGTCACTTAGGTACCTACTTCGCGTTATCTAACTTTTCTTGTTAAGTACTTAGGTACTGGAGTCAGGTTCAGGCTTATTTTTGATCTGCTTCCAATTATCGGAATCAGCTGATTTATTTACAGCTCTCTGTAGATTGATTCTCGAAGAGTTTCTGAAATTTATAATGGACTTCTTATCTGTATTATGATTTTTAAAATACCCATTTATGAGTTCTTTAGATAATAAATCGCAGCTGGATGGTAGGTGGTATTTGTCATTCCCCCGGTTAATTTTTTCTAGTTACAATTTTGTTGTCATTATATCTGTAACCTTTGCTAGTCCCACAGAATAACTAATAGCACAGTCCTGCGTCTATCCTACGTCCAAAATGAACTCACGAAACAATAAACATTTATTCACAAAAAATAAAAAATTAATGTATTACATAAACACTGATGCTACTCACGTAATTACATAGCTAAACAAACACGATCGTTTATACAATAACGTTGAGTTTTGGCAAACGGTCTGACTGTAGAACGTGGGTACTTTAGTATGCCAGTATGGACTTGTGTAGTTTACTAGTTCAGCACTACACGGTGCAAATTCAAAACGGAGATGGCGGCAGGTGTTGAAACTATTGTATTACATCAAAGTTCCTAACTACACAGATATGGGCTAGAAATGCAATGAACAGTGGAACGCTACGTTATTGACACATGAACACACGCCTTCTCGCGGTTGAGAGTTAATTGTGAACTTGTGTTCTATCGGGACTTGTCGAAGACGACTGTAACAATTCACTGCATTTAGTGTTTGCCTGTTTCCAATGAAATGATTTTAGTAAGATGCAAAAGACTTCTTAAATTTATTTTGTAAGATTATGTATGGTTATCTTCTATACTTAAATGCCGTTATACTGCGTTATTCGAAGTCACGCCATCCTTTCTGATAATCTACATTATGATAACACTTTTAAAACAGGTCTATTCAAGATATTTACCATATTTCTGGCTACACGATAACCTAATTGAATTAGTTACAGTACTAAATATGTTACGTCTTATATTCTGAATATTGCATCAAAGTTGGCGGGGATGCCAAAAAGGCATGGCTCCAAGCATCATTCAACGCCGACTGAATTGTTACTTAATCTCGGCTCCACTTAGCTTTTATACCTATACTAGCGACCTACCCCTGGTCCGCACGGTTTTTACAATATAATAAAAAAAAAAACGTGATTTATTGATTATATGCAAGTTTAATATGAATGTATTATAAACGTAAAGATTCCGGAATTAATTCTCTAAATGGTGGTGAAAACCGCATAAAAATCTGTTGCGTATTTAGTTTGGAAGAACAACGCGGCCACACGCAGAAAAACGACCAAGAAAAAATACTTTATTTTATAATTTGTATGGATTTATTTGGAAAGTAGGTATAATTACTTTCGTATATACTTTCTAAATGAATCGTATATTTACCTCTCCTTTTTGTCTCTCCTGGAAAGGAGAGACAAAAAGAAGAGGGATTGAAAAAGTTATGAAAAGGGATTTTCAATCCTTCCAAAGGTTGTCTTTAAAAGATCGCTCTTAGCGATAAGACCGCCCATTGTGTCACCCTTTGTAAAATTTCTACATTTATGTCTGTAATTTATATGGTGTACATAATAAAGAGTATTCTATTCTATTCTATCGTATATTTACTTCAAAATTTAGTAAAGAAAAAATTCTAAGACGTGTCACATGTATTGTTTCCTCGTATGGCAGACCAATTTCCAAGAAATAGACGTGATGATAGCAAACTATGTGTCCATACATCAAAAACTGCACTTATGAGCAAGAGTGTTTTTTGCATGGCTCCAATTATCTACAACAAATTGCCCAAAAGTTGGAAAGAGCAAACTATACCAAAAGTTAAACAAACTATGAAATTGTTTTTGGCACAAAAAACATATTATAGTATTACAGGACTTTTAAACGACTCGTGGTGATTATTATAGATAAATAAATAAAACTAACATTAACACTTATACTATACTTGCAAATGTTATTATACTCGTAATGGAATGCCTATAGTGATACTCGTATCAATTGTACGCAAATAATATTATGAATTGTCAGTTTATGACCATTTTACGATTTTTACTATGATATTAGTGTTATCCGTTTACGATTCTGTTAAAGTGGCCTTTTTAGACCCCCTAGGCTCGCGTGGTGTATTAAGGCCCACTCCCTTTCACAGAGAGCAGAATTGGGAACATTAGGCTGAGTATGCTATATTTACTTTAATATAAGGGTATTTTTAAAAGCTTTTAATTTCTATAGTCTAGATTGAGTTACCAAAGTAAATACGTAAGCTTTATTAATGAAAATCAGTTGGAGGAGCTCCCAGGTTTAAGAGTAAAGTGTAGGCTTATCAAAATATCTACGTTATTACGGTTGGTTTGCTATTATGTAAGTATGTAATTAAAAGCAGAATATCTCACGTAAAGTACGGATGCGCTTAAATATTAGTAGGTAAGTGCTATAGTTTGGATGTATGTGACGTTGCACAGAATTTCTTTTGGACTAGCACGCAGAAGACAAACCTGCGGAAGTATCTTGGTTAGTCTTTTCACTTGATTATGTATTAAGGCAAAATATTTATTAAAAAAATCTACATCTCTCGAAGTTTCTTCTTCTCAATTCCTGACTAATCAAGGAAACAAAGATAGATATAGTCGGCATAGACGTAGCAGTTAGAAATTTATCTATTAAAGTCGTGGAATAATTGCTAACAGTATTTAATTAGCCAACCACGAGCCTCTATTATGTTAAAATTGCAATCAAAGCCAATGATACACAATTTGCGGTAATTACATCAATAAAACGGACGAGTTCCCAAAAATAAAGATGTCTAATTGAAAATGTTTATTGTCATTGATATCTTTGTTAGATGCCGAACTTTATAGGAGCTTTTAACAACGCTTACACACCTAAATTAACTAGAAAATTATGAGTTGCGTACGATACGCAGTAATTTTATGGGGCATAAATTCATTTTAGCTTGTTATGGGTAGTATAGTTATGGCAATATTTAATTTATGACTAATGTATGCAAGAGGGGTGACGGTATGGTATTGTTCTATTTCAAGGTCTGTAGGCCTAATTTTGAAGATGACATGTAATCAATGATGCGATGTCGCAATCTTAATCAGAATTTTACGCAACTTTTGTTGTTGATTTTACGATCATTTTCATTTGGGTATTTAGTCTTCATTAACACTTAACTATACCTACTCTACACGGGGTCGACTGTGATGCAAATTAGAGTACACTTGAATACTAGTGATGAATGTGATCTGTTTATGCATGACATCCGGGACCAACGAGTTGTCAATCGGTATGTCATCTCTTTGAGGCGAGAGATTGGTCACAGTTTAACTGCTTCCCACAAAGATCGTGTTAACTGTCTGTGACTCTGGCAGATCCCTCATCTCCACTCATAAATGAAAGAACAGTTGCATGTTTATTTTATTTTATTTATTTATTACTTTATGCATAAGTAATAAAAAAATACTGCACAAAGGCGGACTTAATGCCTGTGGCATTTTCTACCAGTCAACTTTAGAGTGATGCAGAGACAAAATATGGCAGGTGCAACATACGGGATAAATAGCTAGGAAATGACTATAAAATACAAGAATAAATACTAATACATAGACATACATACATAATAAACTACAAAATAAACAAAATTAACTGTCTGGAGAAAAAATGATCGGTAGACGAGAAACCGAATCCAGCAAATCAGCGCTGGGATGTTACGGCCAACTTCTGACGGATATGTTCACGTGCCTTCACTTTAAAAGATAACCGACTGGTTGCCGTCCTGGTGTTCAGAGGGACTGCATTACAAAAAAAGACCGCCTGGACAAAGAAAGAAAAATGAATGAAGCCAGAACGGTGAGAAGGACATCGTAGAAGGCGATTGTTGGTGGAACGAAGATTTTTAGCATGAGCAGAGCATAAATATTGAATTTGGGAAGTCATGTAAGAAGGAGCAGTGGGTTTGTCAAGAATAGAGAACAACGTAGACAGAGCGCTCAACTCTCTGCGCTGGTGAATGGGTAACCATTTTAAAAGCAGCCGGTGCTCGGATACGTGGTCATACTTACGAAGATTGACGAACTGAATGCAGTTATTGAAATGAATCGAATATAAAGTCGCATATGAAACGAATCTAATGCAGTTATTGAGAAGACGGTCAAGTTTATTGAGGAAATCTGCATTCAGGTCATAGTAACACACATCATCATAGTCAAGTATGGGAAATATTAGGGACTGTACAAGCATTGCCTTTATGTGTGAAGGGAGAAGGTTTTTCAACCGATGGAGCGACCGCTACGTTCCGGTGACTTTATGACTTACAGTCGTGACCTGCTTTCGCCAGTCAAGATAAGTGTCGATATGCAGACAAAGATTCTTAAAATCAGAGCTAAACGGGATGACTGGGATTAGGTACAGGTGGGAAAGTTAAGTCATTCTGCTTCCTCATACTGTAGGGGCTGCCTACACCCTATAGCCTGACACTTGGTGGGGTTAACCGCCACCCCGAATCGATCAGACTAGTTTTTAACGACATCTGAATCCCGGTTTAGCTCGGCGCATCTGATATGTTGTCAACACCTGCCCGGCAGTAAAGCTGCAAGTCGTCAGCACATAGATGATACGCAGTCCGAAGTTCGGTGGTAATGAGGTTAATAAAAATGGAGAATAAAAGAGGAGATAATATATCGCCTTGAGGGACACCAGCCGCAAGATCACACGAATTCAACGAAGAGTCCCCAGCTTAAATAGACTGCTGACGTCCCCGAATATACGAGGAAAACCATTCCAGTACCTCCGGAGAGTCCATGAGATAGGAAAGAATGGATAAAAGGACTTCGTGACTGAAGGTATTAAAAGCATTGGTTGTCAAAGTCAATTAACACTAAGACTGTGACTTTAGTGTCTTCCATTCCCCGCCTTATTTCGTCGGTGACTTTAAGGAGAGCTGTAAGGAGAGCTATTTATCTCTTGTGCCTTGCGACTTCTTTTAAATAATGCCCGCATATTTCCAGTCACTGAACTACAGTTTACAGACCACCTTAAAAGTGCTAAGATTAAGCGTTGCGATGTTAGTTTACGATACGTAGTCGTAGTTTGAGCATATAACAGTTATGTAAATACAGATTTATTCAATACGTTGTGTATAGCTTGATGACATACTTATGTCAAAGGTCGTCTGCTAAATGTCTGGCGAAAACATTATCCGAAGTTGTTTGGGAAAAATATTGACTTATGTACAACGTTCTAGTCATGTTATTTACAAGTGAGTCGTAACTAAATTCTCTGGGTTTAACTTTCAGGTAGGGGTGCTAAGTTACCAACATATTTTTAATGGGGCTAAAAGTTTAAATAAACAGTAGGAGGGTACGGGCCCTGAAAATCATATAAGGTGACAGCGGTCTCCAACACGTTTTAAATCGTTAATCCTCTCCAAAAATTTTATGAACCGAATAAACTCAAGTCCAAATAAACAAGGAATAAATAATGAATCGTTAGCTCGGAAGTAATTTCATCATCCAGATTTTGTTTTTGGCATTGCAGCCAGTGGCTGTTTGTCCTTCAACTTAGTCAAACAGTTAAACAAGGTTTGATGTCTAAGCAGATTATCTTGTTGGTTTTTAGTTCCGACTTCGAGTCTCGGGGGGCAGTGGAGCGCGTCGTGTGTTATGATCCGCGACCGGCAGTTTGTAGGTCTGTAGGGCATAGCATAATAACATATATTATGGGCCGACAAGTGCCTGTGATTTATCGTTATTGCTAGATTTGTATAGTACGCCACACCCGTTGTTTAGTATAAAAAAAATAAATCAGATTTGAACCAACTGTTGGATAAATAAAATTAACAGATTGGTATTCAATTCTACTGTTACTATTATTCCTCATTTATATAAATGACATCATAAAAATAACTAACCATAAGTGCGTATTATTTGCTGACGATATTTCTATTATAGTGACATATAATAAAAAAACTAAATACCATTTCAGTACATGAATTTGACATTAATAATACAATTGACAAATTATTGCATTGGCTTGACATTAACCATTTGATGATAAATTTAGACAAATCCGTTTACATCCAATTTAATCGATCAAATAATTCCAAAAATGATATTAAACTCAAGACACTCGAGTAAGCTCGACAGTCGGAAAATATATACCTACAAGAAATCAACCTTGTTTGAGAAACATGTTTACCAAAAGATTCGATTTCAGGTTACCCGCTAAAGAAACGCGAAAAAAATATCAATGCAATATATTCGATGGTGTATTCGAATTCGGAAGATATTTTCAGCATATGATTCAAAGGCAAAATATCTAAGATATCTGGGATAGTAGCACGGAAGTGCCCTTTGATAGTGAACTATTTATTATTGTTTTAATAATAGAGTTCTAGTTGTACTAGTAACATCTGTTTCACGCGATCTAATAAGAAGGCTGGTGAACCTAAAAGAAGTATTAAATGCAAGAATTTACTCATAGGATTTAAGACGGACGATATATTTATTCTTATTTAAATACAATGCTTTTCGCCCACTGTTGTACAGTGTACCCTTATAATGGCGCCCTTTTTAACCCTAATAGATTCTAATAACTTGACTTGAGAAGAGATAAATATGCTGGAAGAGATTCCTTTAGAAATAAGTACCATCTTTGCAGGTTTTTCTATTCCTTTCTTCTTGACTGTTTATGTGTGTACATAAATGATTAAATAAATAAAATTATTCAAATAGAAGAAGTCGGTGCGTTGACCTTTCCCTCGTGGCCAAACCAGCGGCTTTGTTGTTAATTTTCTTCCATTCTTTTGTGTTAATCCGGTCAACCTCCTTTTGACGCTTATCGAGAACGATGGGGTGGTTGAATTCGATTGCCTGCTTTTGACTGACTAATTTAAATATCGAATCGAATCAATTAAAATAATGAAAGCGACCAACGAACAAGAAGCAATTCCAATAAATCAAGGTTGCCGCCTAATTAACCAGATTATATTTTAATTTATTTTCAATACATTTCCAATTTCGTATGCTCATTTAAATAATATAACGGTGAATGGTAATAAGTTAAGTTATGACCATATTGATTTCACCACACGTGTCTCGTGAATGCAATTAGTTCCATATTACACGTAAGTACGTACATTGTTTACGCACAGCTGGATGCCAAGTAAATGAATGTTACTTAGATGAGGACGTAGATATTCGGTAGGTTTACATCATGGCCGCCACGCCTGCTCGTAAAACTGTGATATTATGACATTACCGAACACGGCGAACACACACGTCTGCCCTGTTTATGCCACAACCTTATGTCAATGCAGATAAAAAATCTCATTTTACACTTTTTTGGGAACTTAATTAAGGGCAAGAATGAGTCGTTATCATGTACCTACCTACGTTACGGTACAAGTTTTAATATACATCAAGCTTATGTTTGTCGCCAAACAGGTTTACTATCGTAGGTAAAACTTAAGATAAAGTTGTCCTAAACAGACGTCAAGTTACGCAAAACTTAGTATTTATTACTGAAACTTGAATAATATATTCTACCGCGAGTCCGTGACTTATTTGAATTTCTACCTAATCAGCCTTAAATAATAATATTAATCTTCCGACGGATTCCAGATTATGCTGAATCATAAGATTTTCGTTAGCGTTATTTAACGTTTTAAGGTCTGTGAACCTGTAATTAGTCTCTTTTCCATCAGCACTAAATGGAAACCGTTGACATTTTCTGCTAATTGATACATATACCATCGGCATATTTATTTAAAAAAAAAAAATACAGATCGAAGTTTTAAAACATAATTTTCCCAAATGATTCTTAAGTGAAAAAAAACCTAGAAACTGATTCAGTAAGAAAAAAATATTCGCCAGGCTATGCAATTCAAAATAGTCAAATGTTTTCTTAAAGCGTAACAATGATAGACGATGATCATTTAGCTTAAAATTAGTTAAGTACCTATGGAGTGTAGGATGGCAGTTAGATTACCGAAGCAATCGCTGTGGGAACAAACTTTTTACGAGCCCGCGTTGAATGACGTTGAATCAATGACCTAACCATGAACTCAAATGTGCGGTATAATGATCTGCAGCATGTTAAGTGGGAGGTTATTAAACCATCACTCATATAGTTGAATGACTTTAGCCAAAACTGAGCGAACAATTTAAAGTGAAATGAATACCCTTTTTGTTATGACTGTAAATCTATTTTTAGGTACCGTTAAGACTTGTATTACACAGCGATGGTTATCTTTTATCTGATACCAGCTGCGCCCCACGGTTTAAATCCGCATAAGTTTTGATCCCGCATTAATATCGGGATAAAAAATATCCTAGGTATGTCCTAATCCAGGTCATAGTCTATCCTGCGCCAAATTTCATCCAAATCCGTTCAGCCATTTTACCATGCAATCATAACAAACGAACATACAAAAAATAAAATCTTTTCTCTATATAATATTGTAGTTTAGAAATACGACTTTTATGTTACGAGCTTTTCTACTACCGATAGTCTAAGGAATAGTGTCTTAATTAAAAAAAAAAAAAAAAAAAAAGTAAGGTAGGCAGAAAGGCAATCGTTTATGACCAGAATCTATATAAACAAGTCTTTCGTTTCCGATTTACTCACAATGATAATGATAAGCTGTCAGTTTCAATTCCTTGGAGGCACCAAGGAATTGGTTTACCCTCCCATATTGGAAATATTACGTTCGCGAAAACGAGGTATAGATTTCAGTGAATTTAATCTCCTATATATTCCGACACAAAGTATTTTTTGTATAGGTATGTCTCGATCTCGAGCTCGTAAAGTGTCACAGCTTTACGACATGCCGAGTAGGCAAGAAAAACTATATATGTAAAACCGTAAATGTTAATAGTCAGTCGACTTTCTGCCGTGAACCATGATGCAAAGAATGCTCACACATCATAACAATCATTGAACCAGATGAAACTGATTCATTTTATTGCGAACATTAAAATAAACATTAAATCGGATTTACAGTTATTATTCCACTGTACGATTAACAAGACTTAATGGATTTGTATGAAATTAGAAACAAAACGAATCAAAGTGTTAAAACTTAATTAAATTTTAATGAAAGAATTTCTCCTCGGAGACATTCGTTTTATGTGTTAAACTAAGTGTGAACGTTTTTATGTTGGGAGCGATTAGAGACAAAGGAATCGTCAGTTTCCATTTTTCATTTGGTTATCTGTCTTCGTAACAATCGCTTTTCTGCATAAACAGCGCAAAATTTCAAATGCACTGAGCTATCAGCTAACAGCTATTCTATTATATTTATTTTCTATTATATTCTTAGTATTATTTTATTTCTATTTAATGTTTTCTATTCTATCCTATTTTACATGTGATAACACAAAGAAGTTAAAATGGGTACGGTGTGGAACAGCGAAAAGCTGCCGTATGGGAGTTGAATGGGTTGGACTGGTCTATAAATACAATGAAATCACGTAAATTGATGATGGTAACGGGAAGGCTAACAAAAAACGGAAAAAAGAAATAAATGACAACACGCATTTCTGCCTTTGTATGTATTACGTGATTTATGTCTTACTAGCTTCTGACCGCGGCTTCGCCCGCGTAAAAATTAACTTTCAACCATTATCCCAAGGGAACGCATTACCGGAATAAAATGTCATATAGCTCATCCAATAGAACAATGACGTAATTACGTTTTAGGTATTTTTCAGGAGAACGTTTTAAAATTGAGAATATGATATATTTCCAATGATTATGCTAAAATATTTAATATTTTTATGTATGTTACTTTAATATCTAATAATAATTTGTAATAATTTCATGAGAAAACTCAAGAAAACATTTTCGTAATTACGTCGTTGTTCTATTGGATGAGCGATATGTGTTAATCCAGGAAATTGTCTATCTATGTGCCAATCAATTTTCATCCATTCCAGTTCAACGGCTTACACGTAATTGAGTAACAAACATCCAAACATCTTCACAAACTTTCACATTTATAATATTAATAGAATTTGATTCCGTTTTATTCTGAATTTTGTAAAAAAATGCCAATATGCAAAAGAACAAGAATGTAAAAAAAAAACAATTCGTACAAAGGTTATGCACTCAGGAAATACCGTTGGAAGCTTATAAATTGGAATAAAATGCTTAAAATTTAAAATTTTAATCATGTTTATAAAATATACTTTAATGGCTTCTGAACGTTGCAGATCCATGAATGGATTTATGAGCTTTTAAATCAAAGTGTCACTGACTTAATTCAACTCTATGCATATCTTAGTAGATATTTAATAAAATAAAACAAATGTTTTTCTTCCAACGTTTTATGATAAATAGGTATCGATAACATGAAACCAATTTGTCCTTTTTTTCACGTATGCTCCCACTTTCGGTGTGCAGTGGTAACGGCTGCGACATACGAGCTGTAGGTCGTAACTTAGAACCCAGACAGGCGCTTTACTCTGTGTAAATTATTTCATCACCACTGCTCTCAAAATGGTGAAGGAAAATATCCCGAGGTATCCAGCATATCCTAGAACCAAAAATTCGACGATATGTGACATACGCCAACCCGCACTGGGCTCGCGTGGTAGTTTACGGCTCACTCCCTCTAACAGGGAGGAGGTCTGTGTCCCAGCAGTGGGAACATAATGGGCTGATTTATTCTTTCCCACTTTCTTGATTTTGAACACCATTAAACAATGGAGTTCAAGATGGAGACATCTCCAACACACAGTGAGTGTGCAGAATGATCCATGCTCCTTCCTTTTTCGCATGAGAAGGGACCATTGTCCTGCAATGGGACAATAATAGCCTGTACGAATAAACAAAATAAATAAAAATATAAAAATCGTTTATTTTGAAACAAAAACAGATACAATCATAAAAATAGTTAAACGATGATAACTGAAAAAGTTAGAAACTGTGGCGCAGCTATCAGAATAGGTACTTAATTGTATGATTCTTGACCTATTACCATTTTAGCGTTCATAACCGAGGCATGGGTTTCGAAATACAATGACACTAAATGCAAGGGTCCCAATACGGTCTATGTAGATGTGAATTGTTAGACATATTGAGACACCCATTAGCACGTTGTCTCTAATTGCATTGTTCGTGAATTAGAATAGACACAGACGGCCCATATATGACAAAACTGTCACTGCAATAGATGCAAGTCGGACAAATATGTGTTTTATCACAGTCTAAAATTAGTGCACTCTATTGTTCTTTTTATTTTCTAAGTTATGCCCAAAATGAAAAGGTTAATTGTTCCTAAACTAACCTTAACTTTTTCATCATGTTTTGTCAGCCTTAAACAAAAATATATTAATGGACTAAATTTTCAGTTTAATAAGTATCTGTTTCATAAAACACCAAAGGGAGTCTCAATATTTCAAAGTGTGCTTACTAATTGATATTAAACTTGCAAATGATTATTCTGTTGATAAAACACGTCCAAACTATCTATGTCTCGTAATATCTTGATGAAAGAGAGATAATTTAGATTGGAACAAAGCATGTACAGAGAGATAAATTTACATCTTTGGTTTGGTACAAATACTCAGGGTGGAAGGCTGGCTAATATCGGTCAGGGGCGCATAAGGTTTCAGTCAGTAGGAGTCCGACATAACCCTCCGTTCTCCTCAGAAGGAACCCGGTATCCATGAGGATTTCCCCACAGCAAAAAAAGGTACTTTCGTCCCAGATGATAAAAATATTATAAGTACACGCAGGTAGAGCTGCTGGAAAAGCTAGTTTTATAACTTTTGGTCTGGTTTAGAACATATTATTGTTGTTTATTATTGTTTAAGCAGCTCTTGCCGCTTTAGTGGCATTTCTCCAAGTTTTCCGAGACTTGACTCAATTAAAACCATTAAATTGTGTTTAGTGGCGTTTAATGTTTAAACCACATAATACTCTGCCTCGATATTAAATAATACTGTTCAAAGGGTTTCAGTTCTATTTCGAGTTCATTTTCTCAGAATCTTGCACTATCTGACAGAAAGTATTCACAAACATACATTGTTAGTTCGTAATGGTGTACGTTTATCATTACGATCCGTTTTTAGATAAAACGGATCGGGGAAATATTTGTAGACATTACGGTGAATGGGTACACAAGACATGTATTTTATTCTTTGCTCGAGACTAACGCTATATTATTGCTCTTTAGATTTTTCTTGGATATACAGGAAAATTTTGTCATAAAAGTTTTTCATAGCTCTAACTGTTCGTTTTTTTTAGCATAATAGGTAAAGTTTCTATAAGGTAAAATTAGAGTTGAAAGTGTTTCGCAGAGCGTATTATTCATGTTCAAATAGGCAAGTTACTTTGAACTTGAGTTGTATAAGTTTTCTCATAGTGTAATTAGATAAGGTACTTTAGGTAAACCTGTTTTTTTATCAACATGATAGTTTGTAAACAGTAAAACAAAATATAAAGAATATAATAATAATATAAGAATATTTTAGGACTGTTTATTTTATTTGATGTAAGTACATACATCAAATTAATATACGCTGAAATCGTACAGCGTCGTTCGCGTTCAATATAATAATGCGTTCAGGATTTTGATGGGGTTGCCCCGCTTCTGTAGTGCGTCAGAGATGTTTGCTGAAGCTCGAGTCGACTGTTTGTTTTATATGAATAACGATGAGAAAACGGTGCGCATCCTTGGTACGCCGCGTACAGGCTAGCCCCAACCTTATTCTGCGCTGTGTGGCGAGCAGACTCGATTGTTTATAATAATAAATAATAATAAAACCATTTATTTTCAGGTAACAAAGACCCATAGACAAATACCTTAAGTATACATATAACAACATAACAATTGTGTTAGTAAATAAAACTTAAAAACTATGTTAGTATCACTTAGTTGCACTAGTCGCTGCTGCAAGCTGTCCACCTCCGTGTTAGGCGCGTGGCAGTGATTCACATGTATTCATGGTTTTAGGCTAAGTTATTAGAATAGGAATACTAACATCCTGTAAGGAATATTATTACTAACACAACAGCGTCATGTTACTTGAGGAATAAAGATATTATTATTATTAAATAAAATAAAATAAACTCACGGAGCTCAAACAATGGCATGGAAATCGTCGACATTTCACACTTCAACAATTTTCTTCGCAAACGGTGCAATTGTCTTTGTTCATGCGATGCTCCATAGTGAGAACTATGCGCGAAATGAAATTCTAAGAGTTTTAAGAGTACTTCGACATATAATATTATGACTGGTTCATGCATTTATTGGTCGACATCCGTGGTATGAACTTTGTAAGTCTCAAGCTACTCGACCTAATAAAGTCTTAGTAGGTACTTATCTGAAATAATTAGATCTACGAAACATGATGGTTGTTTTGAGACCAAGGTTATGCTAAATTCTTTAATACGGTATTGGATACAATTCATCGGTTTGTCACTGTATAGAGCAGAACATACCTATAGGTAGGAAGGTAGGGTTGACCTCGTATTTGCTTCACTAAGTAAAACTTCACTAAGTTAAGATTACCTAGAAGTGGCGGCCACTTCTAGGTAATCGTAACTTAGTGAAGTTTCAATTCACAAAAAATTGTTGTCAAAAGTAGTAAAGCAAATACGAGGTCAACCCTATGTATATTAACGAAGCTGTGTATATTAACTAGAAGTGGCCGCCACTTCTAGTTAATATACATGGCGTCCGCAATTTGCCGGCAAATCACGGCACTGAAAAGTTATTCTTGAAAGTAAATTGGTGTGTTTTCGTAGAGAGTATTTTTTGACACTGTAAAGTCAAACCCCGCTGCCATCATTTCCATGATAGTCATCACTGTGACCATTATGTGGCGGCCAGCGCTTTTCTAGAAACGTGTAGCTTGAGACAAATAGGCCTTGTCTTGAAATAAGCTTGAAGTGATATTCAACCTTAGGGTGGTAGAGTAGTAACGAGGTCGGAGGAACACTACACAGTTCATTTATTTAAGGCTTTAAGCACACAGGTGTACATAGGTCAAGACTCAATGCCATAGGCATTTTCTACCAGTCAACCTTTGGTGATGCAGAGACAAACATTGGCAGGTACAATTATGAAAATTGAGTAATAAATATTTTTAAATACCTATAAAGGTACGCAAATACCTGTTAAACTATAAATATAATAGATATATCTAATTAGATATAAATATAAGCGCAATTAAATATACATCAATACGCTAATATACAAAAAACAAATAAAACAAACAATGGCTTAATCATTGTCTGTCTCGTCATCATCTTATGGGGCCACCGAATTATAAATTCAATGACAAATAGATACAACTGTTTTCCAGATAAGTAAAATAATAAAAATAAATGATTTATAATATATAAACATATTCAGTAATAATTTAAATATAAAACCATATTAAATACACTAATTGCAATACAAAATATTTAAGCGAATAATTAAATAAACGTTATTAATATATAATTTAATACAAAAAATAATAAATAGATTGACCTACACAAATTATATTCAGATAATGAATAAACGAGTAATAATATTAAAAAAAATGTACTGTTGTTAAAAATAGATAAAAAGGAAATATAATAAATATTTAATCATTAGGAAAATTATAAAAGCGCTCTTCCGGGAGGAAGACTCCTACTTATTCAAAATTATGCTGTGGCCGACAAGGTCCATAATTGATTCTATTGATTTATACTTACCACCTGTATGTGTACATGAATTGAAAATAATAGTAAAAAAAAAATATGAGAAAACATTACCGTTGAGATGAGACTACCAGCTTCTTACGAATGTGATCTTTAAAGGATAATCAGTTGACACAGTTAGGGCGCGTTCCCACTATGTGGTAACGATGAATTTATCGTTGGATGACTGTCGTCTCTAGCTGTTCCCATTAATACGATTGTTTGTCGTCAAATTTTTTTATCGTTTAGCGACTATCGTATCTAGCTGTTCCCATTGGATCGCGACGACATTTTATCGTTGATTTGCGGTCACGATTTAGTCGTAATGAATTTTTATCGTTTTACGACTGTCGTGCTAGCCGTTCCCACTGTCATGACAATCTGTTGTCACTGCAAAAAATGTTGTAGACGACAGTAAATCGTGTCGTTCTATATGTGAACACCTCCATTTAAACATATAAGCCACGACACTTAAAACTACACGATTATCTATCGTCACGACAAAGTGGGAACGCGCCCTTAAATTTACCGTCGCTTCGTCTAGTGATATGGGATAGATATGCCAAGAACCGATCGATCATACCGAATTTGGTAATGTTATGCATGACCTATCACGGCCACGGTAACGGTTATTTGGGAAGTCATGATATACATATAGGTGAAGTATTTTATTTTGGCCATCACAAAAAAAAAAAACATATAAAAAAACAGAAAAAGAACGACTGATTGGACAGAAATACAATTATTGGTCCCGTCTAGACTATATGGTTAACGATGAGGTATCAGGTTCCATTTCCAGGTCAAGCTCAATAGGCTTATAATTGGGATTTATTGTTAGGAAAACGCTGAGTTGTAACCGGGCTTCGCTTGGAGTTCGACCTCTGGGAACATCGATACAATGATGAGCTGGACGGATCATCAATTATGTTCAAAAAGAGGTTTTTATATTTTATTCTTTAGATTCTTTTATATTTTGTAAATGTGAGAACGTTGTAGGCATTGTAGGTAAATAAAAGGCTTTGACTTTTTATTCCGTTCGCAGATTTATGTTATTGTTTTAAAAGCACTTTTAATGTCAATTTAGGAGTCATTTTGTCTCTTCTTTCTCCTTGTTAGTGGCATTGTAAGCGTCATTTGTTGGCTGTTTTATTTGCACCACCACCCAATTAAGTTTTAAAGAGAAAATACAGCGCATTTCGCGGACTGAAAACTTTGTATACCTTCGTGAAAGCTAGCGAAAATACAACAGTGTGTAAAATGTTTAGAACAGATTTTTGACAATCGGTTTATGGTGATTTGGAAATATTTCGATAGAGACGTAAAAAAACGTCCTAAATACGCTTTGTTTAGCTATTTTGTTGACTAACGAGGGATCAACTATTATTGCTTGCTTGGTAACTTCTTGTTTAAATATAGCACATTATTGAGTGAAGTTAAAGTCTGAGTTTCTGTTCGGGTCAATTAACTTGTGATTAGGTTGTCAAGTTATAAATAGATTGCGTGGAGTTAGTCAGCCCTTTACCATTTATGATAACGTCTCTTGGTACTTTTAGATTGTTAGAGGCAACACACTCCTGGAACTGTGTACAGGGTTCAAATTATATTAGGCGGGTGAAACTTCAAAGACGTGATGAGTAGCGATATCGAAACACCAAAGCAGTGTAGAACAAATAGATGTTTATATAAAATAGTATAAGTAGTGGTTCTAAGGTTGATTCAAGTTGTGGGTTAAAAGCCTAGTTTGTACCTTTAACCAATTCGATTTTTTAATGTTGACGTGTCGTCAAATTTTCAATTTACATTTCATTTCTGTAACGCTACAGCAACTACCTTTATCACAGCTACCTCAACAATAGGAATACTAAGCCTTAAATATATTAAACAAAAAAATTAAATGTCGATGTCCACACAGACAGATATGTTCAGTAGAAACTCAAACGGAAAATAAATTATTCCGAGAATGTCTATAATTTTACTATACTACACCGCAATATACAATGTTTAAGGTAAAAATAAATGATTTGGAATTTCTAGTTGAATCAAAAGACATCGACGTTCTTTGTCTGAGTGAAACATTTTTCGTGACCAGAGGGCAGAAACACTACAGTCGCCGAATTATAAAATGGGTATTTATATACTCGAATAATGTCTATTTGTTGAAAATAATACTCGTATGCAATACTTTAATTTCAAATAAAATTGTAAAAGAAACATTCGGAAACAATATAAATATGACATTAGTTTAGTTAGCGGTTATTAACTATATGATGTATTATAAAAGTACTTATGTTACTGCTATTTGTGCGTAAAGTCACTTAACGCCCGCAATTAAGCAATTAAATGTTTAAAAATAAATTGAAAAATGATAATTGATAATGTATTTTATATTATAATCTGCATCAGTTTTTTGATAAATAATAAATAATAATGATTTGTAAATACCTAATTTCTTAAAATACTATTGCATATCCGACTTGGGTAAACTGTTGAAACAAAAAATGTAATGTATGAGAACTTAATGTATGTACACAGTTATGCAATAAATATATCGTTATCCTTATCTTTAGCGAGTAATAACGAGGTCACGTGTTTCGGATTTGCTCTTCAAAAGGGATATTCGCTAAATGAACTTTGCTAACAGGGAAAAACTAGTCGTTATTTATCTATGAGGATACCAATTCCCTATCACGATAAAAAAAAGGAGATTGGATTCTAAAATAATTACTTGTTTTGATTTAGTCTATTATTTTTTATCTTTTAGATGCCGAGTTTTGACGGAGAGTTAGTTGGCAGGACTGAGGAATATGAAGTGGCTATGTCCTGTCATCATTTTTAGCATCATCATCATCGAAACCATTCCGGGACACGAAGTGAGTTTCGTTTTGTCTAATAAGTACTTAATTACAAACTTAATACTTCTTCTTGACAAGGCTTTTGCAATTTGTGTGTTATTGGAAAACATTTACAACTTATCTTACTTACTTTACTTAATTTTAAGAACGTTCACAGTCCGATCTCAGTCGCAATCTCTCAAAAATACGTCTAATTTCCCTACATTTTTGGCAGATTTTTGACATTAATTGTCGCTGAAATGAGATTGCGACTAGATTAAAACAAAGTATGTATTTATGTATGAAATTAACACCGTATATCTTGGACAGCAAAGTACATTTACAAGTGATGCTACAAACGTTTTAACCCCTTGGGTACATTAAAACAAGAATGACGTCTCTCAGACGTCATTCTTGTTTTCCCTAGGAGCGGATGACGTGTCTAAAACGTTATTAGTTACGTATCAGTCATACTAGAAGAGGCAATTCCAGTATTTCGGGGAACATTATTTGCGATACACTGCCCCATTGTGTCAAAAACAAGGATTCATATATTTTATGACAGTGATAGCGAAAGTAATAAATCCGTACCTAAGGGGTTAAGAGTACGAAAATTGGCTTTCTGGGTAAAGATTTTATGAATTTTCAAATGAAGTGCATTTATATTAAGAGACGAAGCTCCACAAAATACCTTAAGATTAATAACTGGTGACGCGAGAATAGAAGTGATCCCTAAGCTGTTCTTCCTAGAACTCATGATAAAAATAGTGTCAATCTCATTATACTTCTGTAATTAAGTATATTAAGTAAGGACTAGACTTAGTTCGTTTTTTCTAGACATCTTAACTAAATAAGTATTTAAAAAGTAGCTGGATAAAATGATGAATGATGGATCTCGATATAAGAAGCTTTGTACCGAGTTTTCCTGGAGCCCTTCAAAATTACCCGTAAAAATGCATAAGGAAGCATAGCACAAAACGGAGGAGGCCTGTACTCTGCAGTGAGTGGAAGAAGGCTGCCAACGATGATGGTGATGCATTTGGCCCGATTTTAGATCTATATATAATTTGTATGGTATTTTCATTTCCGCTGTACATAATTGGTACCTAATATTGCATTATTGCACACGGACGCCGTAGATTTGAAAAGCTCTAGATCTATTACTAGCATTGCAGCTGACAATGCACTTCGGACCACAAAAAATATCTGGCTCACCGCCAAATTGATGTATGTCTTGCTTGATTGCAGCGACTGTATAGAAACTGTGGCTTTTCAAAAGGATTGACCCAGTTATCCATGTGGGAAACTGATTGTTATCTCAACTATTATGTATTGTTAGGATATTGATATATTGTATGAGACTTATGAATTACAGATTGAAAACGAGGTGACAACACAGCATGAAATCACACAGATGAATTATTCCGAAGATACTGCCGATTTAAAACATTTTGGTAGACATAAAAAAGGTATATTTATGTTAGTATTTGTCACATGTATCTGATTGTTACATAAGTAGTTTTCGATATTATTATCTTTCCAATTCCAGGTTTACATTTAAAGCAGTTTTCATATTCTCCTTGGGGTCGCTGGGGCGCGTGTCGGGGCGGGCGCAGGACCCGACGGCGACACTGCTTGCGTCGTCAAATATGTGGAGACTCACTCCGCATAGAAATCGCAAGGTGATGTTTGAATATTTTATCGAAATTCGATTCGATTTCATATGTCGGTGTGAATAAAGGTACACGGAATGTGACGATATGAAATGCTTTTGTGAATTTTCGAATAAGATTGTATTATTTATACGATGTTATGAAACAAAACTGTCGATACTAAACAAAGCTAAGTATGACTCATCACAAAATTCCTCGCAATAGATTTGATTTGTTTACAAATAATCGACCAGAGACATTCAGAATTGAATAAGAAAATTCAGATACGATTATCTAGTTCAGCTTAAATATGCAGAATATAAAGAACCAAAAAGTCAACCTAAAACGAATAAAAATAGGTTCAAACGTTTTGTATATCAATCTCAAACTTATCTATTTATTACATCTTTCGGTTTTCAGCCGTAATCACGTAATTTTCTCAGAAAACTTAAGGTAAAAACCGACTACTACTGAGTAATATTATTTTGTTTACAGTTGTAAAGAATCATCTCGCCCACGCAGACCGAACTCGACGGCGGCAACGCAAACAGAGAAAAATGTTGCTGCAGTACGTACACGAGTAATTAATCTGAAATAAATAGGACTGGGAGTCCCATACAGCCTTGTACCACAAACCACAGCAATCAAAAATTTATGACGACAAATTTTGCCTATCCAACTCCCTTGTATAGTAGTATATATATTTATATACGCCTAGTCTTTCTCTGTGAATAATTTCCCGACGCTATGAATAATATTCAGATAGATGAAATTTTAGTTAGTTTAATGGGTATGTATCATGTATGTTTATATAAGGCTAGATACGTAAAACAAACAGTGTAGACGTCTGAAGTGGTTTGTGGTGAATACCTAACTAATAAAGTAACGCTTACTGACTGAAGTACTCGCAACTAGCGCCGGTAGGCGGCGTTGATAGATAAGAAAGTGTTTAGAGTTGAACGTTCGATAATAATACTACTACGCGGTACGTGGTATGCTTTGTTGGTCTAGTGGTATCAAGCGTTACTGCGGAGCATGAAGTTTTCGGTTCGATACCCAGGTCGGGGAAAAGGTTATTCGGTTTTTCTATCTGGAATTTGTCAGTAGCAGCTGGAGTCTGGATTTGTGCGATGGACATAGGTTCGCCGCCTATTACATGTACTACGTAACGTACCATAGGTACGCCTCTGCACAACCCTTTGGGGAAACAAGGCATGGGGCTACGGGTTCGCAGCCCTGGTACGGTCAAACATTCGAGTTTTCAGTAGCAACCTGTAGTTCGAAAGTTGGCGATATGACTCCCCTGTGCGTCAGAGAGACCGTAAAACTGTACGTCTTGTGCCTGATCTCTCGGATCGGATTATCATCCCATTGGATTATGATAGTGAGGGAAGTTGTGGATCTGTGTTTACGTATCCGAATACATTTATGTGCGGGTAACATCTCCTGGGCAACTACATTACACCAAACCCAAACTAAACCTGGCTTGTGTCTGTTTATATGAAAATGATTAATGTATTGACAGCCGCAAGTACGACAGCTGAAGGGTGAGGATGTACAGAGGAGGTTCCGGGGATTCACGCAGTGGAGCTCTTGGAGCGCTTGTTCTAGAAAATGCACTACGACGAGACGGAGGTAAGAACATACTTATGTTCAGTTATCTACTTAGTATGTGGAAATAAAAACGGGTTGAGTCAATAATAAAGCATAGGTATTCGCGTACATCGAGACGCAGCCAGTTATCATGGATTCAGTACATGATTCTGAAACCCTTGCGTTGGAAATTGTTATAGGTTATTAAGAAAAGAAAAAGAAAAAAAAAAATGCTGTTACATACCTTTTGACCGCGTAGGTATTGCACTTTCCGATGAAACAGCTGATTTTGTTTTTGATAAAGGAACAGTTACAGTTTGCGCGTCGATGGCTGCCACCCTGCATTGTGTGCTGTAGGAATATATTTCCCTTATTCATGCAAATACACCTTAACCTTGTAAAGATTGTTGAAACCGCGTAGGTACGGAAGTGCAGTGCAGAGCACGTACAATGTCTTTCGGCAGCTAGAGGGCGTAGAGCGTGTTCTGTATTTCTGTCACATCGCGCGTAGTCGAGAGAATCCGCTAGCATGCGCAAGGGTTCCACAATCTAGTAAATTCTATCCATTGAAGGCGACACGACCGGAGGTGATAGCAAGTCGCGGGAATATTTTACTAATTCTATAAAGCACATGCACTTTATATTCAAACTCAAACTCAAAACTCAAAGCATTTATTTCAAGTAAACCAATTACAGGCACTTTTGAACTGTCAAGGGGTCAGTCAATCAGAAAGATGAAGCTAGTTGCCCATTCCAAAGCGAAGTAGGTACCTGTGGAGAAGAACGGGCAAGAAACTCCACGGACACTTTTAAATCATAAAAATTGTTACAAAATTTTGGTACATCATTCAAGTTGAAATTGTACATGTGAGAACGATGTAGAAAGACGTGCACGTTAAAAGCGTCCGTACTAAAAGAGATAAAAACAAAAAAAAAATCAGAAATTAAAATACTTAGATTAAAATTAAAATAAGCCGTGGCGGCTAAGAGATGACCAGTCCCTACTGGCGGCGCCCGTTCACGAACATGACGTATGGGTCAGCACCATTTAGCTCAACCATTTTGAAGGGAACTTAATGATCCGCCAATCTGTATACGCAGCAGCTTCGCAAACTAGCAGAGATGTTAAAAATTAAGCGGCCAAAACGACTTGGAGTCCAACTTTTGCATGACAACGCACGACCTCATTGCGCCAAGTTAACACATAAATAGCTGGAGGAGCTAGGATGGCTGACTGTTCCACATCCACCGTATAGCCGGAATCTTGCGCCTTCACACTTTCATTTATTTCGAGCTTTTAAATTTCATTTACTAGGAAAAAAAATCGAAAAATCTGGAAGTATTAAAATTGAACTTGAAAATTTTTTCGAGTCCCGTTTTGGGAGAAGGGTATTCAAATTTTGCCCAGTAGATGGCTGACTGTTGTCGATAACGAGGGTGACTATATAATTGATTAAATGTATTTTTAAAAATAAAAAAATATTAATAATAATTTGTTTTTTAACTGGCAATAATTTATGAGACAACCTAATAATAAACAGTATGCAGGGACCATTATTCGTATCGGATTAGTCAAGCAAGCTGTACGTAGAATGAGTATTGTTGGTGACAATTGGTTTGGTAATATTATACTGAAGCATTTATAATACCGAGAAAATTCAATCATAACAATATTTACCACTGTTTTCCGTCACAGGAACTAAGTAAATATTTTGTTTTCGGAACCATGTCACACAAATGTACTTAGCAAACTACTGATAGTAAATTAGCAAAGTAATTCCCAAAGCTTAGCGAATTTTTCAATATTTTATAGACAGGTAAACGAAATTGGAAAAACACAGCTTGATTACGATGAAAGTGGGAGAATCACAATGGCCGAAACTGCCACCACAGTAGCCCAGAAATAGAGATCAAGCGTGGCTGGTAGCCAATGTCAAGACTTCAGACGAGCAGTTAATTAATGTTATTTCAGACTTTCAGCACGATATTTAATTAAGAATTCGTTAATTATCGAGAAATGTCATTATGGTTTATTTTCATTAATCATCTTGAAGCGTGGCTACGGTAATGTTTATTAAATATCTAATATACTATTTTTGTTCGTCGTAAAACTTGGGGAAGGGCCTTTTCAAATCTGATGACTTGAAACCTGTCAAAAAAAGTCGGTTTTTTTTTCAAAAAGTTTTTTATTTGTCTCGGTTTAGTCGGTCTGTTTATAATTTATCTAAGTTACAATAGCCTAATGTCAAATTACTCATCGCCTTTTACAAAATATTGCTTTTCCCGATGCAGGGACATTGATTGTTGAGTTCTCCTGGTATTTCACCATCAGCTCCATTTCACCATTCGCATTGTAACGATTACTTTAATATGGTTGCCAAGCAATTTATGCCAAATTGCTTATCAACCATATTAAAGTAATCGAATAGCAACAGGTAAAATACTTATTACTGAGTAGTTCCGGTGGCCATCTGTGGTCTTCAACACCAGCTTCACTTCACACAAAACTGGCAACATAACGACCTCACCGAATTCTTATTATTGTTCCAAATCTAAACTCATATTTTAAAGAGAAAAGATTTGATTTTTTTGTATGCTGGTGTGTTACGCTTTCACCCTAAAACGGCTGAACTGAAAATATGACACATGGGTAGAACATGACCTGACCATTTTTTATCCCGATATTCTCACGGGATCCAGACTTATGTGGTCGAAACCGCGGGCCGAGGCTAGTTGCTAATATACTATTGATGAAGAATAACTTTACAGGCACTGTCTGAGACGAGCCATATGTGGTCGGCAAGTGGTGAAGCAGTCAGCCTACTGCTACATGGAAGGCAGCTACTGCCACCTCTGGATCCGAAGCAGGATGCAGAGAAGAAAGGACCCAGGTGATCTAGCACATAGGTACTACGCTAACAGTATTTATTCACATTAACAACGCTTTTACATTCACGTTTGTTCCATTAATACTTAATCACTTTGTTGAACGGTCTTTTGACTTCAACTTAATTATTTACGGTTATTTGGAAATCCTATCGGCAAAGAAGAATGTTCTTGTGTACAAAAGTGAAAAGCTTTAGTCTCTTTTGGTAAAAAGACTAAATGTTTTCACTTTTGTTATCGTATTATCTTAATTTAAGACCTTATTTATTTGCAATTTTCATTGTATATATTAGGTTTGTTTTAATTGTGAATGTTATGCTTCTGTACAACATATACCGTATAGCGTTTCGTCAGCTAGAATGTTTTATGTATAGGTACTTGAAGCAAATCGATCTTGTTATGTAATGATCAGCATATCCACTACAAACTTGGGTAACTGGTATATCGTTAAGTGGGCATTGGATAAAATATAACCTAGACGAGTAAATACGCGTTTTCCGAAGCGTAGGCCGGTAAGAATGTTGTTATAGAAATTCCTACCTTGAGGGTCTATGCTCGCACTGGGTAGAATCATAAATTCCTATCAGATGAGATTAAATCGCCGATATTAAAAGTTGAAGGGCCGCTAGTAATTTATCTTAAATCATTATGTAATATCTAATTATTCGTGAGATTAGCATTTTCGTAACTATTTTGGGTTCGGTTTCCAGTATATATGGATCCATTGAGATGAGTCAGTAAGTATTTACAAATCTGAAACTATGTGGTTAAAACATTGTACTTAGGAACTTAAGAATCATATCGTCGATTTAAGCGTAGAAAAAAGGAATCTTTTTTAAAAGAAACCTGCTTTTGCACAGGCCACAAAATTAAAAAAAAAAGTTGTTAAACTACTGGGTAGCGCAGTATTAATTTTTATCTAACATAAAACTCTCGCTATCTTACAAGCCAAACTCTTCGTACACTCGTGAGAGCAAACTTGGCAACGAGTCGAGAAATAGCTAGGCTAAAGAACAACGAAATATCTGTAGACTATTTGTATATGCCGCACGCTTTCAAACTTTGTAGAACAAAACTTAAGACGAACTGGTTGCGAGAGGCATGATTTATGTCTGACACCCGACACATGCAGAGATTATAACTTGATTTCCGTGAAATACATTACGCTCAGTTTGTGGCATGTGTAGCCTTTGCATTTTCATTCCTATTCAGTCGCGCGCCAAACTTTTTAATTTACAAAACGAACACCTGTAGTAATTTTGTCAGTTGTCAGTCAACAAAAGTTACTCATCTCTTGCAAAAGTTTCCGCATTCTACCTGTTTAAATACAGGAAATATCTCATTAATTTTATTGCTGTTTCATGTAGGTACTTACTTACTTACGTACTTCTTATTCGCTCAAACGTTGCGAAATAACTTGACAAATTGAAACAACGATGTGTGTAGGTGTACTCAAGCTTACTAAGTCGAAATATATTATAAATTCCAAGTTGTTCACACAACAGGAATTTCATTTTGAAACTCTTCGAAAATGTAGGTACCTGTTTACGTGGTTTTTGTTGCCTCAAGCATGAAACTAACTATGCATAAAATGTTCTTGTTTCTCCAACAAAAGTAAGCAAATAGACTTCGACGAGGGAATAGGCCAGGTGTTGCAACACATGGCGATGATCAGAATGATTATTATTATTATTTATAACTCAATGAAATTTGATTGATTGCTCTTTGCTTGTGAACACTTTACTAACTCTTTTATCATAATCATAATATAGCTTTGTTATGCAGGTGGTCTTGATTAATTAGAAGTTAGTATTTAAGCAATCTTGATGGGTGTATTTTGGATAAAAATAACACTAGCGAATATGAATATCCTTTGACGAGAATGTAAGACGATTAAGGGGTTAGTTTGAGTAAGAATGTTTGTGGTATCAAAGTAGTTCCATTAAAATAAAAGTTAAATACTCGTAAACCCTTTTATGGTTTCAGATAAATACTTAACCTTGTTGACGGGACCCTTTTCCGCTCAACTTCAAAAGCTTTTATCTGCTATACAGGTACCAAAATGCGCAGCTTCCTTTTTTATCACACAAAAAATTTTGAAAGAGTTCTTCAACTTACAGGGTATACAGTAGAGAGATTACAGTCAGTGGCGACTCCTGCGCCTGCGATCCACCCTGAAGACTCCCGGGCGACGCCAGCGCCTCCACCATGTGGCAGGCTCGGCCAGTATCGTGGTTCTGCGTCTCCACGGCTTCGACAGCGCATGCGCGACATGGTCCGCATCATTGGTGGACGGCCCGCGCCGCCCGGCAAGTGGCCCTGGCAGGTCGCTGTGCTTAACCGATATAAGGTAAATTTATTGGTGTAAGGCAAGTCCTAAAACATAAAAGTAGGTATACTTTCACAATTATACTGAAGTGGGTCTTGAACATAACTGACGAAATATGTGTGTACTAGGTACACCTCTACCTAACCCTTTGGGATTACAGGCGTGATATTATCCGCGTCAACGCCCTGGGATCTGGACGTGAAAATCATTGCGTCCCTATATCGCTGGCGGAAGGTCCCCCGGGAATTCGAAGCACGAAGTACCAATCTCCGTCAGATCCTAGTGGCTGAATGGAGGGAGCGACTTGAAAAACCCAGGTCAACCCCTAGCCACAATAGTGGTAAGACCTGTTATGGAGGAATGGCTGGACAGTGCTGGCATGGTACCCTCAGATTCCGGCTGTGGCATATGTCGGGAGCGGATGCCTGCCTGACTTCACTGTGTGGATTGCCCTGAGGATACGGCGAAACATACGCTGGAAGAGCGCTCAGCTTGGGCCCAACAGCGCTGTGCCCTCGTCACGGCACTTGGTATGGGTGATCTTCCGCTTCCGGCCGTGGTTCAGGCCATTCATCCACTTCTGGTCATGTAAGGGCCACGTAATAGGTACCGCTACAGGGAACGCGTCTTTCTAATTTGGACGGCAAATTGGATTACTCGCTACTTATATTTTCATTTTTTTGCAATAAAAAGTTTTTTACTTCATAGACCTCAGTAGGCGAGTCTGAAATGACTGAAGTAATTTTATTCATCACTTTGTAAAAAGCACGTACGAAGCTATTTATTACACAGACAAACGGAGGGGTAATAAAATGGTAGCAGGTTATTCCAGGCAGGCTTAGGATTAAATTCTCGGCGTTTAAAGAAGGTTGAATGAATAATGAAACAGTAATTAAACGCATGTGTATTTGAACATAAGTCGTACGTGGGCCGAAGTTTGGGTTGTGTTCAAAAACTTAAATCAATTACAAATATTTTGGTAATACGACAGCCATTTGTTTTCTCGTTCAAAGAAATCGATTAAATAATGTTAGAGTAACTGCTGACACGAACTGTAATCAAGTATACCTACGTCCAAAGTTCAAATAAAAGTTATTGATACAAGGAGAAAGGCGCAGTTAAAGCACAGCAACGCACGAAAGTATTTGGCTTAATTGTTTAACCAATTTGTTTGGAAATTACTGTGCACGATTTAGTTGTTAACTGTAATTTGCATAATCACGCGATGTAGTTCTATGCCCGGTTGTTTTGTACATAATTATATGTATGCATTCCTAGATGACTACTTATACTCGTAATGTGAGACGTTCTGCAGTAATTACGGGTATTGAGTCTTCATCAAAATGAACTGCACTCGAACATGTAATATGATTTGATTTTGTGGTCTGTGACTAACTACTATTACTTCTACTAGATATTATTTTATTTATTACAAGCTGCGCCCCATGGTTTTACCCGCATAAGTCTCAATCCTGTGGGAGTATTGGGATAAAAAGTATGCTATGTTCTAATCCAGGTCATGGTCTATCCATGTGCCAAATTTTATCTAAATCCGTTCAGCCGTTTTAGTGTGAAAGCTTAACAAACAAACGTACAAAAATCATATCTTTTCTCTTTAAAATATTAATTTAGATGTAGGTAATGTATCCCTCATGTGCCTTGACAAATTAATAAATTGTATCTCAATTAATTTGGCCCTCTTATTAGCTTTCAATAAAGTGGTACATGTGTCTTGTGTACATGGTGAAAAGCCAATTAAGTCGACGTAGGCTCGGTTCTCCCTTCAAAATTAAATATCTTAATTTTGCTCATCTCATAGATAGTAAGTATTTTTTACATAGCAGAGTACAAATGTCTACCGGATGAAATTGAATAGGTGCGACAAATTAAACGGCCAATTGAAATATGTTTTTCGACGTGTTAGAAAGTAAATTTAGATGATAAATATGGAAAGGGATGCAAAACGTGCATAGGTGAACGATTTAGCAACGTGGTCTCGCGCCCTTTTTTTCGTAGGAATGGTCAAAATTAGGTAAATACCGCTAGTTCAACGCGTTGCCAACTTGCTTCATGTTGTGAAGTCGACGATGAATGGATTGCTCTACCAGCGCGCAAAAATGTATTCTTTAATTTTCTTATTAACAACATTTTGAAAAATAATAATAATAAAAAAAGAAAGAAATCTGGAACGACGATTAATCAACTCAGCCTATCGCAGTCCTCTGCTGGACATAGGCCTCTCCCAGACTGCGCCACAACACCCTGTCCTCCGCCTTCCGCATCCAGTCTACCCCAGCTACCTTCTTGAGGTCGTCCATCCATCTAGCCGGGGGGCGGCCCTTCGATAGACATGACCAGCCCACTGCCACTTCAGTTTGCTTACTCTGCAAGCTATGTCGGTAACTCCGGTTCTTTTCCGAACGACGAACGACGATAGTACGTGTTTACTTGAAGGCAATAATTTAGTTTGCACTGTCTAAAGCGATAATTACAATTTTAATGATTATGTAACAGTTACTGCACTGATTTGAAGCAAGTTTTCAATTTAATTCTGTATTGATCTGTTAAGTAAATATCAAATTGAATTTTGGAATAAATTCTTAAAACGTTATCCTGCTACTTATATTGGGACGAAGTTAGGAGCACCTAATTTCTTCCCAGTATAAGTAGCGGGATGACCTTTTAAGACGGCTTAAGGGTAGGACAAATTGATTTCGTTTGAATAAATCCTGGTGTTACGATGGATTAGATAAATTTTCATTGGAAATAAAAATACAGATTGTTTGGGAAGTTCGTTAAGCCGGAAATAATTCAATGTAATCTCTTAAAGCCGCTGTTTTGTCAGAGCCATACCAACGCATTTACTAATTAAGGTAAGTAAGGAACTTTTATAATTAATTCATTAACTAATTATTGTATGTTTTGTAGTAATAATCTTATTTTTTGTTATGTATTTTCTGGTGTACAATAAAGTATATATAAATAAATAAATAATAATTACTGTGCAGTCGCTATGAGATATTTCCTTAATAAAGGTTTGGCTCGAGAGAAGAGCTATCGGTTAAAAGTGTCTTGTCCATAATTAACAAATTGGTTCGGTACCGTATCAACTCACAACATAGACTTGGGTATTAGGGCGTTATTTACGTCGTCAAGATTTGATGCACGTCTATTTATGTTAAAAATTAAGGAAGTATTGTCAGGAAACACAATTTGTGGTTGGTTTTATAATAAATGGGTAGATTATTAATATATACTAAAAAGAGGAAAGGACCTAATATCGAGCCCTGTGGAACATCCGTTTTTACTTTTAAAGCAAGTGAATTGACACCATTTATGTGAACTTTTGGCCGTCTATCATTCAAATAAGATATTACTAAACTGAGCGCAAGTTGACCTAGTTCGTAATGCTCAAGTTTCAAGAGTAAGGTTTCGTGATTAACGCAGTCAAATGCTTTGGAGAGGCACAAAATATTCCTATGGCATCTTGGGCCTCTTCCCACGCTGTAAATATGTGTTTTAATAAAATGACACCGGCGTCAGTCCTACAACGTCCTTTGGTGAAACCATATTGCTGATCATGTACGACTTTATTGGTGTTAAAATGTTTAAGCATTTGATTTAGCATAACCTTTCCGAACACTTTACTGAATACCGGCAGCATGGATACTGGTCTATAATTGTTGGTGTCTTTACTGTCCCCAGATTTAAAAAGCAGAATAACCTTACTATATTTAACTAAATCCGGGAATCCTTGATGTACACACAAATTAAATATTAAAGCTAAATATAATGCTCTAGTCTCGATTATGGAGCTAAATATGATGCTCTAGTCTCGATTATGGATGTACAAACTTTTATAGACATTGCCCATCTTTCAACTGATCTTTGGTCAGTTTGATTTTGATTTGCCAAAAAGCTTTTATAATATAACTATCATAGCGTTTAGTATGTTTAAATTGACATTCAACCAGGCAGCCCGGAACGTTCCCTCTTAATAAATCAATTGAGACATCGGGTGACAAATTTAAAGCTTCCATCGTTTTAGATGGTATATTAAAGGTTGTCTTTAAAAGATAGCTCTTAGCGATAAGACCGCCCATTGTGTCACCCTTTGTAAAATTTCTATATAATGTTTGTAATTTATATGGTATACATAATAAAAAGTATTCTATTCTATTCTATTAGTAAAGACATTTACAAATTCCTGAGCTACTTCTAAGTAGAGCTTATGGCACCACGTGAAGTCTCCAATGTGTAATCACTGTTTCGTATTTTATTCCTACGCCATTTATTTAACTCGTTATTAAGGCAAATGTGAAACACATTCAAAGCCAAAAACGTCGTAGTAAGCTACTACAAATGGGCTATTACGGCTATTATGGCTCAGAAAGGCCCTTGTGTGCAGAACGTTATTTATTGCAGCTGAATGGAAGATAGCCAAAGGAGTTATTATAGACAACACTATTTTGTGCTTTGAAAGTTTGAATTGCGGATTTGATTTTGGATTTAAGTCAATTTTGATGTGCTTTTTACACTTAATAATAATAATAATAAGTTTTTATTGATTATACAGATATGATTCCTCTGGTTGTACAGTCGCCAGCACTTCAAGCTGCTGCAATCTGTCAAATTTCTTGAATAGATTTTCAACTTTATCGCTATAGCATTAGGTTCAAAGTTGATTGGAAAATTTGACAGTTTCGGGTAGCTTGATGTGCTAGCGTCTGTACAATTACAAAATATGCAAATCTACAATAGGGTTGAATAAAACAAAATATAATACTGTAATTCTACAACAATATTTAAATCAGATGTTTATTTTTATATCCTCCTCTTTTATTATTTTCTTTATTTGTACAGTCACATCCAAAATATTTTCGTCATATCATGGGCTATTTTTTTCTGCTCATTGCACGATATAATCTGCTTTACCGACTCAGCATTTAAGATTGCGTTGTAATGTCAATAATGCGAATGACTTTCAGCCATCTTCTTTACGAATAAAAATGTGACTGACAGACTGACAGTTACATTAACAAAGATATATATATAAGCTGAAGAGTTTGTTTGAACGCGCTATTTTATGGAACTACCAGTCGGATTTCAAAAATTATTGCTCTTGATAGCCCAATTCTTGAGGAAGGATATATGCTACTTATTATCACGCTATGACCTTTAAGAGCCGAGCAAAAAGAAAATAAGGATTTACGCAATTGAGTTGTCAAAGAGTGGACGTGTTTTTGGTTAAATAAAATCTCTTACGTAAATACATTAAATAAAACAATACAAAACAATCCTAAAGTTCTAACAAAAACAGTGGCACAATTTGAATGAACAAGAGCGCGTAATTAGCTCAAACATTTTGCCAAAATCATTTTTATTTATTTATTTACATTTACCAACGTTCGTATACACTACAGAAATTACAGGAAATAACAGTAAATACAGAACCAAATGTAACAAACAATTATATGTAAATACAGTATTTTCTTATTATTACCTACTAAGTGAACAATCTTAAAGTAGAGTAGTTACACATTATTTTAATAGAACTTAGCGTAACTAAACATAACACCATCACCCTAACTTAACTAGCCGTCTCATATCGTGTTGTATATCGTGTGTTTATAGAAACACACGAAGAAAAAGAAAATATAGATCTTAATAATCATATTCCCGATCGCACTGCATTAGCTGAGGTAAGCTCCACCTCACCTCGGGGAAAAGAGACAAGTGGTTGTTTCGCGATAATTCATCCCTGTCGTACAGCGGCCGGCCGACCCGCACGTGCGTTAACTACCTACGACGTGCACCTGCGGATCAAAATTCCTGGAACGTGAAACTCGTAAGCACCTCATAATATTACTATCTGGTTTGTTGTTGAAATGGTTAACAACGTCTGTGCGAATTGCACTAAACTAATAAGATCAACACAACCCATAAACTGCTCGAACTGTGTCTACCATTATCACGCTATATGCGCACACATAACGGAGTCGAACAACTGACCGAAGAACAGCGGCGGTGTTGGAAATGATCTCACTGTCAAAGCAGTGAAACCAGCAATGGTCATTTGTGCAGCGCCTCTGACAACACCTGTGTTACATGGTTACATCCCATTTCATTTCATTTAATGTAAGACGCACGGCTTATTATACTTATTATTATTTTATTATTTACTGTTTGTTACAAAAGTAGTTTTTTTTTCAGTTTTTTTTTATTGTTATTGTTTAGTTGTCATCTGCCGGTGTCGCGGGCGCATCTTGATTAATGTATGTGTTGTCTTTGGTCCCAGGCCCTGACATCAAGCGCTTGAGTACGAGGCTTTTGGCTACATTGTATATTTTATGTCTTTTTTATATTTTATTATTATTTTGTTTTTTATTTGTAGCGTGCGTTTTGTTTGTGCAGAATAAACGTTTTTTCTTTCTTCTTTCTTTCTTTCTTTCTGAGAGCCATAGAAATCTGTTGAATTTGTTGAATTACACAATAAGCCCGCCTTTCACCCTGTAACCGTGGACTCTAATGCTCTGAATAAACTAGCTTTAGAAATGAAGCTAATCCGCGAAATTGTCGTACAGATGAAGACCGAAATGAGGTTATTCACCGACCATATCACGCACTGCAATAGCCGCCTTGATGAATACGGGCACAAAATTGCCCGTGCTGAAGAAAAAATACACAATGTCGAAAAATGTGCCTCTCAAAACATAATCCTACAAAATACTGCAACGAAAATTAAAGAACAACTCAACTCTTAGGCCCAGCAGTCTTTAAGAAGTGACATAGAAATCATAGGAATAAAGGAAACTCCAACAGATAGTCGGACCCACATAGTTCGCGTCATCGCTCATAAAATTGGGGTTGATATTGACGAGAAGAATTTGGATTACGTGACACGTGCTGGCCCGCGCCGCAAAAACACAACAATGGCGATATAACATCCGAGTCTGACAACAAGTTTCCCCGACCACTAGTGATCCGATTTCTGAGACGAGACAAACGCAGTGAATTTTTTATAAGTTTCGCTAAAAATTGACGTAACCTTAACTGCGTCGAATTTGACATAAAAGGTACCAAAGGAAACATATTCTTTAATGAGCGCTTAACACCAGACAACCATCGTTTATTTCATGAGTCACGCCAACTCAGCAACAAATGCAGGATTAAATACTGTTGATTTAAAAACGGTTCTATTTACATACGTAAACGGGAGGGAATTCCACCCATTAATATCACAAGCCTGAACGAACTTTATCGTCATGTTCCTGGTGGATATGACTGCACCTCTCTACAAATAAACTCACTTACTAGTACTACACAACTAGTACCTACTTTTAAAAAACCTCATTTACTATTTTGTTTTTGTTTACATTCAATTTTTAACAATTTTATGTCATATAGAAGTAATTTTGTTCTGTTTTATATTTAACCATGAAATATTTCGTGTCTTACAGACTAACTTTGTGTTCTTGTTTATTTTTAATTGCTAACAAATGTTTTGTGTCTTATAAAAATACCTATTCATATTGTTCAATTTTAATTGTTAATTATTTCGTGTTTTACAAAATAACTTTTTGTACCTGTTTACTTCTAATTGTTAATAACTGTTTTGTGCCTTATAGAAATACTTATTCATATTGTTTTCTTTTCATTGTTAACTATTTCGTGTCCTATAGTACTCTCAGTTTATTTTTATATTTTAACTATTTTGCTTCCTGTAGAAGTTTAATATACCTATAAAACGTTTCATGTTCAGATTATAACACCTACATATACCTTAATAATACACACCATGTCCCCTACACACACAGTCGCACAACATACACTAAACACACACGTACACAACACTACACATAGGTATAACACATACTTACCTACCCATCATACGCACACTCCACATCATCCCACAAAATAATAATATTTTGACAACTAAAATACTAGTTTTGAAATTATACAAAATGATCAATAGAATTGGCATAAAACATATTATTAAAATTTCGATTATGATTGTAAATGTATGCTTAGTCAATCCCTAGTATCAGTGGGATGACACTGACAGATCACTCCACGTAAGTTTTCACGGTGAGATTTTTACAGAATCGACATGCTGTTCATCCTAATGAAGTTAAGCACCAGTGAAAAACTCGGTCGAACTAACAAGTTTCATGCCAGAACATTAATCGAAAGGTTATCGTCGGTATCTTTTGATATTTCTTCCTTTGTCTTACCGGGGTGCAACATTTTTTAGTTTTTTTTACTTATAATATTAATTTTGTGATTGACGGCACCGCCGAGATCAGGCCGGAAAGAGCAGACAAAACGATTTCTACGCGAGGTTTGGTTCGAGGTGGCGCAGAAAAAGTGCCTCGAAACCTTTGTCTAGAAGTGGTACAATAGGTATAGCCAACGGCACGTCGGTGGTAACTTTTTGACCTTGAGCTGGCTAAGCGTAGTTGCAATAGGACTATTGCCTTTGTTACCACTACCACTGCCACTGACGTGCGGTATACTGTACAGGATGAATAAACATAAAATTATTTAATTATTTAGTCATTTTTGTGCACAATAAAGGTACAAAGGCGGATTTAACGATTAGGCATTTAATTGAATATTTTGTTGTTCAGGAAGCATTTTGCGGCGGCACCCTCGTCTCACTTCGGTGGGTAGTGACAGCAGCGCATTGCGTGCGCAAGCGGCTGTACGTGCGCCTAGGCGAACATGACCTGCTTCTGAGGAACCGCGGCGAGCTGGAGATGAAGGTCACGGAGGCCGTCATCCATCCCCGCTATGACCCCGACACCGTCGTCAACGACGTCGCTATGTTACGGTAACACTTAATTATACAAATATTAAATATTTTATTTCACATAAACCGACATGGACACATAAGAAACTTAAGAGGCTTGTTGCACGGTTCTAATTGGTAGTTTCCTATAAAAGAATTCAATATTTTATTTCACATAAACAGACATGGACACAAGAAACTTAAGAGGCTTGTTGCACGATTCTAATTGGTTGATTCCTATAAAAAAAACTGGTCAAGAGCGAGTCGGACTCGAGTACCGAGGGTTTCGTACCATCATATACAACGTGTAACGTTAAACGCGCAAAATCTGAAAATAGTTTGATCAGAATAACGAGCAGAATTAATTGAACTACTTTTTAATATAGGTCACATTTTTCAAAACATCTTCATTAAAAACGTTGCCGTGTCTATTTATTAATAGGTCAAGCAAGCCAATGTCAGCGCGGCGCAGCGGCCCGGTGACGACTCCTCCCTTGGTAAAGCGTCGTCGCAGACGCAAGAAACGATCAGAATGTCCAGTAAAACTAAAACAGCACATAAACCTTTACAATTTTTTTAATAACTTATTTTCTCTCTGAAATAGGTCAATTGAATTAAAAATCAGTTGGGGTGTCTGAGGTTTTGCGCATTTAACGTTACACGTTGTATAAATATTTTGGATGCGTTACTTTACGTACAGAAGTAGGTTAGACGGACAGGCGGACAGGAGGATGGGTGGACAGGCGGACAGGTGGAAGGGCGAACAGGCGGACAGTACTTTACTATTATATCTTTATTGTTCATTTACAAATCTTAGTCAAGTTTTAGGTCAGCGCCATCTCTTGACTGATAGTGGAACTAATGTCATTTTTGTTGATTATTTCTCAAAAATTGTGCTATTTAGAGACATTGTTTTATGCTTCCTACAATCTTTACATAGACTTTTATCACATAGAATAATTTCAGATTTTTCTCTATGCAAACTTCGTAGATAAGGGGGGAACGGTATTTTTTTTTAATTTTTCATCAAAAGTCGAAAACTCTGCAGCCTAAAAAAAACAATTATTGAGAATATGCAAACAGCGTTCTTTCATATGATACCCCACACGCTTTATTAGCAATTCGAATTTTTAAGACCCCTTTCATTCCACGTTGCAAAAAAAAAAAAAAATCTTATTTGCAAAATAATTGGGCAAACGTCATTTTAAACTATTCCGAATTTCAAGTTGATAGCATTAGTAGTCCTTGAGATATCCAGCTGTGGCAGACGGACAGACAGACAGACAGACTGAGTCACACCGTAAGGGTTCCTTTTTACCATTTTGGTACGGAACCCTAAAAAGAGCCGGCATAAAACTCCACGGCTTATTGTTTCTTCAGCTTACGGTATGACACAGGCAATTAAATCGCACCGTGTAAATGAGAGCAGCGCTCGTCGGTTTGTGTTTACTTTGTGTAAATAATTTCATCGACACTGCTTTCAAAACGGTGAAGGAGAACAACGTGAGGAAACCGGCATGTCCTAGTACCAACAATGCGAATACATGTGATATCAACGAACCCGCACTGGGCCCGCGTGGTCGATTACAGCCCTGTGTCCCAGAAGTGGGAACATTATAGGGTCAGTCGCCTCGAGGGTAGCCAGTACTCGTCAAGCTAGGTTAAATTGGCGTTCATTCAGATTTATCTCATCCGTATGGAGGATAAATAACTTGGTACTATAATATATGCTGATTATGTATGTGTAAATCAGGCTTTATCGTAGTTTACCATGCATTGCCTAACCCTTATTGTGTCGAGTCCGTAATTTGACCCTAAATGGTTGCAAACTGATGTGACTTTGCAATGTTGGCACATTAAATGCGAGTTATAACATTCTTCGTGGTAATGGATTATAAAGTGGATAAAACGAAGGTCAATTTTCATTAACTGGCTAACTTCCCTGGCAGATTATTCTACGCAAATTCCGTTCCTCTTTTAAGTTATTTGGTGTTTATCCGTACACTGTGAAACAGGCTTTTAGTATTTTTGACGATTAGGTGGGTAGAATTTAATAAAGACTGCCTAGAGCCGATAATTAATTTTCCTTAGGCTTGCTCGCGCTTTGGGCAAACAGGCTTATGTAGGTGTGTATCAATTATAAATAAATAAAATAAAAATGTTTATTTCAATTACAATGGGCATTTAGATACATATTTTTGGAGATCTCCTTTTAAGCAAGGAATTGCTTGTGTTAGGAGTCTCCGCACTTCCACTTATCATTAGTTACTATGCAATTGAAATGTAGACAGACGTAGATGTATGCAATTGACATGCAAGAGTATTAATGAAAATAAAGTTAAAAGAGGTAAATAACATTTTACAAACGAACTGCAAAAGAAAGAACGATGTACAGGAAGAAGGCCATATCGCGCAAATACGTGTGATGTGTGTGTCACAAGTGGATATGTTAGTGTGTAAGTGAGTGAGCATGGGTGTGGGTGTTAGGGTGAGTAGTGGGGTTGTATGGTGTGTGAGTTATAATAAGCGATGTTTAGCTCATTTATCGTAAATGAATATCCTGGCTTGCATTAAATACAAAAGTGTGCCTATTTTGCGTTATGCGGGTGAAACCGGAAGGCGATGCTAGTATAGGTAGGTAGGTATAAGCGTACGTTAAATTGTAGGTTGTTGGTTGTATGGCTAGCCCTACGACGATGTCTTGGGATCGAAAGAAGCGAAATAAGTCTTCTTTCACTAACCATACAGTAAACGACCCGATTGTAACCACTTTGGCTATTGTAAAGTAGATACAATAGACTCAATTTCTTCATAGGATTTAGTTTTAAGCCAATCGGTTACCACTTTTTTACAATCCCGGTACTTCATGGAATACATACATATTTCTTTATTCAACAAATTGTATAAGTGAGATGATTGCCTTGGGTATTGTCTTTTAGCGAAAACAGATCTAACCTTAACAGTTGGAGCGACTAAGTAGCTCCTTCTGCTTTTAGGCTTAGAGGGTTCGTACGGTAGGGTTGTGTGTTTTCGTAGAATAAGTTGAAGCAAATAAAGCTTTCTTACAGACAGAAGATCTGACAATTGGTAGAGGCTTTGGGTGGGGTATCTGTAGGGTTTAAAGAACATGACTTTAAGTAAGGTTCTCTGCGCCCTCTCAAGCTCCAAAAACTTTATTTTTGTTGTCCCTCCCCAGCAAGGCAGACAGTACATGAGAATAGACTGGGCCAACGATACGTATACTTGCTTCAGAAGTTGCTGCGAAGCCGCGTGTCGCAGAGTTTTAAAGGTCCATATCAACTTTCTAACTCTTTTCATTATAAGTTCGGTGTGCATGTGCCAAGACAAACGCTGGTCAACCATAACACCTAGATATTTAATATATTGTACCCGGTCAATTTTTAAGCATAGGCAGTCGGAGGTGCCGGGGTTGGGACAATTGTGGATTTTTATTTGGAAATCCCGGGACGGTTGCGAGTTATTATACTTAGTAAAGCAGATATAATTGGATTTGGAAGTATTTAGCGTGAGGAGACTATGGTTTAGCCAGGCTGCTACCTTCAAAAGGCCACGTTCGGCCAACCTTGTAACGTCAGCCCAAGTCTTAGCAGTAAAGACAATGGCAGTATCGTCAGCATACGAAAAAATGAGCCCGCCATCAATCTTCATGTTGCAGAGGCTATTAATGTAAACAAGGAACAAGGTCGGCCCAAGGACACTGCCCTGGCCGACGCCGAAAGTGACGGCTGACTCAGAGCTGGTGTACGTAGCAATTTTAACCATTTGTTTGCGGTTGCTGAGGTAAGATTTAAAAAGCTCAAGAGCGGGTCCTCTTATGCCGATGCGTTCTAGCCTGTGTAAAAGTAATGGCACAGACACTGTGTCAAAGGCCTTTTTAAGGTCAAGAAATACCGCTAAACACTTGGCTCCACTATCCACACCGTCCACTAGAGCAGAGGTTAGCGACAGAACAGCATCCTCAGTAGACTTTCTCTGTCTAAACCCAAACTGAGAAGGCGACAGTATATTATATTTAGAGAGGAACTTTATTAGGCGTGAGTTTATAAGTTTCTCAACGATTTTTGAAATGGACGGTAGTACCGAAATTGGCCTATAGTTAGACGGGTCAGACTTGTCCCCAGATTTATAAACCGGCGTTATGAGTGCAATTTTCAAAGCGTCAGGGAAAAGTCCTTGCGCGAAACATAAGTTGACTAAATGGGTTAAGATTGGTACAATTTGTTCGTGTGCAGATTTTAGAAAGTTGACTTGTATTTTGTCCCAGCCGGGAGCGCTATCCGATTTTAAGCTCATTAGAGTGGCTCGAACTTCGTCGGGGTCTGTGTCGAGAAGGACAAGAGATGAGGCCAAAGGATTATCTGTCGAGAATGAATCAGGGTTCATATTATTGCCAGCTGAGGACTGGATGGATGAAGTAGTGATGTTTTCAGCAAGGAGTTTGCCTATGCTACAGAAGTAGTCATTTACCTTGTCAACAGAGCTTTGTGGGGTTGTGCGTATCTCTAGTAGTTCCGCATTATTAGTTTTTTTAGGTTTGCGTTGTGTGATGTTATTAATAATGTCCCAGGTTTTTTTGGGATTTCTGTGCGCTTTAAAAAGTTGATCTCTGTCATATTTGCGTTTTTGTTTCCTAACAATGGTATAACAGTAGTTACGATACCTTTTGTATGTTATTTTTAGCACCTCGTTGCATGGGTCAAGTCTAAGTCTCATTTGCATACGATTTCTATTCAAAATACAGCGCAACAGGCCAATTGTCATCCATGGTTTTAGGATTCTATTTTTCAAAGGTATATTCAGAGTAATTGTACTGAGTGTGGCACATTTTTGTAGTATCTCAATTAGGTTTTTAGTGAGCAAGTTAGGGTTGTCTAGTTTTAATAGGTCCGAAAGGTTACTGGCTTTAAGGAGCTCAAGTCCCTTCTCCGTATTAAAAACTGTTTTTGTTTTTGAGCATCTTATTAAGTTAGTATGTTTTGAGATTTTTAATAAAGTCATGGAATGGTCAGTAATGGTCGTGCGAATAATTGCAATGGTTGCAGTTTGGTTGCCAGGTTTGAGTTTTATTATGAAATGGTCGAGACAAGTTTTGTCTCTCGTGGGTAGCGTGTGACCAGGGAGTAGACCATGCATTGCTAACATATTGAGATAGCTAAGTCTGTTTGTACGCTCGTGTGACTGTTCATTTTGATTGTATATAAGATTAATATTTATGTCTCCAGTAATTATTAAGTTTTTAGTTGATGCAAGGGTATTTAGGTGGTTATTTAGGGAGTGGATAAATTGTTCCGCGTTCGCAGTTGAAGGGGACCGATAAATCGCTAAAACTGTAAGGTCAGACGTAATATGAATCTCTAGGCAGGACGCGTGAGTTAGCATTATCTCTCTTGTTTTATCTTTGTGTGCACTTTTGATATAGGCGACCACTCCATCAGCCTTATTTAGATGGTTAGTAGTTTTGTACGAGTTATAGTTAGTTATTTGAGGTATTGGTTTATTTGTGTTCAATCTACATTCGGTTAGGATTACGAGATCAATAGCTGTTTCAAGATTGATTAAGTTTAGTTGAAGATCATCAAAATTAGAGTAGACAGATCTAATATTCTGGGAAACAATGGTAAAATCGGAGGGGGTAGGGGCTATGAGCTTCTTAAAGTCAGCGACATCGCAATCAAATACTCGTGCTATTTCAGAGTTGTCTATGTCATTCAGAATGATTTGTGTGTCATCCATTAAAATAAGATTTATAAATGTAGGATAACGTAATTATTTTCGCATTATTATTTCGTGGGTGGGTGAGGGTGTATATATGTGTCTGTGAGTGTGTAGAGGTGTGTGTGGTCTGTAAGTTTTTGATTTTTATATCCGAATTTATTGCAGGTTTGAGTGATGAAGAATGAGTGATTTGGCGCGATTGGTAAACAAAACGTAACTTATTACTTATTTTAATGATTAACTTAACTATAATTAATTTTGAGAAATTAACAAACCGTTGAAAGTTTAACAAATAAGTAAAATATTGCAAGAAAAAACGGTTACAGCGATAATTCGCTTGTAGGATGAAAACTAGTCATTTAAGCTGTAGGAGATTATGTACCTGCGACTCACTATTTATAACAATAGTAGGAGAATCATCATCCTTCTTAATATGAACTTTCCCGTAGGCTGTCCAGCAGTATTTATAATCCTTAGATTTTGCTAAGTCACGCGCCAGAAAGTGTAGTCGAGCTCCTCTTGTTGTTAACTGTTCCGAAACGTATATTGGTGTATTCTCATCTGTCTTAAAGCCGAGATGTTTCGCACATAATTTTCCATTTTGTTTTCTATTAAAGGCTTTAGTCGACTTTAAGAGGTCTGATTTCAGAATAGTCGACTTTAGCTCAACTATAATAGGGCTACTTTTCGTGTTAGACCGTTTGTTTGTAACTCGATAAATATCACTGATATCCGGTTTTGTGATATTACAGCCTACTTCTTTTGATAAACATACTGTCATTGTTATAAGGTCTTCTTTGGATTCTTTAACTGCTTTTGGGACATTTTTGATCTCAAAGTTTGACTTTCTGCCACCTCTTTGCAGGTCTTCTATTTTGTCCTCTAATATTGCGATACAGTTTCTATCTTTTTTCGATTGATCTTCGAGTCGTTCGATTTTTGTCTTCAATTCTTCATTTTGTGCGGTCAGAAAAGCCATGGAGGATTCTATGTTGCTATTCGTGGTTTTTATTTCCATTAGAGCCGGATAGATCCTTTTAATCTCTTCTTGTTGCGATGACATGAGAGACGATATTAGTTCTTTGACTTCCTCTTTGAAAGCGCGGAAGTCAGAGTCGTAGTCATAAAGATCCTCAACCGGTCTCTTGTAACGACGAGAAACAAAGTTAGGAGGTGTATTTTGATCAGGTTGATCGGAAATATTCGACTCAGAAAGGGATTTGCCACTCATTTCCTCCATTCCGAGTACCAGGAGACAATAATACAAAGAAGATATATTACCTACAGCAGGTTAGCTGTTGTACCTGTATTGCCTAGCTGGTTGGCTCAGTTATTGTTTTATAACGAACTGCGCAATCTCGACTGAGTAAAATCGGCTTATGTACAAGGAGAGGATAACTGCAAGGAGGTCAGGCGCGGGCTAACTTCCGTAAAGATAAGGTGTTGTAGCAGTGTGATGTGTAGATTTATTTACGCACACGACAGTGGTCCACTCCACACGGTAGGCTGTCCTTGACGGTCCAATGACGTGCAAATAGGCGGAGCTTTGCAATTTCTAGGGTCGTCACCGTGCGCGTGGGCAGGTAAATGAATAACTCGTACCTTGAGATTGGACGATTTACTTCGATGTACTAGGGTACCAGGAGTAGTGAAGAGGTCGGTAAGTGTTCCAACTCGTAGGTCGGACTGTGGTTCTTCCGGTTTATGCACTCCTATTTTTATGCACGATTTAACTGAGTTAGATTTAAGTTTAATAATTAAATAAAAAAGAAATACGGGTTGTGTACACGTCTACACCAGTTGGCGGTCCAAAGGGAAGGGGAACTCATGCTATTTTGGGCCAGTATATAACGTAATATACATATTTATTAGTTTGTCTATTACTTTAAATACAAGTGAATTGAATAGCGTTTTCATTTCCTGTTAACAACAAAATTGATAAGGTACGTAACATCACTGTATCGCTTTTCCGCCCGGGTCTAATCTTCAAGGCTATCGCAATCTATTTTTCTCCGAGGCGCTTTAATAGGTAGTTATCAATTTTATGACGGACTTTACCCAAGCGTCAACCATTAGCTTTAAAATTTGAGTATTTGTTTGAGTTATAAGTATCGTTGAATAATCTTTGAGCACTACCGTTTAAAACCCCTTGATCGGCATTGCCTAGACTTCAATCATTTTTAAGCAAACATAAAGTAAAAGTTTACTGTAAATCTAATTACCAAGTCGGTGAGAAACATTGCGTTATTATCACGAACGTTCTAACTTATTACGATATACGTGGTAAATTATGAAATAAAAAGTGTAAGTATTTTAAAGTTATTAAGGAGTCTAGAATTTGTGAGTGAAAGTCGGTGTAGCGTATGAAGGGACAATTAGGACTATTAAACTATTCCAAGTCGCTGATTTTAGTCCTAGGAAGCTGTGACTTTTTAGGCAAGGACACGTAATGTGACGGTCCAACGTAACATCACGCCTATATTGCACGAAGCGGTATGTAGAATATTTAATTAAAAAGTAAATAAACAAGAACAGTCACCCTTAATCACATTTCACCTATTGAATCGGTTAGGGCAAAGGATATTGACCAGCAGTTGTTAACACTTAAACTGATGTGGGTCGTCTCTATGATTGTTTCGGGCGATATTATTAAACCCAGCTTGCGTCCAAATACATGCCATGAATAAATATACCACTTGATAGCAAATATCTAAGCTATCAGACCCCTTTTCCATATATCTTATGTTTCTATCCGATCCAATAAGAGAAAGTAAAATATTTTTCTACGCCTTTTATTGTTTACCGTCCTATACGTATGTATTTGATTGAAAACTTGCGACCCGTCCCAGAGGGTCTACTTTCTTAGTCCGTCAACGAAGATTTGCTGTCCGTCCGAAAGTAGTTGATCTTTCAAAACAAGTGACAAAGTATGGCTGCTATTTGAGTTGAAAGTCCTATAAATCATATTTTTGCCAACAATATTTTGGACATTTATTTTAAGACGCAATCAGTTATTGATTCGCTGGTTTTCAGTCCTAAGCCTGTTACTCCATGGTAAAAATGGATATGAGCGTTAGGTAGGCTATAATAAGTTAGTATTAAAAAATAACGAGAAAAACATTGAGGGAAATGTTTTTATTATTTCTTAATACAAACATCAAAGCGAAAATTATATTAAATTCCACTGTACTGGATTAAGTTAAGAAGTACCTACGTTCTTGATTTTTGTCAAAGAATTTGGAACATTATAATATGGTCTCTCTATTTTTAAGATTCATAATTGATAAAAGGGAACGCTTATAAGATTACTAAGTGGTATGACTTTCACTTGATCGGTTTGTCTTGGTTTGCCTGCTCAGATTTAAAGTTGCGGCGAAAACGTCAGTGTAAAGTTAAAGGCAGGCCTGTTGGTCTAGTGGTCAGTGGCCCTGACTACTATACGCAAGGTCGTGGGTTCAATTCCCACCCAGGACAAATGTTTGCGTGATGAGCACGATCATTTGTTCTTTGTCTGGGTGTAATTTATCTATAATATGTATGTATTTAGAAATATAAATGTATGTTTATCAGTTGTCTAGTACTCATAGCACAAGCTCTGCTTAGTTTGGGACTAGATGGCGTTGTGTGAAAGTTGTGGAATATTATTATTATTAAAGTAATCCCGCGAAATTCAAATGTTCTTACGTGTTTTGCAATTTGCATATCAATATCAGGCTGTTTAATGATCTAAATATGATTGGAGGCTGCAAAAAATATCTATTTATAGAATTATAATCATAAAAATCATCAATACATAGTCTCTCTAAGTTCATATTACCCTATTGAATGACTATTTTATGAAGTCATACATTTGAGGCCTATTCAAACTCAGAAGTTGTATTGTTGATTCAAATGATTATAATTCTGCAAAGCTATATTTGACAGAGGGGCCCGTGGCTAAATAATAACAGCAGCACAGGTCGATCGATCAGGATAAGCTACGCTTGCCGCGGTTGGTCTGTGGATGGGTGACTATCTTTACATACTGAGACCCCTCTGTGCCTCGGAAAGCACGTTAAGCCGTTGGTCCCGGCTGTCATTCGTAGATCTTTGACAGTCGTTACGGGTAGTCAGAAGCCCGAAAGTCTGACAACCAGTCTTACCTAGGGGTATCGTATTACCCAGCAACTGGACTGTGGAGGGCAGATAGGCAGTCGCTCCATGTAAAATACTGGTATTCAGCTGCATCCGGTTAGACTGGAAGTCGACCCCAACATAGTTGGGAAAAGGCTAGGCAGATGATGAAAGCTATATTTGACACGGCCGCGAATCATATTTTAATCCCTCTTAGTAAGATGGTCAGAAGCTACGTAAAGACTGACAGTAAAGTAGGTTTATACTCAAAGTAAAGGCATGAGTTTGAAAATTATGAAACCAGACAACCGTTTATTAATATGTTACAAACAAACTGCTATTAGAATTATAATACATATTAATATGCCGCGATTTTGTTGTCACTGTGGCCTACCGCACTTGTGGTCTTCCAAGGCAAAACCAGCTCTTTATAGACCGATATTTCATTTTTTACCCTTTGTCGAGCATACGAGAGAGCTTTTTGTGCAGAACGCTATCATGCTATATTCGCTTCGATAGTCTTCACTCTAGCGAAGAAATGATATAGTGTAATAACCTTTATAATATAATTGTATTTCTTCCTTCGTAGGTTGCCAAAGTTCGACAGTAGTAAAGTTATTATTGGCAATATTTCGAGTTGAGAAAGTACTGCATATATGAAAAGCGAACTGTAACTGTAATTTGGAGCCATACATTGAATTAAATTTCCATAATACGGGAATGAAAAATTATTATAGGAATAACGGGTGCTTTTATTGCAAATCATGCCAACCTAATATTAACTTTAGATAATATATTTCTGCGCTGTTTCGTAGTCTCACATCATTTTAGCGTGGTGTTTATACAAAATATCTTATTCATTATCAGGTAAATATACAAGACGATGTCTGCCCACGCAACTTGAGTGGGTTGCTTAAAACAACAAAATATATTAAAATATCTACGAGTATCTATCTATCTACACTAATATTAGGTTGTCTCATAAATTATTGCCAGTTAAAAACAAATTATTATTAATATCTTTTTATTAATAAAAAATACATTTAATCAATTATATAGTCTCCCTCGTTATCAACAACAGTCAGCCATCTATTGGGCAAAATTTGAATACCCTTCTCCCAAAATGAGGCAGGCTGGGATTAAAAAAAATTTCAAGTTCAATTTTAATACTTCCAGAATTTTCGATTTTTTTTCCTAGTAAATGAAATTTAAGAGCTCGAAATAAATGAAAGTCTGAAGGCGCAAGATCCGGGCTATAACGTGGATGTGGAACAGTCAGCCATCCTAGCTCCTCCAGCTGATTATGTGTTAACTTGGCGCAATGAGGTCGTGCGTTGTCATGCAAAAGTTGGACTCCAAGTCGTTTTGGCCGCTTAATTTTTAACATCTCTGCTAGTTTATGAAACGATAACACCTACATAATGGTTTTCAAATGTAGCAAAATCTATATTTTAAATTTTGAATTTTATACTTAATTTACCATCATAATCAGCCGATGATATTCCCACTGCGGGGACACAGGCCTCCTCTCTTCGAGAAAGAGGGGGCTGTAATCTACCTTGCGTTCTCATTGCGGGTTTACAGATGGCACATGTCTTCGAAATTTTGGTTCTAGGACATGCCAGTTTCCTCACGATGTTTTCTTTCACCGTTTTTGAGAAAGTGAAAGTGAAGCACCTGTCTGGGTTCGAACCAACGACCTACAAACTCATAAGTCGGGGTCGTTACCAGTGGCCCACCACTTCTCTCAAAAAAATTAGCATGGTAACACGAAAATAAACTTTTTATACTTGATTTTAAAGGTCAGCTAGTGATACAGATGTAAGATTATATTTTCATTTAATTAAGCGTTCTTTACTTTTACTGCCTCCTAATTATTTTTTTTGTTAATTGACAGATTGCCGGGGCCTGCGCGGCCCGATCTGGGGCACGGTGTGGCGTGTTTGCCCCCACCTCATCAGCCACTGCCGCCCCATACCTCCTGTATTATACTCGGTTGGGGCAAGAAGAGGCCTACTGATGTCCACGGGACTAGAGTGCTGCATGAAGCTCAGGTTTGTTCATATCTCAGAGCATGGAGACGCCTCTGCGGTTGCTGCTGCTAAAGATGGCATTAGTGCCGATTCTCTTATTCACAAAGTAAATTAAATTTAAGTTCAGTGCATCTTTTTCTATTTCATTAAGAAACGGATAGAAGATAAATCAGTTTAGTCCTGTCAAATTTAGTTAGTTTTAGTTTAGTATGTGAACAACAGAATCGCCACCATTGACAACTTTCAATACAATTCAAACCTGTTACCGTTTACTGTGTAAAGTAAGTAAACGGTAACATGACACAAATGACGTATTCGTATAGGAACAGACGGCTTTGATTGGCGGTCTGTGATAAAAGATAAACGCATTTTTAGCACCATGAATTTCATTTACGGGTACTGCCGTCTCTAGACACTGCCGGCACGATTCCGTGCTCTGTGGTTCATATCCATGATTTACTTGAATGGAAGTCGTCTTCAAACGTCAACTTACTAATTGTGGCATGCCCGTTGATCGATGGCAGGAGCTTACTCGACACCGAGAAAGGTGGCGTACTTCAACCCACAAAGTATCTGAATGCTTTGAAAAAAATCATCTTGAAGATCGAGACAAGAAGTGCCAAATACACATACAACGATGCTGATCAGCTCTTCTGTACACGGTGTGACCGGGCTTTCAAGAACGAACGAAAGAAAAGAAAAGTAGTCTGGGTCGCTGTCACCGGATACGGTGAAGGGGATTTAGATGCTGGCAGAGACATCCCCGCGCAATAGCCGGTGTAAAATTTCGACGCGGGGGCGTTGTAAAAATTCATTGTTCCATACATTTTGAACGTGTAGGTATTCCACTTTTTTGCGAAACAGCAGATTTTTTTTTTTTTCCAAAAAAATTTGTCCAGCATTATGTGCGGAATTCACGGCTTTTAACGATTGTTGTAGCTGTTTGGCTAAAGGCGTTAGCGTCAACCGGCCGAGTGGGTAGTCGAGAGATTTAAATCCCGCACGCTGCAGCATTGACGTGTAGCCACGCGTATTTCTAGCGTAATATCTTTATATGCATAATAGATAACGGTAACATCGTACTCATATTGCTATTACTACTTTAAATATTGGGAAATGTTCGCGGGATAACATCAAATAAAAGACTTAGATTTTAAGGGATGGCTTATATACCAGACCGCTGAAAGACTGCCTGAGAGAAGCTTATACGTATATAATATATTGTATATATATATATATTATATACTTAATAAGTCCCACCTGCTACACAATTGGGCAGCATAAGACCTACCCAAATATATTTTTTTAAGAATAAAACATAATCAAGACAGAAAAAAAAAAAAAAAAAAAAGAAAATAAATCGTGTATTCCTCGAACGGGTAGGCAGAGGTCTATGGTACCTATACCCACATATTGCCACATTTTTCTAAGAAAACGGTAGTACGAGTATTCGTAGAATTATGTTTTCTTAGTCCTTATTCACCATTCTGTCCTCGTTTTATGTGTACCCCAGCAATGTCGCAAGCAATATCGTGAAACGTTAAGATCTTAATAAGCCCTACATACTGGTTCGCCACCTACATTATAATCTGTGGTTAACGAGTTACTACGGATCGCAAACTTCTCAATTGACTTGTGCAACTTGTACGGCACACAGTGATAAGAGCTTGATACACTTTGTGTTTCATGTACACAGTTTGTCTACGAGATACTCAGTTTAAACCACAAGAGGCGAATAAGACTCCGAACTTGTAAGCTCGTGTAAGTTATTTTTGTCGTCTCGCGAATATTTAAGTAAGTGCTTTAGCATTTAGTAGCTTGTTTACATTCATTAGATCGCTGAGTGATTCCTATCGGTCGGTCTAAATACTAAATACTATCAGTTTCATATTTAAAAAATATAGTATAAGACCCAATAAAGCTTTATTATAGTAGCTTTAGATATCGGTAACAGCTTCTTGGCCTCGTAAAGGACTTTTTTTATGATTTTTTTTATTTTTATTTTCTCTCTTGTTTCAATACTTAGTCTGCGTTCTTCTTGTGCGAGTCCCAATACATATTTTTCTTACTTTCTTTACTTTTTAAGGCTCAGTTTTGACTTTAACACTCAAAAGTAAAGATTTAACCCTTGTTACGCAAAAATGGAATCCTGATAAACGGAAATGAAGAAATGAATTCTGACAAATAATGTATTTGATCGTCCTAAATATAATTTTGTTGAAACCTTTTTTTGCAAGAAGGCTCAGTCAAGGCTTCTCCTAGTCCCCGGGGACTCATACACTTTTTGTCGGGATAATCTCGTATCTCACAAAAGAGTACTTACTGTTTCCATGTAGAATCTTTGTAATGTAGGTATTTTAGGTAAAGCCATTATATACAAATGTAGGTATGCTTCAAATCCCCAATTTCACGCCGGATTTATTGACCTTATCTTATTGAAACCTTCCATAACTCATCAAATGGCTTAAGTCGCATAATTATATGTACGTATGTACTATGTACACACAATATTAATTAGGTTCCTAAATCTAAATCTAAGCCGCACCTTCAGCTTCAGATATGAAGATAAGGCACTATATTAATTATGTACGATCGTGAGAGCTCATCTAAAACCAATTTTCCTTTAAATTTTCCTTCTTAACTTCGTACAAAAACGTTAATTGAAAGAGCGATTTATTAATTTATGATCAGGAACGGCAATTCTGAAAGGGCAATATTCTTATGTGAAATTGTAGGGTAAATTCTAAAGTGTTTACTGTGATTATCATGGTTGCGTCTATTGTGCTCAAGTTTTAATATATAAACTTGCTTACCTACTAAATTAAATATTTTTATCTTACTTCATCATCAGCCTGTACTTTTCCCAACAATGTTGGGGTCGACTTTTGGTCGAACCAGCTGAGTACCAGTATTTTATATGGAGCAACTGCCTATCATATGACCTCCACAACCTAGTTACTGGGTAATAAAACACCCTTTGGTAGGACTGGTTGCCAGACTTTTGGGCTTCTGACGGCTTCTGATGAAGGTGAAGGGCGGGCTTTTTGGGGGACTGTCTTTTGTAATTTTGACGTTCGAAAAGTGCTGATTCTCAGCCTAGTTTGAATAAATGAGTTTTGATTTTGATTTTCTGACGACCCGTATATAACGACTGTCAAAGAACCATGAATGACAGCCAGGACCAACGGCTTAACGTGCCTCGCGAGGCACGGAGGGGTCTTGGTATGTAAAGGTGGCCACCCATCGGCGGGCCAATCGTGGCAAACATAGCTGATGGATCGACTCGTGCGGCTCTTATTACTTAGCCACATTCATCTTAGCTACAGTCGTTTAATTCAAATGAACCATATTCGTTGATTTAACACTTCGTTGCACTCTTGTGCTCAAACTAAAAAGCACATGGTAAGTCGTCAAAATCGTGATTTGGCGTTGATTGTAATGAGAAAGATACTATGGGCTATGTAAGTAGGTATTAATAAAAGCCAGTCTCATTTCAAAGACGCAGTAATAAATAAAAAAAATATCTACATAAATATACTATCCACGTAGTATCATGTATCATGATTATTGAGTACATAATCTCTGGATAAGTATACCTCAGAAAGAAATCTATTAGGGAAAAATAGAGTTTCACGGTGACTTAGGTTATTATCGTCAACGACATAACGGCTTCTAACCACGGGCTTTCTCCGCCGTAATTTTAATATATTCATCGATAAAACCTGCCATAACTGAATCACGTAGATAGCCCTGCAGCACTTTATCTTTTTCTAGAACTTTTACAGCAGTAAGTAACTAGATTGCTCGCGTAACAAGTATTGATCACTTAAATTATGAATTTCAAACTGTATTTTTATGTCAATCAACTCAGCCTATCACCGTCACTGCTGGACATAGGACTCTCCCAGGCTGTGCCACAATACCCTTTCCTCCGTCTTCCGCAGCCAGTTTATTCCACCCACCTTCTTAAGGTCGTAGGTCCATCTAGCTGGGGAGCGGATATGTTAACCTTCTTGTAAACATTTATTTCATAGGGATGTGTAATAGAATTTTATCAGGTAACTTACTAGCAAATATTCAATCAAATAGTTACCGAAGCGAGAACTGAAATTCATAGTTATGAGAATAATTTAATATATCCGATCAACTAAGGCATTTGCATAGTTATGAAACAGCTAAAACGTCTTACCGATATTAATTAAAAAGTTTTGATCGTGATAGCTTTAACTTTGTTTTTAATTTCAGCTTTACTGAAATGACAAAGTGATTGACGAATTAAAATATTTGTACCGTAGTTAAGATGCTTTTATGTAAAGACACATGTACGTATTCATATCAATATTTTTCTACGTAAAAGAAAAATATGTAAATTCTTTACACTTTTTTTAAAGTTACTCGTAGGTAAACCCAGTCCCTTCTACTTGATAATCTTTAAACTTAATTTGAATATTAATTACCGGCAGCGAATAATACCTGTTGCGGTAATAGAAACTGGTTGGTACCGTGAATATGAACACTCCATCACTTAACGTGTTTGTTCCAGGAACTGAAAGGCTGATTATATTCACTTATCAGTCTTAAGGTTTGTATTTGAGTGTTTCCAAGAAACAAATTGAGATTCGATACGGTTAGTTCTGTCGAATTTTGATGTGGGTATTGATTTAGATTAAAAAAAACGCGCTAATCTCTGGAAATACCAGTGGGATTTGAAAAAATATTTTTGACTTTGTAAGAACTCTTTGGAAAGGTTACAGGCTATTTAAAATCACTCTACGACCCTTAGAACCTGAGCGAAAAGAACGTTAAGCTAAAACGAAGCACAGATAAAGGATATATATTTTATGTTAAAACAAGAAATTTCACGAGGACAGAAGCTAGTGTCTTTATAAAAAAAAAAACAGGTGTATAATTTTGTGATAACAAAATGCCATAGACTTTTTAAAGTTATGTTCAAGGGGTTATATTATTATTTAGAATCGGATTCTTAAAGCAATACTGCTGTGCGATTCTGTAACCATCTCACCGTGAAAACTTAGGTGAAGTGAGCGTGGAGTGAGCTGTCAGTGTCATCTCGCCTGATACTAGGGACTGACCAAGCATACATTTACAACCATAATCGAGATTTTAGTAATATTTTTATGGTAATTCTATTGATAATTTCATATAATTTCAACTCTAGTATTTTAGTGGTCAATCAGTGGTCATCAGTGGGATGACACTGACAGCTCACTCCACGCAAGTTTTCACGGTGAGATTTTTACAGAATCGACCGGCTGGTATAGTATATGCTAAGTATATGCCTCCGAAAGAGTAGGTCTTAAAATGAACATGGACGAAGGTCATGTCAAATGCCCATGTAACATCCACTCTCATGAATTTCGGAGACGCTACACTCGAAGTCGTGGACGAGTATGTTTACCTAGGACAAACTGTGCAGTTAGGTAGGTCCAACTTCGAGAAAGAGGTCAATCGTCGAATCCGACTCGGCTGGGCAGCGTTCGGGAAGCTACGCAATATCTTCTCGTCCCAGATACTGCAGTGTCTGAAGACGAAAGTCATTGTCATTGTCATTGACCTATGACAGCGAAACGTGGTCACACAATGGGCCTTATTAGAAGGCTAAAAATCTTCCAAAGGGCAATGGAGAGGGGTATGCTTGGAGGTTCCTTGCGTGATCCAATCAGAAATTAAGAGATCCGCAGGAGAACCAAGGTAACCGACATAGCCCGAAGAATTGCCAAACTTAAGTGACAGTGGGCAGGGCACATTACTTGCAGAACAGATGGCCGATGGGGCCAAAAGGTTCTGGACTGGCGACTGCGTATCGGAAGACGTGGCATTGGAAGGGCTCCCACAAGATGGACCGACGACCTTGTGAAGGCCGCAGGAACCCGTTGGACGCGAGAAGCACAAAACCGGTCGAAGTGGAGGTGCTTTGGGGAGGCTTTTTTCCAGCAGTGGACGTCTTTCGGCTGATATGCTGATGATGATATGCTAAGCTGTGGGACCTAAAGCTAGTAATAGATCTCCATTGTTCATTCTCCTGGCCATGCAGTTCCTGCCTTAAACCATCTTTAATTCAGGCGATGAGATCATCGTCTCAGCGTGTCCTAACTGCGAAGCCGCCCTACCTCTCATACATAAGTTCATAAGATGATAATTATTATTATTATAGTCCTCTTTACGTCCAGGTGTCGACGATACAGCAAGGCGTGTGCCGACGTTCGTATTGGCAGTACGCCATTACTGATGACATGGTTTGCGCGGGGCGAGGACGAAGAGACTCCTGCGCCGGCGACTCAGGTGGCCCGCTGCTATGCAGGGATCGCACCATGAGATATTTCTTACAGGTAAAAGCTTCTAATTACGGGTGTAAAAATACGCTTAACCCTTCGTATGCCGGAACGCAGGTCTGCGCTCCAATTTTTAAAAGCTTCAAACATAGATCTGCGCGGTTTAAACTTTACTCAAAAATACAATTTTATTAGTTTTTTCGAGAAAACAAACAAATTAATGTAAATATGTAAGTGCTTTTTGGCAAAAGTAATAAAATCGCGCAGATCGTTCCGAATTTGGAGCGCAGACCTGCGTTCCGGCCGGCATATGAAAGGTTAATGAAGCCTAGAGTCTAGGGTGGTCCTTATTCCTAAGAAAAAAAAATGTTTTCTTTAATTTCGCGGGGCACCACACAACACAAATTACTAGAAAACATTATAAATAAATTAAATTAAATGAAAAAGATAAAAACCAAATTAGAGGACACCAAATCAAATAAAATGAAATCAATCTAAATCAAATTAATATAAACAAAAGAAATTAACTTAAAATAAATCAAAATAACTCGACTAAAATCAAATCAAATTAAAAACTAATAATCAAAACAATAACATAAAAATAAATTAAAATTAATAAAGTAAATTACAAATTTCGGACCCATATGATGACCATTTGGTTATACATACACACAACTTATAAACTAGTGTTAGTACTTACATAACAACACAAACTATTCATTAACACGCCACAGTGGCATGTAGGCGCATCCAATGTCCCAGTATGGGGCTGTCCCACCTATCAGCTATAGTTTTCAGGATGTTGTTGGGACTGACGCGCACCCTGCGCATAATGGAAGCGCAACGCTTGCGTATGATAGCGTGAAAGCCATCAATTCTCGCCTCCGCAAACATGCCGGAAGCACTGCAGTAGCGCGGCAACCCCATCAACACCCTGAAGGCATTATTGTATTGTACGCGCAGGGCGCTGTATGCCCTCTGCGTGTAGTTGACCCACAGACTGCATGTATAGAACGACTGACAGTACGCTGTAAATAGTGTAGCCTTTACTTCAGTCGAGCATTTCGCAAATCTGCGAGCCAACATATTGCAGCGGACAGCCAACGCCCTGCGCTCACGCTCAATGTCTAGATTGTCTTTTAGGTCTTCGGAAACCCAGTGGCCCAGATACTTGAAAGAAGTAACTTGCTTTAAGGAACTTCCGCAAAGTTTCAACTGCGTTTCAATCGGGTAAGTTTTAGTTCCTGCCTTGAAGACTAGTACCTCACTTTTCTTAACATTGTATCTGAGCCCATGAGTCTCCGCGTACCTCTCACATATCGTAAGCAGGCCTATCATTGCGTTAATCGAAGGGCTCAGCAACACCATATCATCAGCGTAACTAATATTGTTGACGCATACTCCGTCTACATAACAACCCTGATAGGTGTTGCTGAGCTCGGCGATCAACCGGTTTATGTACAGACTGAAGAGGCGAGGGGAGGTCAGGCCGCCCTGCCTCACCCCGCACTCCAGCCTATACTCATCCGATAACGAGCCTGCCCACCTAACACAATTTGTCTGATTGTTATACCAAAACCGTAGAATTGATATAACTTCTCTATCCACTGAAGTATCATTCAATAGTTTGTGCCACAGCAATTCGTACGACACCAGATCAAACGCTTTGGAGAGGTCTAGGAAACACGCATTAACAGGCGTTTTCCTAGACGTATAATACTGGACAGTGTGCTTGAGAGACAGTATGGCACTCTCTGTGGATAGACCAGGTCTGAACCCAAACTGCGCATCATGCAGTTCGATGCGGGTCGCCATATGCCTATCCAGCAAACTGTCCAGCACCTTGGCAATGACAGTAGCCAGGGATATGGGCCTATAGTTCGAGAGATCTGATGTGTCCCCAGTCTTATCCTTTACAATAGGTACAACCACTGTTTTCATTAAGTCACTAGGCAGGTGAGCGTGGCTTAGACAGAGTGAGAAGAACATCGCCAGCACCCTAGGCAGGTGAACTCCTGCATGGCGCAGGTGCTCGATACTGAGGTAGTCATGCCCTGGTGACTTGCCCCTAATCATACTATTAATAACAGTAGAAACATCTTTTGCTGAGAACCTGACATTTAACTCCTTCAAACAATCCTCAGCCTCGACCACCTGCGATGCGGAGCCAAGAGGAGAATCCGCTTTAAAATGTTTCACAAACAAGTTTGCCACCGCAGTAGGCTCATGTTGCCCCGCCACGCTCACGGGGACGCCCGGCCTCGGATTTAGTCTATTCGTATTTTTCCAGAACCTTGAAAAATCTTTAGATTTATGATTTTCAGCTATGATGTCCATTTTAATTTTATTTTGATTGTTCTGACACCATCTTAACCTTGATTTAAAGACTTTTCTCGTGTTGTACATATGTTCATACACAGAACCAGAAGTCGGTTTACGAGACATACTCCATACTTCAAAAGCAAGCCGGGCGTCCGCGTGAGCCTGCTTAACATGCCTATTCCAACCGACAACACGTTTGTTCTTTCTACCTATATCCTTGTTTCTACCCCCTCCCGCATCCACATTACTGGGACCTTGGGCAGCCTCTGTAAGTATACATACAATGTTTTTATACATATTGTCCAATATGACTTTGTGATTGGAATTCTCACAACACCCGTTAGCACATTCTCTAAATTCCAATGGAAAATCGATTTCCCTTAACATTGCATGACATATTTCTTTGTATTGACTTATTTGACTAGCATTCCGTTCACCCCATATCGCAAAGTTTTTACTCAGATTAGGTGTCACAATCGTAGGTCTTATCATATTAAAATTACACTGTAATTGTATAGGCATGTGATCCGACCAATACGTATCATACAGCACAGTTGCACTAACGAGCAGACGCCTCGCGGCCTCGGTCACTACACAGTGGTCGAGCCAGCGGTGGCAACCATGCGCGTCACTCACGAAAGTGTACGTACCCTGCGGCAGTAAGTCCAGGTCCGCACAGGTCCAACACTGCTCCTCACAGAAGCTTAGCAGTTCACTACTGAATAGCTCGCCCGGATGAGCGTTAAAATCACCTAGTATGATCACTGATTGCACATTATTACTTTCTACTATCGCACTAATTTCGCTAAGACAATCTGTAAACACAGTTACGTTATCGTTTGAGTCCGTAGGCATATACACCGAGAAAATTATTATGGAGCGATCCTGCGACACTATCTTAATAGCTACAAGGCGAACGTTGTTACAACTAACTACCGTGACAGATGGAAATAGGCTCTTCCTCCACAACAAAGCCACTCCTCCATAAGGCCTTCCACGTAGCACTCCCGCTGAGGTGTCGACTGCCGAATTGCCAGTAAAAGCGAAATCATCATCTATTTGTCCAAGAAAGGCGATATCATGTGGCAAAAGCCAAGTTTCTTGCAACGCGATAACGTCAGCCGCTACACACAGACGCCTCACACAGTCAACAGATCTTTTAATACATTTACAATTGAATGTTATTAGGGTCGTATTATCCATTTAAATTGTGTGTAAGATTCATTCTCAGAGTATTTTCTCTGTCTGTTTTCTTTTTAGTGAAGTCAATAAATTTACGATATGATATACCTTCAGGCCAAAAATCATCACTCATCAATATATGATACTTATGTTTTGGTACAGAAATCTTGTATGCATTATAACTTTTGGGCATCTTCATTATCATTTTCTCAATATCCACACATATTTTGGCTTTTTCGTTAACATATTCTGTGATGTCACTCTGTGTCACCTGTTTATCCACATTAGAAATATACAAGACGATTTTTTCATCTACAGCCTTAAATTTGCCTGTGGGTTCTATAACTGCTTTTCCAATTTGTCCCACAAAGCGATTTCTCGTTTTCTTTTTCTGGTTTTGTACCAAGGTCCACTCCCCTTCACTTACAATTTGAGCAACCGTTTTAGGTTGAGAAGTCGATGGGATGACCTCCGCGGCCGTGTGTCCCGGGCTCCTCGCAATGTTGTTTTTATCAATTTTTTGCGATGACTCTGTGTTTTTGACGATGCACAGCTGTGAGCCTAAACCGGTATTGCACTCTTTTCGATAATGCTCATTAGTCTTGGTGCTATTCATGTTCTGATCAGCTAATATTGACGAGCTATAGTGGGTAGGCGATAAAAAAGTTTCACTTTTAGAACTTTGATCTGATGTATGTTTGCTAGTAATAGGAACATGTTGCAATCCCATCGGCCCGCTATCATAATCACAACTGTCCATCATATGAGTTCCAGCTCCTCGCTTTGTGTTTACATACGAATAACATGGGCTTTTATTACTAGTCAACTTTTTCAAATCTGCTATGTCACGCTTGATCGGTTCAAGTTGAGTAGCAGATGCATATTGCGATTTAATTTCTTCAATTTCACTTCTCATCTTTGTTAAATCCTTAAGCAGTTTTGTCACGTCCACATGATCAAATAGTATGGGTGGTAATTTTTGCAAATCTTTTGCAACGAAAACTGGCCGGTCATTAGGATGGGTTACTTGTAATAAGCTAATGATATCCTCGATCTCACGTATCTTTTTTCCATCTTTCTTCCTTGTAATCTTACGTTTGGAACTTGTTGTTATCGCATCAAATAGAAGGTTTTTTGCTTCTACAATATCACTATCCGAGAAAGCACTAATACATATCCGACTTAGGCTTTCTTCGTCCATTATGTCCAGTTTATTACACACGAAAGCTAACACTTCGTTAATAACGACATTGCAGCTCGCACATTTCACTACGTTAGAGGAACTCATCCTGCACTTAATTAGACACGCATGTCACGTCCGATCGGTAACGCGCGCGACACTGGTCTATTATATACCATAAGAAAGTATTTCAGTATTTTTTTTGAATTTTTTAAATGACATTTAGAGGTCGCTACCAAGGTTTGAATTTTAAATAAAAACTCGAATTTTTTCTTGTTTTCTTTATTTTTTTTTAGATTCTGCCATTCTTTGAATAGTTTTTCAATTTTACTGATGACATGTTTTTTTAATTGAATTGGTATACTAGCTTTTTCCCACAAATTTATAACTCCGCAAGCCGTCAAAGTCGCAGATTCACGTATGCTTTTCTGTTCTTCATTTTTGTAGTAAAAAAAAAAAACACAAAACTTCACCGATGGATGGCAACGTTGATTGGTTTAATTCGGATAATAATTGTCCAATAAGCCAAACTTTACTTTGATTTCTAGTAGCTTTACTGAGTCCGCTACTTGTAGACGCCATTGCAAGTTGAAACACGTTAATATGATTTTTACAAATAAAACACGTACGCTCTCGTTAATGACGTATTAGACCTGAAGTGTAGTAAGAAGTGAAGTAAGACGTACAATTTGAAACATAATTACGCATGCGCACAAACCAATTTTTAACGTATTATGATGTTAGTGCGCACGCGTACGTCTTATCTTTTTGATTGTGTGAACGGTCTAAATCTCGACGCGTCGGTACAGAAGAGAGGTCGAGAGGAGGAAGGGATCAAAAGCGATTGTCTATGCGAGTTTTACTTGCACGGAAAATATGATATAAACACCTAAATGAAACATTAATGAAACCATCATTTAAGATGTTTTTCAATGCTTTTTGTAAAAATTTTGACAGCTGGTAGCGACCCCTAAATCTTAACAAAAAAAAAACAAAAAATACTTATTTCATATTTAGAAGTATATAATCAAATGAGAAAGTGCCCCGGGGATAATTTAAGAGTCGAAAAATAAGGACCACCCTACTAGAGTCATTTGTACCTACTGTGATATTTTTTGTATTAGACCATACCTGAGATTCTTCTGGTTACGGAGATATTGAAAGTCTAACTTCCAATTGATATTCACTTTTTTTCAATAAACAAGCTTTAAATGTTATAATTTAACTTAAAATACACCCACAACTCCTGTACCGTTACATGCATACACATTCGAACAATTTATTTCTTTCCGTTATATTGCGCGCTGCCTTAAACAGCAAAATTGTTTTTTTTTAATTATTTTTTTTTTGTTACTCCCTATATACTTCTATACTAATATTATACTATAAAGATGATAAGTTGTTTTTGTGTTTGTATGTTAGTAAATGGTTATATATAAATACTTATCCCATTACGAATTTTATTGTACTGTTAGAAAAATACACTTTTATTGAGTAAAATAAGTTAATTATTGTAAGCTGACGAAACAGTTATATCGGTTTACATGTTATGCCAATAATAATGTAATCAAGCCAACGTTTCTTGTTACGATAATCGAGAAAGTTAAAACGCGACTATACCAATAAACATTATGAGCATCCTATTTTCATTGAAATTGACGTAAAATAGTCTCAAAGAGGAAACCCTTTGACAAATATGTATAAAAGGGAGCTAAAGGTTCCTCATAATATTTAAGTTTTATGATAACCTTGTGGATTCTAAGTACAAAAAAGGTCTCAAATGTTTGATGAAAAACGGGCGTCAACCCTTTTACAAATGTGATCAAATTTTATATTGAAAAAGGAATCCATAGCTCATCTTCTCACAAGAAACAATCACAGAATCTAATAGAATAGAATCGAATAGAATCGAATCTAGAATTACGCTAGTGAAACTTTCTTCTCTACCCTGAATAAAAAAATAAAAGCTTTAATGAACAAAAAGAGTCCCACAAAAAGAAATGAACTTCGAACAAAGATGACTAGAAAATTAAGAAATTAGCGGTAGCCGCCCTGTAATCACGGCCGACCCTTTAATAAGAACTGTTAATAAACTGGAGAAATAAAAGACTACGGGAAATAAAGAATAAACTATTAAATATTCAAGAGGCAAATACGACGAAAAATCAGGGGTGTTAACAATGTTCCTGACACATTTTAAGCTTACTTGACTTTGCGCCACGAATGGGCTTTTGTGTGATTTCCAATCTAGATAACGACATCTCTGTATTTTTCGAGTGAGGCCGGCAGAGGCACATATATTTGACATAAATCATGTAATGGTATTGCCAATAATCGGCACAAATTCAAGTTCAGCCGGTCGATTCTGTACAAATCTCACCGATAAAACTTGCGTGGAGTGAGCTGTCAGTGTCATCCCACTGATGCTAGGGATTGACCAAACATAAATTTATAATCATAATCGAGATTTTAATAATATTTTTTATGCTAATTCTATTGATAATATTATATAATTATATTCAAAGCTAGTATTATAGCTGTCAAAACATTGCTATTTTAAGGGGGTTTTAAAATAAAATAACAAAACAAAAAAAAGAATCACCAACAACAACAACAACAACTGAAACAGAAACTTAGAATCTCAATGATGTTTTTTTTTTTAATTTTTTCCTAGACTGTAGACCCGATTTACGAAATTTCGTGAATTGGGTGAAGTGATCACGCCACAGAAACTACGTGGGATTAAATTATATGGTCCGTCAGCCAGGCACCCACAAAATAGTAAGGTTTTGACAGCTCAAATACTAGCTTTGAAATTATATGAAATGATCAATAGAATTAGCATAGAAAGTATTGGGTATTAAAAACTCGATTATGATTTTAAATGCATGCTTGGCCAATCCCTAGTATCAGGTAGGATGACATTGACAGCTCACTCCACGCTCACTTCACCTAAGTTCTCACGATGAGATGGTTACAGAATCGCACTGGGACTGTTTATGAGAAACATCTAAGGAAAACCCCGGTATCGCACCCCTAAGCTCGGCGCTTGCGACCTCAAGGCGAACGTGACTTGTAAAAACCCCAAGCGCAAATGCTCAGATTTTTTCAAATATTCGTTTGTTTGCTTTCTGTCACGTCCCTTAATTGCTAGCACGTTCATACGTCGTTATCTAAGTAGCAAACCATTTTATTTCCGGGCTTAGTACTTATTCATTTATATTTATTCGACCCGTATTTAATCTCGCAATACGTAATTTTCATCCTTTATTAACAGTCTCAAGAAAATATCTACATTATCTCGGTCACGTTCTTCTTCAATAAGTTGTAGAAGATATGAGTACCTAATAGTTTATTTAAATGGTTCTGTAGAGGCTGTAACCGGACATGGCTGTAGCATGCAACCTCCGCGAGTCCGATATAATTAAGTAGATGGCACAAATACGAGACAAACATTGATTACATTCGTCAAACTTTTGTTCAATTTAGTCATCCTGGTACTAAAAGCTCGCAGAGAGCTTAGAGTATTTACCTACATTGCTTCTGATTACGACATGAAAGCACAATATTATTAAAAATTCCATATGAATAAATGTTCTTTAATAATTAAATGGTTTGCGGGTTTCTTTATCGCTTGTGGTCTCATAGCAAACACAATTAAATACTCAGGTAAATGTTTTTATGTAAAATAAATGGCTCTTGAATCCAGGATACAGGGTTATCGCTTTAATGTAGAAATAATAAGGAAGATTTCATTACTATTTAAGACGTAGGTTCACAATGAAATGGACAATTATAATGGAAAGGCCCTGATGCCTTTGATTAGTCTTATGGTGTAGTTAATTTCTTGTCAAACTGCTAAATAGGATTTTTGTCCTGCTGCTTGCTTGAACCTTCTAAACGCTTACAAAAACAGGAAATTTTCCGGAAAATATAAAATAGATCAAATAATAGCCTTGTGAAATTCACCCAAGTATGTGCTCCAATATAAACATTGCTTTCGGCAGATTTCGCGAGGCTTCCATTTCACACATCCGCATCAGGCGCAACGTTTGTCAACAAGCAGTTGAGAGCAAATTCTTAACATATTAAAATGGTTTTTGTGTGATATTTTAGAATTTAAAACTCCTGAATAAAACTTTGAAAATTATTATGGTCGTGCACAGAAGGAAACGAATTTTAAAAACTTTTTGATAAAGATGAAAGTCTTTTTACCCACAATTATTTGAACATCTCGTTTAGCTTGCTATTCATCTCGGCACAAATTATATAGCACTAAAGAAAAGGACGCTTTACCATCCCGTTTCAGTAAAGTTGTTTTCGATTAACCCGTTTTGTATTCCTCCAATGGGTAGAGATTAAAAAACCGAAGGAGTCACGTTACGTCCGCTACGCGTTGCGTACGTTTATGGCCTTCAAGAATACAATAGGGCCATGAATGGACTTCACGCGTAGCGGACGTAACGCGACTCCGTCGATTGATCGTAAGAGTCCTTGTGCGGATACAATCCTGGCTGTAGCATACATATAAACGAAGCTTCATTACGCCAAGAGAACGATGAATGGATTGTGTGAAAGATTATATGACTTGAAAGGGGGTGATTAAAGAGATGACGGCTAGTAGATGTATGAAGGAAGAAGACGTGCTGCGCCCAGCACCAATACATTGGGATAACCGCAGGCTGCGCAGGATGATGATGACGATTCAGATGAGGTCGAAAGAAAAGTCCAATGTTATTATTTTAACTGCCTGTATATTTTCCTTGAATTCCTTGAACTGATTGTTAAAATTTTATGAACAATAAGAGCGATGATACAATAGAATCAAGAAAATGTTAACTAAGCCCTTTTTGAAGCTTCTGACGTTTCATAAGTGCCATGATGGTTTATGTGAAATAAAATATTTTGAATTTTAAAGGAAAACATCAAAAGTTATGGTTACTGTTTTTATACCAGATTTTCCAAATGAAAGAATGAGGGTACCTACTTATGTAAATTTATTAAGAAATTCATATTTTTACGATGAAATGAGCAACCCTGCGTGAAATTCCGGCGTTACTTCCGTGAAATAAATAGAAACGTGCGCTTTCATAGAAAATGTTGTACCATTCAAAACGAGTAGCTACCGGTGACTACTTCGCATACGCTGCTAATTTAAAACTCCTTTTTAGTAGGTCTTTTTTATATCCAATTATCCGCCCCAGCCGGTCGATTCTGTAAAAATCTCACCGTGAAATCATAAGTGAAGTGAACAGTGTCAATAGTGTTAGTCCCTAACGACAGCTCACTTCCACTTCTCTTCTGTGACTCCACAAGACAGATTCGAGGACACACCTCGAATATGTCTTCTGGAGTCAGGAATATTTTTTTTTAATTATTCGTATTATTTTTAATAAAAACCGGCCAAGTACGTGTCGGTCCACGCACAATAAGGGTTTACGTAGTTGGAATGAATTTATCCCAAGAATAAACTTAACATTGTGGTGGAAAATCATGTTCTCATACATAGCAACTGCAAATGTAAGTTGGTCAACTATTACTCGTAAACATGTAAAGCCTACTTAGCTGTGATAGTTGTCCACAAACATTAAGCTGTCATGGGGACATTTGACTCTGACAAAAAACAGCACTTTAAAGATTAATATTTGACAAACGGATGCCTGAATCGCAACCGCAATATTTTTACATTACGTGTACAGGAGGTACCCTAAATTTTTTGTTTCATGGTTTTATTTGTCACTTTCACTTTGTCGGCGTGATTAGCATGTATATCTGTGCCAAATTATAGCTTTGTAGTACTAAGACTCTCTGAGCTAAGCTGCGGATAGGCGGACGGACGGACAGACGGACATGGCGAAATTATAAGGGTTCCTTGGTGACTACGGAACCCTAAAAAATGCTCTTTTGTAATAATGTAGACTGTTAATGAATACATGCCATGAGTTCCGTTGGTCTCGTGGTTGCCAGCGGCACTGCTGAGAGAGCGACCCTGGCGGCCCGGGTTCGATTCCCGGATCGGCTATTAGGTTCTCCGTTAGGAATTTCACAGTTGCAGCTCGAGTTTGAAAGTTGGTGGTGGTTTTACACCAACCCCGTACTTCGAATAGTACGTAAAGCCGTTTGTCCTGCGCCTGTGGCTGTCCAATATAACTATCTCCAGCGTACTTGGCTAATCTCCGTTGAAATCAACTGCCGAGACCCAAATTTGGTTGGGAGGATTATTCTTGTTCATGAATAAATAAACAATGATTGCGCAACCTTATTGGCATGATTTATGACCCCCGGTAGGGTATCGACCACGGTTATCGTGTGTCAATAACAAATGCTCCCGTCCTAAAACCCACTGGGAGCTTACATAAAACCCCCTTTTAAAAGGTTCCTTCAATCACAATAAAATGGACGTGACATTTTACAATTTGACGAGAAAGCAACAAGCTTATCGAACATTAAAGAGGGATATTTTTTGAGGATTCCGAATTAAATGGCCCAGAGCCGTAAACCTAACGAGGATAATGTTCTTTGTAATTTGCATTTATGTGAGCACGTTTAAGGTATAACTGACATTTTTATTTTTGTATTCGCCTGGACTGCTTTATTTCTGCTGTGAAAAGGAAGTTGGCAAAATTCATTTCTTGGTCTTGTCTTAACGTAGCGACACAAACCTGCCGAAAATTACGCGACGGAATTTCCGCTTGTTTATGTTTTCTAAGAAAATTACGCGACTTAATTTTCGTCTGATGTGTCATAGGTAATTTTAAAACTATTGCAGGCGTAAATTTTTAGTGTTATCAGAGATTCTGGCCTGAAAGAAAAACGGGAAAAAAAATAAGACCGATAATATACAACGTGTAACGTTAAATGCGCAAAACCTGAAAGTGGTTTGATCAGAATAACGAGCAGAATTAATTGAACCACTTTTTAATATAGGTCACATTTTTCAAAAAATCTTCATTTAAAACGTTGCCGTGTCTATTTATTAATAGCTAAAGCAAGCCAATGTCAGCGCTGCGCAGCGGCCCGGTGACGACTCCTCGCTCGATAAAGCGTTGTCGCAGACGCAAGAAACGATCAGAATGGCCAGTAAAACTAAAACAGCACATAAAACCTTTATAATTTTTTTAATGACTTATTTTCTCTCTGAAATAAGTCAATTGAATTAAAAATCAGTTGGGGTGTCTGAGGTTTTGCGCATTTAACGTTACACGTTCTATAAAAAAAAATACATATATTTTTAACCGACTTCAAAAAGGAGGAGGTTATCAATTCGGATGTTTTCGTCAGATAGTTTTCGTGTTCCTTCGATGTGAGTGTGTGATTCCCATATTTGTGCTGCCGGCTACGCCATCTTGACGACAGATAATAATAGAAGAATCATGAAATCAGATAATATTGCCGAACTGTTCATTACCTATATTTATGCTTATGACTGTACCTACTCTATGAATATGACCCTTCTGATTTACACCTGTTGAATTCTAAAGAGACCAGGAAATATAGTTGATTTATATGTGCATATTAACAGCTGGGGTTCGGTTGTGAATTCCATGTTACGACTGTGACGTCATGACAAATAATTGTACAGTCAGCTTTAGATTGATGTTAGAGTCTAGGGGAACAGATGGACAAGGTTCTCTTAAATATAATGTATTGTTGTATCCCGAACAGCCGGTCGATTCTGTTAGAATCTCACCGTGAGAAGTTAGGTGAAGTGAGCTGTCATTCCATCTGATGCTAGAGATTGACACTAATGACTGCTCACTTTAAGCTCACTTCACCCGAGTTATCACGGTGAGATTTTTACAGAATAGCACTACTGGTCTTTGCAACACAGTTTCCATAACAGTTATAATCTTTGCGATAAAACTATTCAATGGTATCCTCGTACAGAAATTCTATTTCAAAACGTTCTACAAACAACAAGTAGTTCTTTGTGGGGGGAGTAAAAACCTAATTTTGATAATTCAATATAGTCAACTAGGGAAGCATAAAATGTTTCATCATCATCATCATTTCAGCCAAAAGACGTCCACTGCTGATAATAGGCCCCCAAGCACCTCCACTTCGACCGGTTTTGTGCTTCTCGCATCCAACGGGTTCCTGGTAAAATGTTTACTGTAGGTAATTTCAATCATGTTAATAACGTGTACCATTTTGCATTGACAGGGGATTACGAGTTTCGGCGACGGTTGCGGCAAGCGTGGCAAGTACGGAATTTACACTCGCACGGCGGGTTATGTGTCGTGGATGCGTGACGTCATGAGCAACAAGTATTTTGATTGAAACCGCAAAAGGTGTGACGAGAGCTTTCACCTCGAGGGTATAAACCTGTGGTTTTGCCCATTCGTGATACGCGTTACCTTAAAAGGGGATTTCTGTATTACTACTAACACTTTGTGATCGATATTACAGTAAGTGTCCCTGTTTCATTACAACGGAATATACACTACATATTCACCAGAAAAGTAAAAAAACTGAGTAAAATCATTTTAACGAGATAACTGCACGACATAAAACAGCCTTTCGTAATTTTTAAGTAGGTACTTATGTATTAAGTATAACGTGTGCGTATAAAATATGTGTAAAATCTAGTGAAATCCATTCATATTTTGTAAAGGAGCCTGTCAAATATTTATTATTAATTATCTGTCTTCTAACTGGGCGGGTTTTATTCTGTAGTAGCCTGAAATATGTTTGAATAACATGAGGGCGGATTGGAAAATTTACATAAAAGTATATTCATTATTTTGCATGTTATTCATGCCACGTTAATACATGCGAAGAACGTGTCGTGTTTATAAAAATATTACATACACATTACTTTCATGTAAAAATTCAGATTATTTGAACGAGAAATACTTCTTTTCTTATTTTCCTTTTCACGCGTGTATGAGCTTATTATGTGCAGCTGTGCTGAAAAGATTAGCCCAGTCAGCGGTCGACCTTCGTGGAAGCTTTAATAAATCTCGAACATTACGTACTTACTTAGGTACTACCAATTCTTTTATGTTAATGTTTACATATTTAAACTTTTTGCCATCGATACGCTAAGAAGAAGAAGATGTTAAGGATTTACAACAGCTAATGGCCGATTCCTACAATTTATGGATCATTATTGGTTTAAATTAAGACTCCTGTATCTTTTCCAATAATGAAGCAACGACTTCATAGCTTTGCATAATAGAGAAGTAGCTATCACAGCTAAAATGAGCTTGCGAATCTATTTATATGCCCAGTTAGGTAAAATAAAGAATCGTTTTGTTTAATAAAAAATTCTAGAGTATTTTTTATGAAACAAAACGATTCTTTCTTGTTTATAGGAACCGAGCATTAAGCATGTTGTCTCTAGAATAAAATCAACAACCGCGCTCTTCTGCCTAATCATGCTGAAGATTTTCTTTTTATTAAGTCTGTCAGCATCAGCTCTGTAAAGTATGTCTTTAACAGTCAGGGGAGCTGACGGAAATGTCTTTTCGATCATTATGTCAGTATTCCGTACCCGCAACTTAAACTGAAATGTAATTTTATCGTTATTAGAATTGATTTGAGTATCAAAAGCCACCTCATATCTCTCTCATTTCATTTGTCGAACGATTATGCTATCGAGTTAAAATTTTTATGAGTACTTTGAAAAGTAATTTATGGAAAAAGTGAAAAATGAGAACTGATTGAACTCTCTGATGTTATGGTAACCATAACAATAGTGATCGTTACGAAATACCCAGACTTTTTTAATATTACACAAAATTACATTGCTTACATTAACCTGAGTTTGTAAACAATTTACAGCACCGTTTACATAAGTTCTTAAGAAGTTTGCAAAAGAAGAAGAATAATTTAATTATTCATGTTTCTCTTTTTCACATAATATGTAAATACAAGATTAATTTAAATTTTGTTCACCATTTTATTAGAATTTAAAATCACATTATGAGTTGAGCACTTTGTGAAACTTTTGTTTTGAACATTGTATTTTGTTTTAATCTAAGTAAATATTAGGTAAAATGATAAATAAAGTCTCTCTAAGTTTTGTATAGCGTTGTTTGATTTACTATCTTCTAGAATATAGTCTGGCACCGAAATGTTATGATGTTATCAGCTGTAAGGTACTTACGAAAGTCGCGACAGAGTTCAATAGTCTGCGTTAGTGCAAAAACCTTCTTGATATATCTTACATAAATATGGTTCGATGTCCTTTCGTTCAGGCTAGAATAGATAATGGTAAAGATTTGGGATGTATCTCAAATTCTTAGTATCTTTTACCTTTCAAGTTCACAAAGGAGTAATGTTTAAAATTTTTACTAGTTATTCAGGTTACTTATTACAATAATGTTTGGATTTCAAGTTTGTGTTCTAATTGTATTTTGTTGGAATAAGTAGTCTACTGTTGTAAATGTCGTCTACTGCCTAATTCACCACTTATAAAGTCCTGCTCAGGTAAATTAAACAGTTTCTTTGCAAAATAATGTAATACTTATTACAAAAACACCAACAGGTAAGTAAAACAATACTAAAAAGACAATTACGAAAACAATAATAATAGAGGTAAAATTACAAAAAAAAAAAAACGAAGACTATTTAAAATAAGAAATACAATACTAAAAATAAAATCATATCAAAATTAGATGTCGAGCGTGTATGTGTCCACGTCTTCGTTCTCTCGAGCGACGTCCAGTATCCACGGGACAAGACGCCAAGTACCTGTGTACTGGGCACACTGAACACCCCAAGGTCGCCTTTCCTCCTGTAAATCAAGCTAAGTCATTTTTATAGCTGAAATAATTGTAGCCATTTTGATAGCCAAATTAATTCAAACTAAAATCCCTGAAAACATGCGTGACTGATCTGCACTATAATTGTGTAGAAGGACACTTTCAATCACAATCCGAGATATTTAAAAAGCATAAGGTGAACGCAGATGAAGTCGTCAATGACCCAGAAGTCATCAAATTGTCTAAAAACTTAAATATCTTTTTCTACTAAACATTTAACTGGCCGATTTTTATGGCAACATATTTTTGGTAACATATTGCACAATTAAAATAATAACACTGAGTTTTAACTCTACGGTAAGCTCTTTTAAATCTACAGTAAGTCGGATTGTTTGATGACTTAGTTAATTTACTAATCATATAACTTGCAGTTTGGAACACACTTTTGTCATAAAAGTATTTTTTTTCGAGCGTGACATCTATTGGTACCTAAAACAATCCTACTTGACCCGAGACTCGTCACTTTACGTACTATTTTCACACGCTCAATAGCTACCTCTAAACTCGTCATATTGTTAATATTTTTTGGTTTAATGCCACAAAATGCTTATAATAACTATTATCGGGACAGTTACATAGTTGTTAACTATCCTGAACAAACTTATACAAGTTTTGGGCTACATTTGACGATAAAATTGGGTTTCTCTGAAGCTGTTTTCGCTTCGCTCACTCATTGCGTGAGTAAGCTCGCTCTGCTCAGTCGTCGCGTCATTAGGCTCGTTTCTCTAGCTCGCCATGAAACCGTGTTCGCGCTTCACTTGTGATAGAGCTCGCTTCAGTCGTTCATGTGTAAGTGCGTTCGGCTCACTAGTGTCGAAGATGGGCTCGCTTCGCTTGCTGGTTTAAGAAGCTGTTAAGACTAGCCAGAGAAGCGATCCCGTCTTCTGATTAAGCGCGCTCTTCTCATTCGTGTCTAGAAAAGGCTCGTTTCGCTCGCTGTATCGTAAGCGCGCTCCGCTCTCTCGGCTCGTAAAAAGTATTCCCAGCTCTAACCTAAACTGCCTTTATTACTGAGGGAGGTATAATAATGAGTTGTAATAATCCCTGGCTAATTGATGCTAGTTTTTCAACATTAACTCACTCAGATCGAGCGCAGATGTTACAGATCCAATCAAATCGTCACCTATATAGAGGTGTCTTCTTACTAAGTCTTGTGTTGTTGAAACTTCCTAATGTTCTCGTAATCTTCACACATAGGTACTTGCACGATGGCACTGTGCCGCCGATTAGTAACATGACGATTGTCGGTGATTTTTTTTAAGTTTTCAAAAATTACCCTAGCCTTTGAATTCGCTCATAAGTAGATTGATTAAGCTAATTGTGTTTCATATGATTTAAAACTTTCTTCGGTTGGCTTTTTATAACTTCGATCAGATTTACAGTCATTAGGAGCGAAAGTCTTTTTTAGGCTTTTTTTAAAAAAAAACTGCCGTTATCATTGTATTTGCTCGACACTGGACTTAGTAGGCATTCCGCAATTGCAATTGTAAATTTATTTTGATTATTTACCATGGAATTGATCACTAGGCATGGGACATTTCACAAGACAAAAGAGTAATTATACTGAGAAATCCAAGGAATGGAATTAATTTTACGCGTTGAATACTTGTAATGACAGCTCATGAAAATTGTTGAAGGAAATTGCAAATTAAGCTTTAGAGCCGTGAGAACTGGTTTAAAGTTATTTATAATAACCATTCGGTTTTTATACGATATGATTTATTGAATCCAAGAACGGTAGCGTTGAAGCGTTAGCGTTTTTGCGACACATGAAGAAGCCTCCTCGTGTAGCGCAGTTTGTTCCACCAGTTAACAGTTAGTTAGTTCGGCGCATCCTGGACAGTCACACCCAACCTTATTTGATTGGCTAATTCTTCCCTTGCGGTGGTAGGGCTAACGCCCGCCTGGTTTGTGACCACCCTCCCACCGGAGTCTAGCGTCAAGCAGCATCCTGTGTTTCGTCGAAGCGTGGGAGTTCCAGTGCCTTAGCCATCTTTTGGGCACGCTCGTTCCATCATAGACCTCATCCACCGCTTCCATCGCTTTCCATCAGGAGTGATCAAGGTCAGGGGCCCATTCAGAACAAGAAGAAGAAGCAAAAAAGCAATATTAAAATTGAAACGTCGCTGCCACGAATGAAAAGTCACTCTCTGCAATTTCTCAGGTGAAATTGCACCCAGCAAAACATTTAATTTATCAAATGAAAATGAATTCAAACCAACTTTTCGCACCACCACGTATCTCACTCACTTTATCCGCAGTTTCACTGAAATTTAATTATTTGGTTAGGTACAGTCAGCAAAAGAAATAAGTATGCAGGCAGTCAAATATAACTTTTTAATCTGTGTTGTGCGTGTAAATAGAAGTGTCTTTGTTGTAGCTGGTTCGAGAACGGCTTCATCATAATCAGCCTATAATGTTCCCATATAATAACCTTAAGGCCCAAGGGTTTTAACCCCAAACGGCTCCAAAATATAATTTCCGATAAGGATATTATATTTTCGCCGCTTGGTGTTTTCCGCAGCCGCAGCAGCAGCGCCAGCACAGCACGCCGAGCCAGGAAGATGGGATGACGCAAGAGTATCGACACACGTTGCGTCCCACACTAGAGGCATACCCACCTTCCATGGAAATAAAGACATACCGCCCGGTATCTTGCCATCATCGCGTGCCAAGCCATTGGGTTCTTATACAGCTGGAACGCCGAAGGTGACAAGAGCTCGTCGGATGATGTCATTAATGTTCGCATGCTGCGCTAAGCGGCCCACACTTCGGCTGCAAGACAGGCCGTGGTGTCCGAGGCTGTTGACATCTTCGCCACAGTGACAGCTATAGGGAGAACAGCAAGGAGCTCCTAGTCGCAGGGAAGCAGCGAGGCGGAAAGTAGTGTCTAGTTAGTTTATCTGTTTAACTTTTTAAACGCAGATAGCCATATGTAAATAGAATACGCATTACTACGACCTAGAGGTCGTAAATCTTGTATGTCATATTTTTGCCTGTCAGTCTACTGACAGGCCAAAGTATGACATATAAGATTTTTTTTTACATTCAATGTGATTCCAGATATAAGAAACCTCGAATAAAGAATTGTATTTTACAAAGATTTCCGCACCAGCTTTATCTCAAAGCCAGGAACCCTTGAAATGGGAGACCAATTCGCACCTGCCCTGATTTTTATTAAAAGATGAAGTGGATTAAGGATGGAATTAAGTTTTTGTTTTTAAAACTTGGTGTCGAGCTCGAATCGGAGACGTTACGAAGTCTCGTAGTAAGATTAAGACGGTTCTTTTGTAATCTCGCTCTTAATGGTGTCTACAATTTGTTGTGCAAATATTTCTCTGAGATACTTTAGAAGGTACTAATTTATTTTGTCAATTAAGATAATGAGTACCTTACGACGCGACGATACGCTGAACAGATTGGAATTAAGAGTTTCTAAATAAAATTATTTATTTAAGGATTAGGTACGTGCGACATGAATAAAATGAACATCAACACACCGATGCCTGTCAAGGGTTTGTACTCCAACTATGTGGTCGTATAAAGAGCGACGATTAAGGGGGAAATCCAACAAACCTTTACACCTAGAATTATTATTATTTATTTATTTATTATTTATTTATTTACCCTCCTACTGGAACGCCATACAGCAATTACACCAACGGAGCAAAAAAATACTTAATGTGCTGCTTCCCCTCCATCCTCTGCGTGGTGGACATCAAACGGGCGGCGATGGAACACGCACGTTCACACAGCGTCAGCTCAATAGTGCCATTACTCCATCCAAATTGCGCACATTTCTATGCGATTTTTTTGAGACACAATTAATTTTTCAAAATAAATGCATTAGAATTCGTAAAAACGGAAAATTTTGATGTGTCGTCCTGATTGACAAAATGTCTTATCCTGAGCATACATTTTGAATTTTTTACAGTTTTTCCGCACAAGAACTATCAGACGTTAATTTTGTTCCACGGATGAAATACGACTTTGGTAAAATCAGCCCTTAGTCACCTGCATTAGTCAAGGGGGTAATTCTTCCCGTCCGCGTCCCATTGAACAACTTTTTCTAGGAAATGCACTTCCGCTTCGTAAAAAAAAAATCTTTTCATACATACCTACACCGGAAGTTTTTGTTTCACGAATCCGACATGAGTTTTACATCGAAAGTTGTTTAGTATGTCGATTAGAATCACCCCCCTGTCGGATGCAGGTGACTTAATCGCGACCCTGTATTTAGAAATAGTTACGGGAACGTTAGTGCGAATCTGACGCCTGTTAGATTACAAAGCGACCGCGTAAGCCGATGCCGACGCTTTCACTATTCTCTGCGAGTTACGTGAACTTGATAACAGGAAATGAGGAGCCCCGCAAAGCAGAGCTCCGACTATCACTGAGACAAAGAGGAAACTGACTGATATTGCATTATAATGTCGGATGTGTTTTACACTAATTTCCGTCAAACTTTAAGAATATCTATGGCAAAAAGAGTATGGGAAGAACAAAGAAACGATGGATGGAGTGTTTGAATGATGATATAGTTACTCTTACACATACACTTACACTTACTTGATATCACTCACACACACACTTAGACTCACACTCATTTACATATCGGCACACAAATGTATTACTTACCACCCTTGCGCTAAGCCCTCTGGCTGCTTCTATACCTACATTACTAAACGCCCTGTATGGCCTAACACTGTCTCCTAAGATACAGGACTACCTAGTTTAGGAGACAGGGTTACATGACCTGTGTAGATTTATGTAGATATACCATAACGTCTTATACATTATGCTCTTGTGTATCATGAATCTTGTGTGTATCATAATAAAGATTATTATTATTATTATTAGTTAGAAAGAGGGTCACTACCGAGATGACAACTAATAAAGAAGTATGGAAGAAAAAGACATGTTGCGCCGACCCCACATAAATTGGGAAAGGTCTAGGAAATGGTGAAGGGCGGGCGTTTTGGGGGACTGTCTTTTGTAATTTTGACGTTCGAAAAGTGCAGATTCTCAGCCTAGTTCGAATAAATTACTTTTGATGTTGATTTGGTTTTGATGTCAGGAGATTGATGATGGTGATGACTAAGAATATCTACTAAACCCACGTGCGTTGTTTATTTTTTGTATTTTAGTGGTGCCATTAGCGCCATCCAGGAATAAGTTTTAAATACTGCTTCAAATAAATTCGACACAACAGTACCCAGCTACTGTCAGTTTTTAACTTCTAATCAAATTAATAAAAACGTTACTACGTTGGTAGCAATGTTAGAGTCATCCCAAAATAAACGCAGTTAGAAATTCCCTCAATTAATGCAGCTGGTTACGCGAGCAATTTAAATGCAAATTCTATTGGAGAACTGGACGCAAACTCGATTTGTTACAAAAATATTTTTGACGCTTGATGTTCCCATCTGATCTTAATAAAAACAATGAAAGGTACCAAAGTACCTTCGGGCATTTTAATTTCCTGCCTCATATCCTAATTAATGTTTCTGTAATTTAATTAAATCCCCCAAAAACTCGAAAGTAAACAATTCAGCGGATCTGCCGAATACCTTATCAGCTTAAGTAAATATTTGAGGGCGTTTACGTATTTGAATACCTAGGTAAATGCTCGGGTATAAATAACCTGTAGATATAAGGCAACCAATTTTCCCCCCACGAGGAGCATGCCTCCATGTATTGGGTCGGTAGCCTCGCCTAAGTATGGCGGCAAAGCCAGACAGTAGACGTTTTTGATGCCACCTTCCTCGTCTAAGCGCTTCGTTTTACTGAAAACATTAATCAATTTTAAATTAAAGGTTTACTGATACGGTAATCTGTGAATATCAGACAGGCGGTTTAAAATATCATATACAGGCGTGATGTTATGTTATGCTGTTATTAAAATTTCACTGCCAAGGTAATCTGTTTATATCAGACGGGTAAACATGTACCTAATATTTACTTACCCGTATCCAATGTTTCCAGGGCAGGAATGAAAGAAGAATTGATTTTCGTAAGACATGAGCAGTGATTTTGGTAAGTCACTGGATGAATATCGTGTATCGAATCTGTGAAAACATTTTGAATTAGGTGCCTAACTTTATTTTAGCATGAGTTTAGGAATCTAGAAGGATCTTTTACAAAGAATTTTACAGACTCAACCATGCTTGAGGATCGATCCGTGATACGGACCATAAACGTTATAACTCTAACTGGGCTGTTATCTTATTGTATTATCATACTGCCGTCTACTACAGGAGCTTTGGTCAGTGGATTGAGAAAGAGACTAAGACACCGGTAAAGGGGACAGGGTCAACTCTCTATAAAGCTGAACTAGTGGCTAAACATTTCTAAAACTACATATCTGCCGTGCGATTCTGTTAACCATCTCACCGTGAAAACTTGGGTGAAGTGAGCGTGGAGTGAGTCGTCAATAGTGTCAATCCCTAGCATCAGCATGACTCACAGCTCACTATAAGCTCACTTCACCATAGTTATCACGGTGATATTTTTCCAGAATCGACCGGCTGTTATATTTACGACCGTTTCTGGTGGTTACCTGTCCAATCCCCATCCAACGGCATTAGCTACAGCGCCCTCTCCTCCGGCAACTATTTGATGTGACATCAACGAGATCGACGACCAACCACTGCATGCAGATGCCATCGAATTCACAACTTGAATCAATCCTGGAAATATAAAAAACTTTGTGAAGAGTTAAGAAAGCATTGAAAATAACATGATACACTTATAGATTATGTTACAGTATCATAAAGTTCTTAGTAATAAGTTCAAACATTATGTAGTTAAAGAAGAAAGATAACTAAATAACACGTAGCCCTCTTCTTAATTATCGTTAGGTACTGTCAAGAGCGTCAGCCATTAATTTAGAACTTTTTATTAAACTAGCAGAAGCTAGTTTTAAAACAGTATAAGATTACATGCGGTCCAAGTCGCTGGCTGAAGAGACTTTGTCTGGGTATAATTTTTTATACTACACCTGCTTGGAAAGTACCTTGATACTTTATCAAATTTACGCACTAGGCTTGCGAGCTGGATTACAGCCCACTCCCTCTCACAGAGCGGAGGCCTGTGTCCCAGCAGTGGGAACATTATATGCTCATTATGCTATGGCTTACCCAGAGCTATACAGCCAAACACAAGAAGATTATTGCTATTAAACTTCATGTACAGACGCCATAACATCAAGCTACTACAATCTGTCAAATCTCTCTAATACATTTTCAACTTTATCGCTAAAGCATAAGGTTCAAGGTTGATTGCAAAAAAATGACAGTTTCGGGTAGCTTGATGTGCTGGCGTCTGTACATACATTAGTGTACGAGAAAACTGCAAACGTAGCTGGTAAAACGCAAAGATAAGGGTAACAAAAATACCGATATTATAAAGATGTCTTCGCGTTTTAACTCTTGGGTGGAAGCGTGGGTGTACAACACTATACTTGACGTAAGCCACTCGTTCAGGGTTCCACCAAGTGACTCCGCAGTATGTCACAAAGGCGGAACGACCTACTCCGCCAGGATTCTTGTGATGCCTTGACAAGCATGACCCGGAAGTTACCAGCCAGTGAGGACTTATACCTGCCGCATCACAGTATACCTAAAATAATCATTTAAATTAAGGTAATTTCCTTTCATGTGCTTATTTTATCTGTATTGTCGATAGACAATCACGTATGTACATTAACTTTACGTTTACATTGGTAAGTTAGTGTTAGTCTTAGTGGTGAACTTCTTAAATTAGAAAAAGATTCATAATAAAAAAATAAAAAAGACTACCTGGGAAGGTTCATAAATATAGGCGGCAGCAAAAGGGTATTGAGACCATTTCACTTGTTTGATGTTCCTATATTCACGTAATTGAGGAACTTTTGAATTAGACTGTAACAATTTAATTATTGGTTGTTTGGTAACATTTTTATTGGTAACATTTGAGATAAGTGCAGGAAGATGAACCACATTGGAAACGTTCAGTTTCGTTGGTTTGACTGTTATTTTTGATCCTACTATTACATTTGCGTTACTTTGATTATTGGATTCCCTTTTAAAATTGTCGATGATGTGTTTCTTGGAATGTTTTGCCTTGTAAGGTTGACTGTACTCATTACCAATGCTCTGATCTACATGTTCCAAAAGTACTTTGCGTTCATTATTGTTGAGTTCGTTTCCTTGAATAAATATGTCAACGTTCTCCATATCATATATTCTGCCCTTCTCATCATAGTATGGGAGGGGAGTGTGATTATCAAACATTTCGAAAAATTTAATTTTATCATAAGCAGTAGCAGATTCCTGTGTCTGCGTTACGTTAACTGTGTCACTAGTTATATTTTCACTTTCAGTCGTATCATTAACCATAGCAAAATCTACTGTAGTGTGACATGTCTCGTTATTATAGATGTATTCATTAGTAGAAATTGTGCTTGTCACGTTTAGAGTACTAGATTTTTTAGGCATACTTGAAGTTGTTGAATTCGTCACAAATTTATTTGGTTGGGTACGTATGTGTGGAAATTTATGCGAAGCTTTAAGAGAATTATTAAGAGAATCGAACCCAGTCAGAGACGAATCACGGGTTCTAGCTTTTCTTCGCTTAATGTTGTTTGTTTGTTGCTTAAATCTAGTGGTTAACGATTGTTGCTTGTAATTTGGATCATGAATGCGAAAAGCGAACATAGGAGAATCAGCAAGGACAAATTTATGGTTGTCATGATTTCTAATTAAATGTCCTCTCATTGTTGAAACCTGGATACGCTTTTTAGTTGTGAAATCTTTGACACGTTCATCAGTCTCGTCCAAGTAATAGAATTCGATGTAACTTGAGGTTGTCGACGACAAACTAGGTCGCGATGGAAGCCGGATAAAAGGTTGGTGGATACTTCTTATAGTATCTTTATTTTGTCTAAAAAGATAGTTAGCGGTAGTTGACTCGACGTCGACGAATAACTTTGTTTTTCTCCAAAGTATGTTTATGATTTCATATTGTTTTCGGCTTACTCTCCCAACTTGCCACTTTTTATGTGGACTCTCCATAGGAACACCTTTATCATTATTGGAACCAATCTTGTATTTGTCGTGGCTGTAGTTTCCGCCTATCCCCAGTGGGGCTTGACGGGATATAACATAAGCATTTATCTTATTGTTTTTTCTTGGAGTAGTTTGATTGGTAAAATATCTAGTGACATAGTTATTTTTTTTGTTTCGATATGCTGATGCCAGTTGGAACCTTGTTGGATCTTGTTTGATTTTAAAGAAATTTTTATCTCCATAAGAGAGGTTGCTTGCAACTGGTTTCACTGCATATTGAACTAGCACAAAACTGAGGACCAGAAATATTTCATGAAGTTTTGCTACTTTCATGATGTTTAGTAAAAAACATAATATTTACACACCAATTTATAACAAAGATTTTATAAAATCAAAATAACTGTAACAATGAATAAATTTTGTAAATTTAGTATTTTATCTATGAATGAATTCTTCGTGACACACTTGACTTGACACACAGACTATAATGATTAGTTAATAGCAAGGAGTTCGCGTACAATGTCGAACTTATTTTTTGTTGTTATGTTACCTCATTAGGTAGGCGTAGGGTACTGGTAATTTCGAATCAAGAATATTAAAAAATAAAATGTTGGCCATAAACTACAAGCATCTTTCGGCATCGACATCAACTATCAAACACGGGTTTTATTAATTTATTTTGACATTAAAAATTTTGTGTTAATTAATTTTGTGACAAGTCCTTTGCATCAGGTAAGCAAACTTAAAGTTTTGGTAAAGTTATTTCGTATCAAAAGTATTTACCGAAAGAAAATGGTTAGAAGTTCATAACTTAATTGTATGAAAGCTTGTGTGGCCTGTTTCAAAAGATTCTGATGAAAATTTTAACAGATGGATCAAAAAAGATACCTATGGATGACAATTTATAAATGATTATATTTCTCTAAGTCGGTTTGTACAAACACTTTTACACGTCAATCATATTTTAAAAACTAAATGAGTTCAGCGTTTCCTATCTGACGACTCTGAGGAGAAAGACAGATTTTTTTTCGCGATTTCCCATAATAAAAGTTGTTCATAATGATTAATACAATGCAGGTCCAACACCATTTAAATTACACCTTGTATAATATTGGATCAATTCTACTTTGTGACATCAATTTGTTGCATAATCAGCCCATATTGTTCCCGCTGCTGGGATACAGGTCTCCTCTCTGTGAAAGGGAGTGGGCCGTGATCCACCACACGCCGGCCCAGAGCGGGTTCGTAGATGGCACATGTCTTCGGATGTTTATGTCAAGGACATGCTGGTTTCCTCACGACGTTTTCCTTCATCATTTTGAAAACAGTGGTAATGAAACAATTTACACAAATTAAGGCGCCTGACTGGGTTCGAACCTGCGACCTACAACTCGGTAAGTCGCTGCCGTCACCACCGGGCCACCACTGCTCCCAATTTCAATTTGTTGCGCCACTAACAAATTGATTGTTTTGATTTGATTATTTCGTTACTAAAACCCGAAATTCTAATTTTATATCACCAATATGTTTTCCATTTGACAGTAAAATTGAGGTTAAGTTGATAACCTAAATTTTTGATGATTTTTCAATTACAATTTAATAGTGTTAATTTTGCAATATTATTGAAAGTTGAAACGTATAATGCCGATAAATCTGTTACTTCCCTTTAGTGATCCAGTGATTGCGTAAGAATTTAACTTGAACAGGGTTTTTTTCACTTTCATCAGATACTTTTGGAACAGGTCAACAGCACTTTAGTAGATACTTACTTGAACTACAAAACTACTTGCTGGTAGTATAAGGAAAGTCAAAAGCAATGTCATAATGTGAATGTGGCAAAATTTTTGCTGATGGCATTATAATGTCACTGTGATTTGATACATATTATTATGTTGTAGACCGATAGAGAATTAGTTGACAATGCAATGGGGTGATACTCAATAAATAAATAAATATTAAAAGTATTCAATGAATAAATAAATATTAAAAGTCAACATTGAAGAAGAATTCACCAATTTATAGGTCGTTTTGCGAGCAACAACTCAAAATGCCGTAAAACGAGCACACATGGAGTTGATGCACATGGTATGCTCGTGTACGTTTGGTCGTTTGGTCGATATCATTTTTTCGACAATTGTAAAAACAGAGCCCAATTTCCATCCAAATGTCAGCCAATTTACATTATGAAATTACTTTTGCCCCACTTTGTACTTATGTACAAAGAGACTTTTTCCATATCAAAATTGTTACTGTGGATGTGCGTTTGAATGGAAGGTTATCAGTTGAAAGCTTTCATTGGCTCTTATCATGATACATTTTCAAATATTTTCAGGTGCATTGCAAAAATTATGAGTGAACTGCCTCTCTACAAGCCAGAAGGTGAACATTTAAATGACTTCTTTACTCTTTATTTTTCTCTTGCCTCTGCTATCGCAACATACTAAAATTACATACCGAATACATTCTAAAGAAACGAAATTATATTTCGGACTAATTCACTTTATCCTGGATAAGCGAAGGGTTTCATCGGAACTTGTCTGAAGGTGGATGGCAGTACTTTTTATCAACAAAAAGTTTTTGCCGCCTCATGTCCTATGTAGTAGTAATGAATGTGTAGGTTCTTCACCTGGAGACTCAATATGCCTCCAATATACTCCTGGCTTAACGGACGGAGTTGCGGCCACAGGTAGTGGAATAGTAATCATTATTATTACATTAGGGCTAGGTACCTAAAACAAACAGGCAGGAATATCTCAACTCACCGTTAAAATTAAATTTCATGTGTTCCCGTTGCGACGGCCATGTCTTTTCCCTGCTGTGTGCTTCCTTGCTTCCTTGCTTGCTTCACGATTTACCGTGAAACGCGGAAGTACACAGCAGTGTTCATTTTTTTCATTATTTTTGACTCATGACAAAAATAATGACACATTCTGCTGTTATAAATAACCTCAAAAATCACATTTAAAATCACCACTAAGATAAAAACTTATTTCTTTAAATAGCTAGGATATTATTCATAGAATAGAATAGAATACTCCTTATTATATACACCATATAAATTACAGACATAAATATAGAAATTTTGCAAAGGATAACACAATGGGCATTCTCATCGCTAATAGCGATCTTTTAAAGACAACCTTTTGATTGAAAAGGGAAGGAGAGACAAATACATAAATATGAAAGATTTTTTTAGAGAAATACTCCAACAGCTTTAGATTACGGCTGATATAATTACCTCATTCTACCTGGTCTGCAGGTTTCTTAATCAACTCTCGTATTCCATGGAATAAAAACAACTTCATCTTAGCATTTTAGGTATCACGATGAATTCGACACCGGTTCTCCTGAACAAGGCAGCGATGCGGAAGTACGAGGATCTGGAGATCCCGTGCCAGTTGCTGCTGGCCAACTACGTATGGGTTGACGGAACAGGAATAAATATCCGCGCTAAGGACAGGACTTTCGACTTTGTTCCCAAAACAGCTAAAGGTATCTTAATTACATAACCTTCACGCCCGTTTTCCCTTAAATTTTAGGCAGAGGTGTACCATAGTACAGACGCCAGCACATCAAGCTGCTACAATCTGTCAAATTGCTATAATAGATTTTCAACTTTATCCCTAAAGTATAAGGTTCAATGTTGATTTTCGGGAAAATTTTGGGAAGCCCTTCGTTGAAGCATATCCCACGCGTGCTTAATTGCATTTGAATCCGGGGACTGCGCGGGCCAGTCCAGGGTTGCTAGTGTTACTAGTGATTCACTAGTCGAGACCTATGTCTGATGTGCAACCTTAGGTAAACTTAAGGGCAGCGCATGTTTTTCCGTTTTTATTTTGATTTAAATTATTGTTGCTCGTCTGTTATGTTTCATGTATTGGTGTTCGCGCTACTCTGTAATCACTGTGCTTGTGTGCGTAACTGTGCTTACTAACTTTGTGTGAGCTTAATAACTAACCCATTATATTGTGAGTGTAACCATGTACGGTCACCAAAGGAGATAAGTAACCAGGGTCATCGGATATATTTGAAGTTTAGCAAGAAACCGATTAATGTTTTCGAATGAAATCTAATTTGATAAATGAACTGTCTGTCTTCTATTAATTAAATTAAATTTTATTCGAAAACACTCAACGGTTTCTTATTAAACCTCAACTATATCCTACGACACTGGTTACTTATCGCCTTTGTTGACTGTACCTACTGTGATCAATATACCTGCTTCATACACAATCGTGAGTCGACTACTATTTATTATTCCACAAGACTGAGTGTGTGTAGGAAACACACATCCATCTAACCGACCAGACCGATATTATGGACAAGGCTTTTATCCCTTGCCTATGGGAAACACATACAAAAGACACAAAATAATAATGTCGCAGATGGATTGCCGAATCCGCTGTTTTACATAACCACCATAGTATTATAAAACAGGTCCTTTGTGTAAAACAACTGAACAACGTTTACCGGTTTTTCATAATTACTGAAATTTAATACGCAGAATTGTATAAACATTTTGCATTTATAAATGCAGCGGGTCAACGATTAAGACATTAAGTAAAATAACATGATATGAAACATCAGATTGTAGCTTTTAGTTCTAAATTTTATATTGTCACTCGTGGCTCTGTGTGTCATACCAATAATGGCGTCAGAAACAGAAACAAATAAAACGAGAAATATGAGTGAAAAAGCAATAAAAAAACAATTGACAAAAAACAATGGACAATTGTAATTAAAAGTTATCACTTTATCAGTGTTTTATGGAAGTCAGTCCTAAAAATATCTAAATAGTCAAGTAACTGCGACCAAGTTGGAAATACCGGTTAGTCACAGTTCTAACCTAACTTAAAGCAATTGGTCCTGGTGCTTAGTTACTGCGATCAATCCGGCATTACAAGCAACACCAAATGCTTATTGTATTGCAGATAAGTAAGCTATTCTGCATTTTGGTAGCAGTTTTGTCAAACGGAACGCAATGACAATCCAGATGAACGTTGTTCAGTTGTTTTACACGGAGCTGATTTGTGAAACAGCTAGTGGTTTTGTAAAACAGCGGATTCAACAATCCATCTGCGACAATAACATGACATATTGTGTGGTTGAGGCTTCATTCGATCGTCCAATTTTATGAAAATCGCCGCTGTACACATAAACTCTGATTTTTATAACATGTGATAGACAGATTGATGTGTTGTGGTAAACCATATTTTTAGGGTTCCATACCTCAAAAAGTAAAAACGGAACCCTTTTAGATTACTTCGTTGTTCGTCCGCCTGTCTGTTAGTCTGTTCAGACCCTTTTACTCAGAGACGCGTGGAGGTATTAAGTTGAAATTAATATCAAATACGTAGGTCTATTGGAGCTCTAAAAAACTAAGCTTCTAAATCAACGCAATAAAAAATACGGTCACTCATGCGACATTTTTGATACTCGCAAGTAAATCAAAATCCATAGGGTATACTTCCCGTTGACCTAGAATCATAAAAGTTGGCAAGAAGCAAGGTCTCATATATCAGCACAAATAAAGGAAAAAGTCCGAAAGTTAATTTTTAGTTTTAACACATTTTATTTGTTATTACAAACTTACATAGGTAATACGGGCTGGTGTCCGCAACTCCACGTCAATGCGCGTATTTTGCGTACGGCACAAACTTACATTTACAGTTGGAGAATTGACCGTGACCTATAACGATGTATGGGAGAACATGTTTTTCAATTGCAATGATAAGGTTGTTTTTAGGATGAAGTCATCCCAACTAGTTATTTTGCGTGGAACGACCCTTCATTTTGCGTGGTACAACGCGCACTTAGCCGGTTTTTTTTTTATATTAAGGACCTAGGTATCTACCCCAATTTTCTTCCCTAGCCATAATTCTTTGTGTGACGATATAAACTGAAGAAAACTTTACGTCATAGTCATCGTTTCAATACCACGACATGTCGACAGAGTTTAGTTTGTATGAAGCAACTAAATAAATCTTGTAACTATGAAAAGTTTTGAGAAACATCAGTGAGTTAAGGAGACATGTCTAAAACCAATATGAGACGCTTCACTTGAGTGAAGGTTCATTTTTGTATAAACAAATTACATACACTTTTAAATTGTCAAGGGGTCGGTCAGTCAGAATGATGAAGCTGGTTGCTCCAACTCCACAACACTCTTTTAAATGAAAATATTGGTTAGTTAAAACTGTACTAGTGAGAACGATGTAGAAAGACGTGCACGTTGAAGCCGTCCGTAATAAAAACGAAAAGAAAAACAATCCGGAAATTAAAATAAGCTGCGGCAGCTAAGAGATATCCATTCCTACTTTCTACTGAGGGCTCTCTTTCACAAACATGATGTATGGATAAGCACCAATTAGGTCAACCATTTTGGAGGAAACTTAATACACGCTACCACCAGCGAGACATTTGAGTGAGCATGACATACTCTCAGCCGCCAGGGTACATTCAAGTCAATTAAAGACGTACCCAGTAAATGGTAGCTTTATAGTAGGTACAGTGCCATCTGCATTCTACATAATTATACAAGATACCGACAAAATTATATAGGAATGAATATTCACCTGTTTCTTTCATTTCATTTTTCGATCATTCGGTAGGCGAGATTCGAAAATCTACACGTTTGGATCGGTTCACTATTCAATTCGTTTTTCACTTTTTCTGTTCAAACGTCTTACTTCGAGTGATAGATGCCGAATAAAAGGCAAACATGGAAAAAGGGAAGCGTCTGATATCGGCTTTACAGAGGCTTAACGACCGGAGACATATTCGTGTAATATATTGTATCTCCGATACCTGACACGACATATTCAAATATTTACGAGTTTGCTGCCAAAATGGATTTGTTGGTTTTGACAGCTGAATTGCTTTGATTCTCTTTTGAGCAAAAGACTACTCACTGTTTTCTTAATCATGACAAACATTTCTCGTAAACTACCATTTTATTTTATTTACGACGGGTATGATTTGATTAAACGGAGGACGAAATATAAAAGGCCCGTACAAAAATAAATCTCATTGAAGAACTACTCTGAAGTGTCGTTAACAAAGCTTTTCAGCGAAAAACGTGAATCTGTGCATACAATATATTATGTAAAACTCTCACCGTGAAAACTTAGGTGACATTTCATCTAATTCTAGCATTTGACCACTGGGATTGACACTATTGATAGCTTACTTCAAGCTTTCTTCACCTATGTTTTCACAGTGAGATTTTTACAGAATCGACCGGCAGGTAACAAAAACTGGGTCTTACTCGTAGTATTGAAACAAATGGGCAATAATCTATTCTGGCAGTAGTGATGAGTTCAAAGTCTAGAAACGTTTAAATCATGTTAATTACAAAATTTTATTGTTTGTTACAGATCTACCGATCTGGTACTTTGATGGCAGCAATACAGCGCAAGCTAAAGACGAGAATTCGGATACATATATCTTCCCACAAGTGATTTACCACGATCCATTTAGACGCGGAAGCCATATAATGGTACTGGCTGACACCTATATGTCCAACTACCAACCAACAGGTCAGTCGTTTACATGTTCTATTCAATTCAATTCAATTCAATTTTCTTTAATTCAGACTAAATGTGTCCATATAGTGTTAGTAAATACATGTAAAAGAACTTAAAAATAACTGTTAGTACATATATAAGAGGAAATTATCTAACGTGGATGTGTATCCACTGCCTCCATAGAGGACTATCTACCCTCTCAGCAATGACCCTCAGATAGCCGTTGGAACTGTCCCTCACCCTGCGCATCAGCGATGCCGCTAGCTTACGGATTATGGCATGGAAGCCATCCACTTGTGCGTCAGCAAACATCGCTGATGCGCTGCAATATCTAGGCAGTCCCATCAGCAACCTGAAAGCATTGTTGTACTGGACCCGCAGGGCGCTGACGGCCCGCTGCGTGTAACTGACCCACAGGCTACAGGTATAGTAGGATTGGCAGTAGGCCCTAAATAATGTATTTTTTACCTCCCTACTACACCTATAAAACCTGCGGGCCAGCATGTTACACCGAACCGCCAGCCCCCTGCGCTCCCGTTCTACATCCGGATCGTCCGCCAGGTCCTCATTTACCACATGGCCAAGGTACACAAACTGGCTGACCCTATTTAACGCCACCCCTAAATACCAAACCGCCGTCTATTAATTTCGAGATAACCCTTTGACCCACTTAGCTTTTATGAATATCATTATTTAACATTGTCAGCACAATCTTTTTCTTCTTGAGTCGATGGTTCTCTTCCTCAATTTTTCTTATATAGTTTAAACCTAGTAGGTGGCCACGTTGATTGCTGCATCAGTGGCATTCTTTAGGTAATCCGAGGTGCAGGTGACCGGGCACTTAGGAAACTCCAACAAGCGGGGCAGGGTCTGATCAGCATAATGATGATATGAAAAACAATTAATATTACCGATTTAAAGGAAGACGTCGTAGATGGCAGAGACCCTGCTAGAACTTGCGTAAGGCCCTCTTACAACAGTCTTTAGGAGGAAGGATTTATCAATAAAATGATATTCAGCAGTGTATTCCAATATCGTATTGACGACTTTCATCTTTTAGTTAGTAACATTAATTGGTAAACTGCAATTTGCTTCACGTCGACCCACACGTAATTTGCCTTCTTTTTTACACAGTTTTATACATAGGCAAAAATGGTCCTATTATTTTAGTGCTAGCGAAAAACGTGCGTGAGGTAGAATTTATTTAATTATACGTTTGGACACAACACAATTGGATAAAGCGACGGCTTATTTCGGTTTACAGCGTTATTCACTTTATTTATAAATATATCCGGTTTATGTTAATTGTATTAAATGGAACTTTGGGAAGTAACTACAGTAAAATTAATTACATTTGTTAACTTGAATGTGGTTATACAAATTAAACAATTCGTTTTAATGAATCCATCCCTGAAGCAAATATACTTATTAGAAAACAATATGAGTACCTAAAATTTGAAAATAAAAATAATTCGGTGGACGAATATCTTTAAAAAAAATATTACGGAGAGAAATGATCCCTACCTATATATTTATCCGTTGAACAATAAACCTGCGTTGTCATCGTAAGCCACTTTAATACCAGCATGAACACAATACGGTTCATAGGTAATATCTATATTATATTTTGGGATGTTTGCTTCGTTCTCGAGAATTGCCAGCAGATAGCGAGATTTTCAGAGTTGTATCCACGCCCTGAAGGGCGCGCCAACCCGTTTTTAAGATCTGGGTTGACAGTCAAAACAAAACTTATGAATAGTAGGTAATAGTAATAGTTCATTTATTAGTCAGAATATTGTTACAGAGATGTTACAAAGTTATTAAATTTCATAATATTCTGCCGTTTCCGGCGTACAAATATATTTTAAGGGTTTTGGTTAGATGTGTTAAATATTTGCATTGAACATTGAATTGATGACCTAGGCGCGTATTGCGAGTCCTGGTTCGAGGTGTTGCGGGAAAAGAGTTCCTGAAAGGATTTGGATGAGGCATTTGCCAAGTAGTGGGTCAGTATAGGCTAACAAAAAAAAAAAAAAAAAATGAATTGAACAACACGAATTATTCAAACCATTTGGTTAAAAATCTTCTAACATTTAAGCGTTACTTGAACCGTTTCGGCTTCATATGGAGTGGTTATTAAGTGAAATATGCGTTAAGTATGTATGAAATGTTTTTATTCCTTGAGGAGTTTTTCATTCGCAATAAGTGTCTGAAAATCGTTTTATAGTAAGTGAGGCCACGCGTTAAGGCGCCACCCCGACCAAAACGCCGCGGAAGCCGTTTTTGTGCAGTTTTTCGAAGCTATCTACTTCTTATTTAAAAGAAATATTAACAAAAAAAAAAATACATTAAATTTCTACATAATGTTGACTCCATAATTGTAGTTTCATTTTTTTTTTTAATCAGTATATCTTTAATAAATCTCCTTACAACGAAACTCCAGAAATGAGAAATGGTGATTGATAACATGTATCTCCTCGTAAAGTAAACATTATTTAATGTTGCTACTGACACTAATGGATAGACAATTTAATAATTAACATTTTGGTAGTAATATTTTTTCCAAAAAACTAAAATTTGATTTTATACAAATTTTATTCTAAAATGTGAGCGCTTTTACTACTGTAACTCATGCGCCCCGTATTGGGATTCAGTGTGCCACAAGTAGAGATGGGCAATCAACCGGGCTTAAACCCTGGTACTGGGTTTAAACCCTATAAAAACCCATTTATTCCCTCCCACGGGGTTTTTATTCGGGTGTTTATTGATTTGGTGAAATTTATTATTTTAAACATGGTAAATGTAAATATTTATGAATATTCTTGTACTATTCACTAATATTTACATACAGCGTGTAACGTTAAATGCGCAAAACGTGAAAATAGTTTGATCAGAATAACGAGCAGTCACTTTTTTCAAAAAATCTTCATTAAAAACGTCATACAGTACCATGAATAAGACAATTTGAAGTAAACAATAATGCTAGCTATCTTTTTTAGGGTTTCGTACGTCCGAATAAAAAACGGAACCCTTATAGGATCACTCGTGTGTCCGTCTGTCCGTTAGTCACAGTCAATTATCTCCGAATCTACTAGACCGATTAAGTTGAAATTGGGTACACGTATCAATTTCTGGGACCCAAACGCAGAGGTGTGACGTAAATAGACGAAATCTGTATATGGGGGTCACTTTTGGGGTCAAGATGGAAAATAAAAAAAATTGCAAACTGCAGTGTGTGACATATCAAATGAAAGGGCTTATTGTGAGGATCTCAAATATATATTTTTTTTGTAATTTTAAAATAAATAGTTTCCAAGTTATTCAAGAAAATAGACGAAAATTGACCATTCCCCCCTTCTCTCCGAAACTACTGAACCTAAAATTTTGAAACACATACAGAAATTAGTTTTCTATTTATAGATTATGGGAAAACTTATGAGAAGTCCATGATATGAAAAATAACATGGTAAATCACTCAATATTGTGCGTACCAACTTACATTTGCAGTTGGAATGTATGGGAGAACATGATTTTCAACTACAATATTAAGTTTGTTCTTGGGATAAATTCATTCCAGCTACGGAACCCTTCATTGTGTGTGGTCCGTCACGCACTTGAACGGTTTTTTTAAACTTAAACTTAACCTAAGGGTTACAAAGAGAAAATTAAATGACGATCTGTACGGAGGCGGAGCGTGCAAAATACGTGACAGTGGCCATGTTTACTTCAGTCTGAGCGGCGGCACGGGCACATGCGTCGCAGGTGTAATTGTTTTATCCCGTTACCGGCGGCGCGTGCGCGCGAATTTCGCGACTATGAGTAAATTAAATAATACAATAATTGTTGTGTTTTTTGGTTGTGTTGTTTGTAGTGTTTTTTGGAGTATATAAATATCACTGATAGTGGTGCATTTAATAGCACATCAAGTTTGACAACATACTCTTCGAACATGACTTTTCAACAATTATTGTATTATTTAATTTACTCATAGTCGCGAAATTCGCGCGCACGCGCCGCCGGTAACGGGATAAAACAATTACACCTGCGACGCATGTGCCCGCGCCGCCGCTCAGACTGAAGAAAAAACCGTTCAAGTGCGTGACGGACCACACACAATGAAGGGTTCCGTAGCTGGAATGAATTTATCCCAAGCTGTTGAAAGAGGATAAATGAGAATTTAAAAGAAAGAACATTTTGTTTTTTAAGTGTCACTCAATATCTGTCTTCTCTTTTGTCATCCTTTGTAAAACTCTATATTAATAAAATTCACGTATTTCGATCTTGGATTCCTGCTTATTCTTATTCCTAACATGGTAGCATGAGCGTTTAAATATTAACATTTGAAAAATTGTTAATAATGGAAGACGTACGTGGAGCAGTTGGTGATGGTGGCGGTGCGCCGCACCGATCTGGGAGATTAGTCGAAAGCATCGAAAAGCTGGATGGAGCGTCGAACTACGCTACTTGGAAGGTGCAAGTAGAACTTTATCTAGTAATGGAAGATCTCTGGGTTTTTATAGAAGAAACACCATCAACTGCTGTTGGTCTTAAGATGGATAAAAAGGTACGTGCAAAGATGCTGTTAATGGTTAAACCGCATTGTTTGGTACATGTGAAGAAAGCAACTACAGCCAAGAAGAGCTGGGATGCTTTAAAAGCTGCCTTCGAAGACCAGGGAATTAATAATAGATGTCGATTGCTAGGACGACTAGTTAGTCAGAAGCTGAGCGTGTATAGTAGCCCACGAGTCTACGTCACTGAGATACTGTCGCTAGCCAATCAGCTAGCAGATATGGGCAAAGAAGTAGATGATGAGTTACTGGCTGCACTTATGCTACAAGGACTAGGAGAACAGTATGAGCCGATGAGGATGGCTATCGAAAATAGCAATATAACGTTAACAACAGACTACGTTAAAACCAAATTGCTACAGATAGATGTTACATCAACACATGAGGATTCGTCGCAGAATACTTTGAGTGCTGCTAAAAAGAAAAGCTATTGGAAAGCAAATGAAAAGGGTAAAGGAAAGATAGCAAATAAGAAGATTGAATGCTATGTGTGCGGGGAAGGACATAAAGCTCGTTTTTGCCCCAAGAAGCATTACAATCATGCAAACACCACACATACGGCACTCCATACTTATAGAAACGTTTCGCAAGAGTGGATTTTGGATTCTGGAGCGTCATTTCATATGACCAACAGGAAAGATTGGCTGAACAACTATGAGAGGTTGAATGAGCCAGTTCAAATATCATGCGCGAATGGGAACAGAGTGGAAGGTGAAGGCCGAGGTGATGTTTGTTCAGATGAATTGAACGTTAGTGTAAAGGGAGCTGTCTTTGTGCCCAAGTTAGCTACGAATCTATTAAGTGTAAGTACATTAGTGAATCGAAATTTTGTGGTAGTATTTTCGAAAAGAGGTTGTGAGTTGTATAAGTCAGAAGAATGTCAAGTGAATGGCAAGGTTGAGTTGGTATGTAAGGAAGAGAAAGGGATTTATGTAGTAAAGTCTAATTCTAATCCTCACATGTTTTCAGCTTTAAAAACAAAAGTTGATGATGAACTCCAGCTATGGCATCGCAGACTTGGACATTTGGGACTTGCCAACATGAAGATACTACGTGACAAACAGGCTAGAGGTATTAGTTTTAAGGATCCAGACTCAGTACAATGTGTGTCGTGCTTAAAAGGTAAGCAAACCACATTACCTTTTCCGAAACAGAAGAGTACGCGTGCTACTGAACTTCTTGAATTAGTACATAGCGATGTTTGTGGGCCAATAAAAACTGCTTCATTTGCGGGGTATAAATATTTTCTGACGTTTATTGACGACAAATCGAGAAAAACATTTGTTTATTTTTTGCGAAACAAAAGTGAGGTCTTCTCGAAGTTGGTAGAGTTTAAAACACTTGTTGAAAATCAGACTAGTAAAAAACTCAAGGCGATTAGGACGGACAACGCAACCGACTACGTCAATGAACGTGTAAATAATTTTCTGCGTAGTAATGGTATTACCCACCAGCTGACAGTGGAATACACACCGCAACAGAATGGAGTGAGTGAGAGGGCAAATCGTTCAATTGTAGAACGAGCCAGAAGCATGCTTGAAGAAGCGAAACTTGACAAGAAGTATTGGGCTGAAGCGGTCAATACTTCGGTTTATCTGAAAAACAGATGTCCTACACGTGCTGTTAAAGGGATGACGCCTGAAGAAGCATGGTCTAAAAGAAAGGTTGACCTGAGGCATTTAAAGGTATTTGGTTGCCGGGCGTTTATGCATGTTCCGAAACAGAAACGGAAGAAGTTTGACTCAAAGACTAAAGAACTACTGTTTGTCGGCTATTGTGAAACAACTAAGGGTTATCGACTTTTAGACCCTGAGACACATCGCTTATACAAAGCAAGAGATGTAGTTTTCTTTGAAAATCAAATCAAGATTCATGCAAACGATACTGATGAAATTGTACAAATGATGCCATCAGATGACGTCTGGGAGAGACCTTTAATGATCCAAGAAGTGAATGCTCCTAATGAAGCTCGTCAAGTAGAACAACATGAAGAACGACATCGAGAAGAAAATGACGAATTTTTTGAATGTGAAGAAGTGGAAGTTCCTGAATCTGAACTGCAGGACGGTTCTGAACATAGATTGGAAAACACTTGTGAACAGCAGTGTGTGGAAAATACAGTTGAAGGAATGGATGTTTCTGAAACTGAAGTGCAAGGCAGTGAAAGTCCTGTACTGGAATGTGAAAACACGCACGATATTCCTGAAAGAAGATATCCTCTTAGGGAAAGGAAATTGAGAAATTTCGATGATTACATTCTCTATTATGCAGAAGAAGATATAAAGGAAGACCCTATAACTATAGAAGAAGCTTTATCAAGAGTTGATAAGGATAAGTGGCATGAAGCTATTCAAGAAGAGCTTAATGCGTTGAAGAAAAACAATACATGGGAGTTAGTAGAAAAAGCTGATGGCTACTGTGTAGATTCTAAATGGATTTTTAGAATAAAAAAAAGAGCCGGGGAAGATAAGGTACAAGGCGAGACTCGTAGCCAGAGGATTTTCCCAAATAAAGGGGGTAAACTACAACGAAACATTTGCACCTGTAATACGCCACAGTACTTTGAGGCTACTTTTGGCTCTAGGTGTTGAAAATAATCTAAAAGTTGATCAGATGGATGTCGTTACCGCGTTCTTAAACGGAGACTTAAAAGAGAAGGTTTATTTAAAACAACCGAAAGGTTTTGAAGAAAAAGGTAAAGAAGGACATGTCTGTTTACTGAAGAAAGCTATTTACGGTCTAAAGCAAGCCCCCAGAGCATGGTACGAGAAATTGAACAAGGTGTTGTTAAACATAGGTTTCAAGAGATGCGAAACTGAACCATGTGTTTACAGAAGAAAGAAACATGACTGTATGATGATTATAGCAGTTTATGTAGATGATATTCTAATTTTTTGGAACAATGAGAAGGAGAGAATAAAATTGAAAACAGAACTACAAAGAAAGTTTGAAATGAAAGATCTAGGTGAGGTAGATGTCTTTCTTGGAATGAAAATCAAATGTCAGGACAACTCTATACAACTCAACCAAACTGAGTATCTTGAGAGAATTCTGAAGAAATTTGGAATGAGTTCCTGTAAGAGTGTAAAGACTCCTGTTGAAAGTGGGATTAAACTTGTAAAACCACAGGATAGAAATTACATTCCACCAATGGAACTGCCATACAGAGAACTAATTGGTTCGTTAATGTACTTAGCCGTATGTTCAAGACCTGATATCTCATACGCAGTAAGCTATTTGAGCCAGTTTAACAGCTGTTACGACAAAACACATTGGGCAGCTGCAAAGCGTGTGCTAAGATACTTGAATGCAACCAAAGAATTCGGACTAACATTTAAAAAGACGGGGAATAAGCTTGTTGGATATATAGATGCTGATCACGCAGGCGATGTGTGTGATCGAAAATCATACACTGGTTTTGTATTCACATTTGAAGGTGGTCCCATAGCATGGGAAAGTCGTAAACAAACGACAGTGGCACTCTCAAGTGCAGAATCTGAATATGTGGCACTTTCAGAGGGATGTAGAGAGTCTGCATTCTTAACTGCACTTCTAGCCGAGTTGACTGGAATTAATGAAGTCGTAGAATTATTAAGTGATAGTCAGTCTGCGATTCAAATTGCTGAGAATCCAATGCATCATCGAAGGACAAAACATATAGATGTGAGGCATCACTACATTCGGGAAATGGTGAGAATGGGCAAGGTAAGGCTAAGTTATCTTCCGACGAACGAGATGCCTGCAGATGTTTTTACGAAAGGGCTTTGCAGAGAAAAGCATGAAAGATGTATGAAAGGAATGCAAGTTTGAGGAGGAGTTGGACTGGCTCTAGGATCTCATTTAAGGAGGAGTGTTGAAAGAGGATAAATGAGAATTTAAAAGAAAGAACATTTTGTTTTTTAAGTGTCACTCAATATCTGTCTTCTCTTTTGTCATCCTTTGTAAAACTCTATATTAATAAAATTCACGTATTTCGATCTTGGATTCCTGCTTATTCTTATTCCTAACACAAGCACAAACTTAACATTGTAGTTGAAAATCATGTTCTCCCATACATTCCAACTGCAAATGTAAGTTGGTACGCACAATATTGAGTGATTTACCATGTTATTTTTCATATCATGGACTTCTCATAAGTTTTCCCATAATCTATAAATAGAAAACTAATTTCTGTATTTTTTTCAAAATTTTAGGTTCAGTAGTTTCGGAGAGAAGGGGGGGAATGGTCAATTTTCGTCTATTTTCTTGAATAACTTGGAAACTATTTATTTTAAAATTACAAAAAAAATATATATTTGAGATCCTCACAATAAGCCCTTCATTTGATATATCACACAATGCAGTTTGCAGATATTTTGTTTTTTTAATTTTCCATCTTGACCCCAAAAGTGCCCCCATATACAGATTTCGTCTAATTACGTCACACCTCTGCGTTTGGGTCACAGAAGTTGATATGTGTACCAAATTTCAACTTAATCAGCCTATTAGATTCGGAGATAATTGCCTGTGACGCCGGACAGACGGACACACGAGTGATCCTATAAGGGTTCCGTTTTTTAATTCGGACGTACGGAACCCTAAAAAGATAAATAGCATTATTGTTTACTTCAAATTGTCTTTGTGTACTGTATGGAAGATTCGTATTCGCATTGAAATAAAAGCTATTATCATCCCGCGTATGAGAATATTTAAATTAGTAGACAACAATTTGTGTTTGTTACCTATTTTGGCGGGTTTGCGCATGTGATGGCTTGCTTGACCTATTAATAAATAGTCACGGCGACGTTTTTAATGAAGATTTTTTGAAAAATGTGACTGCTTGTTATTCTGATCAAACTATTTTCAGGTTTTGCGCATTTAACGTTACACGTTGTATGTAAATATTAGTGAATAGTACTAGAATATTCACAAATATTTACATTTACCATGTTTAAAATGATAAATTTCACCAAATCAATAAACACCCGAATAAAAACCCCGTGGGAGGGAATAAATGGGTTTTTATAGGGTTTAAACCCAGTACCAGGGTTTAAACCCGGTTGATTGCCCACCTCTAGCCACAAGCTCTCGAAGGTGAAACCCGTGCCGTTTGTCTCCGCGTCGCCGCGTCGCCGTCGGCTAGCGCACTTGCTCGCTTATGTCACATTATCAGTACTGATAATAAAAATTAGTTTTTTTTTTTTGTACTAGTTACGTATTATGTTATTTAATGCAGAAGGACGCTTTGTGTATTTAGAATTATTGAGTTTTGTGAAAGGACGCTACTCCGCCATCTTGGATTAGCTATCGTTTTCATTGTTTTCGAGGGTGTTAAAGCTGATAGTGAGGTCAAAATGTAAATCCAAGATGGCGGCTCCGAAAATTTCTAATTATTTTTCGTCATGGGTGTCGTTTTCATAGTTTTCGAGGTGCTAAAGCTGATAGTTAGGTCAAAATCTAAATCCAAGATGGCGGCTGCGAAAATTTCCATATTTTTCGTCATGGGTGTCGTTTTCATAGTTTTCGAGGGTGCTTAAGCTGATAGTTAGGTCAAAATCTAAATCCAAGATGGCGGCTGCGAAAATTTCCATATTTTTCGTCATGGGTGTCGTTTTTATAGTTTTCGAGGGTGCTAAAGCTGATAGTGAGGTTTTACGAAGTATTATAGAGGTGGGGTGCGGCAAAGAGGGAACGAATGCTCAAGGTTATTTGGTCAGGGTCCGGCCTTAAACCATTCAATAACATAATCATTCCCGCTGGCGCTAATGGGTAGCTTTTAGATGTTTCTAAAATTCTTGTTGAGTGGACAGCCAGTATATCATGAAATCCACTTACATTACCAGTTTCATAACTAGATTGCTCGGGGCCGCGGTTAACGTGAGTTTCTGTCGTTCGATAGGTTTACCTGCTGCCCCGCAACTAGTAACACGATTTGCAGGAAATTGGAAATGGGTTGCAATTTACCTCTTTTCAAAGTTAACTATGAATTTCAAACTGTTAAATACTGGAGCTCTATGTTTACGGCATGATAAATGGCGAACATAATGTATACCAGAATGCAAATTTTTCGGTACTACGAGTATTTAGCATTCAAGTGACGAAGAGTGCGATTAAATTAGAATTAGTGTAGTTTCGCGTGAAAGTGCACTTCCACTTTGGTAGTAAGCTCAGCTTATGATTTGAATTCCCTCTAAATTCAGCAAATTGTACATTCTATGTACCTACAAAACCTATTCCATGTTCCCATGTAATGTCAATTCTGCTGGTAAGTAAGTAAAATTAAAATTGTTACTTTTATCACGCTGAGCTCCAAAACGAGGATCCTAGACGTACGCAAAAATGTTGGCAACCTGAAATGGGATTGGGCGGGTCACGTCATTCGCATGCACAGTGTCTGCTGGGCGACAGTCTCCACACGGTGGGTGTCTGAGGATGGACGGTGCTGCCGAGACCGGACCAGGAAGAGGTGGCGATACTACTCGTACCTAGGACGCGTACCGCAAGGTTTGGATCCAGGAGACTCTAGATAAGGATGCCTGGACGGATTTGGATTAGGAGGCCTTTCCTCAGTCGTGAGACAGTGTTGGCTTAGTAAAAAAAACTTATCACTGTTAAATTGTAATGTAAAAGGCAGACACAGACATACTTAGCAAATTTTATTACTGTAACCCATAAGGTTAAATGGCTTCTGACTAGATAAAGACTCTGTCTAGATATAAACAAATTAATTTAGGTACTAAATTCTAATAATATGTATTGTTTAACCCATGCCATTCAATTTAAAAATTGTCCTCAAGTTTAGTTTCAGATGACATACGAGTATCAAGAGTATTACCTTGTTATTACCGATTCTGTGATTGATAGATATCGACACTGCAAAGTACATCTTAACCCTTAACTGCAACATGATGGAAATTTCCATCAACCAATCCGATGCCATATTATTTTGGTTCCACAGAGCACGGGGATTCCCCAATTGTTAGAGATATTCAATTCATTCTGTTCCCAGTAGATTCGTTCTGATTACATAAAGATGTAAATTTCCACCAGCTAATTAAGAAAAAAAAAAAACAAGTATTTTTATGAATATATTTTTTTTTAAATGTTTTCCTTACTAATTACAGCTAGTGTTATGTCCAAATAAATTGAATTTGCTTAAAAGTAAAAATCATGCAATTAAGGGTTAAACAGTTTTAAAGTAGAAAGTTGTTTTAAGTCAAAGGCTACTTTTACGGTCTATTTAAAAGAGCTGCTATTAGCAGCATCTGCAGAGGTGTATCATCAAGTAAATTAATTAGTCAACTGGCTATCAACGGAAAATGCGCGCCTGGTAATGGTTGCCAACAGCGACAATCTACAGTGTGAGTCTTTATAAAGTGCACATATTAAAAAGGGTGAAAATATAAACAGTTTAATCGACGGAAAAAATGTCAAAAAAAAATCTAAAAAAAAATTTAAATTTTTATATTTTTTTTACTCTCGTCTGGGTACCCCATGCAAACAAACTGTTACTACTTTTAAACTAAATGTCATATTAAAACAAAACAAAATTAATAATGATCTCTAATAATAGGCCAAGCTAATAAAGCCATATTTTTTTGAAAAAGAAACCTCATAAATTAATTATTCATGATTTTTTAAAGAAAGGAAATTGTCCATTCTCGGCTTGGCGTGGACACGATGCTCGAAAAGAAACAACTTAATCAAAAATCATGTTTTGTTTTTAGACGCTTATTTATTCTAACTTTTTGTATCAAGTTGCGCCCACGAATAGTGTATTTAAAAAGTACTGAAATTGTTTTACTCTTCGACATATTGACAGTACTCGACCTTCACGGTGTTGCCATTTGTAAAATAACAATTTATAAATCGATTCTAATTGTTATTTTTTAAGTTTTATTAAGTCCTCCTCATTCTTATAAGAGTCTAGAGTCTACAGTCAATTAAAGCTGTTATTTGTAATCACGTACATTCACTCAAACATGTTTTATCCATATAATTGGAAAACAAAAGTATCGTAGTTGGTCATTAACTTCGATTTTTAATCTAATATAAATCGATTATTAAATGAAGTCGGTTAAAAAAAGACTTCAAGTGACAACTGACATTGACATAATGTGAGTTGTCACTTCAAGTCACTTGTCATGTCATGACTTTGTTTCTATCGAATATTGTTTTGCTCGTTTTACTCTTATTATTGTTTGCAAGTATTGTTTTGGCTTTGAAAATGGACACTGATACCGCATGCGTGTATATATTACACGAAAATAACAGTCAGGGACGAAATTCAATCAAGCAGTACCTATTGCTGCAATTGTATAGTGGACCGAAGAACAGTGGGTTGCTGCGCTCATGAGATGACTATGATTTGGTTTTCAAGCTGGGTAAGGTACCAAGATAATAACATATATCCACCTGCCCAGTTTCTAGACAACATAATGCTAACATATGAGTCAGAATAATAATAAAATGTATGAATACAAATGTGTTTATTTAAAAAAAAAGCAAGTAAGCAAAACAAGTCTTACAAGCATCATGATACAATCTTATTACAATATTCTCTTCCCTACTGTAATTAGCTATTAGACCTGTATTATATTTATACTTAAAGTGTCTGTTCACGCCGAGCCAAAGTCCCATACTAAGTGGACAATGTCTTTTACCATTTTTACCATTTTTTACCATTAAAAAAAAAAAATTGACATTTTTTCCGTCGATAAAATTGTTTATATTTTCACCCTTTTTAATATGTGCACTTTATAAAGAATCACACTGTATAATGAAAGACGAGCTTAATGAGTTGAAATGAGTCGCGAAAACTGTAGCCATTATTTGCCAAATCTTATTAAACAAAAACAAAGGATAATTCGAATGAAATGACGCAAGTACAAATTGAAACTAGATCCTAATTCTACGTTTTGTCAAATTGTTTTGACTAAATCACTACTTTTGTTGTTTTCTGAGTAAACGTTCGCTCTTATGCCTGGTTGATAAGGTTTGAAAACTGATGATTTTTCTCATGAAACCTAACTTTTTGAAAAGGTTAGGTAAATAGTCTTTTGTCAAGATCCTTGAGGTCGCATTTTACCTGTAGGTATACGTATTTTTTTCGAAAGGACGTCGTAGTGTATGTTTGGTAATTAAAACTGTCGGATTTAATCAGTAACGCTGGAAATCGGACATACCTGTTATTTAACCAGTGGGTACACTGTACAGTTAATGAAATTTTTGGTGGTGGCAGTCCTGAGTCGTGACCCGCAAACCAATGAATTGGCGAGCACGAACTTCCTACATTTTATCGCACTTGATTCTAGTTAGTGTCCTTAACTAAATCAAAAGTAAGGAGGTAAGGCAGGCCTGTTCGTCTAGTGGTCAGTGGCCCTGACTACTATACGCAACGTCGTGGGTTCGATTCCCACCCAGGACAAATGTTTGTGTGATGAGCACGATCATTTGTTCTTTGTCTGGGTGTAATATTTATCTATAATATTTATGTATTTAGAAATATATATGTATGTTTATCAGTTGTCATAGCACAAGCTCTGCTTAGTTTGGGACTAGATGGCGTTGTGTGAAAGTTGTGGAGTATTATTATTATTAAAGATTTTCTAACAAACTTTAGAATGTGTCATCTCTTTTCTTTATTACATTGTGTTAAGAATAAGAATAAAAATATGATTCACGGAAAAGCTAGATTACTCCCCAAAAACTCTTTCACAATATTCCAATGTACGTAATAAAGTCTCAAGTCGGTAGAAAAAAATGTCACATCGGGAAAACTCTGTTAAATAATTTATTTATTTACCATTTATATACATACATATAAACAGACAAGAAAAACAGAACAGAAAAAATAGGTGCAAAGGTGATGCTTATTTCTTAAGAAATCTCTTCCAGCATATCTGCGATAGGACATTAGATAGAGAGACGTAGACAGCGTGTGAAAGAGTAAAGGAGACAAAAAAAATAGACAATTGACAGAACGAATTCTGGTAATATTACCATCATTAAGAGGAACAAAGCCATTTTCTAGTGCAAATTCATACAATATTTGTAGGCCTCTTGCTTCAAACTTACACGACCAGCAGTGTTATTCTGTAAAAATCTCACCGTGAGAACTTAGGTGAAGTGAGCTGGAAGTGAGCTCTGTCATTCCCTAATGGTAGGGATTGACACTATTAAGTGCTCACTTCACTTATGATTTCACGGTGAGATTTTTACAGAATCGACCGGCAGGTAGCATGATGGCTATCAAAATCTCCAGCTACAATGCATTTACTAGAGAAAAGTGAAAATACTTGTCCTTGTAACCTAGTCGGATAGACTTGTACGTTCCAACGACGGACAGTATATTACGTATAGTACGATATCTTTGATTTTATTACAGGTTTAAGAGTTTTATTGAGACTATTTCTATTCCTAACTATTAATATTACCAAATGTTGTTGTACTTTAATACTGTAAGTACTATTTATAGCAATTCCTCCGTATCCGTCAATCAGGTCATATCTAAAGATATTGTAGCCACTTATATTTAATATGCGATTCCGGTTGCAATTATGTTTCGGATATTAAAGCAATGTATATTTTATCTTGTAGCAAAGAAGTTCTATTTTTTCATTTTTTACTTATTATGCTTACGTCGCAAGCTGCGCGCATTTCACTATATTATAGTAAACCCTGTTATTAGTGTCGTTAATCATCATTAAACATAGATATAAAAAAATCCATAGATCATATTCTCCACTCATAACCTTAAAAAACCACAGACCACATATTTCTATAGATAATTTACTAAGTTGTTGAACTTTAGTGAACCAACTACCGTCAGAAATACATTTCTCTTATCCGTTTACAAATACATACCATACAGAGGTATTAAAAGTTTTTTGAATTCGTTTGAACCTAGATTGTTTCCTTTTCCACAATAATCTTTTCTAGCTGACTATAGAACAGTTACATTCTTCCGCCTTTTTCTTTTGGGATATTTTATTATTGTCGGCACTTTTCTTTTGAGCTAAACTTACTTGTTCCTGCATTTGACATACACTTTTTGTTGATTATGTTTTTGCGGACAATCTTCTACCTCCATCTGATTTACTGTCTTTTACTAACGAGAGCTTCAGTAATAATTATATCCCTACATGATGTCTCACCGTTATCTTTTGTTGTCTCATCTTTGGAGTTGATGATCGTTTGTTGCGTGTTTTCGTAGATTAATATGTGATCACATTTTTTGTTTGTGTTTTGTGTGATAATTGCAGCTAAAAAAAATCAATAAAAAAATCAAACTCACATAAAGAACTCTTTTTTGGGGTAAGAACTCTTACCCCAAAAAAGTGCGTATGAAACTTTTTGGAACGAAGTTCTATAACGCGGCTTGTGGTAGTAGTAAACTGGTAGAAATCGTAATATAACGACAAAGCGTTATGTCCTCTCAATACATCTTTTTCTCTGTCTCTTTTTATTATATATAATACAACAAAAAAAACAGAGAGATAGTTTTCATGGTTTTCGAGGGTGCTGAAGCCAATATGAATATCCAACATGGTGACTGCGAACATGAGCGAATTTTTCATTGTTTGTGTCGTTTTCATGGTTTCGAGGGTGCTGAAGCCAATATTGAGGTCAAAATGAAAATCCAAGATGTCGGTGTGAAAGCTTTTAAATTTTTCGTCATGGGTGTCGTGTTTATGGTTTTTGAGGATGGTAAATCCGATAGCGAGGTCAAAATAAAAATCCAAGATGGCGACAACTTTATGAGAGCTTCTAAAAACTTACACTAGATGGCTCCGTATTAAAAATGAGTATTAAATTCACGCTTCCTTGTTGTCTCTCTCTTTGTCTTTTTGTCCTAATGTCGCATCACTACATGCGCTACTTTCATACGAAGCCATAGACTTGGTGTGAGAGACAAATTAGTTGTGGAGATAAAAGTTACTGGTGGGCGCCCTCCCTAAAAGCTTAGAATGTTCCCTCTTATGCCATAACCATGTAATTTTTGCAGTAAAATTTTATGATCCACAAAATCGAACGCCTTGGTCATGGTATATATCGCTCAAACATGATTTCTTTTAACGACAGATGTCATGACATTAGACATGAGGTGAAATTGTGGCATTGATATTGGCATTTTTTCTGATCCCCTATTGTTCATTTTTTTTTTAAGTGAAAACTTCTTTAGCGGCGTTGTACACTTTTTTTGTAATGGGTAAAAAATTTTAAACTCGCGTCAGGACACGTGACCTAATCGAAAATTCGTAAGACGGATGGAGAGTAGACAGCCGGCGCGGCGTAGGAGAGGAAGTATCCTCCTCTCTTTCTACGGCGCGGCGAAAATGTATGCCTGCGCCTGCTGTTTCGTTTAGGCGGCGCAGGGCGCTTGCGCGAATGTTATGCGCGTTATGTGTATGTGTTTTTTGTGTATTATTATGGATGGAAGTTGATTTTTCTGAGAGATAAACTTTTTAATGTAGTATAAATTGTCATGTTTGTGTACGATAGCGCAATAAATAAATATTGTATTCTACCACATAAATGATAGTACTTTTATACTGATAATTAAAGCAATTCGTGCAAAATTATTCCCTAACCATTCCAAAATATCAAAAATGCACAACGGTAATATTCAAGTTTACACTTTTGCCGACACTCCCGGAGTGCAACCCGTCGTTTTTTTTAAACGTTGCCCTCTAGGAACACTAGGAATTTCTCCTGTATTGTGGGTGCGTTTACAAACATTTAAACTCACACACACAAACAGCCAGACCCGGAACAACTACATCTAGGTCATACAAATATTTTGTCCGTCCGGGAGTCGAACCCGCGACACGCAGCGCAGCAGTCAATCGCTTAACCACTGCGCCGACCGTGCGTCAAAATTTCTTTCTTTCATTGCAAAATATATATTTTTTTCGAAATAAGCATATCCTAGATTTTACATTACTTTCTCAATTAATTGAAGAAATATTTTTTTCTTATGTATGTAAAAGAACATATGAAACTTTACCCCTGATGAAAAGTTTCATACGTTCTTTTACCGTTTTTCCAGTGACCAAAAATATATTTCTGCTAATAATGCCGATATTGGTTCGATTGTAGGGACGTTTTACAAAGAACCCGCTTGTTCTGGTATGGAAGGTTGCATTTATTAGTAAAGAGTAACTGATTTGCCAAGGGTACGGTACGGTTCAGGGGAACCCAATTAGGGGCTGCACGAGTACGAATGTTCTTGTTTTTTTTTAAATATTCTGTGATAAAATCTGTATTATTAATGTACTTAAGAGTGTTTTTAAATAGCGCGTGGTGTGGAGGGCTTCAGTCTGAGCTAAGTGGGTGGACGACTGGCCGTGAGTTAGATACGAAAAGTATTTTAGCCAGACTGACCCCTTTTTTCATAAAACACTTATTTAAATTCTTTTCATTTGTGTTCAAGAGCTTCTCGCTAGTAAGAAGGAAATTTGGCTACATATAAGGTGTTAAAAAAATAACCTTACAAACTTTAAGAGGTGCTTTAGACCATCAAACTGAACAACTTTCACTATGGGACCAATTCTGAAATCGCAAAAAAAAAAAATCTGCTGTTCCCTACATTTTGACGATTCGTACGAACATAAATGTAGGGAACAGCTGATTTTTTTTTCGCGCTTTCAGGTTTGGTCCCATAGTGAAAGTTGTTCAGTTTGATGGTCTAAAGCACCTCTTAAAGTTTGTAAGGTTAATTTTTTAACACCTTATATATGTATTTCAGCTTCGTATTCCTAGAAGCATAGAGTTTGAATACATTCACGACATATTTACTAGAAAAGGGAGCAAAAAGACAAATGTGGAAGTCCACGGGGAGACCATTGCCTAGAGGTGGGACAGGTTAAATAAACAAAGCCATGAAAATGGTATCACAACACACGCTCTTTTACTTACGGCCACATTTAACTACCGAGATAACAAACTAAAACAAACTTTTCTACAGCATCAAACTTCCGTAAAGCCTGCGTGCTAATATGCGAGAAGGCTGAAGTTGAGGAGCCGTGGTTTGGTTTCAACCAGGAGTTCTTTCTCACGACGACAGATGGCCGGCCGCTCGGTTGGCCCCCCGGTGGGTTCCCCGCCCCACCGGGGCCCTACTACTGCGCCACAGGAGCCAATAAAATCGTCGCAAGAGATCTTATGGAGGCTTTCTACAGGTATCATTTGATACTTAAAATAACCATACTTATAAACTTATTTAAAAACCATATAATCTGGTGGATACTTGGATAAGATTTGATCGTATTCTAAGTATTCACAATTTTGTAACAAAGCGTAGTATTTTTTTAGATTTAGCGAAAGATAAACATTTAATAAAAAAATGTTCGTATTGCAGTTTGAATTTTTCACACGAGAAAAGCCAGCCCGTTTTAGGGTTATTCAAGCAAGCCTTCGAAAGAGAATACAACTCACTTTAAGATAGACAGAAAACAGTATTCTGGCCAATAAACGAAATGTATTGTAATGTTTCTCAGCCATAGCTCAGGACATGGTCTCAATTTTTACGTTTTCACTCTCTGTAACACGGTTCTAGATGCTGCCTTTATGCGGGGATACAGATCAACGGTATAAATCCAGGGACTACACCGTCCCAGTGGAATTTCCAGGTAAATGCCCGATAAGTGAAAATGGTTCATTGAAAATTGAATCGTTTGCTTGCGGGTAAAATTGTGATTTAGTTATGTTCGCAATATTATTTGTTAGGTATCACTCTGATTTCTTTATTTATGCTGCAATATGAAATACTAAGGTGTGAAAATGTACATCGTGATGATGAACATTCTGTTTTAAGTAATTCGTCATAGCAAGTTTTCGAAGTTCCGTACATCGCGATTATGAACATTCTCAAGGAAATATTCATCATAGCGCACCTTCTAACTCACGTAATTCGTACTTTTAAACTGTATAAATTAGAGGACACCGGAATTTTAAATTTCGAATTTCAGTATAATAATATAATAATAATAATAATAATGATTTATTTTCTCACAACAATATAGGTACATTAGAGAGGTATCAATACAAAATACGTAACAGCAATAATTATACTGTGGGAGACTGGTGCCTAAGCTGACGTGAGGTCTGTATTTCAGCACACCAGGTCTCCCCCCCTTGGGTAATGTTTACATTTGAATGTTATGTACACTACAATAAATCATGCGGTAAGAATTTACAGGAAGCATAACCTTGAGAATAAAGTATGACAGTCGTATTTTCCATGATAAGTGTTATAATACTTAATAGTTGTAAATTTATATCGACCATTCTTTTTTCTGATGTCTAGAAATAAAGAAGAACTTAATAAAAAGAATTCAATGTTCAAACTTGAAACATTTTCTTTGTTTAAAGCTAAACTTACTTTTTGCTTTCTATCAGATTAAAATAACCTCAGCGTAGTCACGAATAAGTGACTGGGCTGGATTAACAACTTCGAAAACAAAAAAAAAAAAAAAAATATGACGAAAATTGTTAGAGGAGACTTGTTCTCGGGCTATTTTGTGCCTATATCTTGATAATAGTTTTCTTCGTGGATGTCTGACCTCGCTCGTCGCAAACAAAACTGGACTCGCTAAACAAAGTCCCAGAACATACGTATTTCATATACACACCGCGTCACTTGATTACTCTCATATGATTTACAGCAAAAAAATATATAAGACTAGAATGTTTTAGGCTGTAATGCTTATAATTATAAACTATTATTTTGATGTATTTAGAATAGTGACAAACCACATTAACTGCACAATCAGTTTGTTGAGTAACTAAATGTAACTTGATGCAACCTATTAATACGTGCGACACTTGTTTACTCTCAGTAGTTTGAAGAAGGTTAGAGGTGGTGCTAGTTACGTGAGGTATGTCATTAGTGATCCCTCAGTGTGAGAGGATAGTCGTTTTTAAGTTTGTTTAATAATAGCATCAATACACAGATAGTAATGGGGCGTGGCAAAAATTTATCTTCGGAAGAAATTTCAACTATTAATATGTTGAAACAAGAAGGCTACTCGAATCGGGACATTGCTGATCGTATACACAGAAGCTCATGGGTTGTTAATAGTTATTTAAAATACCCAGAAAATTATTGGAAAACAAAAAAGGACGAACTAAGATGGCGACAACGTTGAAAGAACGTCGTTTAATTCTTCGAGAAGCCTCAAATAGCACCTTATATGCTAGGGATTTTAAAAAATAATGTACGAACAAGTGCTAGTATTCGGACAATACAACGAATTATTGCTAAATCCAAAAATATACGACTTCAAAAAATTAAGAAACCAGACTTAAAACGACATCATAAATCTTCACGTCTAGAGTTTTGTCGGCAACATATGAATTGGAGATAGAAATGGAAATATTTTATTTTCACAGATGAAAAAAGTTTAATCTGGATGGTCCTGATGGATATAGTTTTTAATTTCAAGATTTAAGGAAAGAAGAATTGATTTTATCACGGCATCCTGATTCGTTCCAATCTGTGATGGTGTGGAGTGCAATTACTTATTATGGTACTCTTCTTTTAGAGGTCCTTAGAGGAAACCAAACTGCCGAAAAGCATAAACTATGATTACAGTAACAAACACAGACAATAAGCGAGGTATTTTAAGAAAAAAATGGATATTACAACAGGAAAATGCACCTATACACACCGCGAAAGTAGTTATGGATTGGATAAAAAGTCAGAACATCTCTATTTTAACCTGGCCAGCATATTCCCCAGACCTCAATATTATAGAGAATGTGCGGGGCTACTTTTCTCGTCAACTTTACAAAGATAAACAACAGTTTCCAGATCGGCAATCTCTCATAACCGCACTTCATACAGTCTGAAAAGAAATTCCTAGACAAAATTTAGAAAATTTGTATTCGTCAATCCCAGACCGCAGTTTTTTAAATTATTAAAAACAACGGAGGCTATACACGCTACTGAATGTCTGATAATATTTGTGTTAATTTTTTTGTACTTACTGAGAGTAATCATGTGTCGCACTATCCACTGCACTATATTACATTTCGTCAGATTTTTATTTCTCTTTTGTTTTGATCAAAGTCACATCAACGCACATGATTTAAGATACATTTGTTTGTAATAAATATATAATCATATTTGTCGTATTTGTTATATTTTTCAAAATAACTATAGCTTGATGGGTGAGAGTAATCAAGTGACGCGGGGTGTATCAACACGGGGATTGTGAGCTGTTGATTTTCAACCCTCTCCGATTCGTTATGTCTCGTGCGCCCAGATGGCACGGCTGTTTCCTCTACTGTTACATAATCATTTATTTTCTCTTGGTAATAGTTACTTATTATTATTATTATTTATGCCGATTATTTCTCAAGTTACATTATTAAAATTCATTATATTTATCTTAAAATATTAATTTGATTCTAATTAAAAACTTGTTAATTCATCTATACTATGAAGAAGTATATTTTTTTTTTTTTTTTGTAATTTGTATGTAGGGGGTAATCTCTGAAACTACCAGTCGGATTTGAAAAAAATTTTTGCGTTTGATAGCCCAATTCTTGCGGAAGGCTATAGGCTAGCTTTAGCGTCACGCTATGACCCTAAGGAGCAGAGCAAAAAGAAAAATCAACAGAAAGAACGCTAAGTGTAAACGAACTGATGACGGACAGGTGATGCGATGCGACGGGGTGGGTCAGAAGAACAAAAAATTTCACGCGGACGAAGTCGCGGGCAGAAGCTAGTTCATAATAAATTTAAACATTTACAACCTTTTAACAATAATACGTTTAAAAAAAATAGATTTTTAAATAAACAAATTCATTTTTATAGATTATTTAAAATAAAATAAATTTGCTGTAGGTAATCTTTTCTTCAATTAATTTTATTGGGTGCCCATTTAAACGCGCAGGCTTCCTCCATCTTTCGCCATTCCTCTCTGTCTTGGGCTATTCCAGGCCATGTAGGGCCGGTCATGGCCAATAATTACTTACCCAACTTTAAAGACGTATGATAATTTCGTCCAGTTTGTATGATAATGTAGGAACAAGATTTCCCAATTTCGGTACTTACAATCACATTACAGGTCTACCATTGAGTTTGCTAATAGCGCATTACGCTAAAATTTGGACGAATTTGAAGGCAAATTGAGGGAGCTGGGATATTTAACATGTGAAACGTGACGGAAATTACAAGTTACTGCGAAACAGTAGTAACATTTTTTCAGAATATTTTCTATAGGCGGAATATTAGATTAGATATTTATACGTATGTGCAATACAGTAGGACGTACGTCAGTGGTAAAAAAACCAGTATAAGAGACCTCTTATTCTGTTGAATCTCTTTACTACGCTGGGCCAGCGAAAGGTTAGTGTTAACACAACACCTTTGTCTAAAAATGATGGAGGATTTGGAAGATGCATTACTCGGCTTATGAATATTGATCTAATGATGATTTATAAGGTGGGGCCGAGTCCGGGCATCAAGGCCGCAGATGATTTATGGATGGCCCGCTACATACTGGCGCGGTTGGCGGAGGAGTATGGCACGGTGGCCACCTTCGAGCCGCAGCCCATTCCTGACTGGCCAGGCAATGGCACCTTCGTCTACTTCTCCTCTAAGGACATGAGGGAAGATGATGGCATACTGTGAGTAATTTTACTATTGATTTTAGTGTTGACGAAATGAGTCTTTCCGTCAGTGACGATTTTTTCTAAAACTATTCGATGTTATTATTTACACGATATAATAGTAATTGTAGTATGTGATATAATAATTAATATACGTAAATTGAGTAGAATTTTCATTACAAACTACTCACTTCAAAATCCAAGTAACAAAACTTCTTAAAAAATGTCTGAAGCCGTATTTTAGTTGTTCTTTAACTTTTATTATTTGTTAGTTGACTAAAAAGTCTTTAAAAGATCGCTCTTAGCGATAAGACCGGCCATTGTGTCACCCTTTGTAAAATTTCTATATTTATGTCTGTAATTTATGTGGTGTACATGATAAAGAGTATTCTATTCTATTCTATTCTAAACTCCCACGTCCTAAGCTAAATTTCGTTCAAAGAAAAACTAGACACCATGTGTAAACTCTGCAAAAAAAAAAAAAAAGAAAATCACTATAAAAATCTGGTTTTAACCTCCTCGCAGGCACCTACTTACCAGCTAAGTACCAAAAAAGGTCGCAACAATATGCAGCTAATTGAGTTATGAATGAATTGAATCAGTGTGGCTTTTTATACATGAGGGTATTTTGTTATATAACTGTGCTCCTTCAAAGGTTAACATTTTTTGCTAAATTTCTCATCTTCGATAAAATCAGAAAACTAGCTCGGCTTACCACACGGTCATCATTTGTGATAAAATTCGTGCATTTTACTTTTCAGAATTTATTGAAAAGCTGTATGAAAGAGTTTCCTTCCATAATGGAAAATAAAAACACCGACACGAATACCAACAAAAATAAAACCATTGCAACGCATTGCATTGCATCAGCAAGCGGTCGCAAAAAGGCCTAAATGAATTAAAAATTAGTTCCTAAAAATTATCAAAATTGCCCGCCAGATCTCCGGTTACTACGGTTATGCGCTCACTGTACAAGGGTTGAGGACTGAATAACAGTTGTGTAAATTCTCATAAAATAAAAACTGCCACTATAACAGATGTGTACAACTGAACTGACAAATATATTTTACTGGTAGAGTAAGCGTTATAACTCCGGTATACGTCGTGTGTAAAAGTTTATTAGTGAGGCTGTAAGGGTGAACCTTATGGGTTTTAATTTTTCCCGTTGACCTAGAATCATGAAATTTGGCAAGAAGCTAGGTCTCATACCACAAATAGGTACTGGAAAATATCCGAAAATCGATCATTTGTAATTTTATTCGGAATCGGAATGGAAACTTATAGGCCGTATCTTGAATTGAGTTCATTCAACTTGGTTTACTCTCCAATCTAAAAAAATATTTTTTACTGCATAGTGAAGTTTGTCCTTCTATCCGGAATTGGATATTCATAGGTACTACTTGTATGTCCGTTAATCTGTAATTAGCATCGGGACAGATTTCCGGATATACAATATTATTGAATAATATACCTACTTGCACAGCGATCATACTTCGGTACATTAAATAGAGCAGCTTCATCTGATAATTTAATGCGTATACTCGTATTCTGATGAAATCTGATGAAGGTGTCGCACTTGTATTAGAAATATTATTTGTTCAAAATTTATAATTGTTAAATACAAAAACTAATAGTAATGTTTTGTTTGATTTCACTTCATTTTGCCTAAATTATCATTTTATACAAAATCATAGAGCTCTATATTACATGTAGCATGCATACCGTTATAATGACTAATAACTACATCATCATCTGCCTACAATAAAACTAATCAACCGATCAAAACATTCTTTTGTTTTCGAATTCTGAATTCAAAAAGATGAAAAAGCCATTTTTTTTTTAAATAATTGCGGGAGGTTTGCAAAAGACACGACTTAAAAGGCAGCCCTCGTACTTACTCTAGAAGATTTGAATTCAAATATAGGCCGGGCAAAAAGTTTCTGCCGCTGCCGCCGGCAGAAACTGATTGAATTGTAGACGGATTGTATTTTGTTTCTGTCCTTTTTGATGAGAGGGGCAGGCAAGGAGGCGCGGGTGAAACTTGATTTTTTCTGCTTTTATGCGCCCCCTTAATGTGGCTGGTTATTTGAATCGAAAGTTTAACGCTTTTCCAGACCTTGTGATGTTTCTTTCACACTTGTTGTTTTACTAAGGATCTATTTTAAACAACGACAACAGTTAGAATATTTTTCACCAATAACGAAACTTCTTGGTTTTATTTTTAAAATAGGTTTGTGTTGGATAAGTGGATACTATGTATTTTCATTTCATGAACAACAGTTGGACAGAACTATGTCATAAGATTAAGATTTAATAGTGTTTAAAAAACTACTTTATCTGAAGTGATACATTCTCTACTTTAACTGCTTTATATATTAGGTATTTGCCTATGAAATTGCCGTTCTGCAGTACTGGTCATTTGAAATCAAAATAATTTTTGTTTGGCTAAGAATTCTAATTTCAAATTAATTTTATTTTAAAAACATGGAATTTTGTTTCCAAAAGTAGTAATTTGTTTATTGATTAGTGTTACATTTTCATCGCATTTCAATCTTTTTCGTGATCATGGATACGTTAAAAATTCGAGTAATTATGGAATATGAGTACCGTCGTGGCAGCAACGCGGCACAAGCGGCACGCAACATCAACGACGTTTACGGAGCTAACACTACAAACCAACGCACCACCTGTTATTGGTTTGCTCGCTTCCGTTCTGGAAATTTCGACCTGAAAAATGAACCTCGCGGTCGTCCGAAGACTTTGGTCGACAGTGACGAATTAAAGGCGATTGCGGAAGCTGATGATACACAATCTACGGCTGAATTAGCAGCAGCTTACGACGTTAGCGTCAAAACAATATTGGTCCATTTGCGTCAAATTGGCAAGATAAAAAAGCTTGACAAATGGGTGCCCCACGAATTCAATGATCGCCAGCGCGAAGTACGCGTCGAGACGTGCCTTGCACTGCTCAACAGACACACAAATGAAGGAATTTTGAACCGCATTGTTACCTGCGATGAAAAATGGATTCTGTTTGATAACCGCAAGCGCTCAGCAAGTTGGTTGGATCCTGGTTCAGCACCTAAACAATGCCCTAAACGAAAACTTACCCGCCGGTGCTTGCCGGTGTGATTCATCACAGCTTCTTACCAAACGGGGTGAGCATTACTGCAGATGTGTACTGTGAAGAACTAAACACAATGATGGAGAAGCCATATGATAACCTGTTGGCGGGAAAAAAAATCAATACCCGAGAGGCAGTACAAAATGCCTTTGAAGAATTTGTTGCCTCCCGTCCAGCTGATTTCTTTAAAAAGGGCATCAATAAACTGCCACTGCGTTGGCAAAGATGCATTGATTGCAGGGGTGATTACTTCGATTAATACAAATAAAAAATACATGAAAAAAATTCGTTTATATTTTTTCATACAAAACGGCAATTTCATAGGTAAAGACCTATTATTCTAATAGCTCTTACAGTTTCCTATAAGGAGGCAGCTGTTCAATATTGGTCTATGAAGTTAATATTTAATATTCACTATGCTGGGAAGTAAATGTCGCGAATGTCAGTTGATGAAGACATTTTTAAATTCAAAAACGACTTTTTCCTCTGCTTCGTTTATTAGTATGTTAGACCAATATATTTACTACAGTTAAAAATAGCCTGGAACTGTGTCCGATAAACTTTTCTGGCGAAGTCAACTTATGTAATATATACAACGTGTCCCAGAAATCAACGTCAAGCCGAAAACGGGCAATAGGCCAAGTCGTGACAGCTATTAGAAAAATATAAAAAAAAATCTTGGTCATGTACTTTTCGAATTATAAGCATTCAAAAATAAATCTCAAAAAGTGACACCCTGTGATGATTTTTCAAGTCCTGTGACTACATTATTAACATTTCGGTAGTTTTTTTCTCTGTGATCTAACCATGAATAACCCTTCTGTAAATTACAGTTAAAAGTTAAAACGTAACTGCCTCAGTTTTAAATTAAATGTTAGATTTTTGCCCAATATTGAATTCAAAATAATGACATCACCCAACTTTAACCGACTGTACTGAAAAAAAAATCTACTACACTATTTTGGCAAGTAACTTTAAAAGATGGCGCGTTTAGTCAGGATTCCAAAATGGTATAACACATACTAATTGCTACTTCTTAATTGAGGAAAAAAAGTACATTGTTGGTTTTAGGTGCATTTGAAATAAAATTCAGTCGTTGGATTTCTTTTATTATAATTTTTATTAAATCAGATTTACGAAGTTTTATAACAAATGTTCAAACTGTTTTCCTTCAGCTGCAATGCAAGTTCTACATCTCTTTAAAAATGATCGCGTAATAAGACGGGCGTATCTTCTTGAGTTGATGTATTCAGCGGCTTCTGCAATTCTTTGGCGCAGCTCGTCTAAATCTTGAATTGGTTTAGAGTACACTTTATCCTTTATCGTACCCCAGTAAAAAAAATCTATGGGGTTTAAATCGGGTGAACGGGCAGGCCACGAAATTGTACCACCCCGCCCAATCCACCTATCGGGGTATTCTCGATTGAGAAACTCTCGTACAGTGAGAGCATAATGCGCTGGGCAGCCATCTTGTTGATACCACATGCTGCCGTAAATGTTCAGTGGCACTTCTTCCAATAATTCTGGTAATTGGTTCTGTAAGAAGTTCAAATAACCCTGGGCATTTAAATTCTCCGGCAGCTCGATTGGACCAATAACTTTACCATTCAAAATTCCCGTCCACATATGAGTTGATGAATATCAAACGCCAATATGTCCACAAAAAAATACTTTTTTCCATCAACGTATAGAGAAAAAAAAATATATATATATTTCTGAATTTTACAAATTCTAATATGTACAATTATTTACTACAAAAACATTGGGCAAAAAATAACGTTATCAGCACCTGCAAATGAAAATACTATGATATCTCCTTTTCACTTATTATGGACATACTGGCGTTTGATATTTATCAACTCATATTTACTTTAAACTGGTACTGAGATCTATCTTCCCGCATCAAATTTGGATTTTCCACGTGCCATTCGTGCAAATTGTGGAGGTTCATGTAACCGTCCTTTTTAAATGTTGATTCATCGGACCATAGAATTTTTTCAAAGAATCGCGGGTCCTCTCGGTGCCTCTGCAACATCGTTCGACAAAATCGTACTCTCTCTGGGTAGTCTCGGGGTAGCAGACTTTGTACTCGTCGTACATGGTATGGGTGAAACTCGTTCTTTTTTAAAATACGATGTGCAGTACTTTTGGGGACTCCTATGCTCTGTTCAATTCCACGTACTGAGATACTTCTGTCTTCTTCAACTGCTTGCAAGACTTCGGCTTCGTAGGGCATAACGGGTCTTCCCTCGCTAACCATTTGGCTAGGAAATCGACCCTCTGATAATGACCGATGCACATTAATAAATACTCGATGATCGGGATGACGCTCAGCATTCGGGTATCTCTCACGATACACTCTTGCTGCGGCATTGGCGTTGCATAAGCATTCTCCATAAATGAGATGCATGTTGGCGTATTCCTGTGCGGTGTATCGAGATGGCATGATAAAACACTACACAAACACGGGGTTGCGATTAAAACAAGTCCGGGGTTGTCAGAAACGGTGCAGATAAATCCAAATTACAATGCAAATCAAGTCCAATAAACAAAGCCACAGTTGTAAGTACGAAGTCAATACGAATACAAAAAGATGTGCAGTCAACGAAAGAGCGTAACGTACTGCAGTATTGCACAATTTGCCGACGCATCCCTGTTTAGCCAGAGTAGCGTCTCTATCTGTTTCACTCACACATATGAAATGATGTGTCAATCCGTCTCCCTCTTAGTTAGATAAAAGTAGCGTCACTATCTATCTCGCTCCCACTTGTCAAAGTAGCGTCACCTCACATTAGCTAAAATGAATCTTTCTCGCTCACACTAGTCAAAATAACGTCACTCTTCGTCTCAATCGAACTTTTATGAAATACGGCTTCATAAAAAAAAAATGTTTTTTCTCAATTAAGAAGTAGCAATTAGTATGTGTTATACCATTTTGGAATCCTGACTAAACGCGCCATCTTTTAAAGTTACTTGCCAAAATAGTGTAGTAGATTTTTTTTTCAGTACAGTCGGTTAAAGTTGGGTGATGTCATTATTTTGAATTCAATATTGGGCAAAAATCTAACATTTAATTTAGAACTGAGGCAGTTACGTTTTACTTTTAACTGTAATTTACAGAAGGGTTATTCATGGTTACATCACAGAGAAAAAAACTACCGAAATATTAATAATGTAGTCACAGGACTTGAAAAACCATCACAGGGTGTCACTTTTTGAGATTTATTTTTGAATGCTTATAATTCGAAAAGTACATGACCAAGATTTTTTTTTATATTTTTCTAATAGCTGTCACGACTTGGCCTATTGCCCGTTTTCGGCTTGACGTTGATTTCTGGGACACGTTGTATAGCTGAAATAGTTTCCGTAATACAAAATAAAGGTATTTTCCAGGGTGATCGAGCGCGCCATTGACAAGATGGCTCGTCGCCACGGTGTCCACATCAATGAGTACGACGCTAATAATGGCGCGGACAACGTGCGGCGGCTCACCGGCAAGAACGGAATGCCGCATATCAAAGATTTTACTGCAGGTAACGTTTCAACTGCCGAATGAGTTTTATAATGAATAATACAATACGGGGCCGGAGATTATGGCACATTCCGTCTTATTTAACACTAGCCGACCTAGACTTTCGAGACAGTTTTTGTATTTCGATCTCTATTCCGTTACACAACTGACCACTTCTTATCGGACTAAGTTGTCAGTTTTAATAAAGAACTATATTTCAATCACAGCTAAGTAGGGTTTTAATAGAAAACTCGCTCGATTATTTAAACCTTATCAAAATAAAAATACCATTTTGTAATAAGGACGCACGAGTTTTAGAAAAACATATACTTGGTGAAGAGCCGTCTCAGACTCTTTGACCCATAACTGTGTGCCACTCTCTTCCTGCAGCTCGATGTGATATTCTAACGTATAGCACCCTGAGGCCCTTTGAACACGGCACGGTTTCTTTACAGTACGGCGTATAAACCGCCCCGTAGAAAAAACGTGTCGGTCAACAAGCTTCTATAGTGATCCATAAGACGCTGACGAACCGTGCCTACACACGTCGTATAAACCGCGCCGTAGAAAAAACGTGTCTGTCAACAAGCTTCCATAGTGATCCATTGGATACAACCAAAGATACAACACTGACGACCGTGCCTATACACGGCGTATAAACCGTAGTTTTATACGCCGGATAACAAACCGTAACCAACCGGACCGTGGTTTTTAACCATCTGGATCGTAGCTAAACTGTCAGAATAAAAGAAATTGCGATCAGTTGTCATTTTATGTGTGTTACGCAATTACCCTGCAGGTACTACCTGCGTAGTTCTGACGCTAGTTTGAATGATATAGTTGGGTTGCAGTGAGCCAATCGGACTTTGTTAGTATTTTTCTATGAAGTGACAAACCTCTTGATGCTGCCCATCGGTCCAAACTTGTCTTTAATTATAGCATTACTGCTTTATGAAAAGCGATAATGCTAATGATTAGTATTGTGTCGTGGTCTGATATTATAAATACTAGCAAACGAACACAAAAACAAAATATCATAATGTAAATTCAACGAGACATCAACCACATAAGCAAAGCATAGATTCAACGCTGACATAACAAGCATTACAATGATTGATACAAATCTCCTCGGCTCCATTGCACAACAATCGTGAGTTTCCAAAATATTGCACGTGTTACGCTTTTGAATAAAGCCCTTTGTATCTCCCAGATTTATTGGTTAGGATCAAAACAGAAATGAATACAAGGCTTAAAATGCCGGCGATTAGCGAGAAGCGAGTAGAGCTAGCAGCTAAAACCGAATTGGCGAGCAACGAGCAACGAGTGCAAGAGGACGACGAGCGATTACTCGCTGTTATGCGTATGTATCAAGCGAAAGTCAGCAAATGTTCTGCCCTCGAAGCGACCGTCGCTGTGCGAGTACTCTCTTTTAAAGCTCTTGTCTCGACAAACAAGTACTCGCCGGCGTGTGAACAATAAGCGAAGGCGATTAACACACGGCACCGCGCACCGCCGCGGAGGGCGGTGGCGGTAAAGCGGATTTCTTAGCGGTACCCCGCGGTTAGGCGGTTTACGCGCCTGTCCGTGCGGATGGATTTAACGCGGTTTTGACCAGTTTTATTACAGACACTGGCAAGAAAGGACGCTGAAGTGGTGGCAGCAATCTGGCTTTTATGGCGTAGAAAGAAAAAAATAAGAAGAAATTGGGTTCATCCATTTTTACGAAGCAGAACTCTAAATGGGTCTTTCATGTTATTTTATAAAAGTTTGAGAAAACACGAAGATAATTTTTTTAACTATACGCGGATGTCCACTTCTTCATTTGACTATTTGTTACCAAATATAAGGAAAGCAATTTCTGGAGTAAATACGAACATGCGTCCTTGCATTTCACCGGAAGAAAAGCATGTCCCATGTCATGTCATGTCCCAGATAGCATTTCGACTTTCGATCTCCGAAATAAACTTTTCGACATCAAATTCCATGTTTGAATTGCAACACGTCCTGCACCCACGATGATCCGCGCGGTTATGCGGCGCCCCGTGTGTGAGGCGCTGCCTCACCGCATGGACGTCAGCGCGGAGGGGCGGTGGCGGCTAGAGCAGAATGCTACATTATTCATAGTGTGTTAAGCACTCAACCTAAGATAGGCTATTTGTACTTAGAGATGAAAAATAAGAACAAGTCATTATTTTCTCGAGCTATATTTTATTCACAAAGACACAACAATTACAATATGCAAGCTAACACTAAAATATATATATATATATTATATACAAGTATATAACAAAAAAAAAATATAAAGAAAAAGGCAGGAGCTCATTGGGCATCAAAAAATTCGTCCGCATCGCTGTCAATGGGATAGGTGCCCAAAAGGTTGGCAATTAATTATTTGATATTATATCTATTATGTGACACACATATGCTTGTCTGTTATTTTTATGGGACTTCATGGTTAACACCAAAAAGAGGAATGAAAGGAAATCCAACCCATACAATTTGCCAAATTCAATTACTTTTTTAAATATAAAAATAGCTGTTTATATCAGAAACAATATAAATTATGAATGCGCATCCTGTTAAAACGTCGCGTCGTTACCGTATTGTTGGCGTAACTAGGTATGTATATATGTAACCTTACTCAAATCGAACATCAAATAAACGCAATACGAGTAGCTATGATAATACTGTTATAATTCAACAGTTTGAATAGTAGTTTTTATTATCATAGTTCCTTTCAACCAACGCACCTGCCATCTAAACTCTTCACCACCCATAGTTGACTGGTAGAATGCTTAAAGCATAAGTCCACCTTTGTACCTTCCTCTTTTGTGTGCGAAAAGTTTAATTAAATAAGTAAATAAGTACACCTCCCATAAGTACTTTATAGACTACAAAAAATATATAGAATATAATTTATAGCTTCTACTAGCCCACGTGTTTCCAGCGAATGTAAGTTTCGTTGAGTTTCGTGTTTATAAAGTTAAGACTAAAATTATACGAAAGTAAACCCCACTTTATACCGAATCATAAAAGGATTTGTGTTTCAATGCTGCTCGTAATGTATTTGCTGAACAGGCCTTTAATCTCAGTTCACGATAACGATATAACGTGGAAGTATTTCCATACATTTTATGGACGTGGACACCCACGATAGTATTGTCACGTCAGAAACTATAAAAGCGCATATTGCCTAGACCGACTTCTTGTTTTACTAGAACTTATTCGTCTTTTGAGAAATGCACAAGTTTTCGTTGATTGATTAAAACGCGGTGGGCGAACACTATGAGTGCTACTTAAGCAGGCACCTCCACGAACGATTACTAACACAAATATCACAAAAGATTCAGTAGGTATGTTAATGCTCAATAAACGACTAATTTGACTGTAGAAAAAATATACTCTGCTTTTAGAGAAACGTGTACGTTACAATGCAAAAGTGAAAATAGAAATTGTAACAATAGCAATATCGCACGAGGAATACTCACATGCGGGTTAAATAGCTTTATTTATTTTCTAGCAACGTTGAGATAGCTTTATTGGGCTTTTGCCTCTGGCAACACAAGCGTGCTTCCGCCAGAATTAGAGAAAAAAAATATATAAGTAAAACACTGGTTTTGTATCTGTCGAGTTCAAATTATTTATTTTTGGCGACGACCCAGGGTTTCGCTGTAGGCGTAAAGTTATCCGAATATCACCCCGATCCAATTTTTTCAAATGATTTAGTTTCCCGAAAATGTTTCATTCATATTCTATTTTTATCCGGTACGGTTTTTTTAACCGATTTCAAAAAGGAGGAGGTTATCAATTCGGATATATATATATTATATATGTATGTTCGAGCGTAACTCCGTCATATATGGACGGATTTGCAAAATTCTTGTTTGATTTCTTCTTCTTCTTTTGTTCGATAGAGGTTTATTCCGAAATGGTCCCATTGAAATTCCGTAAAGATCTGGTGATGAGTTTCGGAGACAGACAACGGAACTCTTCAATAAATACCAGTAAAATAACCGCGATTGCTTTTATCGCATATGTATGCATTGTTTACGCTCTCATTATTTAATGGATAAGGTATGCCTCAGGGGTAGTCCTATATTAATTAAAATCTTATTAACTTTTCTTTGGTATTTACATAGCAAGTAGTGTTATATGAATTTGTGTGGGGTAGGTATAACTAAAAAGTGAAAAATAAAAAAAAATTTATAAAAAAAAACAATCGTCTTACAAAAAAAAACACTACAAAGTGCAAAATAACTTTAATTACGGAAGTCGGTGTCAAAAAACGAAAACGAGGAACCAACGACACCGACTTCAAAAATTAAAGTTATTTTTCACTTTGTAGTGTTTTTTTGAAAGTCGGTTGTTTTTTTTTTTTAATAAAAAAGTTAGTTATCAGTTAGTGTTCTAAGAAATAATAGATTTAATATGGAATTAAATATAATGAATGAATGAATGATTAGTGAACAGGTCACAAGCGAGCAAGCAGTGGTTACGTGTGAATAGTGTCGCTGCAGTCGCTGCAGCTTCTTGCAGTTGCGTTGTGGTAACTACAAAATTTCGATAAAGTTGGCTAGTGCTTGCAGATAGACAAATCGACTCTGACTATCGTCGAGGAAAACGTCAACTCAACGTTGTTTTTGCGATGTAGCCGGCCGCTAGTGCGTGGTCTCGCTGGTGGTTGAGATGTGGCTGCGACGTGGCCTCGATGAGGTCGGTATCGCCCACAAGGTTGATTTTGAGCCAAATATGGTTCGTGTGGATATACTTATAAATTAGTATAATTTGCATATAAATTAGCGCCCGTCCGCGTATTGTCGTTGTGGTGTGGTTGTGGTTTCCTTGCGGCACGTGTGTTGGGGCCATTACTTAGCCCGGAGAATACAACTATTAGATACATTGAGGCTGCTTTATTCGGCTACGTATTGTTTATTGGGTTTTCTTAATACGATTTACAGCCTATAAATCTTTTTTAATATTATTTTGATAGGCCCAGTAATTTTATTAGGAAAATAAACTTGATAGTAACACACCGGTAATTCAAGATATTGACGCCTCAAAATTGTTTATGTACTTTTGACGTCTCGTTGACTCTCATAAAACTCTTTATTACTTGAATAATGAAATCGTATACCCACTGGAAACAAAAATGTCGTCATCAAAATTGTAATAATGTATAATTGTGTACTGAACTATCATTTATGAAGATAGGGTGCTTAGTGAATTAAATAACTCATTTCCCTCCGATACGATAGCTAATACCTAAGTCTGGCTATCGAACCCACCATAAAAATAAAAGTCATCATTCATGAAGGAAGGAAGGATGGAGGAATGATATGAAAGAGAAAGATGCCATGACGTCTAACAGGGAAGAATGGAAGAAGAGAACGTGTTGCGCCGACCCCAAATAAAATGGGACAAGGGCAGGAAGAAGAGAGTCATCATTATTCTCCTTACCCCAATTCATCTGAGGCCGGCTTAACATGTCTTTTACTTCCATACTTGTATAAAATGAAAACTAACCAGTAAAAAATGTTTGAGCTTTTCTGAACGCCTGAAAGCGTTTTGTATCGAGCCAATCATTGTTTTCAAATAATACTCTCTCGTCCATGAAGTATCAAATAGGTAGTTATTACTTTGGCAATTAACAAGTTTTCTGATAAAAAAAAGCATCAAGCAATCAAGCATTTTCTTTTGATGTTCTTTGTTCCAACGTTGACCTTTACTCCTTTTTAATTAACACCTCGTCTGCGTGAAATTTCTTGTTTCTCCGGCCACCCCGCTTGCTCGCGCAATTATTTCGATTTCACTTGGCGTTCTTGCTTACTTCTTTTTGCTTGGCTCTTAGGAGTCCTAGCGTGATGTTAAAAAGTCTATAGCCTCCCTCAAGGACTAGGCTATCAAATGAAAAAAGATCTTTCTGGTAGTTCCAGAGATTAGCACGCTCAAACAAACAAACTATTTCTTCAGGTTTATTCCTCCTACCTACGTGTTTTATCATTTAACGAAATCGACGACTAGTGCTAATGGTAGCTTTGTAGATTCAACTCTGCAAATGCGTTTACAGTTGGTAAATATTTAATTAATCCTAAAAACTCATTGACCTTCTTATGATGTTACTGTTAGTCTGTGTCCTACAGTTGGGCAAAGCCCTCTCCCAAATGATGTAATTTTTTTTTTATTGCACGCTTGTTTGGTTTATTGGTGGATTCGCACGAATTTACGCATCTGAAAGGGGCGAATCGACACTTATAAAATATTTTTTTTTTATTATAAGTTAATTTATTTGTGAGAGATTCGACAACTCCAGAAATATGTATTAATCAATTGGTACATTTTAAATGTTATCCAATAAAATTATAGTACACTAGAAACTACAATTCAGTACCAATTATTTTGTACAGGTTTATATTTTATTCAGCAAATGTTTATGAGTAAATACATTTTTTTTTTAAGTAGGGAACATTAGTATTTTTCTTACTAGATAATAGAAAATTTAATTCATTTGATTACTAACTCTCTAACTAAATATATGCCGCTTACAAATAAATTACCTTTAAAAAAGTTAGTTGATTCGCCCGTTTCGGACGAGTAAGTTCGTACGAATCGATCAATAAGCCAGTTTTTTATAAAATATATTACAAACGATAAAAAGTAAGTTACGCCGAAAAAGCGTTACCCTAAACGAACACAAGTTCCACCCGAGCATTCAAGTCTGTTAATCGCATTAGCCACACCGCTCTAGTCAAAACGGTTTAGTTAAATACAATATTTATTAATCGTGTTTTTTCAGATACCAAATACATAGGAGTTTATTTTTAGTATTTTAGCAAAAGTATATTTTTTTAGTGTATTTTTAGCTAGAGGTTCCTTTTTCGGAGTTTGTTTACTCAATTATCGTTGCTCCCTATGTTTTATTTCTTCGAAATGGTTTAGTAACTATGTCACAGTGAGCACGAGAGAAACAGTTTTTTGTTCACTGACATTCCTCATTGGATTAGTTACAACTTAGTACATGCTTATAATGATTTTTGTGCACCAACAACATATGTATGTATAAAGTATATACCTAATTAGATACATTTGTATTGTGCGTGAGTGTCGTTTCAAACCACTTGATATTGACTGAATGATTTGGTTAACACACCGCAAACTGTGTTCGTGTCCCTAGTGCGAGCTCTCCATTCAGAATAGTAATGGATGGTAACTCAAGTCAAACATCCAGCCGCAAATTGTTGGCGTGTGCGGCCATAGCGCTGCCATTTATCATTTTGCTGGAGTCGCAAGAATAGAACTGAGTGAACATTTTAGAGAATGGGTTAGTAACGTTATATATTTTGAAAGCATTATATCGTAATACGAGGAAGGCCTGCACGCAGCAGTGAACTTTAGTAGATATGACGAATATCACCTTTGTAAGCGGCCTGCGGCTAAATAGGGGGCCCGTGGCTAAATAATAACAGCCGCACAGGTCGATCGATTAGGTTAAGCTACGCTTGTCGCGGTTGGTCTGTGGATGGGTGACCATCTTTACATACCGAGACCCCTCCGTGCCTCGGAAAGCACGTTAAGCCGTTGGTCCCGGCTGTCATTCGTAGATCTTTGACAGTCGTTACGGGTAGTCAGAAGCCCGAAAGTCTGACAGCCAGTCTTACCTAGGGGTATCGTATTACCCAGTAACTGGGTTGTGGAGGTCAGATAGGCAGTCGCTCCATGTAAAATACTGGTATTCAGCTGCATCCGGTTAGACTGGAAGCCGACCCCAACATGGTTGGGAAAAGGCTAGGCAGATGATGCCTACAACATACGGCCTGCCTAGCTTTTTGAACTTTGCAAAACAACAAGTTTTCTCATTATGTGAAATATGGTCAGTATATGCGAGCACCTACAAAGCAGCCTACAGATTTTCAGATTTATTTATATTCAACTCCTCTTCTTTCATTTCCGCAGTATTTTGGTCAGACGTGTAATCCTCTCACTAAGCTGTTATTTGATGACTGCCGGGTGCGGTTACTTTGTGCCTTATACATTTTGTTAGTCTCCATTAGCTAACCAGAAAGTGTAATTTTCAGTAGAATTTACTTCTAGATTCAGTAGAGAACTGGAGAACCACTCCATCTTATTGTTTCCTCTGGTTATAATTTTAAGTAGGAGTATATTTTTGTTTCCTGAATTATATGATCCTAATGTTAATTTACCGACTTCAAAAAAAGGAGGAAGTTCTCAATTCGGTTGTATATGTCTTTTTTTATATTTTTTTATTTAATCTTTTTTTTACCGTAGCTTTAGTTTATAAGCCGGATTGCAAAATTCTAAAGAATATACTTTCAGATGGGTCCCATAGAAATTTCATCAAAATCGAATCAGTAGTTTGGTTTTTAAACCAAAATTACTAGTAAACATTCAAGTAAACGAAATTGCGTCGTTTTACTTTTCAGTTGTGGCTTAGTGGAATTGTCGTGGGATGCATTGTGGCTATAAGTGCACGTATCTTTACATAATTAGCCGACTTCAAAAAGGAGGAGGTGCTCAATTCGACATGTATTTTTTTTATTTATGTTACGCAATAATCTACGGCAATTACAAATCGATTTCAAAAATCTTTTTTTAATGGATACGGCATAGGTGTGGTCCCATAAAAAATTTACCGAAAAAAATACCGAAAAACCGAAAATTACCCAAAATTTTACCAACTTTGCGTGGCTATTTTTTGAGTTAGCATCAATAATACTCATTGATGAAGTTATAATAACTTCCTGTCACTGATATTTACATAGGAAGTAGAGTTATACGAATAAAAAATAAAAAATAACCGACTTCCAAAAGATACACTACAAAGTGAAAAATAACTTTAGATCACTGGTACTACCGTTCCAGCGCATTCAAACAAACAAACTCTGCAGCTTTATTATATTATATTTTTAACTGCCCCGTTGATCTCGTGGTCACAAGCGCGACTGCTGAGCATGGGATCCTGGGTTCGATTCCCGGGTCGGGTAAAGTGTTATGGAGTTTTTCCATTAGGATTTTTTTAGTAGCAGCCCGGAGTTTGGAAGCTGGCGGTGTGATACCCCCGTGCCTCGGAAAGGATGTTAAGCTGTTGGTCCTGCGCCTGATATCTCTCCGGTCGTGTCGGATTGCCGTCCCATCGGACTATGAGAGTGAAGGAATAGGGAGTGCACCTGTGTCTGCGCGCACACCTTGTGCACTATATCTCCCGCGCTGAAGGCTAGTCTCCGTTGCGATTGGCCGCCGCACCGTGGCCGAAATACGGTCTGGAGGACTTTATTTATTTATATTATATTATATGTATAGAGGTTTCCCCATAATATAGGAACACAAGTGGTCATAATGGATAAAGTACTTAGAGATCCCAGAGCTCCCATAAAATACAATGACTAAAACAGCCAAATATTTAAAAATACATTTTCTTTTTGATAAAAACACATTTTTTGTTCCAACATATGGTGTTATAAAAACAAAACGCGTGAAAGTCCCTATCTCTACCGACATCACTTCGGTCTGTGCAGCGTTGCGAGATATTAAGGTCAAAGGTCACGAATAGGTTTTTTGGTACGGTCACACGCTTTCAAGGGATTGAAGCGTTGACCTTAAATATCTCGTAATGCAAAAATGAAAGCAATGAACATGTAACACATTGAAGGTCGTTCCAAATGCGATTTTCTATAATTAACATGGAATGATTTCTTTATTACCATATTCATCAAACGAAGCTTTAAAACTTTTTTCGTTTAACGTTTTTTGGGTCTATAATGGAAAGAAAGAAACCCCTATAATCAATTAACGTGTAGCGTTGTGATTGATGCAGCTTTGTTTTGTGAGCACAAACAAATCTAAATCAACATAGCCTGTGAGCTTAGAGGAAATTGGGAAGTTTTTTTGGGAACTCTTTGGCGACATATATAAATATGCTTTTGGGTTTAAAGAAGTTCCTGTTTACATGGATACGTATAAAAAATACTTGTTAGTCCTTTCTCCCTTTCTTTGCGACCGTCCTTCGGGTTGATACCTACATCCAAAAGAATTAATGTAATAACTTTCAGTTGGTCGTTTTACGTCCTAGCCTTAAGAAAACTCGTAACTTATGCTCGATTAGTAGAAGTAATCTATTGTGGGTGTACGTTCTGTTACTAGGTAATTAGCATAAGTAATTTGTTACAGGTGTAGCTAACAGGGGTTGTTCCGTGCGAATACCGCGCCACGTCTCCGAGGATAAGAAGGGATACTTAGAAGATCGTCGTCCAGCTGCCAATGCTGACCCCTACCGAGTCATATCCGTCATACTGAAAACCTGTATATTTGATGAGTGAAATTTGTAATTCTAGTGTGTTGTATTAGCTGGATAGTGTGGTATTACTGCGAATTAGGTATATAACCGATTGAAATCATTGTTAATCTCTGCCTGAACTGTGCTCATATTAAATGTTCCATCTTTATTTTCTCGTTTCTCTGCCACAATCCCACAACAAAGTTTTACGTGTGCACAGGGTTTATTACCACTACGTTTAGCTAAAATAATTTTTATTACTTTTTCTTTAGAGCTCTGAGAAATCTCGTATTACAACGAGTTTGTTTATAAAAGAGAGTTGAATAGCACACATATAAAGATACATCCCGTGATTCAGATTTGATTAGTCAATGATCTGAAAAATGTGATGATCATTTATTTAGGTAATTTCCCCTCACAATGTAGTTGTCAATCAATAAAGCTAGAGGCTGTTTAAAAATACTGCAGTGCAATTCTTCTTCTTCCTGCCCTTGTCCCATTTTATTTGGGGTCGGCGCAACACGTTTTCTTCTTCCATTCTTCCCTGTTAGACGTCATGGCATCATTTACTCCTTTCTCTTTCATATCATTTCTCACACCGTCCATCCATCTTTTCTTTGGCCTTCCTCTCCCTCTCCATCCATCTACATTCATATTCATCACTCTTTTCGTTACATGCGTTTCATCCCTCCTCATTACATGTCCATACCAAAAATACTGCAGTGCAATTATTAAATGAATATTAATGTAAATTGCAATTAATTGTGGCAAGTTTGACGAGACCTCACATTCATGAATTAGTATTTAATTGGATCATACTCTCGTATTTTCGTCGCCATTATGTCAGTAGAGATTTGTTAGTTAATTTTTAAAGAATGAAACTACAAAAGTAGGACTTATAATTATTATTTTTACTTCGTTAACGTACAGTCATAGTTTAACATTATTTATATTATTAATTCTATCACATCACATGTTTGATTACTTATCATTAAATTCTAAATGTAATGGAAATCTCAACGTATTTACACTTTGTCATCATATGATATGTCTGTGAATTCTACAATGTTACTGTTTGGGAATATATACAGCTCACTGACTCTCTCGTCGCTTGTAGGCATGTCTTCTCTATTCGAAAGCTTATTTCCTGATCTTCTTTTACCAATATCGGTGTTACTCATTCTTATGTTCATGTATCTCCTACTGTTGCCGTGGCCTTCCATGTCTTCAGTTTTCATAAAATTAAATCCATTTTCTCTGCTCTGATTTCCCATGCAGTGGCATGAGTTTCTCGACGGAACTTTTAACGTGTCCCCCAGCGGCATGTTTATAGATTTCCTGGTAGAATAGCTACTTCTATCGTTTGTTGATCGGAACGATAAAATACGCGTTCGGTACGACTGGCCATCCTGTAATCAATTCATTTGAATTTAATCCCTCCCGAACTTTAATACAGAAATCAATAATAAGTCCATAAAACGCCAAAATCCTTACCTCGTAGCTATCGTTAACAAATCTGCTGGGCTTTTTCCCGAAAGTGAAGCGTTGTTTGAATTCCTTTTTGAATTTTTCCTGAAACGAAAGTAATTCGCTGTTAATTGGCTTGTGTATTTAGTGTGAAAGAAATAGTGCCCTTGCTTTGCATTAATTATATCGGATAACAAAAAAGAGGAGCTTGTATTTTTCTAAAGTTTTTCATCATGAAATAACTGAATTTCAGAACTAGTACGAAAATAGCGGTTGTGTTTTCGTACAAGTTCTGAAATTCAGTTTTTCGGTTATAGTGCGGTAAATTTAGCACGGCCTTCCTAGTAAAAGTCTCTTTAGGGAAATATGTGAGAACAAAGTTGAGAGGGCAGCGTGCGTCACGAGTGACGAGAGCCTATAAAAGGCAGCGTTTTACCCCCTTACTTGTGTGATGGATCTGTTCGAAGTGGGTATGAAACGAGGTGAATTGGAAAACCTAAGGAAAACTATGTAAATTTACTACAGTAGATTTACAGTAACAAATTTATATTATTTTATAGTTCCGTTTTACGGAAAACGGTTGGTATAAAACTACAACGGTCACTGAGATTTCATATTTATAAGAGGTAAAATTTGGGTTAGCCAAGAATCGAGTGAAGTTAGACTATTATATCAACCCAAAACATAATTTTAAAGAATGTTGGTTTACTTTGCTTTGTACGAATTTTATCGCATTTTAATTTGATTTGAATGTAGGTATAACAATGATAGCTTTCCCGATTAATATAAAGGTGTGTGTGTGTGTGTGTGTATGTTACTAGTATTTTTCAGTGTATATGAATAAAATGGGTATTGCTAAAGCTATTCCATCAGATTCCTAGAGCAAACTGGTATGTGTAAGTTTACTAAGATATCTTTCATAAGTATATTTATAGAAAGTCATGAGAGCCCTTTGAAGACACCTTTCGCTCTTTAAAATTTGACGTACGAAAACGGCACAAGATTATAAAAGGAATATCTCCGACTTTATTCATAATATATTTGCAGAAGGGATAATAGTGTTTACATAAACCTTGTAGTGTTAAAGATACTTACGTTGTAAATAGCGTAGATGAAAGGGTTGTAGCAAGAGTTGCTCATTGCTAGCCAGTCGAAACAAAAAAAGAGCACGTTGATGTACTTGTACCTGAAAAAAGATCATAATGTATTTTGCGATGCAAAAACGTGCGTTATAGACGTTCAAATGGACACTGTTTCAATAGTAGGTATTTCATATCCGTGGGCGTTTTGAGCACGTTATCTACCGAACCGCGCTGCCAACGTAGTTCAAATTTTGTAGCGATCATTTGTAGCAACAGCTACGAATTTGGTTTGAGTTGAATAAATTGGCGGTACTATTGTATAATTTTGCAATGTATTTCGAACAGATAGTTCCATAATGCATTACTGATTTCATGAAATTCCACATAAGGGTGCTCATTGGGTTCTTAGGTGCAGGCGTGAAACCGCATTGCAAGAAAATGAGGGCTTTTTCAAGCGAAAAACGATGGAGTGATTTTTTTCGCTTACCCCATCGATCGGGTTGTTGAATAGTGATAGGTCTCTTGGAATTCATTGAACTGATCACGCCGTATATTTTACGTTCAATTCATTTGCAATAAAATCTCCCCCATCAAAACAAAAAAAAAAAAACAAAAAAACCAAACAAAACATTACAAAACAAAACAAAATAAAATAAAACATTGGTTCAAAGAAAATGTCTATAAATTAAATAGTGGCGATCCTGAAATTCATAGAGCTAGGCTTAGAAACGTTGAAATTATTAGGGGTTTTTGTTATTTGTCCTCATTCCGTAAAATTGAAAATAATTTGTGCTAACTATTATTATTTTCCTGAATTTCAGCAGTTCAACGGAATAGGTCCAGAATATCTGTTGCTTGTTTGTTCAACATTTATTTGCATAAAGTTTTACTTCCTTTCGCGGTTTTATAAAAAATACAGCTCATCTAAAGGCATTAGATAATGAGCTATTTAAATGAGCTGGTTTACTTATTCTTATTCCCATAATGCTAATCCGCATGTTGTCTGTTTGTATTTCACTTGTATGCCGAAGACCTCATCCATCTCAAAATGACAAGTAGATAAACAACGTCAATCTAACTCGGGATCGCGGAAAACTTCTTCCCCACAAAGTTATTAATTGTTTAAATATTGTTTATGTTCACAACATGGGAAAGTAGTTAGGTACAAGCTTGTTTGTTATTCCATCTTAGCATTGACTGAACCGAAGTTGAACTTCGTGCAAATCCATGCTTTGCGTTAAAGTTTCGCTCTTAATATCGATGTCGATATATCAACATTAGAGAGCAGGAATGAGTGGCATAATACTCGTACAATAATTACACAAGGTTGGTAGATTTAATTGCATTGTCAGTGTGGACAGTTGATTTAGGGTTTTCCTAAATCAATCATAATTAAAATTGTCTTAAGGATTTCCTAAATAAATTTAAATAATAGTATGGACACTATGAAATCATTTTTTTTTATCAATAATTATTAATTTCATAGTGTCCAAACTATTACTTTCAACATGATTGCACGTAGATCATAAGAAATATGATGGGTACTCACTCGTTTATCGACGGGAAGAATGATTGCAGCAATAAGTAGCTCTGAAGCGGCAACCAGCACAGTGCGAAGAGAGCCACCACCAGCACAAGCATTTTTATGACCTGCGAAGTAATTTGATTTGTTAAAATAAGCAATGTTCGTGTTGAATTTAAATGTAGAAGATTAATTTATTCACGACACGCTTTTTCGCTGATTCGCCTGATTTTGATCTGAATTGTTTTTGTTAGCCAACTCATTTTCAGCAGATATTTCTATACAGAGAAGCCAATTCGCCTTTCGTATGCTAATTCGCATTGTTTCATTCTGTGGAAGTCAATCAAACGTGTGTTCATTAAACAGAACGCGTAATTCAGACGACCCATCCTATATCTAACTTTATACCATAAGCTGCGTGCCCCTACAATTTTCCGGAGGTGTATTTTATAATGGTTGGTTTTCTAAGCCTATTTGGGCAACCCTGACAATATACATATGAAAAAAGAATGGCATTATAACTGTAGTACTGCAGTTGCTAAAGAAAAATAATTTGAATAAATTATGATCATTGTGGCTTCGACATTTGAAACTCACAGTGAAAGAAATTTTTAGTTTTGTAAAGCTCTACAATCTAGCAACTCTTTGTAAAAAGTTCCCTAATGAAAGGAAAGTAATTCAGAAGAAGAGTAGCCATTGAATAGCAGGCAAATGTTCCTGTAACGGTCACTTATATTCAACTGAATAGGTCGTTGAGAACGAACGATAAGTAACTAACTTTATCGGAGTCTAATAATAGTGAAGCTAGCAGTGAGAGAGCTGTTGGCTCGATTACCGAATCAGACATAATGGAATCATTAAACCCACACCCAAATAGTGTTCTGCGAAATAAGATAGTAAGGGTGGAAGAGGGAATTTTAGGGATCCGTAACTTTCGTGATGTAATGCCCTTTAAATATTGTATTGATGTCTTACTGAAGGTGTTTTTGAAGTGTCTAGCGGTCGTGAGTCCGCAAGACTCAAAATGAATGAGGGGGCAGCTATAGCCTTTTTACAAAGTTTTCATTTGAGTACATTTTTTTTAAATTCGAATACAGGTTATGTGCATGAAGCATGGGACAAGGACAGGAAGATGATGACAGTTTTGAGAACTGTATACTTCAAATTTTATGTTATCATTGCGAACTCTGTGGGGCAGGTATACCATAATAGAAGGAGAGGAAGTTTTGAAAACTCAGTAGTTTTAAACAATTAATCAAATTACTATTTTGTGGAGTTCATATGCTCGGACTCATATAAACCCGCAGGGTAATTGCGCAACACACTATCTATAGCAATGGGTTTCATTTTGACAGTTGAACAACATTAATTGCGTTATTTACGATGCTGAGCAAACATATTTTTCGAACATATGGAGCAATGGATTAGAAATATGCTTCGTGTGTTACGCAATTAAGGTGCAGGTTCAATCAAACCAAAGTGCGCAGGATTTTATTTTTTTTGTATAAAGTGCTGTCAGTGTTACCCATCGTACTATGTATTTGTTATTTTTTTTATTATATTATTTTAATACTTCAAGCACATAAATGTACAGAGGCGGACTTAATGCCATAGGCATTTTCTATTATTTTCTGTTATTTTTTTTATTAGTATTTGGATACTGACCAAACATCAAATGATACCGATGAATGTAGTGTGAAATAGTCAAAATATTAACCCGGACCATTTTACTTGAAAATTATTTCGTTTCTCAATTTAGCCGTGTAATGTAGTGAAAGTCACTGGTGAACTTTTCCGTTTAAATAAACACTAAAATGTAAAGCTGACAAAAGCTCTGTAGTAAAAATACTTTTACTTCCTGAAAGCTTTTAAGGGCTTGTAATAGTTCAGCGAAATTTATATTTTGCCACTTCCCTGCGTCATGTATCACTCTATCCCTCTGGTACACTTAGGGTGAATTACACTGTTGATGGAAGTAGGTTGATAATTAATCATTAAATTATTATTATACACGGTCAAATTAAATAAGCCAGCAAAACTCCGCAGACGTGATGGGTATCGACATCTAAACATGATAAAACAAAAATAAATTAATTTGGTGATTTTTTCTGTGGGGTCTTCAACCTGTTAGTATATTGTTACTTGAAATATCAGTTTAAAAACAAGTTTTTTTTGGGTGAACTTCACAGACGTGGCATCGATAACTAAAAACGATAAAACACATTTTCTCAAGTCATACTTCAAGTTACGGCACTACCAGCGGTCGTTGACTCTTTACGTGACCAGAGGGCTGGCCTATTTTTAGCCCACACCCTCTAAGAACTCTATAATTGAAATACTAATGTTTTGACAATTAAAATACTAGTTTCGAAATTATATAAAATTATTAATAGAATTAGCATAAAAATATTATTGAAATCTCGATTATGATTGTCAATGTTTGCTTAGTCAATCCCTAGCATCAGTGGGATGACAGTGACGGCTCACTCCACGTAAGTTTTCACGGTGAGATTTTACAGAATCGACATGCTGTATACGTATACAACGTGTAACGTTAAATGTGCAAAACCTCAGACACCCCAACTGATTTTTAATTCAATTGACCTATTTCAGAGAGAAAATAAGTTATTTAAAAAATTTTAAAGGTTTATGGTGCTGTTTTAGTTTTACTGGCCATACTGGCCATTCTGATCGTTTCTTGCGTCTGCGACGACGCTTTACCGAGGGAGAAGTCGTCACCGGGCCGCTGCGCCGCGCTCACATTGGATTGCTTAACCTATTAATAAATAGACACGGCAACGTTTTTAATGAAGATTTTTTGAAAAATGTGACCTATATTAAAAAATGGTTCAATTAATTCTGCTCGTTATTCTGATCAAACTATGTTCAGGTTTCGCGCATTTAACGTTACACGTTGTATACATATACCTATGTATGACATCCGTGCACCCGTCTGTATTTGACTAAAGTTTTTAACGTCAGATCGACGTCATCGTGAGTTTGATAAAGTATCGCTACGTCATACTGACACATTTGAACTACTAACATTATCAGCCTTACTTAATTGCCTTAAACGAGGATAATTGATCGATCAATTAGGAAAGGAAATTGCGTGCGAAATCTTCAGTATGTTCAGTTTAATTTAAGGCACCTTGCCGCCTGTTTATGTGTTATATCATTAATTAATCGTAAAACGTTTGACAGCAAGTCTTGTAGGTCAATGTTTTTATGTTAAGTGTCTTCTATACGTATTATAAATTAAAGTCGGTTTTCGTAACTGTCTGCATGTGTGACCGTGTTATTCTTTTAAACTAAGCAACGGATTTTGATGCGATTTTCACTACAATTTAGAGAATTCATTCCGAAAGGTATATGTATGTGTATGACACTCAAACTTACAAATATTAAAGACTTCTCCATGTTTTGTCATGTTGTCACAGATGTCCTTTTCAACTTTATCCCTACTTATGATTGGATTATTTCCAAAAGATTCTTAAACGGTTATTATCATTCGCCATAAGTACTCTTTTGTCAATCTAGTAATCTTATTTGACGCTCAATTGAGCGTAATATAAATTGGAATTTCAGCGCGGACTCTCTCGGTTACGCACTGTAATATTAATTAAGAGTTATTTTAAAGTTTAGCGTGAACATACAACATCATTTTCGAATTAATTATCTGAATGTAGAACATTTAATTATTTCCGTTTAAACAGATAAAGAAAGGTCATCTGGATTATTTCCAAAAGATTCTTAAACGGTTATTATCATTCGCCATAAGTACTCTTTTGTCAATCTAGTAATCTTATTTGACGCTCAATTGAGCGTAATATAAATTGGAATTTCAGCGCGGACTCTCTCGGTTACGCACTGTAATATTAATTAAGAGTTATTTTAAAGTTTAGCGTGAACATACAACATCATTTTCGAATTAATTATCTGAATGTAGAACATTTAATTATTTCCGTTTAAACAGATAAAGAAAGGTCATCATTCAACTGTCGAACATTTTATACCCAAAAAGGAAATTGCCAGCCAGAAAAAAAGTACTATTTTCTTATGAGAAATAAAATCTTGAGTATTTTTTACAACGAAGGTCTACAATTATTAACCCCCCGGCTGTAATTTGGGATTGAGGGGGTTATGTTGTAATAATTAAGGACTTGTTCGGGATGTTACATTCAATGAAAAGTTGGTATTTTTTAAATGTTATGCTTAAAACACTAGTTATAAAAAAGAGGGGCCCGTGGCAAAATAATAACAGTCGCACAGGTCGATCAATAAGGTTAAGCTACGCTTGCCGCGGTTGGTCTGTGGATGGGTAACCATCTTTACATACCGAGACCCATCCGTGTCTCGAAAAGCACGTTAAGCCGTTGGTCCCGGTTGTCATTCGTGACAGAAACAACAAACAATACAATATCCACTAACCCTTAAACCGTTAACATTAAAATTCCAATGTAACATGTGGCTTAACAAGCTAATGTTCAAATCTGTTTATTTACATTAAATTGCATTCAATTTGCACCAGATGGATTTAAATGGCTAACCATCTGTTTCTCGGAAATAGAACGCTATTTCTAGTTGTAACATCTTTGGGCGGCTAACCTGACGCAGCCAAAGCGATCGGCCTTGCCCTTAAGTAGGTACACCATTATAATGGTGATGAAGGTCGGTCTTTGGTGACAGCATGGTGTTATTAATTCCTTTAATTACGTTTACTTAGTGATGGATTGGGAACGCCTAATTAAATATAAATAGAATTATCTGTATTAAACACCGTGTAGAGGAAAAAAAAAAACAAATGAAATTCGTGGAAACAAATGCAATCTTGTTGCATTGTCCCAGCGTGTTCTGTTCAACAAGTTTAGAATGGACACAAGTAAACATAGAAATAGAATAGAATAAAATAAAAATGTCATAATTTTTTTAATTATATAAAGTTCCATTATGTTAATTGATAGTGCCGTTTTTTCCTATACCTATCTATCTATATAAAATAAATTCGAGTGAGTTAGTTACACCATTTATAACTCAAGAACGGCTCGACCGATTTTTGTGATCTTTGTTTGATGGATTCGTCTGCACCCCAAATCGCAGAATAACTATTAAAAAGTCGGAAATTCAGGAAAATAAAAATAGTGAGAATAATTAATTTTCTCTAACATTTGTTCGTATTGATTCTGAGGCAGTGCAAAGTTTGCTGGGTCAGCTTGTTTTATACAGGGTTATTTTTCAAAGACCAGCCAAATCTAAGGATGTGGTTATACAGACCATCAAACTGAACAACTTTCTCCATGGGACCAATATCGTTTTCGCGAAAAATTCATCAACTGTCCCTTACAAAACTTAATACCTAGTCGACCTAAACGTATGGGACGGTTGAATTTTTATTCGCGAATACGATGTTGGTCCCATGGACAAAATTGTTCAGTTTGATGGTCCGTACGAGTACCACACCCTTAAATTTGGCTGGTCTTTGAAAAATAACCCTGTATACATGCGAGATCTATATTATGACAAAGACTTTGCGATAATGCAGTGTATATGTTTAGTTGGTAAGTCTTTACATAAATAAATAAATAGAATGCGTACTATCTACTCTTTTTCATACTGTAAAATGTTAAATTAAAGTTTTAGATAACTGTAGAATCGTTAACCTTTAATGCATGCTGATGTTGGCTGATATATTATTGATCAAGCTTGTTGTGCTCAAGTACTTTTGATTTCTTCCTTAGGTATATTTAACAAAGAGCGGTGGTGGCCCAGTGGTAACGGCCCCGATTTACGAGTTGTGGTGGTGGGTTCGAACCCAGACAGACAGACGCTTTACTTTGTGTAATTTATTTCATCGCCACTGCTCTCAAAAACGGTGAAGGAAAACAACTTGAGGAGATCGGCATGTCCTAGGACCAAAAATTCGAAGACATGTGACTACCAACCATCACTGGGCACGCGTGGTGGATTACAACCCACTCCCTCTTACAGAGAGGAGGCCTGTGTCCCAGCAGTGGGAACGCTGTAGACTGATTATGCTTAAGTATGCTTATGCTGCTTATATTAGGTGAATCAAATATAAACAGGACTTTTTTTATTACTGGTCGCTGAGTGAAGTGACGCGCTTGGTGCTGTTGTATGTGTTAGGGGGGATCGTCTAGGGGAGGGGGGTATACTGCTCCGGCTCACTTTAGTTTATTGCGCGCCAGTAGCATCATGTATGAGCAGGAGGTATATAAGTCTGTTGAGCAACGACTTATCATAATTTTTTTAGCACGGGAGGGCATAAAAACTTCCGAAATTTTGCATACATTGACTCTACAGTTCGATAAGAATACGCTTTCAAGAACTCAAGGGTAGGAATGGCACAAAAAAAATTCAAGTGGAGGACGCCGTTTTCATACTGACCAGATAGTGGAATCATTTGTGTGCAATTGGCTAGAGGCACGACCGACTACATTCTTCGATACTGGCATCAAGAAACATCCCCTGCGCTGGGAAAAATGTGTTAATAGAAGGGGAGATTATGTAGAAAAATAAAATATATTCCTTTTTTTTTACGAGTACGTGCGTATTTTTTTTTTACTTAAGTCCGATTTATATTTGATCCACCCATGTATTTTACAAACCTTCCACAGTAAAACATAGCTTTCTTATCACCATGTTCAATAAAATTACGTCAGTTCGGATTTTCAGCATCACTATAAAAGGAACTTTGTCTGTCTACAGAAAATCGTCTGTCGTCGCCTGGGGAAGTTGTAAAATGTAAATAAGGGAATCGGGGTACCTACTGTTTGTCCGTCTTTATTTGTCATCATCTCAAAACAATAAATTGTGATTGAAGTTAATCCTGCTAAGGGACCTGGCTTCGGGATTCTACTTTTAGTTGTGTACGTCAAGATAACAGCAAATAAATTTTATGTTTCACTGAAAACTACGTTTTGCCAAGACACGACATGTGCCAAAAGAAAAATGTTTTTCGACATTAATGGGTAGAGTAAAAAGACTGATCAACTGGAATTTAATCGGGTGGGTGATTTGCCATTTGTTACAATGATGAAGATCAGGTGATCTACATTGTAACTAACAAAATTTCATTAGAACTTGTGGAACAAGTCATGACAAGGCCATGGAATCAGTCAGTTTAATAGGTAGTAAAAAGTAGTGGGTAGAGTAAAAAGAGTGATCAATTGGAATTTAATCGGGTGGGTGGTTTGCCATTTGTTACAATCTAGATAAGGTGATCTACATCGTACTGACTGATTGATTCCAAGGCCTTATATGTATCATGAGTCTGTTCTAAAACGTATCTGATGAAAGTTTAAATAGCATTTAAGTCAAATTATTACGAGATCACTCACTAGAGGGAATTAGTAACGCATTCATCTGTGCTTAGAAGGTTTCATACCTTATATCTCACCTCTTTATACAAAAATTATACTTTGAATAAAAGGAATAAATTATTATCAAATTGTTATCAAAAAAATCTGCGAAAATTGCTTTTAAAATCTACCCAAATTGTAATATAAAAAAAAAACATATTTAATTAAAATTAGAGTTTCGGGTTTTAAGTATTCAATCAAAGCACTTTATTTGATCAATTTGTTTACATTGTCTTCAGATACTTGAAAACACACATTTTTGTGTTTTGGGACAGCATAAGCTTTATCAGTCTCTAATGTTCCCACTACTAGGACACAGGCCTCCTCTCGGTGAGTGGATATACAACGTGTAACGTTAAATGCGCAAAACCTGAAAATAGTTTGATCAGAATAACGAGCAGAATTAATTGAACCATTTTTTAATATAGGTCACATTTTTCAAAAAATCTTAATAAAAACGTTGCGGTGTCTATTTATTAATAGGTTAAGCAAGCCAATGTCATCGCGGCGCAGCGGCCCGGTGACGACTCCTCCCTCGATAAAGCGTCGTCGCAGACGCAAGAAATAATCAGAATGGCCAGTAAAACTAAAACGGCACATAAAACCTTTACAATTTTTTTAATGACTTATTTTCTCTCTGAAATAGGTCAATTGAATTAAAAATCATTTGGGGTGTCTGAGGTTTTGCGCATTTAACGTTACACGTTGTAAATGTAGATATTCCCTATGCTCAATTTGTAAGATCAAACTCACCGTCTATTGTTTAGAGCTGTCATATGTTATTCAGACATCGGATGACAAATGCCGTCATCTTAGCTTAAAAGTCTCCTTCAGGCCCAACTCACCTTTTTCTTGTTCCTCATATGGTTGGCGTCCCTCGTCTCCTGCGCATTCCCAGGTGCTCGCGCTCCCCACAGTTTCATCGCCATGTGCGCATACGCAAACGTAATCACGCATAACGGGATTACATACTAAAAGGAGAATAAACCAATTAACTCATGAGTAATGATTTAAATTTAATAAATTTTGCTGCCGGCACAATATTCACTCCTATATAGTTATATTAATATACTTAATGGTTTCCACGAATGTAGAAATTAATATTGCTCAGTACCTACTAACAGTGTTCATTATAATTCAATAATTATTATAATTTTATCATTAGCGTCCCATTTTGTTTGTGCAATTAATACAGAATCCTTTTTAGAAAAAATCTCTTCGTAAAACTTTATACTTAGCTGTCTCTTTTAATTAGGAGCCTTTGAAATTATATCAGCTCTGCTGATTATTTTATCATTATAATGTCAATATTGGAGTTCAAACGAGTGCCTTCTTAGGGAGTAAGTCAATGCACTTATTTTGAGTTTGTTAACGACTTAGTAACAAACTGCTGATCTATTCTGTAAAAATCTCATCGTGTAAACGTAGGTGACGTGAGCTTGAAGTGAGATGTTTTTCCATCTGATGGGATTTACACTTGATAGCTCACTTCACCCATGTTTTCACGGTGAAAATTTTCCAGAATCGCTCGGCTGATACACGAAGGTACAAAGCCATACAAATCTCTAAGTTATATGCTCCACACATGTAGGTATAGGTACCTATGTGCCACAAATCTATTTCTTCATACAAAAAATAAATAAAAATATATAAAGACAAGATACTGACATAAAGTACAGCTTTTTCATTTATTTTCTTTTTAATTATTCGTAGAAAGTAAACACGCGAATAAAAAGAAAAATATTGTGTGCGTTTGTTATTATTTTCTATGAGTTCTTTGCTCACATTGTAAACAAAAGAATGAGTCTGAAAAGTATTATGTGTCCCGAAGATCGTGTAGGTAGGTATTACATTTCAGTCTACGTTAGTTGCTATGTTAATAAAATTATACATGATGAAATTGAATAGGTGCGCTAAATTAGAAAGTCTAATTCAACGTGTTTTAAGAAAATTTCGAGAATATCATTAAGGAAAGGGATGCAGATTGTGCGCGTAGGCCAGCGATTTATCAACGTTGACGAGCGCCTTTTTGTCGGCGGCCGCCCGATATACTCCCTCTCGCATAAGTAGGATTCGCCGACCAAGGCATACTCTCACTATCCCCGACGACGCTACGACCCTCCTACAGGAGAGTAGCAAAGCCACCAGCACGCTCACAAAACACAAGTCCCGACAGCCGTCCTTCCGTCCTCGCCGTCGAGGCCCGTCGCGACCCCCCATACCATGTCCGCCCCGACCCTTGCTCGAGCCAGCCCGCGCCGCTGAGCCTGTAGTACAAAATTCGCCCCTAAATAATTCCGATCCAGCCTGTCCCTTGCTGCCCTCTCCCAGCGACGCCCTAAGCCGAGGTCCGTACCCCACAGGGGGTGCCCTTAGCGTGTAGTCGCTTAGTTTTTAAGTTTTTTTAAGCCCTGGCTGGAGGCCTTAATTTATTGAGGCATCCACAGGCAAGCCCGGTTAAGCAGTCGACAACCTCATAGGTTGAACTGCGAGATGCCATTCCCAAAAAAAAAAAAAAAAAAGCCTTTTTGTCGTAGGAACGGACAAAATTAGGTAAATGACCTCTAGGTCAACGCGATGCCAACTTGCTTCATATTGTAAACTCTGTGATCAATGGATTGGTTATCGGGCGCGCGCTAAAATTTTTACTTATTTGGATAGATTGTGATTTATTTCTATTTTTTTTTATTGGAACGCCGATAATTCGTGTTTACTTGAAGGCAATAACTTCGTTTGTACTATCTAAAACAATAATTACGCGATTTTAATCTAGAATTTAGATTTGGGAAATTATAATTTATAATGATTGTGTAACAATTACTGCACCTCCTTTTTCAAGTTGGCGCAAGTTTTCAATTTCACCCTGTATAATACACTGAAAATAGAACGTTTAAATAAAATCTATTTCAAAATTAAAGGATTGATACGTGAAAATGACATTTATTTGCGTATTGATAATCGCTATATGAATACACTAGAAGCATCCGCCAGCGACTTCGTTTGCGTAGAATTCGGAATTCCCGCCGTCTTAAATCCTTTTTTCCGTTTTCCCGTAGGAATGAAGCATTTTCCCGCGGTAAAAAGTAACCTATGTTCATCAAGGATAATGTCGGCTTCTAATGGTAAAACAATTTTTCAAATCGGTCCCGTAGTTTCGGAGCCTATTCAATACAAACAAACAATCAAATCTTTCCTCTTTATAATATTGGTGTAGATAATTATTTCATAATTTGCTAATTGACTAGGCGTAGCCACCCTAATGTTAAACCTAGGACTAAGACTACATTAGGCTTTTAAACGTTACGACGGTGAAGACAAAGTACCTACTTATTTCAACGTTACGTACCGTGGTCCTTAAAAAACTTATAATATCAAAATGTTTTCCTCATAAAATAACCGTAGGTGTGTCATGCAATGAAATGAAAATGAAATTTACATCAACATATAAATGGAATCAATAAAACTCACCTGGAATACATACAGCAATAGTCTGTAAATGGCCAGCGAATGTGAGCCGAACTCGGTTGGAGCACAAAAAGGCTTTTTGTAAAAGATTTTTGTAACTGCAAAGAAAGAAAGAAACTGTTATCGCTTAGTTTTTCGGAAACTCATTTCGTGGCCTACTTTTTGAACAAGCATCGAGGTTTAATTGTATGAACAAAAGTTTTGAATTAATTAAAACGCAACAATAGTAAGTACCTCCGGAATGATTTATTTTTCATTACTACATATTTTTGCTTGCTCCTTATCATTGTTCTGAAAAAAAACCTTAGTGTGCACGAGCTGCACGCATCAACGGCAAAGCCAACTTCAGCCGTCGTCAACGTGCCGCTTGTTGATTTGACTACGATGCCCAAAAACACGAGCAGCACGTGTTGACACGTGTCGATGCCCAAAAACACGAGCAGCACGTGTTGACACGTGTCGACGGCTGTAGTTGCCTCTGCCGTTGACGCGTGCCGCTCGTGTGTACAAATACTTACGTCTATACCCAGCAAAACCCGTAGTTTCAACATACATATTATTTTAATATCTGTAGAAAAATTGCATGTCATATTCTTAGTTATTTGATAATTTACATATAGCGATAAACACGCAGCGTATCTATTATTTACACTGCGTTTTTGATGGATAAAATTAATGATTTTTTTTTTATGATAGCTAGTAGAGAAAATTATTTAATATCATTTACTTTTTCCTTATTGTATATTTTCCTCCGAAGCAATCTGAGTTAAGGGATCGCAGATCGTTTTGAAAAAAATTAAATAGTTAGCTAGGAAAGGTTTCACAAAACTGTAGTTGATGGCAGTATCAGGCAACCAAAGTAAAGACCAAACCAAGTAAATTCGCTTTGATCAGCGTTGCTGTAACTACTACAAACCAACGTTTAATTGAATGTTTTGATCGAAAAGCGTGCTCCGTTTGTGTGGAATTTGGTTTTATTCGACGTGGTACACGTGGTATTCGAATGAAACCAGCAGTGCTATTCTGTAAAAATCTCACCGTGAGAACTGAGGTGAAGTGAGCAGGAAGTGAGCTCTGTCATTCCGTAATGGTAGGTATTGACGCTATTAAGTGCTCACTTATGATTTCACGGTGAGATTTTTACAGAATCGACCGGCTGTTATTGAAAGTTCTTTTGTAGGTAGTATATATATGTTGTATATATTAAGTAAATAATTGTTTACGATTTTATGTATTATTATTATTTTTTTGTCTCCTTTACTCTTTCACACGCTGTCTACATCTTTCTATCTAATGTCCTTTCACAGGTATGCTGGAAGAGATTTCATATGAAATAAGCATCACCTTTGTATCTATTTTTCTGTTCTGTTTTTTCTTGTCTGTTTATATATGTGTGTACATAAATGGTAAAATAAATAAAATAAAAAGTTACTTAAATACTTATTGTTAAATCGATATCAAACGCTTCACTTTTTGTTCATTTTTGGCTTTCATTCGGCATCTTTCACTCAAAATGGAACTTCAGGCCTTTCAAAGAATGAATCAAAAGTGAAAAATGAATTGATTAATGAATCGATCCAATGATGTTGGATTTCGGCACACGCCATTTTTTACGCGCCTCTCGAATGATCGATAAATCAAATGAAAGGAGCAGATGAACTTCCATTCCTATATAAGTTCGTCGGTGTCGTGTGGACGTGGAATGAAACAGCAATGAACCTTTACTCGAGTGAAGCCTCTGATATCGGCTTTATAGTCGTTTTCTTTCCCAAAAATCTACATACCTGGATCTAATTCGTCTTCCATGATGACCTCCCAAGACATGGCCATTGGAGCGGCCAAGGAGAGCGCCAGAAACCATATAACTACTATTATTACTTTGGCTATGCGCTTCGAAGTGTGGGCACTGAAACAAATATTACGTATTTTTTATCACAATAAAATATAGGTACGATTATAGCGAAAACCTCTTATGTGCACAATAATGAACTTGAAATTCGAAGAACTATTGTCAAATTGTTGTAGCAAGATACTAGCTAAAACCGTACTGCATGGAACATTCAAGATGCACAATACCGGGCAATCTGCAGCAGAAGAAAGGTCTTAGAAATCCTGAAGATGGATTGCGTCAATCTCATTCCGGCAATTTATAGTTAGTGCCGCACATTTACCGACTCTGCACAAAACATGGTAGCTTCGTCCGATCTGATTGTTAAATGATCTATGGTTTAAACCATGTCCATAGTGCCAAGAGATAAAAGGTGAAATGAAGCAGAAATAATCCGATACGTCAGCCGTCTTGTAGAAATAGGAAGATTTATATTCCTCTTTGTGGTCGAGTCCCCTTTTAAACGGGGCGACTTTATTTCATTTTTACATCGACTGCCATATAAATAGTAAATAAAATAAAAACTCTTTAATTCAGACTTTAAAAAAAAAAATCCATAGTGTTAGTACAAAAGAACTTAAATGGTAGTGTTATTGCAATAGAACTTCAAAGGCAATGGCTATGGCTTTCAATGTAAAATGTTTTTCTCTAACTTTTAATCGAAGAATCTACAATAAGTATGAAAACAAGGACAATAAAAAATAGCTCAACATAAGCCCGACCAACAGGGTTACATAGGCGGATGTCCGTTTATTGTTTAGCTAGATTGGTACCTACCTATTATTTTGTCCTCTGGACCTAACCCTTGAGGCTTCAGACAATGGGTACAGGTTAACGGCTATTTGATAGGCAATAAACTCTTAGGCGGATCATACACTACAACACGCCATGCAACGGGCCGCGGGAAACGGAGCCAAAATCCCCGTTTAAAATTTTTACTGAATTTGTATGTAAGAATCACGCGCGGGCGCGCGTGTTATTTGCGCCCCGTCGCGTGGCGCGTTGTAGTGCGTGATCCGCCTCAACGTCATCTCCAACATTGTCCAACCCATCTAGATTTACAAGAGAATGGACGATCTCTCTTCTACTTATAATAAAGCACCGAACATTAAGATACCGTGAGCAAAAGCTGGGAACTTACTAATTGTCTTTTTGAACTACTGCGGTCAGTGTAATCAAGATAATAATTAGGTAAAAATATTTGGTCACCGGCGACGAGTTTATTATTCAGTTGATAGTTTGATACCTGGGCTGGGCCGGATATCAACTGTATATTATACTTAGGTACTATAGGAATATAATAAACAGTTGGTACGGTCGTAATGGAAAATCCATAAGCCTATAAGCCTGTGCGTGTGATCCGTAATCACGTTGAATTGATTGCAGCCTAATTACGTCATAAGCGTTCACTCAAACTCAAAGTATATTAAAATATATTTTGTTTCAATAAATATGACAGATATTATGTAGCAGGGACATCGCCGTGCAAACTATAACAATGAATTCAGCACATAATTCTAAACACCATAGCATAGAGGGGAGAAGAAGTGGCGCAACAAACTCCCCAAATCAGTACTGAATCTATCGTAATAGCTCGTCGATGTCCGGGGCCACCCTGTATTTTAAATATATTTTCTTATTCTGACAACGTTTTAAAATCCCCGAAGTTGATAATCACAAAGTTTTGCTTCTCATAAAAAATCTGTTCCATATTTTTACTTCAAAAGAATTCAGAACTCTCGGTCGAATCTTGTACTTGTATAATGGACGAGTAAAGTACGAATAAATGTCTTATAAATTTCATGAAACGAAAGCAAATTAGCTTCACATACCAAATGATTTTCATCCGTTTCATGAGACCTAAGCAGGCATTTATTATTAGTACTTTACTCGTCCATTATCAACATATCTATCATTTCACTGGCATTTGTTTCAAATACCGGGATTTCATGGTTTTAGGAAAATGGAAATCCGCTTTCATAACTAACCCAACTGACCTTTCAAATTTTAAAATCCCTGTGTTTCTGGTTGACGCGCATATGGATAGTGAATTATAATAATTAAACAATTGAAAGTTAAGTTAGAAAGAATAGTGTTTGGTTTTCAACGTGAAATTAAAATGTAGTTATTTAGGGAGGTCTTTTATTGGACTAGCTCGCGTAGTCTGTTGTGACCTTCTATTTCATCTTATATTAGGTGGCCCGATCCGACCACCTATACACGCAGTCTTGAATCAATGCTGGCGACTTCAAACGAGCCGACAACATATGCGGATACGACACAGATTGAAGTACAAGTAAGTCACCTTACTAAATCGTTGATAGACAGCTACCTAACTGCCTGCCCAGAGACCACCCCGCGCAGCACACCGGGCAAACAACCCTGGTGGGGCGCTGATCTGGAGCGCAAACGCAGTAAAGTAAGGAAAGCTCTGAATAGAGCCATGAATACTTGTGCGGATGAGGACTGGGATAAGTATTACGCAGCCAAATCCAGCTACAAAAAATGCATCAGGTTCAGGAGTACCGCAGGATGGCGCAAATTCTGTGGTAACATTGAATCTTGTCAGCAAGCTAACAGGGTAAGGAAGGTACTAGCGCAACAGTATACACCTGGGCCCGCTACCCTCCGGAAACCTGACAACACATTAACATCCTCGCCAGAAGAAACGAGACGCGTCCTTATTGAAACTCACTTCCCGGGATGTATCTTCGCACAGGTATTTGACTGGCAAGATGTAACTCAGACACCGTCAGACAACGATTGGCTCTACGTTAGCAGGGTAGTCACGTTGGAAAAACTCCAATGGGCCATCCGGAGCTTCCATCCTTTTAAGGTCCTGATGGAGTGTTCCCCGCCCTACTGCAGTGGGGTGGCACCTCTGTCGCCAGTAGACTGCTGCCCTTAATGAAAGCGTGCCTGGCCTTCAGATACGTTCCTAAAGGATGGAGGGAAGTGAAAGTAATATTCATCCCTAAGCCAGGTAAGGGTGACTATACAAACGCCAAGTCCTACCGACCAATCAGCCTGACCTCCTTTCTTCTGAAAACTCTGGAAAGGCTGTGTGATAGGGAACTGAGGGATGGCGCTCTGAAGACTTTACCGTTACACGATAACCAACACGCATACAGTTCAGGTAAGTCGACTGAATCTGCCCTTCATATGGTAGTTAGCCAGATAGAGGCAGCGATTCATCAGAAAGGCACCTGTCTGGGTACTTTCATAGACATCGAAGGAGCCTTCGACAAAACCAACTTCTCCAGCATCAACAGCGCCCTCTCCAGACATGGAGTAGAACAGGTACTAACGGACTGGATTACAAACATGTTAAGTAAACGAGTGGTTCGCCTTGAGGGCGAGCAGCAGAGGGCCATGATAGCCAGAGGCTGCCCCCAGGGTGGGGTTCTGTCTCCCCTTTTGTGGAATCTGGTGGTTAATGACCTCATCACTAAACTCAACGCCAACCGCTATTACACAGTAGGTTATGCCGACGACCTCGCAATCCTGGTTTCGGGGAAGGTGACGGACACGATATGCAACCTCACTCAGCAAGCGCTACGTATCGTAGAGAGATGGTGCAGGGATTTTGACCTAACAGTGAACCCCACTAAAACTGAATTAGTCATGTTTACCCATAAACGAGCTTTAGGCCATTTTCGCCTTCCAGGTGGCCAACGAAGTCAAATACCTCGGGGTCACACTAGACAGTAAGTTGAACTGGAGTAGTCATCTGGACAATAAACTTAACAGGGCTTGCATAACCTTTTGGCAGTGCAGGAAAATGATAGATAAGAAGTGGGGCCTATCCCCTAAAATTACACTTTGGCTGTACACTGCAGTGATCCGGCCCATGATCACCTACGGGGCTGTGGTCTGGTGCCCCGTACCCCGCACCAAGCTGGTTACAGCCTCCAGCAAACTACAACGCGTACAGAGACTGGCCTGCATGGCGACTACGGGCTGCATGAGGACTACTCCGACTGCGGCAGTGGAAGCCATCCTGGGACTTCCACCGCTCCACCTGTGTGTGCACTAAACCTCTGGGGTAAGAGTTATACACCACACGCTGCGCTGCTTGAGGGACTCCACAAGGAGTTCCCCATCACGAAGGCCACCAATGATCGGGTACCCAAACAATTTATCTTTGATAAAAAATACAAGATCCAACTTCACGAGGATCGCCGCTGCGAGGGGCTGCGCCCTGCAGAGCTGCGAATCTTCACAGACGGATCCAAAACAGGTAGTGGTACAGGTGCTGGAATCTTCTCGGAGGACTTCGACATACACATAGCCACACCATTGGGCGTCCACAACACAGTGTTCCAGGCCGAATGCATGGGCATCTCTCTGGCCGCTTCAGCCATCATGGCCAGGGAAGTGAAGGATCACTCAATTCGCATACTCTCAGACAGCAGGGCTGTACTGCAAGCGCTGAATAGTAATACAGTCGACTCTGGGCTAATATACGAGTGCCACCAGCGCCTCAACCAGGTGGGTAACTTCAATAAAATAACCATTCAATGGATAAAAGGACACAGCGGTTCGCTAGGCAACGATGCAGCCGACGAGCTTGCCAGAAGGGGGTCGAGCATGGCACCAGTGGGACCTGAGCACATCGTGCCACTCCCCTTCAGGTATCTACGCACTCTGGTAAGGAAACGCACCAGAGATCAACATGACAAACTTTGGACGGAACAAGGCGAGTGCAGGCAGGCTAAGGAAGCACTTCCCGCAATGGATGGCCGCCTCACGAAACAGGTTCTCCGTCTAACTAGACAAAAGCTGCGTACGGTGACTGCAGCTTTAACTGGCCACGGGTCATTTAATAAACACCTCTTTGTCATAGGAGTAACAGACAGTCCGCTGTGCAGGGCCTGCATGGAGGATGACGAGACAGCGGCACATGTGCTTCTAAGCTGCCCGGTGGTCGCCACTTACAGGGCAAAATACTTCGGTAACCCAGGTACCCTACGTGAGACGGTCAGTAACATCAAGGCGTTGCTGGCCTTCCTTGAGGAGCTGGGGTGGATCGAATGATCGATTTTCCCACCCGTACGCAAAATACGCGCATTGACGTGGAGTTGCGGACACCAGCCCGTGTTACCTATTACCTATTACCTATTCATCTTATATTAAGAGACAATGCGATCAATTATGGTAGGTACAAGTTTGCCTGAAAGCCATCTGAAGCTATCCATGTTTTTTGGTTAATTTAAACCTTCAAGATATCTTACTTGAAGGTTAAAATCATCTATTTCCCAGTATTTGTCCGAAAAAATATGGATTGTGCATAAAAAACCAACATTTTATTTTTCTGTATAAATCATTGATTCCATGTTGGAATGTTGAAGTGTTTAAACACTATAAAAACGTCGGAACCCAAGTTAAAGACTTATGTAACAGAAAAAAATATTTACATTTGCAAACGGAAAATTTGCTTAACGATTTAAGACTCATGTAGGTACCTTCTAGTATAAGATTGTCAGTGTTTGAATATTCTTATCAGCTTTCAGATAAGCAAAACAAATGGGAAGCTGGACATTAGTTATAATAAAAGCAGTATTGCTTCTCAACAGAAATAGCATGCATTCGATGCAATTAGTATTACATAACCGGGTACCTAATTTAGTTAAATATTTGAGCATATACAATACAACGCACAACAAAAAGCATTATAATGATTGATACACTCCAGCCGTGCGATTCTGTAACCATCTCGCCGTGAAAGCTTGGGTGAAGTGAGCGTGGAGTGAGCTGTCATTCGCTAGGAACTAACACTATTAAGTGCTCACTTCACTTATGATTTCACGGTGAGATTTTTACAGAATCGACCGGCTGCTCTCAAAACGGTGAAGGAAACCATCGTGAGGAAACTGGCATGTCCTAGAATCAAAAATTCGAAGACATGTGACATCTACCAACCCGCACTGGGCCCGCGTGGTGGATTACAGCACTCAATACTCCCTCTCACTGAGAGGAGGCCTGTGTCCCAGCGGTGGGAACATTATAATCTGATTATGATGTATGATGACACTTCCGAAAAAGGCAAATATTATAAGAGTAAATAGGCGACTACTCTCGGGCACGCTCGTTCTATTGTAGACCTCATACATCGCTTTCCATCAGGAGGGATCGAGGTCAAGAGCGGGCCCATTAAGCAAAAAAAAACAAAACAATAAAAAAGATGTTTTCCATGTGTAGGTATTGACCGACGTATATTATTGTGAACAAAATAAGGCAAATACGTGGGTGGATCAAATATAAACCGGACTTAAGTAAAATAAAATACGCACGTATTATTATACTCGTAAAAAAAAGGAATATATTTTATTTTTCTACATAATCTCCCCTTCTATTAACACATTTTTCCCAGCGCAGGAGATGTTTCTTGATGCCAGTATCGAAGAATGTAGTCGGTCGTGCCTTTAGCCAATTGCACACAAATGATTCCACTATCTGGACAGTGTGAAAACGGCGTCCTCCACTTGAATTTTTTTTTTGCCATTCCTACACTTGAATTCTTGAAAGCGTATTCTTATCGAACTGTAGAGTCAATGGATGCAAAATTTCGGAAGTTTTTATGCCCTCCCGTGTTAAAAAAATGATGATAAGTTGTTGCTCAACAGACTTATATACCTCCTGCTCATACATGATGCTACTGGCGCGCAATAAACTAAAGTGAGCCGGAGCAGTATACCCCCCTCCCCTAGATGATCCCCCCTAACACACAGCACCAAGCGCGTCACTTCACTCAGCGACCAGTAATAAAAAAAGTCCTGTTTATATTTGATTCACCTAATAATTAATTGTCCGCACTTAAATGAAAACTGTTATAGAGTTTCTATAACTTAGTCGTAATTAGCACTTTGACGTTAAAAGCAACGCTGTTAAATAGTAGAAACCTTTTAGTTTTCCGCAATACTTCCTTTATTCCAATCAAGTTGGTGTAAACAATTAGGTACGAGTAGGTAGTTATTTGTTTACTGCCAAATAAAGAAAGGTTGCACACACATTTGAGCGTGTGCTATTGTGCTAAAATTAACATAAAACCAAATAGTGTTTTAGCTAATTTGGTAATCGATAAACGCAGTGTTTCGATGTTTATCTTCAAATGCGTTTTATATATTCACTGTATATTTGTAAATCTTTTTATTCACAAATACCGTATTAGAAGTCAACATTTCATCGTACAACATTACATTGTATCAACATTACATCGTATTAGAAGTCACAGTAACAATATACTTAAATAGAGAATATTTTACAGTGCTCCGTCGCGGGCCTCGGCGTATTTGTAATGTATCTCTTCGTATGAAATAAACACAGAGGTGCTTATCGTTGATTCATGAGCTTACGTAAATCATACGATTGAGTACGCCGCTGAAAGTCTTACATATTAGAGAAAATATAAGATGGATATTTTGAATCTATCGCTCGACCCATTTCTGACAGAATTATATTGAAAAATTTCAAAGTTTGCTCCTTCAACGTAAGAAAACTATGAAATTTCCGGCCTTGCATCGAGTTTATTAAAATCTCACTTGCAGAAGAATGCTGAAGCTGCACAATATGAAAAATAGAGAAAAGTGCTCGAGAGGTTGTGAGCGATTCTGAGAAAGCAAAAATCCTAGAAACGTTATGAAAAATCTACTTAGGTACCCGAATTTAAAACATGATACATTTATTACAATCATACTTGCTGTTTCGTTTTACCAAACCAAAAGATGCGGCAAGAGTTTTTTTTTAGTTTCGTGTCCTAAGGACATTGATTTCCGTCTAAACCACTACAGTAACAATGTATGTTTATACACATGAACTCACATCTGAAAAAAATAGAATTTGTTGAAGTAAGCGACATGTGATCTCATGACTCGACACGATTTTTTTTTTTTTGTTATCAATCAGTGTGCGAAATTGTTAATGAAAAAGACAGCCTCTCATCGCACTCTCCTTCTGCAGGTTTGCGAGGCTTGAGTATATTTCGACTACGTTTCCTCGAAAACGGTGATTTCATCTCTGAATAACGGATTAGAGTTGGCTTTGCTAGGAGGAGCAACATGGCTGTCGCGTTTGTAACTACACCTGAAATGTTCAAAACCTGCTGGTGATTTTGTTCTTGTTTATGTTTTGAATAAACTTTGTGGACCCTCATTTTTTACTATACATCGCTTTTCTCAGTACTTCTAGGAAAATATTCACCACTTTTCTTTAGAAGTCTCTTGTAGGCTCAAGGTTTATGGTATCTTCACAAAAGTCGCGTGAATTAAATAAAAGCTTAAAAGTCTGTAGCGGTAAACTCTGGCAATCTTGAGGGCTGCTGTATATGGCTAAATCGAGAGATGAAACGAGCGGAAGGCAATTATTTAGCAGTCTTGTGGAGCGCGGGGCTCCGTTGTTTGCCTTCGTGTATTTTACATCTTAGACAGATGTAAAATCACAAAATATCAAAGCCATCATGGCATAAAGCGCCATTTGAAAAAACGAGAGTACGATGTACGCACGACGACATATCAAGTTACACATTTCCAGTATAAGCTGAACTCTCATTGTATGAAAAGCATATACAATGCGAGGTCAGCCAAAACTGGAATTTTACTTATAGCTTGTTATTTCGTCGTGTGTACCTATAACATTACTAGCTGTAGCCCACGACTATGTCTGCGTGTATTTTGTATTTCGTCATTTTTTAAATACAAATATCCAGGATAAAAGTAGCCTATGTCCTTCTTCAGGTCTCAGGCTACCTATCTGTCAAATTTTAGAAGGATCGGTAGCGTAGGCGTGAAAAGGTTAAAGACAGACAAACAGTCAGAGCTTCTTTTATATTGATAATATTAGTAAGTATGGGTATAGATATATTAAAAACATACTGTTGTTTATTTTATGTTACAGCGTAGATTAGGCTAAGCTAAGATTATTATTAGATGTTATCATAAGTTTTACTAGTTTTATTTTGTTTTATTTTTTTTCTTTTCATAGTTTTTTTATTGTAAAAAAAATAATTTTAAGACCGTGCTATCGCATTAGGGATACCTGTAATGATAGTTGTAAGGGAGATTTTAATAAATAAATAAATAAATATTTGGTTGACAGATTATTCATACTGAAACAGGACCATTACGAAATATACTTATATTTATTTATGATTATGATTGAGATGGGATCACAAGTATACATGGCTCTTCAGATCAACGTCAAACGACATTGAAGAGTGTATATTCTATTTACCTAGTGACGTTTATATTTATTTTCTGTACATTTTGCGTAATATTGTAAGAAACAGAAGATTTCCAATAAATTTGGACATGTATTTTTTGACTTGCTGTCTGCGTACATTCATTCAAAGTTATTTATTTTCTAGAAAACGAACTCAATGTAAACCGATTAATTATTCAATTCAGTAACCTACCCAGTAGAATATTATGTACCTACTTTATCATAAACAATAATATGTACCTACCAGATATACTTACACTTAAACTAGGTACTTATACGAGAGAAAAATATGAGCAAAGAAATCTCGCTAACAACCAAGTACGCTTGTTTTACATAACTAACAAGACAGTTTTTTTCAGCATCAATTTTTTTCATTCTCCATTATACCGCGCAATGGAAAGCCTTGTGAAGTGGAATTCACTTGAATAATTGAATAATCGTTTTCACTAAAGGTAGGGGACACCGTCTAAGTGGACGTGACAACTGACAACTCACTATTTACTTCTCTATCGTTCGGTTGTAGATTGCTATCGATCGAAAAAGGTCCATAAGCATAACAACGTTACTGACAAAACTTACGATGTGCTTCACTAAACAGCTTTCAGTTTAACTTTCCGGGTTTTGTTTGCCCAAAAAATCATTTACCGGCAAAAGCCCTTCCCGTAATTTTCGCAAGAAATGATGACGTCATGAGCCGCTTTTAGAAGCTTCAATAAGCATAGGTATATCTACATAGGCACAGTGAATAGGCCCAGAGCTTTTCCAGCAAATATTACGAAAAAAGCAACAATTTTTTATTTGTTGTGCCCATTTCATGGCGGAAATCACCATGAAATCGGCACGACTGCCTCAGTTTTTGTACTAAACATACAAACAAAACTTCACGATGTGTATAAATAAGCTTGTATTCAATTTAATTCCTCAGTGTTCTGCGCCCGTGGTAACGTTGATATTTTCAATGTAATACACACGCAGCTTATGAGAAACGCAACCCGCGTTTGCAATAAGAACGTTATTGTTAAGCACTGAAGAGTCAATACTACTGGGTCTCCGGCAATATAATACATGTACCTACCGAGTTCAACAACAATCTCTGCTAACAGTTAGCTGAAGTATTATAAGATCACATTTTAGATGATGTTGGATTTCATGTCAAAAGAAGGAATAACTAATTTTCTACTACAAGTTAGCTGAATTATATATATTATATATTTTATTATTTATTTAATCGTTTAAGCACATAAATGTACAGAGGCGGACTTAATGCCACAGGCATTTTCTACCAGTCAACCTTTGGGTGATGCAGAGACAAACAGTAGTAGGTGCGATCATGAAAATTGAGGAATAAATGTGCCGAAAATGATGCAGAAATAAATTAAAAAAAAAAGAAAAAGCAGACTTAATATTAAATTACCTGAGTGGCGTGATAATGGCGCGATGCCTGTCAACCGCGATGGCGGTTAGCGTAAACACGCTGACGTTGACGCTCAACGCTTGCACGAACGGACAGAACGGACACATGAAGTGCGGCAGCAGCCACCGCTGTAACAGCGCGGCTTGGAACTGTCAACAAACAAAACATATTTATATTTCATTGATATTGATATAATTGCATGCTCCAAAAAAAAAAAATCTAATATTATAAAAATAATATCTTCATTGTAATCTTATATTATAATTTGATTGTTACTTATATTATAATTTCGACATGTCAAAAAGTTTAATTACTTATAATATACATATTTTATGTTCACATTATAGGTAGACTTAAAACTTTCGGAATAAAATCGTGTCGCAATCAAAAAGTGTAACTTGGAAGAATTAATCGGTCACGCGAACAGACACTAAAAGCACCATTATTAATATAGATTAAAACAGGTTAAACAATCACATCAATCACATTCATGATAAAAAATCAAATAACCGCTTTCTAGGCCACATAGGTTACTCATAAGACAAGTGACTTAAAATGTCCAAAGAAATATACATATGGCCAGTATTCCTACAAAAAGTCTAACGTCAGTCAGAAGAAACGAGCTATTGTATACAAACACAAAAAAATCATATAGCACTGCTCAGTGAGGCAAGGGCGTAGTTTCTAGGTTGCCGCACCCAAAGGGTGCCAACGGGACCCTAATACTAAGGACCCGCTGTCCGTCCGTCTGTCACAGAGCTGCATCTTTTGAACCGTATTAAGTAGGCAATTTAGATTTTCACAGTGTGTACTACTACTATACGGCCGCTATAACAACGAATAATAAAAATAAAATAAAGTTAAAGATGGTCCCTAAGAAATGTCTTTTTTTTTTAAATAATATAATAGTGTTAAATATTGTACCGTGGAACCCTTCGTGTGCGAGGCCGACTCGCACTTGGCCGCTTTTTTATGTAAAAACGATGACGAAGAAAATCAGTAAATTTCATTACAGGAAAATACTAACGACTTGGAATGTAACTTTGTAAAACAAATTCTCCATTCAAAGTTCATCTTTGAACCCACCGTCAAAGTTTGTATGAAGATTTCATGTAAATTTCGCTATAAGTAATGAAACGGAACGAATATGTTCACTGTAGGTGGGATTTCTTAAGTATGATTGCTATTCTGGATGAGACAATCAGTTGCTGTCACTGACCATTAACTGGCAGTATTTGTTTGTTTTTTTTTTCGATAAAATGATACATTAACTGTCCATTAGTAAAAGTACCTACAACTAATGACTTAGTAAAAATATTATATCTTACTTACCACAAACCTATCACGCCATTCGGTTCTAGATCAGAAATAAGAAAACATGCCAGTATGTCACATACGTCTATTGTGTCATGAAGTTTGTAACAAAATTAAGGCCTCAACCCAAACAGCCCATAGATATGATACTTGAGAACTCAGTGTTGCAACACTAAAATTTTACCCAGTGTTGACATATCAAAGTTTTGGTCACGTGATTGACGCAATTCAGTATCCGCTGTCTTTACATCGTTGCAATATAAAGTGGATAAAAAACTGGGATTTTTAACTTTAAATGAAACACCAACCAGTCGATTCTGTTAGAAACTCACGGTGAGAAGCTAAGTGAAGTGAGCTGTCATCCCATCTGATGCTAGGGATTAACACTAATGACTCCTCACTTTAAGCTCACTTCACCCGAGTTATCACGGTGAGATTACAGAATAGCACTACAGATTATAGGATTCACAGGTATATGAACCATTATATTGTTAATATTCATGTTGACAGAGATTATTAGTAACTGAACGTTAAAACCGGGGCCAATCCATATAGTATTACCTAAGTATATTGTTTGTTTTGCGAATATTGAGCGGATCGGTATGATGATAATTGATTACCGAGCTGGCATTGGCACGCTATAGAATACTAAAGCATGGAGCCATTAGCCAACTGAAGAATTTTGGGCTGGAGGCCAGGCTACGAGATTGGATTATATGCAGTTTTTTTACTGTGACACAAAATACATTTTTCACTGGGTAGAAACTGAAACCTAACATTCCCGAAGTCAACTAATGGAAATAACATCGAGAAGCTGTCTAGTTAACGTTGAAAGGCGTCGTTTTTTGATTCCACCTTAACGAGGTTTTCAGTGCATTGGCTTGCTTATATGAAACTTTTTCCATTTACTCATGCAGTATAGCGAGTATACCTAGTACCTCTCTGACAGACCAGTTAGTGTAGTGGTCAGTGGCCCTGACTGCTATGCGCAAGGTCGTGGGTTCGATTCCCACCCAGGACAAATGTTTGTGTGATGAGCACGATCATTTGTTCTTTGTCTGGGTGTAATTTATCTATAATATGTATGTATTTAGAAATATATATGTATGTTTATCAGTTGTCTAATACTCATAGCACAAGCTCTGCTTAGTTTGGGACTAGATTGCGTTGTGTGAAAGTTGTGGAATATTATTATATTATTATTATTACCTATACCTACCTAAGTGCTTTCCAATGTGAGACACGCTCAATATTTTCCACATTAAACATCACAGAATCGTTAACGCATTACTAAAGCATCTATTCAAAAATATCTTGATATATAAAATCCTGCGCTATACGTTGCGCGTTAGTAATAGAATAAGGGTCGATTTGTCAATCGTTAAAACACTTACTTATCTGAAAATTATGTCAGTTTGACTACTTTTGCGTAGGAAATATATTAAGTCGCCGAATTGATTCTTTTTCACCGAAAAATTGGCCGTTAAGCTTTGGATTTCCAAGAAAGAGGTTACGAGCGTTTTTTTTACTCCCTAATGTCAAATACTGCTTAATATGACCAATGTCAATGACGGCTATTACAATATTAAGAAACCAATTTCCTAGGAAGCCCACGTGTCATAAAAATGTTAGTGTTTTTATCTGTGCTCATGTTTTTAAAACACTTCAACCCATAAAATATTCGATGGGATAAGAGAAATCTGTTCCTATATCTTTGTGGTGGCACGTAAAATACAATCGTTAAATGTACCGTGAAATGGTTTGAAATAACGCGGGACAAAGGTCTGGGCTTAAGGTGAGTAGCATTCTATCAGAAACGTGACAATGGAAGTACCTTTTAAGTATGCAAAAAGATTTTAAAAGATTACCTCACCCTTTACTCGTATCAATTGTGAGGTAAGAGAAGTGCCGAACAACACAATTTTCGAATTGTAAAAGACGTAAGTACCTACGGAGAATATACACAAATTGCAAAGTAACAATAAGGTTTGTTTTTCAATCTAAAATACCTCCTACTAGCAACTGAAGCTATCGAAGCCCAACTTTATCAATTTGAAAAGTAAACCTAGATTTCAGAACAGTTTGCGGTTTAAGATCACATTCAAAAATCGGTCGAGTATGGATATAAACCCCTTTATTCATAAACGTTGTATAAAGTAAATTAGCGACTGTTTAAGCATACATTTTTGACGTTTGAACGTCACTTTTGTGTACAAATAAACTCGCATATTATTATTAAGTGGGAATTGTGGGAAAGTAAAGTCAATGTCTTGCAAATTTGCAATTCAACTTGTAGATGCTTGAGTACGAGTCTTTTGATTACGTTGTATGCTATGCTATGGCTTTTTTTTTTCGTAATGTGCGTTTTGTTTGTGCAAAATAAACATTTTTTCTTTTTTTCTAAATTTATTCATACTTAACTACTTATTTAATGAAAAAGATTAACCCTTAACTGCATCGTGATGGAAATTTCCATCAACCAGTCCAATCCCATATTTTCGTTTCCACAGAGCACGGGGATTGCCCAATTGTTAGAGATATTCAATTCATTTTGTTCCCAGTAGATTCGTTCTGATTACACAAAGATGTAAATTTCCACCAGGCCATTCAGAAAAAAAAAGTGTTTTATGAATATATTTTTTAAATATTTTTCCTTACTACAGAGCTAATGTTATGTCCGAATAAATTTAATTTGCTTAAAAAGCAAAAATCATGCAATTAAGGGTTAATCTAAATATGACGAATGTGTTGTGTTAAATACACGTCAATAAATAAACGAAACTAGTAATCACAGCAATCACCACAGTAATTCGGAAGTTCGGAACGTTAAAATATTGATGAACGTATCAGATTAATGCGCTGCAGTGAACTGAATATATTGAAGCACTAGGTACAACATACATCATGCGGCATTACTGCTCTTGGATATCTGTCTACCTATGTCAAAAATTATCATTAGGTATATAAAGCCTGGGCCGACACGATAAGAATTTACTGTTCATAAAAACCACTGAACCCAGTAACAGATACTAAGCTTTCTAAGAGTTTCTAAGCTTATGATGCATACCTACTTCTGTAGGGTTGTGTATAAAAGACCTCTCCTCGTCAGTCGCATAAAGGGCAAGCCACAAAACCTTTTTTAACTTTGCTAATCCGGCGTGTGATTGTTAGTAAACGTCAAGCTTCGTCTCGTGCTGATGGTTGAAAGGCATGACGAGGATAATGTGTTATATATAACAACGTGTAACGTTAAATGCGCAAAACCTCAGACACCTCAACTGATTTTTAATTCAATTGACCTATTTGAAAGAGAAAATAAGTCATTAAAAAATTGTAAAGGTTTTATGTGCTGTTTTAGTTTTACTGGCCATTCTGTCAGCGTCTGTGACGACGCTTTATCGAGGGAGGAGTCGTCACCGGGCCGCTGCGCCGCGCTGACATTGGGTTGCTTGACCTATTAATAAATAGACACGGGAACTTTTTTAGTGTTTTTTTTTTTATGTGATCTATATTAAAAAGTGGTTCAATTAATTCTGCTCGTTATTCTGATCAAACTATTTTCAGGTTTTGCGCATTTAACGTTACACGTTGTATAAATTCAAGATTGACAGCATAATAATAAATAATATTGAACAGGTATTGTAAATTTGTAAATGACGTATTTGTTTATAAAAGGTACAGTATTTCAGAAATAACATAATTTTCTTTAGATACGAAAGGTGCAGGCGAACGTCTCATGCTTTGGAAAGAAATATCTACTTTGTTCCATTGTGTTCTAACAGTTGCAAGACTGCATTTCCTCTAGAAAGGTTTTCATAATCTACATTCGTCAAAAGATGCAGAAAAGCTTTTTGCAGCTCCGCTTCGTAATGGTTTTTCACATTTACACCACGTAGGTATACCTATCTACACTGGGCCGCAAAGGAAACGGGTCGGTAACAAAAACCTCAAAACATCCAAAATATTAGAGCTAGCTTTATGAAATGAAGACTGTACTATAGACAATTGTATAGTACCTAAATAAATGTTGTAAAAGGCCAAGCTTGTGAAGTTTATTTTGATTAAAATTAAGTAAAAGTGAAAATTTTCACTAGGTCACGAAAAATGTGCTACGGTATCAAATATGCAATTTTTACACATTTTAGTATTTTGTTTTGCCACCACGAGCTGTTAATACAGCTGTTATACGGTTTGAAATGCTTTCCACCAGATTTCTGAGCCGATGCTGAGGAATATTCTCTCATTCCCCTATGAGTGCTTCTTTCAGTTCATGAAGCGTGATTAGACAGGAATTTTGTTGGGGTACACGACGTCCCAGTTCATACCAGGCTTGCTCGATGGAGCTCAAGTCTGAGCTGCGTGCTGACCACTCCATGCGTGTCATAGCGACTTCAAGGTGGACAAAGACTATCCGAGCTGTATGGGGACGAGCGTTATCTTGCATAAAGATGGCGTTCTCGCCCATGTTTACTAAAAATGGGCCAACATATTCATTAAAGATTTCTTTCACGTATCTTTCTGCAGTTAAAGTGCCATTTTCTATTACCACTAGCACGGTGCGGCTTTCGGAAGAAATTCCAGCCCACACGTGTATACTGCCTCCGCCGTATGGCACCTTCTCTTCAATGCGAGCTTGGTCATAGCCCTCTCCTGGTCTTCTGTAGACTCTTTGCCTCCCATCGTGCGTGTATAGTATGAACCTCGACTCGTCCGAAAACATTACTCTACACTTACGAGTACTACTCTTACAGTCATCCAGAGTCAAATTCATGTGTTATCAGCCTTGATTCCCATGCTGACCTTGATGTTTTGGACCATTTGCAGGTCTAAATGGCTTCAAGTTTGCTTCAGTAAGATGCCGCCTCACTGTACACGTGCTAGAATTGCTCCCTCCAGCACGTAGAAGGTGATTTTTGACTTCAACAGCCGTTTGAAATCGATTTCTCAACATTGTTGACACCATATATTGATCCTCCTGAAATTCTAATTCTAAATAACCTTAACGATTTTTTTTTAATTGCAAAAATTGCAATTTACTAATGTTATTCAAACAATAATAGTTGGAAAAAGTAGTGAGAAATAAAATGTAAGCTTTCTAAATACAGATTTATGTGTTAATAATCCCCTTAACCAGTAACCAGTATCCCCTAGTTTCCCCAGTGACTGGGTTGTGGAGGTCAGATAGGCAGTCGCCCCATGTAAAATACTGGTACTCAGCTGCATCCGATTAGACTGGAAGCCGATCCCAACATAGTTGAGAAATGGCTAGGCAGATGGTGAATCCCCATCAGTGAGTAATTGCGTAAGAAATTTACCTGAACGAGATACATTTGAAACAAACTCATCATCTGCCTAGCCTTTTCCCAACTATGTTGGGGTCGGCTTCCAGTAACCACTTTTGGAACAAACTATACCTTGAAATAACACTTGATCACATTTCATGCACAATCTGAGTGACTTCACTTACTCTAACTTTAGAGGTTTAAAATAAGAGTGAAAAGGTATTCTCGGCTTCACTCACCCGTGAGTGGGTTCCCGAAAGAATATCTTAGGAAAAACGTTGGAATAATCACTTCCGCAGCGCTCCTTAGTATATTTTGTTTTTATCTGTCTTGTAAGCGAACTGGCTCGTTTTTTAGATAAAATTAACAAAATCTCAATGCTATAAGATTCTGGCACGGATTACTGAACATATTTTAGTGTTGCCCATGTATAACAAGCTCACTGTTACGAAGCTTTGCACATCAAACGCGGTTGTGCGTCGCGAAGACGGAAAGGAGGCCGCCTTTTATGTGCCACTAAGCTAAACTACTGTAATAATGTACCTACTTACATATGGACTTCTCCGGAGCCTTTGTAAAGTCACTAGATAATAGGGAGACCGTGCGTTCATTGTATAACGCCGCAGTGTAATGTCTAGGATTTGTAAAATATTACATTAAAGGGGAAGTCGTCTTTATTTGTCTACTTGACCGAAAGTAGATGTGTGTCAGCTTTTCACGTAACCTTGTCTGTGTTATTTATTACGTACTGAAACTCTAGTATACTTAAACGCGAGTTATGATTTTGTATTGATTCTATTACTGAGCCATCCACTGTTTCTATAAATCATCTATAAGTAAATCAGCGGTTCCACGTTTATTTCGTTGCAATGTAAACACGAAACGGTTAATCGAAAATCATTCATAATGATGACCGGTCGGGACAATTTATGAGTTAATTGCTTTCTCTTCACGATACTCTTCCCCCCTTTGAATCCAATGAATAATTTGTGGCCATAAAGGTTTGCGGAACATTTGGGCGCAATTAATCAAACTGCGTTCCTACCCAATATGCGATTTAATGGAGTTGGTTTAATGGACAATGGAAAAGTTGGTTCAAATAATAATCCTTCATAGGATTATTATTTCAACCAACTTTTAACATAAATGTATGTGAATGAAAGAGTTGAACAGGGACAGGATTTTGAAAATATTATAAATTACACGGATTGGTTTATTCAAGGGTTATCATTTTCATTGGTAAGTATAAATTGTTTTATCTTGCGCTTTTACGTGTGCACATACATTGTGAAATCGCCTACGTCAATGGAACAGCGGTACCTATGTATAATGTACGTAAGTGCTTTTTGTTTAACGTTATCCCGCCATGGGATGTAAATGTTTGTACCAAATGGTTTCGAAATTAAATAGGTACGTCAGCCTCGTCACATTTACAGTAGAGTGAATTAATCTGAGCTGTGGTCTGCTTTCATTTTTTCGTATAACAAGATCAAAAGTCATCATCTGCCTAGCCTTTTCCCAACTATGTTGGGGTCGGCTGCCAGCCTAACCGGATGCAGCTGAATACCAGTATTTTACATGGAGCGACTGCCTATCTGACCTCCACAACCCAGGTACTAGGTAATACGATACCATTTGGTAAGACTGGTTGTTAGACTTTCGGGCTTCTGACTACCCGTAACGACTGTCAAAGATCCACGAATGACAGCCGGGACCAACGGCTTAACGTGCTTTCCGAGGCACGGAGGGGTCTCGGTATGTAAAGAGGTTCACCCATCCACAGATCAACCGCGGTAAGCGTAGCTTAACCCTTAGTAGGTATCGTGGGTCAAATTTAACCCAGAAGCGAACATAGCGTTTTTCTTACATTTCTATTTTTTTTTAATGTTTTAAGTTCACACTAACCAAAAAGTGCCAAAAAATTAGGTTGGTTACAAATGCGTATAAAACATGATATTTTTTTATATTCTAAAATTAAATCAAGATAATTTGGTAAAAAAATGTTTTTTTTATTTCATAACTAACCATATTTTATACAATAATAAAAAAATCTACGTTCTACAACAGATTTTTTGGTATGGGTAAAATATGACCCACGATACCGGGAGTGTTGCCAAAAAAGGCGATACCAGCTAAGGGTTAACCTGATCGATCGACCTGTGCGACTGTTATTATTTAGCCCCCCTCCAAGATCAAAAGTAACATTATTAAATTTAAAGTATGGGCAGTTTCGTTGGTTTGTTTACTAACTGGTTTCCTGAAACTCGTTTATAGACTTGATTAAAATCATTTGAAGTTATAGAGAATTACTCACGAAGAAGCTGATGCACTTAACGGTGTATTTCCTTTTACAACTACCTGCTTAATCTGATAAGCACTAAGTAACAACTACATATTTACTAAAACAATTTTCTAACCCCATATTTGCTAAGAGTATCAAACAAAGTGGCGTCGTGTCACGAGTTACTTACTTGAAATGGTACAGCGAATAATCCTATGACTATATCGGCTAAAGCTAAATTGGCGATGTAGCAGTTAGTGACGCTCTGCATTCTCCTCGACGTGGCCACGACCCACATCACAAGGAAGTTGCCAACCACGGCCAGCACCGATATTGAACCGTACAAAAATGACAGCAACACTATCATACCGGTAGGCACGTCATACAACGTTTCTGTAACAAATACGTTATCATTAAATCTTTTGTGTGTGACCTTTTCATGGGTAATTGGATCGTCTAGCATTGGATTGAAGGTAAATGATGTAGATAGATCTGATAGTTAAATAAAATATGACTATTGTGTATTTAATAACATCGTTTGTGATCAAATGAGCCGCCAAAATATAATAATTATAATAAATATATTTCTTATTAAAAGATTATTTTCTCGGAATTCAGGCTTTAATTTCTTTAATATCTGAAAACAAATTTTCTTTTCGTTTATTTTGCAAACGCTCAAGCTTCGAAGTTTTCAAAAGGTAGTCATGCTTCATGAAATTACTCGACGTCAAAATCATAGACAATTAGGCATAATTTATAATTGAATTAAATTTTCCTAGTACCAAACTAGCTAAAGACTTCAAAATATTTGTCTGTAAAGAACATCAAATGTATTTTATACCAATACCGACAACAGGCTGTACGCTGGTTAAGTTTTGAAGACTGCAATAACAAATGAGAAATTAATGAAGTGGCCCTTTGACAGCTATTTTGCGAATAATTTCATAATAGCAATTGTGCGAAAGTTGTATTAAAATTTGATAGAAGGACAAAGTGTAAACCTGTTACTAAATGGAGAGATAACTCAATCTCCCATATTGACTGCCGATTGAATCTCTACTCAGAGATTCAATCGGCAGTCAATATGGGACGGTTGACGCCTGATCACGCCTGATTTATCTACCGGGCTCCCGGAATTTATAGCCACGATAAACGAGAAAAAACTATCACGGTCTCTGTACTTGTAGATAACATTCAGGTACGTACCGAAAGTGTCATTCGTTCCATTTTGTACTATGTACTCGTCAATGGAACTGTTCCTTGACCAGTCCGCATCGTCATCTTGTGATGAATTTGTTGTACTGTAACAAAAACAAAACACGTTATAACAAAGGAAACACTGTTTACTTATGTGAGCATTTATTAAAGTAATACTAATTAGTTTAAATGACACTGAACAATTAACTATTCATAGAAACGGATTGTAATTATTATAACAATGAGACCCTTATAGCGCTGTCAAGTCCCCGAAACGTGGGGAAATTAACAGTATCAGATAATGAACAATAGCAGGAAATAATAATCAAATAACAATCAATTAAATTTGTTTATTTTTACCAAAAAAAAAAAACGAAGTGGAAATGGCGTACTGATTTTAGATATTTTTATTTATTTATTTAAACTTATCGCACAAAAGGTACAAAGGCGGATTTAATGCCTTAGGCATTCTCTACCAGTCAACCAAGGGTAGTGAAGAGGTTAGATGGCAGGTGCTTTGGTTGAGAGGACAATGACAAAAATAAAAATAAAACTAGACAAATACATAAATAGATTATAAACACATACATATGATTGATTGATTTTTCCTCGTCTACTTTACATTATGGATACACAATTTATTTTGCAGTTTCATATTAAACTAAGTCCAGTAGATTTATTACCTGACGTCAAAACTTTTCTAGTACAAAGCACTAAAATATTAGAACAAATGATTTTAAAGTTATTTCGTAACTAACTGGGCCAGGCAAGAGAACAATAAATCTTTCCTTTTGTATCTGTGTAGCTTTGTGGCTGAAAAGTTATTTCTTCAAAGATCTTCAAAAAAGTGTTACTGACTACTCTTTTGCCAACTATGTCGTGGTCGGTTTCCAGTCTAACCAAATGCAGCTGAATACCAGTGTTTTACATGGAGCCACTGCTTATCTGACCTCTACAACCCAGTTACTGGGTAATACGATACCCCTTGGTAAGACTGTTTGTCAGACTTTCGGGATTCTGACTACCCGTAACGACTGTCATAGATCCACGAATGACAGCCAACAACTTAACGTGCTTCCCGAAGCACGATATAGATACCCCTCGTATCTGTATGTAAAAAGATGGTCGCTCCCATCCACAGACCAACCATGGCAAGCGTAGCAGAACCTGATCGATCGACTCGTGCGGCTGTTCCCTTCCGAAGTACGGAGGTGTATGTAAAGATGGTCACCCATCTACAAATCAACCACGGCAAGCATAGCTGAAGCTAACCGATCGACTACTATTAGCCACGGGCCCGTCGAAGTGCTAAGTATCAACTTATAACGGTAGCTGATTCACGCTAAGAACTGCGACTTCTGGATCACTATAGGTATCAATAAGTATTGCCCTGATTGAATTGAATAGAGGGTAACAATATGCACTACTAACTTATTGTAACACATTGACTTGGGTATCAAATATGATCCCTCCATTGGTATCTATGGTCTTGACTTCTACGTCGTACTTGGCCGACCTGGATTCAATGTAGCCCACAGAAGAAGCAAGACTGGCAAGGTTGGGTTCCCCCATCGCTTGACAAAGGAAGATGCCATGAAGTGGTTCCAACAGAAATACGATGGTATCATCCTGAACAGCAAAGCAAAGTAAACTTAAGTAAACAAATTTAAATTTATTTATTCATCACTCTACTAAAACTGAAAGTACAGCCGGTCGATTCTGTAAAAATCTCACCGTGAAATCATAAGTGAAGTGAGCACTTAATAGTGGTAATCCCTAGGGAGTGACAGCTCACTCCACGCTCACTTCACCCAAGCTTTCACGGTGAGATGGTTACAGAATCACACGGCTGGAACTTCACATAAACAACCAAAACACATAACATTAACGATATATTTCAATCACGTTTGTTATTGAAAGTAGCGCAGTGGTGGCCAGTGGTAACGGCCGCTACTTACGAGGTTGTGGGTTCAAACCCAACCAGGCACTTTACTTTGTGTAAATTATTTCATCACCACTGCTCTCAAAACGGTGAAGAAAAATATCTTAGAACAAAAAATCTATGATACACACCGCGCCACATGAAAAAGATCAACATATTTTTTTGCTATTTAGGATATGAGACAAAATAAATATATAAGAATGATAAGTATAAACGTCTTTAGCCACATTAAGTTTAACTATAACAACCGAACTTCTTAAATACTTATTTCAACGTCGGTGGCAATTATGATGCGTCACTTGAATAAGACCATTAAATAAGGCACAAAAACTTCAGTTATGAATATTATTATTAAAAAAAAAATTGATTAGTAATTAAGGTTTTTCCCCTTCTGTTGAATTAAATTAAAAATCCGAGATGGCATTGAATCATAAAGACTTTTTATGTATTTAATCGGTAGTTTGCTCCAACACTTTTTTATACCCTTCTCGAGATCTTGCTTGTTGTTAAAATGTTTGCCATTCTTATAAAGTTCACGTGACAGCCATCCCCACACATTTTCTATGATGTGAAAGCGATGGCCAGTCAAGAACATCATCATGGTCTTATTCATGTGACGCGGTGTGTATATGACATCTACCAATCCGCGCTGGGCCCGCGTGATGGATTATGGCACACTCCCTCTCACAGGGAGGAGACCTGTGTCCCAGCAGTGGGGATATTATAGGCTGATTATGTCTGTTATTGAAAATGAGAAGGCTCTCTAATCCTATGAGGCCTTTATAAGAGGCCATGAAAAAGATTAAGATGCCCCACAAAGGCATTCCATAACAGAATATTTAAACGCATACCAAACAAAAGAATTCGCAATCCCTTAAGGGATGCCATATTCGGAAATGCGGGTCAAGCCGAAAATGTATCTATACAAACTTTATGTTTAATATCTGTTCCGCTTTTACACCATGTCTCGTTAACGTTGTCTCGATATGAAAGTGAGTGATGATGGCCATGCTTTAGTACGAGTACGTTTAATGAAACGTGGACGGCCATACGATATTGGGTAGGTAACTGAAATAAGCTCTCGCTCAACGGATCAATCAATTTGATTAACTTTCAAAGATCATTTAGGGATCAGTCTTTATCACGTTCGTCCTATATATTGCCGGTTTTAAATCAGTGACGGGAATTCACTTTTATTGTATTCTGACCGTTTCTCGTGTCTTTGTACTTATAAGCTTTTACCTCGCTCTATGACCCTCCTGGGAGTGAAGTTTCGAAAAATCTTTTATTAGAGGATTTCTACGTTGTATGTTTTATTGTTCCCAAGATGACGCGATGAATGAGATATTGGTATTTCATCATTATTTTGGAAATAAGAAGATATTTATAAATCTAATTTCAATAGCAATAAGGGGAGGGAGGTCGAAGAAAACGAATGAAGAAAACTTTTTTTTTTACCTTACCATGCAAAGGCATTTAATTTCGAGTCAATCAAGCTGTTGACAGCGGCAGGTTTATCTAATAATGGGTCATGCCCAGCGTGACAAATTGTGCCGTCTTTCATTCAAAGAACTTTTAACTATATTTCAAAATAAGCTTTAAGTAACTACACTTTGCAGCGCAGAAAAAAAACAAAACACGAAAAGAAATGAGCATAGAAATTATTTACCAATGTCAGATCAGTTCTATCAGAAAAGCTTTTCATGTCAGGTATATAATCAGGCAGGATAGCGTCTTAACAATAAGATCCTACAATACATATTTGCTGACGGCAAGCCACTGATATGGCCAGGTGATAACAATGTTGTTTGTGCTACTTCTTATGTTCAGGCATGAACGACTCCCTAATGAGTCGGATAAAGGTCAATGTTACGTGTTTCAGTAGATACTTATACTTCACGATTAAAACAACTGAAAACTGTATAACTCAGTATTCAGAGGATTTGTTTTATTTTCTTTAGCGTTTTGTTACTAAAACAGCAGTAATTTCTTCATACGGGATAGTTTAGACAGTCCTAAAGCATTCTAGAGGAATCAACTTTGTTATACTGTTCGTTTGCATTGATTTTGAAGAAATCGACCAGTCAGTAAGATCATCTAAAAGAAAAGTATATTATCAAAGGACCAGAAGACGATCTAGATATTCCTTCCTTTTATTTTATCTCATTGAATGTTGAACGTCTCTTGAAAGGTAAGTAGATTTGCAAAATAAATGGCCTGTCTCCAAAAAACCTTTTCTTATAGCATCAAAAGTAAAATAAACCGTCCTAATGGTTCCGTCTTCTGCTCAGTGGACAGACACATATAAATGTATATAGAATCCTCCGTACAATCCCAGAAAATTGAGACCAGCAGCTCAGGAAATGTTTGCATTACGATTGTAACGTAGTTTGAAAAAGCTTGAACGGAGCCTTAACGTTTTATTTGCTTGGGTTGGGAGATAACTGGACTGCGATACAAAATATACTAAATAAATATACTGCGATATAAAACTGATGTCAAACGTTATACGAGAATTTGTTCTAATTCTTCTATGACGTTTGAATTTTTTTTTTTTTGACTGCTGTCAACTGGAATATGATCAATCGGGTAAATGGACTGAAACTTTCTATAAGTTAAAGTTACAGATAACATGAGCTTCTAAGATGGAGCTCTAAGATAAAAACCGAGACTAGAGGTAGAGAAAAATCATCAACGGAATCATTTGGCAGCACCATACTAGTAAATGCTAAAACTCACACGTTAATGTTCAGTAGTAGCTAAATTTTAGCTAGTACTGAATATGCTACCTACTTCAAAACCTAATGTAAAGAATCTAGTCGTACTAGGTACTTACTTATCACATGCACACGTACTACATGACAAGTAAGTGCCTAGTTACTTGTCATGTAGTACAACTGCACCCTAATTGCGTATAAATCTCAATCTGAATAATTTTGACGGATATTGCTAATCCATTGCTATTATATATTGCTCATATGTTCGAAAAAATTGTAAACTCAACAACGTAAATAAAGCAGTGAATGTTGTTGAACTGTCAAAATGAAAGCCGTTGCTACTGATAGTGTGTTACGCAATTACCCCGCTGGCTATTGTTGACATTTCAATAAAAACAGTTACAACTAAAATTCACAATAATAGCATAGTTTCTTTGATAAAAACGTAGGACATACGACAATATGTTTCCAGGTATTGTTGAAGTTTAGAAATAATTGTGTCATAACCATGTTTCATATACTTACTAGGGGTAACCCTCGTCTTGAGCTTACCACAAAAATGTCCTAACCTACTTGTTACCGATGTAAGTCCGTTCACAGTTAACTCTGACAGCAGCAACCTAACTGCAACCTTATTGCAACAAGAATAAAAATCACAATGATTTTGACAGACTTCTCAGTGACAGCATCCCAACAGCAACCTTGATTGAATAATGAAATGAGATTGAGAATAAAGATCGCTGTGATTTGGACAGCGATGCAAAATCAGAGGTAAAATAACTGCGAAAGGACTGCATAGCTCGAGATCAAGTCGGTATAGACGCCAGGACATCAAGCTACTACAATCTGTCAAATTTCTTTAATAGATTTTCAACTTTATCGCTTAAAGCATTAGGTTCAAGGTTGATTGGAAAAATTTGACAGTTGCGGGTAGCTTGATGTGCTAGCGTCTGTACTTACTATTTTATTTATTGCGAAAAAAAAATAAACGGTCATTGTTTCGGAACACAACAAGAGGCATAAAAACCATAAATTAACTGATGAGGTAATACTTTCTCAACAGGTACAGGAAGACTCTTTATACATACACAAGTATTTGTTCAATACAATTTTGCAATAAGGAAAAAATGAGAACGGAAATTAAAATATTTTCATTTTTCATCGTAACCATCAATGTTTCTACGGTAACCATAATATATAAGTCAAGATTTAATAAAACATGAAATGGGTGGAATTAAGACGTTTCAAAAATATAATACGTCACATAATTCTTGAAAAATTTATATCATTAATCAATAACAACAAAGAAATTGTGACAAGTAGCACGAACGCGTGACTTAAACGTAACGAACAGTGTCCTCCAAAAGTTAGTTGACATTTTTCCACTTCAGCTGTAATGGTATGTACATTATGATTTAAAATAAAAAAAATCAGGTTAAGGGATTACTTGATTATTTTTTATGATAAGGTAGTAGAATTAGCCAATAAAAACGTTATAATGTACAGTTAAAAATATTTAACTGTAAAATTCTAGTTCCAAATATGGAACTAGAATTTTAAATCACAATGTGGTGTGGTCACATTTTGGTTTAAATGTTTCTGTCAAGCACATTATGTATCAGCCATAGCTGATGTGAATAAAGTCATAAAACTCAGTCAATCAATTAATAGCCCTTTTATCCTGAAACTTCTCTTATTTTCTTTCCTAAGTTATAATAATAATTATATCTCGGAGTTCAGTGTGCAAAGGTCTCCTCTAACGATTTCCATTGCTTTCTGTCTTTTGCAACTCTTCTCCAGTTTGGACCTGCTGTGAAATTGAGTCCCCTTCCCATCTTTTACACAGGCATAGTACAGACGCCAGCACATCAAGCTACTCGAAACTGTCAAATTCCCAATCAACTTTGAACCTTATATTTTAGCGATAAAGATGAAAATCTATTAAAGAAATTTAGCATATTGGAGTAGCTTGATGTGCTGGGGTCTGTACCTAAACAAAAATATTAAAAATATTATGTGCAAAGTGAGTATTTTTAATTTTGAAATAGTTTGAATCTACAGTACCTAAGTTTAAACCGCGCGTTCTTGTTATCACTACAGAATATCAGCAAAGTTTCTCTGCTCCATTTAAGTCAATACCTTTTTACACCTGTTTTATCTATCACTTTTATTTCTTATTTAATGTCTTTTAAACGTGCTGAATGTCATTATGAAGAAACAAATTAAAGATATTACAAGGAAATAACCGCCTTGATATCTGTTTGACGGTTGCTAAAATGAGCGTATAGGCTCCCGCGGACAGAGTGCGACGCGATAGTGCGACGCGACTTTGGTAGAAGAATGTTCATAAAGTTTTCATAGAAATTGTTCTACTAGAGTCGAGTCGCGCTGTTGCGTCGGACCTGTCTGCAGGAGCCTTTAAATAACTATCAAACAGATATCAAGGCGCGTATTTAGTAATATCGTTAATTTGTTTCTTCGTAATGACATTCAGCACGTTGCCGTCAGGATCATTATCTCTGATGTTCCACTAAACAGACGTTAACAATGTTAATTGTTGACTGTACCATGTTTTCCGATTTTGAATCAAGGACTTTCAAATAATATTGTTTATGGCTTATGTCTTACATCTATGTATCTACCGAGGTTGTTCCGAAAACATGGGAGTATTATGTAAAGTATTTAAGTAACTAGTAGAGAGGGGCAAATAATAAGGGTAGCAATAAAACGAGTGACTGTAAATTACAATTTTAAGTGTCAAAATTAATTAATTTGGGTTCTATAATTACTAAGTGAGCGACTGACTGTAAGTGACGAAAAATCAACAGAATAGTATCTTACAAACATTAATTTGAGTTACTTAAAATACAAAATGAGCATAATAATAAGGCGTAGTCGCCAGTAACTGGGTTGTGGAGGTCAGATAGGCAGTCGCTCCATGTAAAATACTGGTATTCAGCTGCATCCGGTTAGACTGGAAGCCGACCCCAACATAGTTGGGAAAAGATTATAACAACTTCACAATCCTATAGAAATAGTGAGGTTAAATAGTGGTTTTCACTTCAACAATATTCCAGTTATTGATAAAGAAGGTATTTTGTACATTGTCTTGGAATTCATCGATACAGCTTAAAACTTACCGAACATTATAAATATATTTCCAGCTGAGACTTTGAAAGCATTAAAGTTGGCTCAACATGCCCTATGTTGGATGGATGACAAAGGCACACCCCACTGTGAGCACACAACGGAAGAAACAGTACAACTTCGCTTAATGAACACCGCTCAACGTTTATTTCGGTTTTCAGCTAAACAACATTAAAATATAACCCACATTAAAATAAATCAACACACAGTAAAGAAAGACTTTTTGGATATTATATTTAATTTAATGAGCGGTGTTAATGGTCGCGTTAAAAAACAGTTATAGGTATTTTACAGGCGTTTATGTCGTTTGGGATACTAAACGAGCGTTTATTAAATAAACATGTTTTTTGTCTACTTTGTTATTAAGTTATACATACTTACATATTTACAATATTTAACTGAATCAATGCACATTATGAAAGTAGTTTGTTCAGAATCGTTTACTGAATCGATTTCATTTTTAGGGCTGATTTTTCTAAGCGAATAATTTTATCCGAGGAATAGTTTGGAATTTTTGACATTTCTTCCATACAAAAACTGTCAGACGTCAATTTTATTCCAGAGTTAAAGTTATCTGTCGATTTCAAATTCAGCCCGGGACCGATTGCTGTCAAAGGCGGTGCTTTCAAGGTTGTTCAAGAATACGTTTACCTCGGGCAAACTCTGTAGTTTTGTAAGAACAACTTTAAGAGAGAGGCTAACAGAGGATTTCAGCTGGGCTGGGCAACATTTGGGAAGCTTCGTCGAGTCTTCTCGTCACGTATTCCACAGAGCCTAAAGACTAAGGTCTTCAATCAGTGCGTCCTGCCAGTTATGGCTTACGGAGCCAAAACGTGGTCACTCACTCACTCACTCGTTAAGTCGTTACGGCTGGTCCATAAATTCAAGGTCGCTCAGCGAGCTATGGAACGGGCTATGCTTTGAATCTCTCTAAGGGATCGAATACGCAACGAGGTGGTCCAACAGAGAACAAACGTAAGGTAAACGTAAGGTGGGACGCCCTCAGGCTAGGTGGAACGACGATCTTCGCAGGATGGGTGGTAGCAGCTGGATCAGAGTTGCCGAAAATCGAGTTAAATGGCGTGCAATAGGAGAGGCCTATGTCTAGCAGTGGACTGCTATAAGTCGGTGAAGATGATGACATGACATGAGGCTAAGTACTCAGTAATGTTGGAGCGAGTCCAAAACAAATTCACGCGCCACCTGTACAAGAAACTTTATAGGATATACCCATTTTACCCTTTGATGCCCCCCCACTCTATTCGTACTGGGTATGGTTTTGTACCCCACAATCAATTCGGGATACGGCGGATATTTGCACTAGTGTCGTACTCGTACATGATGAAGCTGCTCCGAGGCATAGAGCGCAACCCGAGAGTGCTGCAGCGGTTGCACTTTTACGTACCCGACCGTTATGTGTGCAGGCGACAGCCCCCGCCACTGCTGGTCGTACTATCAGCCAGGACTAGCTGGTCAAAACCCTTCTGACTCGAGCAATTCGCACCGTCAATTATATTCAGGTTGAAATTGATATATTTGCATGTCACTGGGGTGGATTCGCAAAAGTACTATTGTTGACACTATCTTACAAACAATGATCTTGAGATATATTTTGTGCTTTAAATTTAATTCTGTGGGTGTGACTTGGCTATCGCGTTAGGTTAAGACCTGTAATGATAGTTTTAAGGCATTTAAATACACAAATGAATAAATAAACAATGTTTTATACATAATAATAATAATATAACATAATAATATAACATAATATTCTAATTGAGGTGTTTGCTGGTGTGCGTTAATACCGGGACATGTTCTATATCTAAATGTGCCTTAATATTATGGTTTTTAGAGAAAATGGCTGTTTACGTTATCTCGCTAACAAAATATTAGCTTCGTTTAGGTAACCAGTGGGCTTGTTATTAATATTGGGCAGCTCGAGGCCCCATTCCGGCCACATTATATCAAACAAACCACTTGGTCACGTTTGCGACACGAACGCCGACCCGTATACTTAGCACGTTAGCTAACAACCACTCTTTGGCCGAGCGAACTGACAAAGTACCATTAGGTACAGACGCCAGCACATAAAGCTACTACAATCTGTCAGATTTCTTTAATAGATTTTTCCACTTTATCGCTAAATCATGAGGTTCAAAGTTGATTGGGAAAATCTGACAGTTTCGGGTAGCTTGATGTGCTTGATGGGCTTCTGTACATTTAAGTATCAGCTAACAACAACCGGATCTCCGATATTTACATAAAAATTAAACTTTTTCACGTCCAATATTTATTTTTAAGAACTCTTTCGTAAAAGTTAAACCGGAATTCAGAAGTTTTTAATGTAATTTCGCTTATCCTGAAAATCCGCTGAAACGAAATAAAATGTAAGATGGAAGAGATAAAAATATTGCATGATAAATATCTGTCACAGTACGAATGAGGAGTTGAAGCTGAAAGCCGAGTGATGAGGGCGAGGTTTATAGTAACAAACACAACTACTCTAGCAATAAAAACTATCCTTCACATTTCCAAGGCTTCGTTTCACGTGAAATATATGTTGTATAAATAAGGAAAAAAACGGGAAACAATTCTGTTCTGACTTAACCAACAACACTGATGAAGAGATTTCCCGGCTACTCTCAGTCGGAGCCGCGGTAAATAAGTTAAGGATGCTTAATCACGACTCCTCACGCAACTTGACAATAATTGAGTTAAACCTACGAGTACACTGATTCAGGTTTTGCTACTGGCTTTATAACTATGAAGTACTTTTAGATTTGTTGTAAGCTAATTCATCATCACTCTCCTACACTTATTTATTTATTTAAACTTTTCGCACAAAAGGTACAAAGTTGGACTTAATGCCTTAACACGTTCACGCCGGCGTGACCCGCCGGTGGGTCACACTTGACTGTTCTGTGGGGCGGCGTGACCCACCGGTGGGTCACGCTTGACTGTCCCGTGGGGCGGCGTGACCCACTAGTGGGTTGACGACATTATGTCGTTACTTTTTTTTTTTTCGCGGCATTTAAGCGTGTTCGAACTCGCAACAATGTTGCCCCGCCCCTCCAAGCGTAAGGAGGTATGAAAGTCCCGCCTCACGCAAAAAAACGTAGATATTTGCCCGCGTAAACGGGTTAAGAATTCTCTATCAGTCAACCAAGGGTGGTGAAGAGATTAGATGGCAGACCCATATACATATTTGAGGTCTTATCATACTTCTCTGTTAGTCAGCATCTCAATAGATACCCCCTTTCTATATTAGAGCCAGTAATTTGAGATAATTTTCAAGTTATGGAACAACAAACGGAATGTAATACTTAACAGAGTTCAAATTCCATTGTAACCAAACACTTATTAGGACCTTTTGGTGGTGGACAAATTAATGGTCACTCAAAAATCAACTTAGAATACATTTCACTAAAGTAGATAACTGATTAAATTACGATGGAATGTAATCTGAGATTATGAACATCATCTTTCACACAGTTCATCCATAGTTACTTTGGTCTTCTCTATTATAGCCAATTTTATAAGCTCTATGCTGTCTAAAAATATGTGCAATCATATTCATGTCTATTGTAGCTTTTGGGTTGTGTACGTGTGCTGGTTCTTTTGCTTGTTTATTTTTCTAATGAAAACATAATACTAAATAAACGACTTTCATGCTTTGGGAAACATCAATATTTTGGTTCATAAAAATATCAACAGTTCATGAAACGATGGGATGGTGTGACCTAAATGACTCATACGAACTAAACTAAATGATTTATTTATTTACTTATATCAAATTTATTTCTTGTTGAATCCTGTTTACGTAAAATTGTGCAGCCATATTTACTTTGTAGTTTTTTACCAAATTTGTACGCCTTGCAAGGCAAAACATAGTGATACAATGCAAATTTTATACCATGTACCATATTACCTATGTTAAACAAATAAATTACTTTGACTTTGAGTTTGCAATACAGCAGTGCTATTCTGTAAAAATCTCACCGTGAGAACTTAGGTGAAGTGAGCGGGAAGTGAGCTGTCATTCGCTAGGGATTAACACTATTAAGTGCTCACTTCACTCATGATTTCACGGTGAGTTTTTTACAGAATCGACGGGCTGAGCTCCGAATTGGTTTATCGACGTAATTTTCTGATGTATTCTCTGTTTGACATGCATTTAAATTACCTACTCACTTCTTTTTCATATAGGTATTAGCATTACAAATGAGGAATAAGTAGCGGTGTATTAGAGGTTCAAAGTCTAATAGTTCAAACGGCGGCGTTCCATGGAACTGCCGGTCGATTCTGTAAAATCTCACCGTGAAATCATAAGTGAAGTGAGCACTTAATAGTGTTAATCCCTAGCGAATGACAGCTCACTCCACGCTCACTTCACCCAAGCTTTCACGGTGAGACGGTTACAGAATCGCACGGCTGATTTCATTTAGAGTTCTATATCATTAAAAGCTTCTTTACAACTTACTGACTTATTGGTTGGACAGTTATTTGAAATGACAAATTCATTTTCGATTTGCTCTTTGTTGGTTAAGCCTCGTTATTCTATGAATCCTTTGTAGTTAATAAATAATATTTATAGCTAATAATTATTAAATATTTGGTTTACCTTTTAGATGGTCGAAGTAGTGAGGTTTTAATAGTTCATGTAGTTTTTAATAATTCACAAAATAGGCAGTGTTCCAAAATATTTGTTGCTTCAACATCTTCAAATCACACTCCAACAAGAAAGACGTGTCTCTTTCAGAATAGGTACGATAAGACCATTAATTACCATTTTCCTATAATAATATTGAAAGAAAAGAAGAAGAAAGAAGCTTACCATTTTGTCCTAATGGAATTTAAACAGATTTTTAAAAGGTTTAAGTCTATTTTTTTTTAATAAAACGTTGCCCCACTCTAGGATTTTCTCCTGTATTGTGGGTGCGTTTACAAACATTTAAACTCACATACGCAAACAGCCAGATCCGGAACAACTACTTGTAGGTCATACAAATATTTGTTCCGTGCGGGAATCGAACCCGCGACACGCAGCGCAGCAGTAAATAGCTTAACCACTGCGGCAACCGTGCCGTCAAGTCACGTGTTTCTTTTAGTAATAGAACAATTAACGCTTCAAACTCAAAGCATTCATTTAAATTACAGGCACTTTTGAATTGTTAAAGGGTCGGCCAGTTAGTCATCAGAAAGTTGAAGCTAACGTTGCGCATTCTAAAAGATAGCTCTCTATGGAGAAGAGGGGTAAGAAACTCCAAGGACACTCTTTTAAATCAAAATATTACAAAATCCTGGGTACATTATTATTGTTGCTTATAAAGTTGTAAAATTACTTGACTGTACATTAACATTTGTTTGTGATTTTAGAGTTATCGTAAAAGCTTGAAGTCATTGTTTTAATCTGGGGCCTATTCAATAAAAACCAACAGGCGACAGTGACAGGTGACAGGCGGCCATCCAACAGTTCGACGATCTTACTCGTACAAGTCTGTTCATTACTTTTAGTGCTTTATGACACAGCATATCTCGTATCATAATTTTGTCATTTCTTGACCAATAAGTATATCGCATTGTCAGTTATAGTAGGTAAATAGGGCCCAGGTTATTATTAAAGTTTGTAGGAGTCTGGACTTTTGCCCGGTTGAGAGCAATAGACTTGCCTCTGTATAACATCAGAGTTGGGACTTTAGCAAAACAGTTGAAATGTGAGTGTAGATACATAGACACCTTTGTCTACCCCTGAGTGATATGTGATTTTAGGTATTTACACTTATCAAGAAAGGATACACTAGTTGGCAAATAGCGTTCCTACTATTAATTTGATTTTATAAAAATACTTTATGTGTCGAAATTACATCAAAGTAAGTCTCTAAGTGCAAAATAAAAATTCGCACTTAGAGACTTACTTACAACGGAAGTTCGTCTAAATGCCTGTCCGCGAGAACCAATATGGCGTTCTCTATTTAAAATTCAGATGCGTACCGCAATGTAATCTCGATTGGGAGCCAAGTTGGCAGAGAAATCAATGACATGAACAAATCGCTGGAAAAACTAATTTACTACTGACAATAACTATGGTTCCAAGAGTTACATTTGCGCCTGAATTGGTGAAGAAGCCTTGACCTTGCTGTTTCCAGTGCAGTACTAATCTGCACAAAGAAAAGCTGTCTGGTTATTGAGATGGTTAAAGAATGACAATGATTCAGAGATCGGTTAAAATGAAAAAAAATAAAATAATAAGCTGCAAGGCTAGACCGTATTTTTTTTTTGTACGCTGTAGTACCTTTTAAAATTAAGAATTTTTAAATAAAGACAGTAACTTAGTATGCCTTGAATCCTAGCTATGCAAACAATTCAGTATAAAGCAGTCTGCTACAAGCTCAACAGTTTTCCTAAGCTTGTAACACACTTAGTAGTACTTCATAAGCTCGTATTTTAATGGAAATATAATATATTCTACAGTGGATTTTAGTCTAAGAAAACACGGTTTGTTGTAATAAATTTAGCGAATACTTTGATAGTTGAATAATACAATTGAAAGGGGAATCTTAACAACGTGGCAATGGAGGATGAAAGAGAGTTTTCTATCGAGATTAATAGCAACAACTCCGGTCAACTGGTTCCACTCAGCTTTGTAATAAGGGACGAAGTGGTGAGTTAACGTTCTGGCATGGGTCAGACTACTTTATACAATATGGAAACCACATATATACAATAAATTATACCACATACTTGTTATGCCTTTTCTGACGAAATACAAAAAATGAACCAAATCGGCCGCGAAAAAAAAATCAGCTGTTTCCTACGTTTTGGCGAGTTATGAGAACATAAATGTAGGGAACAGCTGATTTTTTTTCGCGACTGATTTCGTTCATTTTTTGTATATCGTCAGATAAGGCGATACCAAGTATGTGGTATAATTTATTGCTTATATGTGGTTTCCATACTGTATAGGTACTGGACAACTATTGTTCCGTCCCCGCAACTTTAAAAGGACAGGTATTCATGTATACAATGGCACTTATTACCCATTATATCATACACGGCACTTTAAATAGTCGTGTTCCAAATTATAAAGTCATGTTTTGTACATCTCAATAATGCGCTAATTTAAAAATAAACAGTGAAACAAATCTTCCGTACAATACTACACTTTTGTAACAAATTTTACACATACATCCAAATTGAATTACAATCTAAATAGGATTTAAGTGTATTGTGTGTAGGAAACATTTCAGTAATTGGTTTTGATTCATCTAGAAAACAACAGATACATTTAATTACAAAAGTTTTAGTTGTCTCTAGAAAATCACGGTTTCACTCTGACGTAGCTACACTATTATAAAGAGGATTTTGCCCTTTCATTTACTAAAAAATCCAATAACATAAAAAGGTACAAACTCGTGCGAAGTATATTTTTTCTACTCGATTTACTGCGATCAACGGTTCGACAAGAGCCCTAGGGGAGCCGTATTTACAAACCTTTATTAAGCTGTCTTATCAAAAGCCTTATCAACTAGTTATTTTTACTTCATTGAAAGTACTTGCCTAGTGTCCATTGCTAAGAGCGACGAGGCCACAATTTGGAGCAGAATGGTGGCTGTTGATAACGCCAGTTTTCTTTGTTCTGTATTCACTAAGGCCTCCTTGGCTCTCTGTGCTAACACACACGACACACAACGAGTGCACAGCTCGACGCCGCTTTACAGCGTGTTTGCAGAACGATTAGCACGCTTGTCCCCGCTCTCAAAGTTGACATTGCGCACTTACTGAATTTTTAACCTTCACGTAGAAATAACTTCTGCAAATTTTGGTTGATATTTGGTATCTCTTCACTTTAATTGACACGTCTGTTCTCACTTAACACAATAAAACTTATTTATCTTCACATATTATTTTACTCAGATCACAACACTTCAACTTCACATGAGATGGTTGTAACATTAAATAAGTAAATGAAAATCACTATTATTATTTCGTAATTATATCACCATATATAGTTTTAGTCATTATAAAATTATTAATACTGTTATTTACTTACTTATACTAGAAGAGAAAACTTAGCTATGCTATTACCTGAATTATGAATACACAAAATATTTTATAATTTATTATCTACCAATTTCTTACGTCACTAAAAAAATACATGTATGTATTTACAAGTTTTCCGTTCAAACACGCGGCGGAAAATCGCGCGAGGGAAAGTTTCAGGAGTTGGCGGCGGAAGCGGCGCGCCGCGTCGCGTATTCGAAGGCGAATGGGCGACGCTGTAGTCGCCCGGCGCGTTTCATTACACTACGTACCGACGTGCCTACCCCTGACTAGCGCTGCTCATGAAAATTTTATTTGTCAACTTAGCTTGTTGACATATTCATTAGCTCGAGTACACGTAGATAGCACCAACAATGACTATACTACTAAATTGTTTGCTTAGCTAATAAGCGGGAACAATTAAATTGAAAAATGCATTGTACCTATGTATTAAGTACTTTAGAAATTCAAACAAAATTACGTTAAACAGGTATCTTTTAACTCCAAACCGTCTATGCATATTCGAACAAGCACATACAATAGCTAATTTAAATACATCTCTTCGAATAAATATATTTGAATTTGCAAATCAAATATGCAAATGTAAATCTATTTTTTTTTACGTATACATAACTACAGATTTATTTTGATACCGTTTCGGGGCGAATTGTATTTCTACTAGATTTTGTGTGTGGGTACTATCGTTCCCAAGATGAGCAGTGTGGTTGTTTCTGTAGTTAAAAGGTAATTAATATTGTAACCGGAGTCTTTGGTGGTGTTTTGGTTGATTGCCAGTGTGTTAGTAAGGGATAAGGATATGAGAAAGGATGTTACTAGATGCCTACTTTATTAACTGTTGGGTAATAGATTTGAGTGATATCTTGAAGATATTACGCTATGTAGGTACTATGCAATTAAATATCGGCTAGTATTTAAATGATCGAATATAAATTCAAAGTAAGGGTGTAAAAAATACTGATTATGGCGTACTGAAATTCTAAGTGGGCGAAAGACAGAGGGCGAACACAAATATTGAAAACGGCGACTTGAAAATACGAATTTGAATTACGAGTTATTCAGAACGTTCGGTATAATAATTCTTAAGCGAACGAATTTCTATTTGAGTAGCAATTTTGCAGTTCACATTACATTCAACCTCATTTAACCTCAAAACACTTGTTGTCAAAACAAAGTTGCTTCTGCAACGTTTCCGGCGCTGCGGGAAGTGCAGCCCCTTCGCCCTTACGTGTAAAACACTTCTATTTTTAAAATTCAAACACTGTTCTTGTAAAATGTCTTTATTATACACACACTGATTCCTGACTAGTGGCTTGCTTTGCAGCTCAACGATTACTGACTGTGCACTGCCTTTTACAATTTTTCTCCCACTCAGAAATAACGAGAATGTCCTAACCGTCATTTCTAAGTGTTGCCAAAGTAAAAATAATACATTCAGTTGTCATAGTGAAAATACATTTAAAAGTTTTGTTACAATATTAATATTGTTTTTTTTTTTTTTTGATATTTTTTTTACCATAGTGGATATTATACTTCGATATTAAAATAATACATGTTTTTTTTAATTAAACCCAAACTTCCGGAATAATCGATAAGTTTTAGTAGAATTCACAACTTATTTTTAATGAAAGAGGCAAATCTATCTAGAAAGTGAGCAATATTTATTTAGAATTAAAACAGGAATTTGAAACAAGCTAACATACGTAACAAAGGATAGGCACCCATACTCGCGTCCGCAGCTTGCTTCGCAGTGGTCTCGAACGTCGTAGAGTGAGATCGGTAGATCGGTAGGTATTTGACAAAAAAATACAATATTCAATCAAATTCGTTTATTTATTTAAAAAAAAAAACTTACAGACTAATTTATAACAGTCATACTTAAGTATGATTGTTATAAATTATGTGAGCCCATATCGGTAGTAATACCGAAAAATCGGCAGGTTCGAGACCACTGTTGCTTCGGATCTGCCGCTACAGCTCGCACGGGTGCCTATGCTCCGTTACAGCGGGCGGGACTGCTCTCCCTCCGCGCCTCCGGATTTTTATATACCTACACTCTAGGGGCAGTAGCCATAAGACTACGTGGAGTCGGGGTGCCCCGATTCGTTTTTGGGACAGATTCGACCTATTTTAACGATGCGATGGCTGAGGTTTTATCGCCCAATTTAGTATTTAATTCGGACACTTGGAATTTTAGTTGCTAGCTTAGATGAACAGTTTCCTACAAATAGCAGATCATTTTACGAATTCTAATCATTCATAATTACTGCCAGTTAAGTTAATTTTTCGCAAACATAATTTAGCGCCGCTCGGTTTGTATGAAAGTATCTCATTAACATGATATAAGGGACGTGTAGCTAAGTAATAACAGCCGCACGGGTCGATCGATCAGGTTAAGCTACGCTTCCTGCGGTTGGTCCGTGGATGGGTGACCATCTTCACATACCAAGACCCCTCCGCGCCTCGGAAAGCACGTTAAGCCGTTGGACCCGGCTGTCATTCGTAGATCTTTGACAGTCGTTGCGGGTCGTCAGTAGCCCGAAAGTCTGACAACCAGTCTTACCAAGGGGTACTTATCGTATTACCCAGAAACAGGGTTGTGGAGGTCAGATAGGCAGTCGCTCCGTGTAAAATACTGGTATTCAGCTGCATGCGGTTAGACTGGAAGCTGACCCCAACATAGTTGGGAAAAGGCTAGCAGATGATGATTAACAGTCATCCATATATCATTTATTCACCCGGTTAATACGTCTTAAACCTCTCCAAAACACTATTAAAACTGTCTTGTTGGTCTAGTGGTCGCAAGCGGTACTGCTGAGCATGAGGACCTGGGTTCGATTCCCAGGTCGGGAAAGTGTTATTAAGGTTTTCCATCAGAAATTTCTCAATAACAATCCGGAATCTGGGTTTGTGCCTGAGATTTAAATGTTGCATTAGATTTATATATAACAGGTGAAATTTGGGTGCACCACAGGTACACCTCTGCCTAAGCCTACGGGGAGTAAAGGCATAATGTTATGTTACTATTAAAATTTTCAAAAAACCATTTAATCTGCATTTCCGATTCAATTGCTAAGAATGTAAGCAAATCTGAGTTCATGGAAAAATAACTTTAATTCAAACAGAATAAAGTTCAGTTTACGCTACAACTTCAAACATTTTTATAACTTCTTCAATAGCTAGTCACTCTGAAATAAACTTAATTACCAATAAAATAAAGTTGATGTTTGAAAACTAGACTTGAAATGACATAAATTTAAAACATAAATAATTCGAATAGAGGTTAGAAAAAGGTTTATTTCACAATAAAATAAAATTTAATAAACTAGAACGATAAACGTAAACATTTTATTGGTTAACTTTGAACTTTAACAATTAAATAGTCCCAGAGGAAACCCAGTGTAGTTTTAGTTTGATGTATTTATAAGAGATCTTTGAAAATAGTTAGACATTTGGCTTCATTTTATCTCAGGTAAACAGAACTATTGACCTTGTTATAGTTGTACTGTAGAACATAGGCTTTTAGTTTGGTCATACAATCTGGAAACTGAACTATTTCGTTTCTTGATAAGCAGGGTAGCAGGGACATACGACGCCCAAACTGTAACGATGAATTCAGTAGGTACATACATGATTGTAGAATTATAAAAATTATTCGCCGGTTAGATTAGGCAATAGACAAGTGCAATACCCACGCCGTCAAATTGTATGGAAACACTTTTTCTTTTTTTTATTCAGAATCGTGATCTTAATCCATGGTTGTGCGTTGGTTTCATGTCACCCTGTATTATTAAACATTTTATAAATGTAATCATAACCAGCATTACAAAAGTGGAGATGAACAGACTGGACAAATGATTGAGTGTTGAATGATAAAGTCTACGAAAACGATGTCTCAATAGAAATTACACATGGATGTTACAGAATGGAATCCCCTCTTTTCAGTATTTTTCCAGTTTTTTTTCGTGATTATCTTGGACACTAAATTAAATCTTTCTACTAACCTAATTGCTAATTCTGGGTTTCTTTTGTACCTACCTACACATGACAACTGACATTTTCTTTAATTTACTCAGTAATCTGATCATTTTAAACAGCCAGTTCTTCCAAATTATTCTATATTATATATACTGTATTAATTTCCAGTTTAAGCTGACATCGCACTGTAAAGTATTTTCGTGAAATGAGAGGCCAGCTTATACTGGAAAAGTATAACTTGATATTATGTCGTCGTCCATATAAAACCATTCAGAATTCTGAAAAGGTAATTTTAAAATTTCTGGTTGATTTCGTGCAGATGGATAATAAAGTCCAGTCATGCTTTCGGGTTTATATATTTGAGATAGCGCCATAACTGATATGGATAGGATTATCTATAATAAATTCAGAAAAGTGTGACTATTTATTTATTTAATACTTCAAACATATAAATGTACAGAGGGGGACTTAATGCCATAGGCATTTATTTCTTCTAGTTTGAGCCAGACACGGCTCTGTTTTTTTGTGAAATTTTTGGTTCCCAATCTATTCTTTAACCAAAGAATTGGTCCTTCTGAACGACTCACAATGATGAAAGATTTTCGGTTTCTTTATGCTATAAATAAACCTTTTTTTTTTTTGCGGAATGGGTCCGCTCTCGACCTCGATCACGCCTGATGGAAAGCGATGGATGAGGTCTATGATGGAACGAGCGTGTCCAGAAGATGCCTGAACGTTCACTTAATCAGCAATGGACGGTATGACATAGGTTGGCATTCATTAATACAGTGATGATATCATTGAAAAAAGGTCTAATAATAATAATAACCATTTTAGTATCAGGCAACTATGGCCCATAGATAAAATACACAAAATAATATTAAACAATAATAAACTAACATTATATGTATTAAAAACCTTAAAACTATGACTATACCTACACGTTACGTTACTTACGTTATCGTCGTCGTGTTTCCCTGCGTGCTATCGCGTAACCGTCCTCAGAAACGTCGATATACGACACCTTTCGGCCATAAGTCCTCATCTAGGTCTGTAGATGCGGGGTTGGAACTCATACCACAAATGACTTAAAGTTGATGTGACGCGATCCCAACATTTTGACCCTCAGAGTCCAGTTCCACCAAACCCGACCCCCCCGCCCCCCCCGTACCTTCAAATACTGCACGACTTCCTCAGTTTTCATGGAGTGATGCAGACGAGAAAGGTACAGCTGCGTCGTAGGCACAGCAGGGCGCAGCAGCGTGTTGGGTCTACTCGGTGCGGTGCCACACAGGTTACGGGAACGGGGCTTCTTTTTCTTCTTTTCTACTTTCGTGAAGCCCTCCTCATCAACTTGAACCCACCTCACCGGCTTTTTGCCAAGAGCTAGCCAATTCTAGGTGGTGATGCCGAAAGTTTTATAGTCCATGGTTTTAAGCAAAATCAGCTAGCGAAACTCTGCAGACGTGATAGCTATAAATATGTACCTATATCTAAACACGATGAAATAAAGATATAAATAAAATATTTGATCATTTTTTGGGGTCAGTGACCGCTGGATCTGTTTCCTTTTATTTTATCGTGTTGTGATATCTTTTAATTTGACACTGTATAATAAATTAAATAAATTCTATAATTTATAACTTATATAGAAGGATTTCCAAAACAGAAGTCAAAGTAATCTTCTAAATCCATCTAATGCCTGGATTAGCTTCGTAATTTAGGATTGTTACTTCCATTAAGGCTGGTTTTCCACCAGAGATGTGCGAGGTAGCTGGGTTGCGCGAGGACGCGTAGCGAGGCTGTGAAACAATGTGTGTTTCCACAAATGTGTAGTGCGAGGATGCGTTGCTAAGCTCGAAACAGTGTGCAAATGTGTGGCGCGAGGATGTGTAATAAATTCTGTATCTTCTGCCTCCATTTCTACATCGCAAATTGATGAATATAAAAGTGTTTTTTTTCACTGATCCATGTTTTCTGTACACTCTACATCTACCTCTAACAAACATCGTCTAGTGACTGATATTTTTTCGCTCGCGTCCGTCCCTAGCGCATATCCCTCACACACATCCCTCGCACACATACCTCGCACACATTCCTCGTAACACATCCCTAGCACACATCCTTCCCTTGTTTTGAACGTACAAAAACCTCGCTCCGTCGAGCCGTTGCCACTAGAACTGCGCCGAGCGACCTGCGACCTAGGTAAATGAAGTGATATTATTGGTTCTTAACAAACACATCCCTCGCTACGCATCCTCGCACATCCTTGGTGGAAAGGCAGCTCAAGACTTAGCTTCCACGAGTTTTTGTCCCTTCACATAAAAACGAATACTGTTACAAGTTTAAACTGCGTTTCTTGCCTACTTCTTAAATTAGGTTGTTCAGGTTAATGAATCTTTTACTTTACTTCTTCAGTTGCCCAAAAGTACCTGGAACTGGCTTAGCTTGGCACCGAAGTTAGGTACTTAAGTGAATAAAAGAAAATATTTGACTTCCGTTTTCGTCCTTGTTACCGCACTTCCACTAAAGGCCTGCGCCCACTGGCGGCATGGCACGGCAGGAGATTCTTATGTGACGAATAACAAATATAACTAAAAAGTATGACAATAGAATTTAAATTTCAGTGACACGGCATGCCTAACCATATCAATTTTTTTTTATTGAAATTTCAATTTTATTGTCGTAAGGTTAAATTCTTATTCGTTGAATTAAAATCCCTTGCCGTGCCATGCCAACAGTGGCCCTATGTATTTCAGGGCGAATTTTAATGATTCTTTATCGTTAGTACACTGTCAAGATCACAGCAAGATATTGACAGTTCATTTTGGCAGACGCAGATGCTCATGTTTAATTTAGTACGATGATGAGATAAACCCCCCGTCCATAGAGCTCAAGCAACTGATCCCAAAAATACTTAAGCCCGTAATCAGGAAAAACCTTTTGTGTCCCTATGGTTTTCGCTTTTTTTTTTGCTCTCGATAGGCATTACTGGAGGAGGAAAATTAATTTTCATCCCAATTCCTTACCACTCATTATTATTCTGATTAATTTCACAACGGAGTTGAAGACAGTTCCTTAGTGAGATTCCACTGTTCATTCAACCGTAAAGGTGATTACGTTGTAAATCTACTAACTTTCTTTTAAAATCATTTTCCAGAAACGTTCAATACATTAAACAATTCTCCATTTAGCAATACTGTAGGTTTTATAAACTCAAAATTTAAGCATTTATTTCAAATAAACCAACTAAAGGCACTTTTAAAGTGTCAAGCGGTCGGACAGTCAGAAAGCTGAAGCTAGTTGCCCATTTCAAAGCGTAGTAGGTACCTATGGAGAGCAACGGGCAAGAAACTCCACGGACACTCTTTTAAATCATAAAATTGTTACAAAATATTGGTTAAGTCATTCATGGATTATATGATACCCAACTCGGTTTGTGACAAATTGATTGGTTAGGATAGGTTAGAACGAAGTATCGTTCGTTCCCGCGACCCCCGACGTAGGTGAGAGAGGGAACACCGGGGTGATTTTTAGTCAGTAAGAGTCTGACAGACCCCGCCGCCCGCCCCAGGGCGGCGGACATCCATGAGGATTTTCCACCCCGAAACAAAAAAAAAAAAAGGTTAGAACTGCGACACTTCGATGCACGAGCCGCGCAGCGATGCGAACATACCGCGGCAACAGCTAGCAAACCGCTACAGATGAACTCTACCGAGTTTAATTTGTTTTGATTCTACGTTGTTAAAAGTTTTGAAAAGACGTGTTTTCTTGAAAGGCAATTACAATTTTACAGTGACAACAAAATGCTAGTACAGTAGCCGGCACATAACTTGGCAAGAGTCCTCCCCTTTTCCTCTCCATTCTTTAACTTTCTTCTAAGCAGACGTGTTTAAAATAAATTATGGAAATAACCGTAGAATAATTACAAGCAATCAAAGTGATAATTTTTTTATTGCACTAAGTGTACATGCGCAAACTTATACCCACTACGGCAAAACCTTGCCAAGTTACGTGCCGCTGACTGTATTTCTCGTAAGGCTTGTATTTTTGAAATGTGGGTGGTGAAATGGGTGTGTAGGTACTATGCCACCCTTTCCTCGTTCCATAAAATGGGGTCCGAAACAATTGCCACTAACCGGGCATACATCTAGACTGCTCCTGTCTACTAAGAATTCCCTAATGGAAAAACCCGCACGATCACCAGTCGCACTTATAGGATAATAATCAATTAGTTCAACAACATAAATTCTGCTGAAAACTTTTTATAAAAAAAAAACCGACTTACAAAAAAACACTACAAAGTGAAAAATAACTAGTTTCGGAAGTCGGTGCCAAAAAACGAAAATGCGGAACCAACGACACCGACTTCCAAAATTAAAATTATTTTTCACTTTGTAGCGTTTTTTTTGAAGTCGGTTGTTTTTTGTTTTTGTAAAAAAAAAATATTTTAGAAATTATTCCACTTTGCCCCACCTAACACTTTCCACTTTGTGGAATGTTCACATATTTGTCATCCACTGTCTCCCATTACATTGCGGCCGACGAGAATGCATTCTTGACACCTGTCAGTTTCGTCGCACTGACAGGTGTCAGGAACGCATTCTCTCGACAGCCAGACTGTAGTTGATTTTGTTAGGGCAAATAACACTCGCATAAACTAGTTCTTATCGTCAGTAGGGCGGAACTATAGCGAAAATAAAGACTAATTTACTTAAAAAAAAGCAAATGGATATTATTCGTACGAGATTAGGACCTGAAACAGTTTAGATAAAAACAAAATTATGTACCCTTGACGTTGACATATTAATAAATATGGCCGTAATTCCGTCACAATCTCAGCCTTCATATTTCTATTTATTTCTAAGCCACTGCAGAGTCCGTTGTCCCATTGATGGAGCAAAGAGGAATAATCTTTTAGATTATACAGAAGTAAGAAAGTCATTTCCAGAGAAAACAAGTTTCATTGAAATCAGTTTACTAAGTATTGCGAAGATTTGATAAAAAGTAGCAGTGGGTACCTACATTTCTCACGGATGGCCGATGGGATCGCAGAGTTCTCGAGTGGCTACTGCGTACCGGAAGGCGCAACGTGGGTAAGCCCACACAAAATTTACTGAGGAACAAGTGAAGGTCGTGAGAATTTGTACGATGCGGGCAGCGCTGAAGCGGCCAGTCCGGTGGTGCTCGGGGAAGGCGTATGACTACCAGTAAGCGACTATCAATTTCAATTTGATGAGAAATAATTATACCTAGTATCTCAAAACTGAAACTTTTACAGATTTTCCTTCAACAGGTTGGACATTAACAGCAATTAGACAAGCTTCTGAAAAATCTTCAGAAGTTTGCAATTTTGGTTTGAGTAAACTAGGTAATGGGAAGCCTAAAACGTCAAAAAAGCCGTATTCTAAGTAAATCTTGAAATTAAGTTTTAAACAGTTACACCGCTCTCCATGTTACATTACCGTTCCTAAAAATAACGTTAATTAAAGTCCAGCTATATGAAGTTGCTCTTAGTGCGCTTTATAAAGAGCTATTTGAGAGGGTCTCGCGTTTCCCCATTTATTACGACGGCGACGCGTCGCTTGCATAATCCTCGTTCTCTGCAACAAGGGTCGCTGGATATGAGAATTACGGCATCATTTTTTGTTTCAGTTTTTATCATACAGGTTGTAAAAATACATATCACATTGCCGTCAACTACGTTTTCTGTATATCAAACTAAGCGACATTGCACAAAAATAATTGCTGGGAAAAGACTTTTATTTGTGGTGTGAAAATTTGCTGTTTGCGGTAGTGCGCAATGTAACACACGCTAAACATTTTGCTTATGGGTGCATTCAGCGGTACAAGGGTCGTGGATTTATAGGTGTGTTTTTACATTAAAATTTTTTTTTCGTAAAAAACGTCAGTAAAAGTTGGAGTTTTGATCTTCAGTATTATAATCAGAAGGTTCCCAGGTATGGTCGAGTACAAACCAATGACGGGGAGTACAAGTTGCTCTCGGCTTCGTTCATCATCTGCCTAGCCTTTTCCCAACTGTGTTGGGGTCGGCTTCCTGTCTAGCCGGATGCAGCTGAATACCAGTATTTTACATGGAGCGACTGCCTATCTGACCTCCACAACCCGGTTACTGCGTAATACGATACCCCTTGGTAAGACTGGTTGTCAGACTTTCAGGCTACTGACGACCTGTAATGACTGTCAAAAATTCACGAATGACAGCCGGGACCAACGGCTTAACGTGCTTTCCGAGGCACGGAGGGGTCTTGGTATGTGAAGATGGTCACCCATCCGCGGACCAACCGCGGCAAGCGTAGCTTAACCTGGTCGGTCGACCCGTGCGGCTGTTATTACTTAGCCACAAGCCCCTCAACGGCTCTCGGCTTCGCTAAGTGTCTTTTCCACCCGTTATTTACCCATTTTATAATTGGGAGCGTACGGTATATTTAAGTAATGCTATTATTTTGTTGGTACGTTTAGCATTGCCCAATCAATCATCATCATAGAACATGATTGTAAACAATGTCTTAGTTATCTGCGATGACGCAGAGTTAACAAAGCAAACTATTTTAATTTGAATAATACCTACCATAATTTATAATCACATAAACTATTACTAGGTATTTGTTTTAGGAATTTTAGATAATTTTTTATGTATACCTTGAGTCAGATTCCAGAGACACAGGTTTATTACTAGTTCAGATAGAATCCCATGATTATGTATCTACCTCTAGTTTAAGGCCCTAATATTGTAAATATTTATGTAGGTACATCAATTATTTCAATAAACAATTTCGATTTCATTCAATCATCATTGTTTATTGAAATAATTGATGTACATACATGTTTACAATATCAGACAGCATAGATAACGTATTCTGGACTCCCGAATCTTATTCGAACTAAAATCTTAAACTATTCGTTTTTACAGCCCGTTTATGCTGCAGGCTTTTCTAAAAACCTTTCTGGGAACGGCCTTAGGCACTATTCTACATTATTTTGATATTTATGAACCTCAAAATTAATTAGCCTGAGCTATACAATGTAAAATATTACTGACATTATTATACAGTAATACATAGTTCTCCATACCGCATTTCAGCTATGATAGCCAATTTCAACTGAGACCAGCCTTCGGCGCGGGAGTTAATACAGTGTGAGTCTTTATAAAGTGCACATATTAAAAAGGGTGAAAATATAAACAAGTTTTAGCGACGGAAAAAATGTCAAAAAAAAAAATTTTTTTTTTATATATTAGTTCCTGACGGAACAGGCTAAGGTCTTCAAAAAAAAATCTTAAATTTTTTTTTTTTTTACTCTCGTCTGGGTACCCCATGCAAACAAACTGTTACTACTTTTAAACTAAATGTCATATTAAAACAAAACAAAATTAATAATGATCTCTAATAATAGGCCAAGCTAATAAAGCCATAATTTTTTGAAAAAGAAACCTCATAAATTAATTATTCATGATTTTTTAAAGAAAATTTACCATTTTTACCATTTTTTACCATTAAAAAAATTTTTTTTTTTGACATTTTTTCCGTCGATAAAATTGTTTATATTTTCACCCTTTTTAATTTGTGCACTTTATGAAGACTCACACTGTATAGTGCACAAGTGTGTGCAAATACAGGTGCACTCTCTCTTGCCTCACTCTTAAAGTCCAATGGGACGGACCGTAATCCTACACGACCGGAGGGACATCAAGAGCAGGACCAACAGCGTAACGTACGTATACTTTTCGAGGCACGGGGGTATCACACCGCCAATTTCCAAACTCCGAGCTAAGAAATTCCTAATGAAAACACCTATTAACACTGTAGCGGCATCTACACCGTCACATGCGAACTACGCATCAAACAGACGTCACGCAAAAATCCTACATCGCGCAAACAGAGTTTACCGCGCAAGTGGAGTATAAAAGGTATTTAACTTAAATAACGCACAACCTCCTAAGGGTTTTTCATAATGATGAGTAGGTACCCCTTAAGAGGTTGTGCGTTATTTATGTTACACCTTGTATACAACGTCCCGACATCAATCGTCGGGCAGTTGCCCATCAAACACGACACCCGTCTCGTCGGAAGGTCCTCCCTTTTCTATGGAGGATGAGTGAACTTAACAACCTGTTCCTCATACCTCTTTAAGACTTTGCCCGACTATTAATCGAATCCAGGACCCCACGCTCAGCAGTCACGCTTGCGACCACGAGACCAACAGGGCAGTCAAAACAGTACATACCTGATCAACAACACACATGAATAAATTAATTATCTATTGTAAGTAAGAGTGACCTCTGAGTTTGTTTCGGCCTTTCTTCTCAGAGTAGTCAGATAGGAAACGCCGAACTCATCTAGTTTAAAAAAATATGATTGACATGTAAAAGTGTTTGTACAAACCTACTTACAGAAAATAAATCATTTATCATTTAAGTTGACATCGTCGTGCACTCACAAATCTATACAAAGCCTTCGGAAGCAACAGCTCGCGTTTCATTGTAATATTAGGTCATCCCACTTCCAGTGTCATATTTTTTATTTCCAATATTTATGTATTGCGCAATAGTATGCAATAGTTAATACATGTGTTGTCTTGTACAATCATGCTAGTTTAACTTGGTGTGTTGTATTGTCAAGACATGCATTGATTTAAAATGGAAGATTTAAAAAAATCTCTTAATGTAGTGGAGCAACGTATATTTCTAAAGTTTTGTGCTTTACTCAACTACTCTGGAGGAGTTGCGCACGACTTACTGGTAAAGTGTGTTGGTCGTAACGCCTTAAATAAAAGAACCGTACAGCGATGGCTTGAAATGTACAAACAAGGAAGAACCACAGCTGAAGATGAGCCGCGAGCACCTCGATCATTATCATCGACTAGATTAGAAGCAAGGGACAAAATCAAGGAAGCACTTCGTCAGTCACGTAGGGTCAGTGTCAGTGATCTCTCGACTCAACTTGACATTCCTCATTCCACTATACATAGAGTACTCACAGAGGATTTATGTCTGGTCAATAAAAGTGCAGTGTGGGTGCCCCACACTCTGAACACGGATCAGAAGGAGTTTCGTTATGAAACTGAGCGTAGCCATTTATCGTGGTATCGCCGTAAGAAAAACATACTTAATAGATTCATATGCCTTGATGAAACTTGGGTCGAATTTTATACTCCTCGTCAAAGACATCAGACCGCAGAAATCAAAAACAGTTCAGATTTTAATTGAAGATAAAGGATGGATTGAAATTATTCAGCCGCCATATTGCCCGGATATGAATCCTTGTGATTTCAATTGTTTTGGCCATTTGAAGAGAAAATTGTCGGGTACTCGATACAATAGCAAAAAGGAGTTAGATATTAAACTAAAGATCATTATTGATGAATTAAATGAAAGTGGTACTTTAAATGGTGTTCAAGATTTGCCAGCAGTCTGGGAGCGAGTGATTAATAGTGGTGGAGATTATTGATTAGTGTCACAAGGTTATATAGTATAGTAGTCAGTTTTTGTAAAATAATAATAATAAAAAAATATGACACTGGAAGTGGGATGACCTAATAATTTAATCTCGTCTAGCAGAGCCCCTAAGTCCCTTTTGAAATGTATTAATTTGTGAACCAAATAATAATCCATTAGGGTCTTGATATTAACCATCTGAATATACGAGTAGGTAACCTTAATTACTGTAATAGGTTTGAAAACGGTGATGTTTACTATGTTCAGAAATCGGATATCGCATAGAATTTAAGTTACCTATATCTCACAGAATACATAATAGTACAGACGCCAGCACATCAAACTACTACAACCTGTCAAATTTCTTTAGTAGATTTTCAACTTTATCGCTAAAGCATAAGGTTCAAACATGATTGGGAAAATTTTGACAGTTTAGAGTATCTTGTTTTTACAGAATCGATAATTATAAAGATCTAGCTTTAGCTCGCGGTTTCGCCCGCGTGGTGATGAGATATTATCCCACGGTAACGTACTACCGTAATAAAAAGTTCTATGTCCTAACCCAGCTCATGGTCTACTTTGTGCTAAATTTAATCGATACCCGGTCAGTTGTTAAGACTTGAAAAGGACAGACAGAGTTACTTTCGCATTTATAACATACCTAATATATGTATATACAGCATTAGTTTTAGTATATGCGAAAACCGCAACACGTGTCTAGTATTTTTATGTTAAAAATCTATGTTCAAAATTTCAAAACTGTGTCACGAAAAATCACAAAGTTATAAGCCCGTTATGTTACCTGGATGTCCGTACAAAAATAGCTCACACCACGCGGCGCCTCCGCGCCGCCCGCAACTCCAGCCCGCTGTGCGCGCGCGCTTAGTGCCGATATGACCGGCCGTGACTTGTGCTGTGCGCATATGATTGCAGATATGTACTTAGTGTCACTCGGTGTCCAAGTTGTAACCTTTTTAAATATTTAATAACATGGTGTAAAAATTGTTGGAATCGATTCAGTTACTTATTCTGAACAAACTACATTCAGGTTTGCAATACCTATACTAAAAATAATGGTGTATATATTAGTATAGGTATGATGTCCGTTCCAAGAATGCCCACTCAGTAAGTTTGTAGTGTACCTATTACATACTCTTCAGAAAAAAAAAGTAATTTGGAATGACCTCTTCCGAATTTCGAAGGTCCTATTCAAATAACCTATTTTCAAACTTACTACAAGTTTTATATTTGATGGAATCTTGTTAATTCAAATACAGCCTACGTCAGCAGCAGATTGATCTGCTGCCGTGCGATTCTGTAACCATCTCACCGTGAAAGCTTGGGTTAAGTGAGCGTGGAGTGAGCTGTCATTCGCTAGGGATTAACACCATTAAGTGCTCACTTCACTTATGATTTCACGCTGACATTTTTACAGAATCGACCGGCAGATCTGGGACTTGTATTGATTAGTTTTGCAGAAATGAGACGCACCACAGTCAGGAGAGTGAGCAACCGTTATTTTAAATTTATATATATGTCTATATGTCACCAGTATAGTAATGTAAAGGGGTGTGTAATAGGCATAGGAATGAAAATCAAGTCTGCTAAGGTAACTACTCTCGATTGTATTGAACTACATACAACAACATAGAAAACAGAAGGAGAATACATAGTCAAGATTATAATAGGCACACGCACTCACAATAATCACAGTACAATGATAACAGCCGTGCGATTCTGTAACCATCTCACCGTGAAAGCTTGGGTTAAGTGAGCGTGGAGTGAGCTGTCATTCGCTAGGGATTAACACTATTAAGTGCTCACTTCACTTATGATTTCACGGTGACATTTTTACAGAATCGACCGGCAGTTGTTACGATTGATTATGAAAGTAATAGGCGAAAGAAATGTCACGAAATCATGCGTAGCCTAGTTTACACTACACAAACTCCTATATAAACAAATACAAATTATAAGAAACTTAAAACATTTTTTTTATTTGACGTTTTTGTCCATCAAATAATCTTATTCTCCATGGAAACCACATACAGTACAGATTAAAATGTGTTGTGTTGTGTACGTATATTTTTATAATATAATTGAATAAACTATATGGTATATGTTATGAACCCTACATTGTCCATTGGACCTAGTAAGATCCAATGGATAATGTCCAGTGGACACTAAAAGATTTACATAGGTCGCGACCTATGTAAATCTTTTGTAGTAGAAGGCCAGCTAGTGATGATTTACCAAATATCCATATTTTGAATAGTGTTCGTTGAAAAAGGAATACTTAATTATTGTGTGAACTCGGCATGTAACGTATACCAACTTCAAAAGGTCAAACGGCCTTCGCCGTCCTTAGGGATTCAACGATGTAAGATCAACAGTACATCTAAATCTGACAAAATCGTATTTTTTATTTGTATGTCTATAACTTATGTTACTAAGCTTTGTAATGTGTTTATTTATCTATTTAGTTTATTAATTATGTATGTGTACATTCTGTGTGCGGTAAAATAGATTCTGTACAAATCTCACCGTGAAATCATAAGTGAAGTGAGCTTGAAATGAGCAGTGTAAATAGTGTTAATCCCTAATGACAGCTCACTCCACGCTCCCTTCACCCAAGTTTTCACGGTGAGATGGTTACAGAATCGCACGGCAGATATGATTTATACGCATTGAGTACAAACGTACTGTTTATTTCTTAAGACAATTCTTCCAGCAGACCTGCGAAAAGAGAAATGAAAAAGAAATGTTGAATAAATATTTATTTTTCAAATTGACATGAGAATTAAGTAGTTAGTCAACATTCTAACAGTATTGAAGCCCCTTCAAACAATATTAAACTTGTTATTTATGTAGTGTAATCTATATAAATATTTGTTTTATAAACCGTCAGAGTTAGTTCATGTTTGTTGTCGCTCCTTCATTTCTCCATGTCATAATGTTTACGAGTATGGATTCAAGGGCTTGGACCTTCACAGTCGTCAAGTAAGGGTCGACACTATAATGTGATTAGAGTTAATGTAGTTTAAGGGGTCATAAAGAACGGCAGTTAACACTTAATAGTTAATACAATAAGTAGCAGCATACGCCCATCGTTGTGAATAGCGGTCGTTGGGAGGCCCATATTCTGCAGTCGACGTTTACGGGGAGATAATAAAAGGTTATGATAGGCAGGATGTTTCTATACCTACAATGCTTAAAACTGTTATTGTGGCTGTCTGTCTGCGTGTATGACAGATTAGAGTACGCACAGGGATACAACACTATCAGCAGTGCGATTCTGTAACCGTCTCACAGTGAAAACTTAGGTGAAGTGAGCGTGGAGTGAGCTGTCAGTGTCATATCACCTGATACTAGGTATTGACCAAGCATACATTTACAATCATAATCGAGATTTTAATAATATTTTTTATGCTAATTCTATTGATCATTTTATACAACATGTAACGTTAAATGCGCAAAACCTCAGACACCCCAACTGATTTTTAATTCAATTGACCTATTTCAGAGAGAAAATAAGTCATTAAAAAATTGAAAAGGTTTTATGTGTTCTGTTTTAGTTTTACTGGCCATTCTGATCGTTTCTTGCGTCTGCGACGACGCTTTATCGAGGGAGGAGTAGTCACCGGGCCGCTGCGCCGCGCTGACACTGGGTTGCTTGAACTATTAATAAATAGACACGGCAACGTTTTTAATGAAGATTTTTTGAAAAATGTGACCTATATTAAAAAGTGGTTCAATTAATTCTGCTCGTTATTCTGATCAAAGTATTTTCAGGTTTTGCGCTTTTAACGTTACACGTTGTATAATTTCAAAGCTAGTATTTTAGTTGTCAAAACATTACTATTTTGTGGGGTTTTAAAATAAAATAGCAAAACTCAAACGTAGTCAGAATATCAAAGTTGCTTTTTTATTTTTTTATTTCCTAGACTATAGTCTATAGTCTAGGAAACAAAAAGAACACGTCACAAAAACTACGTGGGATTAAATTATATGGTCCGTTAGCCAGGCACACTGTTAGTACTCGATAACTAGACACACTTGGTTATCTCTTTTAATTGAGTAGATTTGTGTTAATAACAACACTGAACACTTTCGCAGTCTTTACTAGACTCGAACTACAATAATTGATCATAATAACTAACAATGTCTCAAACTATTTTATTTATGGTTCTTGCGCAACGCGCTTGTGCCTTAGGCCATATAGGGACTAGTCTAGGAATAAAAAATAAAAAAAACAACATTAAGATTTAGACTAAGTTTCTGTTTTGCTATTTTATTTTAAAACTGGTAATGTTTTGACAAATAAAATACTAGATTTGTAATTATATAAAATGATCAGTAGACTTAGCATAAAAAATATTATTAAAATCTCGATTATGATTGTAAATGTATGCTTGGTCAATCCCTAGTATCAGGTGGGATGACACTGACAGCTCACGGCCAAGCTCACTGCCACGCAATTTTTCACGGTGAGATTTTTACAGAATCTACCGGCTGGTAATTAGATAAGAAAATGTAGATGATTACACCAAGAAAGTATTTTACGAAAGCCATCGTACTAAATGAGAAGTTGGAAGTTTGTATGCAAATGAAGTCACGGTCATCATCATCAGCTAGATAAAGTCAAGATACTTATCGTTACATGTTGCTGTGTTGCATTATAATTGTACAATTAATTGCAACAATTGTTGTTATTAAAAATATATGCGCAGTTCATTATCTATGGAGTTCCTTAGTCAACATTCCTTTAGTACTTTCGAAAAATGTCTCTGATAGGAGTGGCATCTACTATGTGCCCTGAATTTAATAACGGGTGTAACATTCCCCTTAACGTTGCTGAGAGTCACTTGCTCTATCCATTATTATGTGTTTTTTTGTTTTTTTTTTTACCATACTTGGGAACCTTCTGATTACGGAGATATTGGTGAAAGTTTTGACCAATCTTCAATGTGGTTTCGGGCATATGTTGATCTCGAAATACTATGCCCGCGCTCCAATTTAGAGCCCAGGTCATAATGGTTTTAAATTTGCTTCAGCGAGTCATCGTCTGCACTTGGGTTACTTCCTCCCAGGCATCGGAACTGATATTTAAATGCAGTTCTAGCAGTGCTATTCTGTAGAAATCTCACCGTGAGAACTTAGGCGAAGTGAGCGGTAAGTGAGCTCTGTCATTCCGTAATAGTAGGGATTGACACTATTTAGTGCTCACTTTACTTATGATTTCACGGTGAGATTTTTACAGAATCGACCGGCTGTGAGAAAGCGGTTTCGAAGCATCGTGTTGACCAAGTATCGATCTTCTCGTCCTGTGGTACACCTGGCCCTGCCTGTTCCTGGTCTGCGTAGGTGAGAGCCGGTTTCCTCGTAACGTCGGAGAGCTCGTTGTACAGTTAGCAGCGGCACACCAACTGACCTTCCTGTATCACGCTGACTCCAGCCGATTTCCAGCATTGTGAGAATTCTCGTGCATCTTCAGGTGTAAGCGATATTATAACAGCTTCAATAATGAATATTGGACATCAGAAACGCTGTTTACATACCTTTTTATATAACAGAATAGAAACAAAAGCAAAAACAGCCGGTCGATTCTGTAAAATTTCACCGTGAAATCATAAGTGAAGTGAGCACTTAATAGTTTTAATCCCTAGCGAATGACAGCTCACTCCACGCTCACTTCACCCAAGCTTTCACGGTGAGATGGTTACAGAATCTCACGGCTGATGCAGAAAATTCGTAGTTTAATTTACAATAGTTCCATTTTTTTAATTTGTCATTTTTGATACCTAGCATAACTTTACAGTAACTAAGAAGTTGTATTACTTTAATTTAAGGAACATTTAATTGTCTATCAAACACAATTTGTTTAATCAAGCTAACATTCTTAGTTTCCGAGACTTTCAGGTAAGTATCTTTATGTGACCCTAATTCATCGCTCTCGAGTGTAAATGGTTTATGTGATTGGTTTTTCAATTCATTGAACAATTCTACGTCCCCAATCCAGCTTTGGATCCTTCGGCCCTACTGCACGTGGACAGCGGACGCAATCAATTCAGCTAACTGGTTAATTGTGTGTCACTGATGAAACAAAAAACAGCGCAATACAACATGTGCTCAGTACGAAAAGGATTATATTTTATTTCACAAAATACTAGCTTTGCTTCACACTGGAACGTTCCTCAATAAATCGTACAAAGTAGATATAATAAAACCACCCCAGAGCTATCAAGCAGTTATAGTGTTCTGAGCGAATACTATCTAGGTTACTTACTACCTTCAAATTGATTTTAACGCATTCTAAACAATTGAACATAACTTGATGCTACTAAAATTAAATTCTGAGGTTAAAAGTCGCAATTCGCAATATCGTATAGTGCAAACACTATGCGATATTTTTATAATGAAGACATTATATAAATATAATGTGGTCAAAAATAGCATTACCCCACGTCCTAACCAAAAACGACTGTCGCTGTCGCGCAAATACGCGATCATCGTGCTCAAGTCACTTTTTGTTCGGTGACGAATACGTGATCGTCGTGTTTATGTCATTTTTTGCTCGGTGACAAATACATGACAGTCGTGTACATGGCTTTTTTATTTCGGTGACGAATGCGTGATCGTCATGTTCATGTCACTTTTTGTTCGTTGACGAATACGTGATCATCGTGTTCATGTCACTTTTTGTTCAGTGAAGAATGCGTGATCGGGCCGACAGAGGGCGCCTTCTATTTGACGATCGCTTTTAGTTAGGACGTGACCTTATGTATGTACAGACGCCAGCACATCAAGATACTACAATCTGTCAGATTTCTTTAATAGATTTTCAACTTTATCGCTAAAGCATAAGGTTCAAAGTAGATTGGGAAAATTAGACAGTTTCGGGTAGCTTGATGTGCTGGCGTCTGTACCATAATTTAGAAATATAAATGAATAGTAGGTACTTTACGATATGAAATACTCGTTTTTTCGAAACGAACCTTCGAACTCTCACTACATTTTTTTGCTATATAATTTTGGTTTCTCATTGTAAGTAGGCATACGGAGCATCTATGAAATCTAATTTCCGAATATTATTCTGATTAGGTTCTCTTCTTTCTTTTTTATTAAGTCACAAAAAATAGTGACCTAAGTGCGGGTTTAGGTAAAGTTATACTTATTTTATGAGTGACTAATCCCATAAAGTAAAGTAGTCGAACTAATCTAATTACAACGTCTGATAACAAACAAAAGAAATAGATAAATACCGAAATACGTATGTATAAGACTAAGCTACCAAAGACTTACAAAATACTATTCCCAGAAAATATGTATAACAACAACAAACGATTTACCACGTAAGTGTACTAACTTTCTGCGCGGTCTTGCCAAGAATGTGTAACTTTACGAAATGAAATAGTTTCATCTGGATATCTGAATCACTTTTACACGTCATATTGAATAAATCGAAATAGCGAAACAAACTCCGGGATCTAAGTGTCTGTTAAAGTCCAGACAGAATCTTGATCAGATCATGTGATGATCATGAGATGAGTGTCTTGAATGGTCTTTCAGACACTAAATTGAGACACTAACTGAGTCCTCAACCACAAATCCAGGCTCCGGGCCGCTACTGAGAATTTCCTCATAGAAAAACCCAATAACACATCACCCGACCAGCCGTGCGATTCTGTAACCATCTCACCGTGAAAGCTTGGGTGAAGTTAGCTGTCATTCGCTAGGGATTAACACTATTAAGTGCTCACTTCACTTATGATTTCACGGTGAGATTTTTACAGAATCTACCGGCTGGCAATCGAAACCAGGACCTCATGCTTGCTTGTGATTGTAACTTTACTCCGCGTTTATTAAAGCGGGTAGAAGTTAATAGTGTACTTATCCACCCACAACTTCAGCGACGTAATTATAACAATAGCTTTCTAAAGCCGTTCCATAGTTTGCGTACCTACGGGAATATTGAGGCCGCAATTTCAAAGCATTTAATGAAATAGTGCAATGTTACATAAAGCACAAAACTACACTTCTGTAATACGTGAAACAAAAGCAAGTCATTCCATTGTTGTAGTTCTCCCCTTTCGTTCGGAGTGAATAACACAATGAACATCAAATTGCTGCAAATAATTATTGCTATAACTCTGAAGATAAAAGGTAATGATTTTGTTTATTTTTAATTTTCAATTGGATTTTTCGAATAATTATATTTTGATGCTAAATAAGTAAAAAAAGAATTCTGATAGACGTAATAAATCTTATGTACCTATGCAACTAGGATTTATTAAATCCATAATAATTACAAAACTTTCAGCAAACAATACTTACTCTATTAATTTCAAAAATATTAAGCTTTTAATTTAAACAAAAAAAATATCCTCTTACTAATAATATTAAGTCCAGTAACAAAGGCAGTATTGGAAATATTCCAATACATATTATGTTTGTAGAAGCTTTTGATCAAGCGCATGCAAAGGCATGCGCTTGATTATACATAACTTATACATAACATCGATTATACATAACTTTGCGTCAACGTAAATAGTTACGTTGACGCAAAGTTATGTAAACGTATTAAATAACTAATAGCTTTAATACTAAACGGTATTTTGGTATAAACCATACCTATTACATTAGATACATATTTGATTAAACTATGACTTTGTATTTGTTATCCCCCTTACTATTAAACGTATTATATCAGATGAATAGTTACACACCGATTTCTCTCTTTCAGTCGTCACTAATTTGACTTTCGAAAGAAGAAGACGAAGCGTTGTGTAACTATACAGATGCTATACAACGTTTATTAGTAAGTGGGCATGTGTACACAAATACTTAGCTTTTTTAATAAATATTGATGATTCACTCTCTACACTCTGTCCTATATAACCGTTTTTTGACAGATGGAACTAGTGATTGCAGCAACCTTATAATAACACACACTTCGATAATTTGACTTTAATTTGTATGTATTATAGTATCAATTATCGATTTCTTGCTGTCAAATAAATGGTGGGGTTATATGCCTGTGTTTATTATTATTAAATACAAAACAATATAAATTAGCCGCTTTGTTTACTTTAATTTCAATTTTGCTGGTTTTATAGCGGAAATCAGCGTACCTAAAAATAAACTATGCACTGGTTTGCCGCATCAATTGTGTTGTAGTGTATACCTACACATAAATATGGGGTTTACTACATATTAAAACACAACGTTTTTTATTCATAACATTTTACGAACGTTTTAAAATCGTGATAAAACATTGGGTTTTTCCACAAATCCCCATTGATGTCTCATAAAGTACATTCATTTGAGAGTCTCATTGGAGGGGATTCTCAATGGGGATTTGTGGAATAACCCAATGTTTTATTTCGATTCCAAAACTGAAACAGTTTTGTTACTGTTAGTTCTCATAAATTCACAGAATTCTGACTGGAAGCATACCTTCCGTGCTATGTGTCACTTTCATGTTATGTATAGTTTCAGTAAAAGCAAAGCCATCGATAGTTTTTGACACGCCTTCCGCTTCATTCATGCGAGCTGACGTGCCCTCCAAGCATTGATATATGACTTTATTTTTTATACACTTTTCCAATTTCATAGAAGAGCAACACCGATGATTTATTTGGAAAAATATACAGGGTGGCACGGACATTGACGCGCAAACTGAAACCATGAATTCAGCACAAGATTTTAGACCCTCTAGCATTGAAATGTTTAGTCGGTTATTAATAAAAAATCTTCTGTTTTACAGAAAAGTAATATACCTCCGCGAATACCTACGCGGTCAAAATGTATGAAACAGCAATTTTTTTATTTTTTTTGAAACCGACAAAAGTGTAAGCCCTACGTTTTTCGTCGGTTTCAGAAAAATGTACTGATTCCATGGGAACCGGTTGCGTTTCGATGTCCCTGCTACCCTGTATCGGTTTTATGTTGGGCATGTCGATTCAATAATTGAGATTTTAGTAATATTTTTTTATGCAAATTCTATTGATCATGTTATACAATTTCAAAGCTAGTATTTTAGTTGCCAAAACATCGCTATATAAGGACTAGTCTAGGAAAAAAAAAAAACAACTTTGAGATTCTGACTATGTATCTGTTTTGTTATTTTATTTTAAAACCCTACAAAATAGTAATGTTTCGGTAACTAAAATACTAGCTTTGAAATTATATAAAATGATAAATGGAATTAGCAAAAAAAAAAATAATAACATTAAAATCTCGATTATGATTGTAAATGTATGTTTAGTCAATCCCTAGTATCAGCCGGTCGATTCTGTAAAAATCTCACCGTGAAATCATAAGTGAAGTGAGCACTTAAGTGTTAATCCCTAGCGAATGACCGCTCACTCGACGCTCACTTTACCTTAGTTTTTACGGTGAGAAGGTTCCAGAATCGCACTGCATGTGTTCGTACCTAGGATGATGCTATAAAGTTGCCGCTTTCGTTAACGTATCGTCGTTTTTACCGAGTTTGATTTGAAATGTCGAGAAACCCCATCATGCTTTTACACCAGCATTCAGACCCGTGGAGCGATTGCGTAATACAATTTAGCAATATTTGTTGTGTTATTTACGTTGTTGAGCAGACGAATTTTTCACACATTGTGTGAAAAATTCGTCTGCTCAAAAGATTTACACGTCAATATTTTAAAACTAAATGGCGTTTCTTAGTTGACTGGTCCCTGAGAAGAAATGCCGAAACAAACTCCAAACATTACATTAGGATTTTATGTGAGTCTAACAATGCAGAGCCATGTCTGGAAGGGCCTTTTGAAGAAAGAGCCATTTCAGTTTTGAGTTGACCTGTCCCAACAGACAGCATGCATGCATCAGTCATCACGTAGCTCAACCCTATTTTAGGGAGCTCAACGACCCGTTACACGACGCTACCAGGAACTGTAAGACATTTGGGTAGGCCGTATACAAAATACTTAAAATCGCAAGACAGTTGTAAAGTCATGTATTCAATCAAGCCTGCATGGTACTCACATTAACAGTCAGTTTTCTCTTGGAATGTGATTGAAAGTGTGTTACGCAATTAGAGTGCCGGTTGTAAATAGAAGTAAAGTATATAATAAAAAGTAAATGTTCATTTTTTCTCCACAAATTACATCAAGTTCATACATTTCACAGCTGACAGGAAAACTTTACAAGAAATTTGTAATTTGTGGGAGATCTGGAGTCTAAACTAAGCCGAGGCATGTACATGATCTCCAGGCCCCCCATTTCATAACATTGTATACCTATCGATGACAGGACTCAATACATAGACTTGTGTTTGGGACGTTCCGCATCAATTTGATGAACCTTTTGAATCCTATACGGGAAGACCCTCTCAAAGGACTCTCAATATAATGACCCGTTACAACTTTCTAAGATACTTTCTCAAGCATAGCATTAGACTAGAAATACCCCATTACCCATTGAAATGTAAATATAGAGGGTCTATCTCTACTTATTCGAAATTTCCGAAAAGATAAAAGCAAAGATAAAAGAAAAGATAAAAGATGATACGTATGCTAAGTATCAATAGATTTCTTAATTAAATAAGAGTAAAATATTGCTTATCAGAATGCGCCTTGCAGTACGCTGTACGTATAAATAATTAGTGTATAAATAAGTTTTTAATAAAAAATTCCGTGTACTTTTGTAACTATTTCCATTTAAAATGAATTTACTATGACGGCTTGCAAAATAATGATTATGAAATTGCAAATAGACAGTCTTATAAAGACAGCTTATATAGACAGCCTTTTTAGCTATTTTACCTCTGATATCAACCTTAAAACTATGTGGATTAAGATTACAATGATGCAAAATCAGTGATAAAATAACTGTGAACGGACTGTTAGCGTGAGTATACTTAGAAAGAGTTTTCAGAGCTACATAGATTGAAATCTCTGCAGAAACTAAATCAGTATACATGATTGGAAACGTTTGCGTACAACTGTAAACGTATTGAGAATATTTAGTAGTTCCTACACTAAACACGTCGTCAAAGGAAACTTCGTCTCTCGTAAACCTTCGCAAGACGCGATTCCACGAATGATCTGAGACAGGACTAATAGCTTAGATAGCCAACTTAAGCTAACTGAATAATCATATCATAATTTATCTATAATATGTATGTATTTAGAAATATATATGTATGTTTATCAGTAATTGTCTAGTACTCATAGCACAAGCCCTGCTTAGTTTGGGACTAGATGGCGTTGTGTGAAAGTTGTCGAATATTATTATTATTATTATATTATTATCTCTAGTTCATCACATATTTAGCCTTTTCTTCCAGTGCAGCTAACTTCTAACCGACGTAAGCACTAGAAAGTGGAGAAGGGCGGGCGTTTTGGAGGACTGTCTTTTGTAATTTTGACGTTCAAAAAGTGCTGATTCTCAGCCTAGTTTGAATAAATGCCTATTGATTCTGATTTTGAACCGGATGCAGCTAAATACCTATTCTTATAAATTTATTGACGTGTAAAAGGGTTTGTGCAAACCTACTTATGTTAATAAAATCATTTATCATTACTAGTATTTTACATGGAGCGACTGCCTATCTGACCTTCACAGCCCACTGAGTAATACGATACCCCTTGGTAAGACTGGTTGCCAGACTTTCGGGCTACTGACGACCTGTAACGACTGTTCAAAGATCCGCGAATGACAGCCGGGACCAACGGCTTAACATGCTTTCCGAGGCACAGAGGGGTCTTGTTATGTGAAGATGGTCACCCATCCACGGACCAACCTCGGCAAGCCTGCTTAACCTTGAAGCGCGGCTGTTATTATTTAACCACAATCCCCTGTTGACCATACTAAAAGTTTAGTTCATTTACATCTCGAAATATGAAACTCGTAAAGTAATAACATGATTAATAGGGTGTAGGTATTTAATTACCTTCTGTTCCTTTGTTTTTTCGGCCAAACCTGCGCGACCAAAGGGACCTCGAAGCCGGGCGTCAGTCGCGCGGTGGACGCTGCTCGTCTATGACGCCTTGCAGAACTTTTTTCCAACTGCCACTAAAACTGCGCTTGCATAATCCCTTTTACTTCCCATCCTTGACTACGCTGATGTCAGTTATCCAGATCTTACTGAAGCACAACTAGATAAACTTGAGCGACTTCAAAACTTTTGCACAAGATTTATATTTGGCCTGCGCAAATATGATCACATATCTGAATTTCGTACAAAGCTCAAATGGCTTCCCATACGTCTTCGCAGGAATTCTCATATCTTGATTCAGCTCTACAGTATTTTGTTTAATCCTAAAACCTCGTCTTTCCCCTCTTTTGCCCGGTTTTTTTTTTCAAGATTTTATTTTACCACTTTGTTGGTGTCAAATATAGGGTGCCCTGTACCAAACGAAAAGTCCGCTGTCACAACCAATCCTAGTGTATTTGGAGGAGAATCGAATGTCCTTCCAATATTGCTAGCTATTTTTACATGGATTCCCGCAATTCGCATTTATTTGCCATTTACCAACTTAATATTTTGAGGTTATGTTCGAGAAAATAACGAATGAACGATGATGATGATTGATGGAGGCATCGCTAGGGATTATCACACAAAGACTATCTTATGGAAACCGGACGTTGGGACCTGAACGTTTTCGTTAATAAGGATTTTAATTATATTTAAATAGTTCAGATTAAACTAATACTGAAAGTAGCGTCATCCGTGAAAGCGCAACAGAACAAATGCAATACGTCACAATAAAAATGTTTTTTTTTTTTAATCAGTCCTCTTTTCTTTAAAATGCTTAAAATGTATTAAAATACTTTTATTTTTGATGTCCGAGATTCGGGAATCTTTTTCATAACAAAAACGAAAATCTCATTTTTTTTTAATATATCAGTTACTCGTAGATAATTTTACTAACTACGTTTGGTTGTGACCCGCTCCCTCGTAAGTTGGTACGATCCCATGGCATTCTTCTTTCAGCTTTCCAGTATTACGAGTCTCGAACTTAGCCGCGAACAGACAGACATGGCGAAACTACTCATAAGGGTTCCTTGCTGACCACGGAGCCCTAAAAACCGTCTGATATGGGGTAACTCTACTGTGAAGAATATTGATCGCAGGAAATGTAGCGAGAAATTATTTTCTCATTGGTAAAATAGATTCGTTTAGGGATTGCCAACCATTGTACAGTCGATGTTTTCGAAAGATGCCAATGTTGATGCGTTCATTTATATTCATTGCCTGTCCGACGATCTACGTTATCAATAATTACTAAGAGATCCTTTTTGACAGGGGCGTTTGTTTGTTACTTTCTTAAATTTGTGTTTTTCATACCCGAAACTTTGATAACTCAATTTGGGGTATATTTTTTGAGTAACTTCACCTTAAAGCTCAGTTTTTTTTTAAATAAAATCTTTTGTGGCGATACATCGTTTTAATATTCATGCTGAAAAAATAAAATGGTTTCCAGGTTATACTCGTAAAAAGATTATTATTTACAAACCTGCAGGTGAGTCGTGTCACTTTGAAACGAGATTTACAGTAAATTCTTAAGCTTATTAAAACGATTATGAAAACTAAAAAGTTGTTCACACAAAATGAAAATTAAATACTTATTATAAAATTAATTGAACTTTGACCGTAATAACTGTCGGTCGATTCTGTAAAAATCTCACCACAAAAACTTGTGTGGAGTGAGCTGTCAGTGTCATCCCACTGATGCTAGGGATTGACCAAGTAAACATTTACAATCATACTCGTAATTTTAATAATATTTTTTTATGCTAATTCTATTGATAATTTTATATAATTTCAAAAATAGTACGATTATGGTTGTAAATGTATTCTTGACCAATACCTAGTATCAGGTGGGATGACACTGACAGCTCACTCCACGCTCACTTTACCTAAGTTTCCACGGTGAAATGGTTACAGAATCGCACTGCTGGACTTTATTGGGCTGCTTTAAAAAGGTTTAGGTAATCACGCGTATTACTTTGGTACTACTTTCGGAAAAATGGTCACGATTCTTTAAAAGCTTCAAGAAATAAAGGGTACTTATTTAAAAATGTATTTATAAAAACCTTATTAAAAAAGGTATTTACAAGGCAGATGTGAGCGGAAACGCCGGCAGACGACACCCTAACATATAGTGACCTTATTGGTGATATTCTTATTGGTGATATATATTATATATATATGAACGTAAACGAGGCAATATTACTTAAGTATTATGTAGAATGAGTGTAACTGTTAAAATACCTTAAGATGTTATTAATTGTATCGACAATAACGCATACATATACAGGGTTATTTGTAAAACACCAACAACCTCATAAGAGGTCATTGTACTCATCATTATGAACAACTTTTACTATGGGACCAAACCTTAAATTGCGAAAAAAAAATCAGCTTTTCCCTACATTTATGTTCGTACAAGTCGTCAAAATGTAGGGAACAGCTGATTTTTTTTCGCGATTTCAGGTTTGGTCCCATAGTAAAAGTTGTTCACAATGATGAGTATAATGACCTCTTAAGAGGTTGTTGGTGTTTTACAAATAACCCTGTATAAAATGCTTCATTGTTTAGATCGATATTGAGATAGACTGATGATAGAACAAGTTGAAACCTTAGAGGTTTTTGTTTGCTATTTAATATGAATAATCCTGTATTCTTTTGTATAAATGCTAAATAAATTAAAAAAAAAAATGACGATTTTAGGTAGGTATGTTCATTTACAAAATTATTAAACATACTATTCCGCTTATAATTTTAAGGTTCTAAAATACCTGTTACCTAATTCAATAAAAACTAGGTACCCCATGATCCTTAATTTGTCCAAAAACCCGCCTAGGTACCTTCTACCTGCGATAGAGAATTTACTACGTGAGCTCGACAAATGGATGTGCGAATAACGCTTATGCGACAAAACTGTACTGCAACTCACCATAGTTCGAATGCACGCTTGTGCGACACACTGAAGATCGACAAGACTTTACTTCGACGGAACTCTTCTTCTCATTATTAGGAAATCTGCACTCGGCGGCCGCTGCCGCGGCACGCTCGCTTTCGCGCGTTGTGTGGTCACAGTTCTAACCTAACCTAACCTAGCATGGGTAGTGTCAAACTACTGTAATACTGCACCAACATACTGTCAAATTACAGTACTGTCGCACTACCGTAGTGTCGCACTATCTTAGTGTCGAACTATTGTCGTGAAATCGTTTGACGCACAAGCGTGCATTCGAACTATGGTGAGTCGCAGTACAGTTTTGTCACTTTCGCACATCCATTTGACAAGCTCACGTAGTACACATTGCGATAGAATAAGAAATAATGTCTAATAAAATCACCTTTATTACCACTCTGCATAGGATCATCGAGGCGTACGTGCATAAAGCCATGCAGAGATTATAGCTCATTTGTTTTATTGCAAGTGTTCCAGGGAGCTGAGCCACCATGCAGTTTGAACGCGTGTGACGTGTTCGAAATGTTTACGAGGGGCAGTCGTACACCTGAGTCGTCTCCTCCTTCGGGCGCCTGTAATCCTGATCTGCATTGGCGACAACTAGATCGACGACTAAGGGCCATTGAACAACCTGGTAAAACGGATTATTTATAACAAAAAGAAAACTTTAAAAACCTAAACCTAACTTAACCTTTTTTTCTTGCAAATCTTTTACCTTTTATATTTCTTGAGTAAGTATTGTCACACGAATCACCAACATGAGGTTGAGCTAAAATGAAATAATTTATTAGATTGTTACGAAAATCATTTCAGTACCTAATATTCATTTTCTTTCCAAGAAGGCCTTCAAATAAGTATTTCGTTTAATTGCTTAAACGAAACACAGGCCATTCCTAATAGAAATTAATACATTTTATGAAAAGAAATTTAAAGTGGCCACTTGGCCAGCTCCTGTTTGTAAGAATAACAAAAACGCATCACTTATCTCCTTTGTTATTTCTTAAATATAATTTTTGATTAGGTTATTTCACACTTTTATGCTTCGACTTTTATTTTACCACCAACTTTTATTTTGCTAACTAGGCAGCTACTACTAGCTCATTCTGGTCTTTTTTAAAATAACAAATAAATATTCAAATACTTAGTACGTATATAAATAACCTTATTGCACTTAGGGAGCGTCTAAACGGGCAACGGTTTTCTGCAATTTGTGGCTGCACTATTGGCAACTAATTGCTTGGCCATTACAAAAATATTTTATTGTTCTTGATGGTCGAGCAATTCTATGGCTGGGCCATGTGTTGCAATATGACTGCAATAGTATGGCTCATGATGCAGACTCCTAAACGGGCTACTCACATCGGCAGCAATGGCTGACGAAATTGCACTTGTAGCAGCGTCTGTACTTCATTAATGAAATCGATAATCTTTTCGTTAGTCCACGTATTAGTCATTTTTATTCTTTATTTGTATTATTTAACCTGGAGAATATAATCCACGAGAATTTAACCTCAAAAACAACCATGACATGACAAGCACAGTCAATACAAACTTCATGTCGATAGAAAAAGATGCACTATGCCATAACAATAAAGAGCGATTGAAACAACAATAGAACTAGCTGGGCAATATTGCAGTTAAATCGATCGCTCGGCGATCGTCTGGCAATCTATCGAACAATAATAGACCATATATGGCCACAACTAAAATGTTTGGCAATTATGGCCGGGACATTACTGCAATATTGCATAGTCTGGCTGTTATTGCTTGCAATGTTGCCGGCCACTATATTGCAGCCACAAATTGCAGTAAAACATGGCCCGTTTAGAAGCCCTCTTACGAGTTTATTGTTTGAAATATTTTTTGTTTTAAGTAAAAAAAAGTAACTAGCCTCGTCTAACTGGCGCGGCTTTTGTTTCGTTTTAAAGTTTGTGAAAGTGTTAAACATTTTATTAAGTTAGCCTATACAAAAAACTCGTGTAGCTTATTCAGCATATTATTTTGTCATCTTTCTTTAAATTATTTGATGTGATCGGATGGATATGTACTTAACACACGGGGCAGTTAAACACATGGATATGTGTTTAACTGCCCCGTTGGTCTTGTGGTCGCAAGCGCGACTGTGCTGAGCGTGGAGTCTCCTGGGTTCGATTCCCAGGTCTGGCAAAGTGTTATTGAGTTTTTCCATTAGGAATTTCTTAGTAAAAGCCCGGAGTTTGGAAGTGTGTGATAGGTCCTGCATCTGATCTCTCTCCGGTCGTGCCGGATTGCCGTCCCACCGGACTATGAGAGTGCGGGAAGAGGGAGTGCACCTGTGTCTGCGCGCACACTTGTGCACTATAATATCTCCCGCGCCAAAGGCTAGTCTCCGTTGAGATTGGCCACCGTGTCCGAAATACGGTCTGGAGAACTTTACTTAACAGAAAATTACTTATTTTCTTATGAGCAATTCGTAACTCGTCCTGTATGTAGCCACTCTACCTATTTACACATGTAATTATTATGGGCAAAATTAATGCGCTGTTTGTTGTTTACTGATCAAAATTGACACTAAAACAGACTTCGTCAAGTTTAGTTACCAGAACAAAAGTTTACTACACTCTTGATATTAAATTTCGAAACTGAACATAGTTTCGCTTAGATTTTAGTTAGTAGACCTTTTAAATTTTGAGAACCTTTTTGTTACAGAGGTTTTCTCCCTTAGGAAACTTATTTTCGGTCCAGCTGAATCTAATTTTATTTTCTCGTGGTTAAATAATAGCGTACAGAATCGATCTTACGTGAGAGCTATGTTTTGCCACGTTCGCCTATGGATGTTGGCTATCCATTACAAGGATCGTGATTCATCATTCCTCCATGTCTCAGAGTGGACGTTCAACAGCCGGACCTAGGAGTCATACGTAGATTTATGGCACTCGTAATTAAATACAAAAGCCTGCTTAAAGTCTGACAGGGCCCGACCTTAAAATTCGAGAAATATTGCAATTAGGTCAAGGAAATTGCTGTATATAATAATATTAAGTTGAACTAGTTACTAATGGAAGACGTCCGTAACGTAGCTGGTAAAAGTTAAGCTGACGAAATAATATTAGCAGTTGGCAATTTTGGCACGCCTACTTTTTATATATCAGGTTGGCACAAAAGTAATGAGACACTTGGTTTACGTTTTATATTTTTTATTATTATTACAATACAAAAAGCTTAGTCTATGATGTAATCACCATTAGCATCTAAGACTTCTTGCCAGCGATCCAGCAAAGTGTGGATGCCTTTCGCCCAAAACTCTGATGGCTGTGCCTAGAAAAAGTTGTTCAACTCCGCCTCTACATCAGAGAACTCATTAAATTGTTTACCCAGCAAATGTTGTTTCAGGTCTCTAAACAAATGATAGTCTGATGGGGCGAGGTCTGGGGAATAAGGTGGGTGGGGTATCGTCTCCCAGCCCAACTTCTCCAACTGTTGGCGAACGGCAGATGCGACGTGAGGTCGAGCGTTATCGTGTAGTAAAACTACATTGACTCGTCTTCGTCATTTTTTCTTGATAGCAGCAGATAGTTTGGTGAGCTGGGTTGAATATTTGTCAGCGTTTATAGTTTCATTGTGTAATAGTTCATAAAACAACATGCCTTGCGCGTCCCAGAAACAGCAAAACAGAACTTTTAAGCGGTTCTTTTGACTCAGCTTCGGTTGAGTTGGTGGCGTTTCTTCTAGATGCAGCAAAAAAGCACGACGTGTATTTTTTTCGTAATGAATCCATGATTCAACTCCTGTAACCAGATCAGACAAAAACTCTTTATGTCGGGGTCGCAGCAAAAGTGATTGACAGATACGGACTGCAGATGGTATTCCACGGCGTGGTGACTGCAGTTAAGTGCTTCTGCTAATTCGCGAATGGTAGCATCCGGATTCGACTGCAGTTCGCGGCGTAAATCGTCATCATTCACTGCGGTGGTCTTACTCAGCGTGGCTGATTTTAAAGGCTCCTGTCTCCTGATTTAAAACGGTCAAAGCATCGGGACACCGTCGCATGGCTTGTACTTCCAGCGCACAATGCAGTGTTCATATTGTCAGCCGCATCCCGCGCACTGTGGCCTAACAAGTACTCGTATAAGTATAGTGTTCGAACTTGTCGCCCGTATATTTTTCTTCAAACTGACTAAACCGATCGCGAGGGCGCTTTTATATACCCCCACATCACAAGTACGTAGAATTTTCTACTCGTGCAACATTTTAGAATATTATCGAAAACAATTCACTTGAAAAAGGAAATGTATAGTTGAGTAGAGTTTTGTAGAGTGTCTCATTACTTTTGTGCCAACCCCATATTTACAGGTATTTTGTAAACTTGGCAATTTGCGTAGGATGCTGATGTTAAAACGTTCGATTGGTTTTTCACAGCATGGACAATAAGCTTCGGCCAATCTCGTTGGAGGCAATGTGCGAAAAGTGCCTGTCGATGCGATTCGGCCCGACGTTCACTTAATTGTTGGAGAGCCGGGTTCACCACTCTCACACCAGATCTGATCGTTCCTGCTGACTTGGTTAATATGTGAGTAACTTTTTATTTTATATTTTTCGGTTTCTACACGAAAGTTTTGATTACTGTTCATTATACGCTAAGTTAGATCATGATAATCAATCAATCTTTATCTACTTAGATGTTATTGATAAAACTCGTTATTAATCAACGGATGCCCTTTTGAGTTTATAGCAATATGGTTTTTATCTATATCTGAAAACTACATAGACAAACTAGTAAGTAATAGTAGTATTTACTCGGGATATATACTCCTTACTAGTTTGTCGTTGAAATGATTTTATTAGGGATGAAAATATGCACATCCATTATTGACAGTAACATGCCTGTAGGTCGTAGGTTTGAACCCAAACAGGCGCTTTACTTTCTGTGAATTACACTGGGCTGCAAAGAATGCGGGTCGGTTAAAAAAATGCGATAACTTTTAAAATATTTGAGCAATCCTTTTAAAATAAAAACGAAATTAAAGTTTATTTAATTACAAATATAGGAAGAAGTAAAACCTTTTTATTTCTTTTTGATGATTGTATTAAAAACCATAAATGAAAAATAAAGACGATTATTAAAATTTTAACAACTTTGAAACCATTTGTTTTACTTTTTGCGAGAACGCCATCTTCATGCAAGATAACGCTCGTCCCCATACAGCTCGGATAGTTTTTGTCTACCTTGAAGATTTCGCTGTCACACGCATGGAGTGGCCAGCCGCAGCCCTGACTTGAACCCCTACGAGCATGCCTGGAACGAACTGAGACGATGTGTACGCCAGCGAAATTCCCCTCCAATCACGCTTCGTGAACTGAAAGAAGCACTGATAGAGGAATGTGAGAATATTCCTCAGCATCGGCTCAGAAATCTGGTGGAAAGCATGCCAGATCGTATAACAACAGTAGCGTCAGCGTCGTTGTCGTCAGCTCGTGGTGGTAATACAAAATACCAAAATGTGTAAAAAATGCATATCTGATACCGTAGCACTTTTTTCGAAATCTAGTGAAAATGGTATTTTTACTTAATTTACTTTTATTCAAAATACACTTCATAATCTTGAATTTTTATGACATTCATTTAGACACTATAAAATTGTCTATAATTCAGTCTTTATTTCATAAAGCTAGCTCCAATATTTTGGATATTATTGAGGTTTTATGTTACCGACCCGCTTTCTTTGCGGCCCAGTGTATTTCTTCACCACTGCTCTCAAACCAGTAAAGGAAAATATCGTAAGGAAACTGACATATCCTAGAAGCATTAATTCGAAGATGTGTGACATCCACCAACCCACACTGGGCCCGCGTGGTGGAATACAGACTCTCTACACTCCCTCCCACAGAGAGGAAGCATGTCTCCTAGCAGTGGGAGCATTATAGGTAGATTACGCTACTTGAAATAATACCTACTAAAGATTTACTTTTCGAATCGCTTTGCTCTTCCAAGACATTCTTCAAATTCTATGCCTTTCCAAATCAGCAGGAAGGAAAATCTAAATATGAATCTTTGCATCTGTAGCACGTACGATAGAATGTTTTGTATGCTACATACTCGTACCTAGGTACGAGTAGTATTTACTGGGTACATTCCTACACAGTCATTTTGCTTTTATTGAACGGGTACGTTTTGTCTGTTAGGTGAATATTGAAAGACTATCTTGAACACGCTTAAAAATAATGCATAGTACTCAGAACACATTATGTAAACAATCACTACATAGTATAAAACAAAGTCGCTTCCCTGTCTGTCTGTCCCTATATATGCTTAGATCTTTAAAACCCCGTAACGGATTTTGATGCGGTTTTTTTTAATAGATAGAGTGATTCAAGAGAAAGGTTTATGTGTATAATACATGCATAATATAGTAGAGAAACACTGATAATTTTAGAGGTTTCTAATGTGATGTCGTAAATAAACACATTTTTTTGCGCTTACATTGTAAACGCTGGCTGAACCATTCAAGATAGATCAAAATAATGTACTACAGTATTGTACACCTTAAAAAGTTCTACAAAAAAGTACGCGATGGTATATGTCTATCTCTTAGGGATAACCCACAATAACCATTTTTTATCCTCTACTTTTTACGAGAAATAATGGCTTTTCTAAGAAGCAATTTTAGGCAATACAGCATTAATCCTTATCCAATTAAGTACCTTAAAAACATTGTGCATTTATATAGATCATTATGGCCTTTTACAGCATGTAATTTAAATGAATATTTTCGAAGATATTACAGTTTTGAAATGCGGGCGTTACCGGCCGGGCAGTCGGCCGGTGGCGCTTGAAACTACCCAACGGATTTTCAACTTTATTACTGAAGTATAAGGTTCAAAGTTAATTTGGAAATTTTGACAGTTTCGGGTAGCTTGATGTGCTGGCGTCTGTACTACAGTATTGTACACCTTAAAAAGGTCTACAAAAAAATCCACAATGGTATATGTCTATCTCTTAGGGATAACCCACAATAACGATTTTTTATCCTATACTTTTTACGAGAAATATTGGCTCTAAAAATATCAGTGTTTCTCTACTATATTATGCATGTATTATACATATAAACCTTCCTCTTGAATCACTCTTTATCTATAAAAAAAAACCGCATCAAAATCCGTAGCGTAGTTTTCAAGATCTAAGCATACATAGAGACAGACAGACAGCGGGAAGCGACTTTGTTTTATACTATGTAGTTATCAGCATTGCACCCGTGCGAAGCCGGGGCGGGTCGCTAGTTTGTAATAAACAATTTGTAAGTAGTATGATTTTCGAATACCAGCAATGTACAAATGGCCTTTGTAACGATTCCTCGACAAATTATTTACCAAGAGCGTAGAAATTAGCGTTTTTTTTTTTTGTTTTCCTCCCAACAATATTGTGGAAACTAGACGCAAACACCAAGTAAATATTTTAGCTTCGCGTCGGTAAGAAGGTACCTGGTTTGTATTTTTAAGTCTGCCTGTATTTATAAACTCCAAATCAAAGTTTTAACGTGAAAATAATAGAACGTAAATAAAAACGGTTTATTGCCGTGGAAAAGCTACTAAATATCGTATTCTATGAACAGTGGTTTTATTATTTCTAACTGTGATTTGGCTTACTTTTACAAAGATAGCTGAAATACTTACAGCTTGTCGTTAGGATTCCTTTTTTTTTGAACCTGCAAAAATGTTTCAGCAAAATAATGTCATACTTACATAGTCACTGTTTTATAAATATCTTGTTTGCAGTTAACTAGTTGAGTGGGTTAACTGCAAAGAAGATGTTTGGAAAGTCCGATTTAAATCCATTGCTTGCATTGCGACGTCTGCCTTCAGGTTCTTTAGAAGAGTAGTTAGCATGTTACACAAAAGTTTAATATACACCATGTATCAGAAAGGTGCGATGAAATTTGAGGGTTTGGTACAGGTCATCAAACTGAACAACTTTCTCCATGGGACCATAATCGAAATCGTGAAAAAATGATCAACTGTCCATACAAAACTTCAATACCTATATACTCGCCCCAAATGTATGGGATGGCTAGTATTTTTTTCTCGGTTACGATGTCGGTATCATGGAGAAAATAGTTCAGTTTGATGGTCTGTATCACACCTCAAAATTTGACCACACCGTTCTGATATACGCTGTATATTGTAGATTATTCTAGGTCATCACAATGCCACCTTAATCATTTCCAGTGACTTGGGCACTAACAAACTGCGGACATTGCACAAGACGACGTTTAAAGGCATGCGTTCACTTGCTGAACTCGACATGTTCGACAACCATGTGGAATATCTGCCAGCTGGGATATTTGATTCATTGGTCAATCTGAGAATACTGTGAGTACTGTGCCTTATTAAAAAAGTTAAGTTTGAAATATTTCTGTCTGCTTTATTGTAGAGCCATTATGGATGGCGATTCGTGAATATGGAGATATCGATGATAGAGCTGCTGACTTTGATAGTTTATTTAATCTATGGGCACATCAAGAAATTTACTTCTTATTTCATGTTTCTTAACAAACGATTGTTTTATAATAGGCACTTACCAAGAACAAGAAGGGCGGGCGTTTTGTGGGACTGTCTTTTGTAATTTTGACGTTCGAAAAGTGCTGATTCTCAGCCTAGTTTGATTAAATGACTTTTGATTTTGAACAGTAACAAAACATTTACGAGTACAGTAACAACGAACATTTTAAGTTTAATGGTTTCAATCGATATGAATACAATACAACATTAATAATAAATAATAATAATAATAAAAACTTTATTGCATAAAAGGTGTTGCAGTAAATACAATAAAAAAAAACAGTTGCACTTTACAAATGAACACTGGTATACAACATAAATGGTTGGGGTACTGTCCTCTTAGATAGGCTACATAATAGCCTGTAGTAAAGAGAAACAGTGCCGTATCCCTCAATAATGGAGAATCAATTGCTTAGTGTTTAAAATTGAAAATGAATGATGTTGTTTTAATAACATAAAACAGACAGAATATGGAATATGCCAGAAAGTATTAGAGTCTATATGTGTGTGTTTGTGTGTGGTGTGTGTGTGTGTGTGTGTGTGTGTGTGTATGTGTGCGTGTGTGCGTGTGTGTGTGTGTGTGTGTGTGCGTGTGCGTGTTTGTGTTTTGAGAGTATGAGTGAAGCGTGTATACTTATGATAGTGAAAAAAAGATTCAGTGTGGAAGAAAAGATTGAATTTTTACCTACTCTTTGGGATATTTACCTAAGTAAATATCCCAAAGAGTAAATTCAAATGTTTTTTTTTTATTTTTTTATTGTAAAATTATACAGATCGGACTAACTTACCTAGTGACGTCCGATCCTTAATTATGTGAAGTAATCTCGTCCTCATTGTATACTTTGTAGTTTGCACTCTTGCACAACTCGCTGATCACATTATTTAAAGATTTCATCGTAAAAAAAACACAAATGTTATCTGTGGTCCAGTCGCTGGCGCGCTCTCCTGTCATCTGTCAAATCATTCTTTCAAAGCATAAGAACGGGACTTCACGATGACCTTTATGGGCATCGCATGGTCCCGGTCCAGTGCATACAGCACAACACAACTTTTAGAAGGGGTTTAATAAGGTAATCCAATACACCTAAGTGTGATGATTATCTGGGAAGGGTTGGGATACAATGAGGACGAGATTACTTCACATAATTAAGGATCGGACGTCACTAGGTAAGTTAGTCCGATCTGTATAATTATGCTTCGTAATCTCGTCCTCATTGTATACTTTGTAGATGTTTAAAGAATAAAGTTGTGTTGGTATAACAAAAAATAAGCATTGTTGAATAAATTGAACATTGTAAGTCAACATGTTATTCTAAGTTTGTTATTTAGGTACTAATTCTATATGTAGACATTTCTATTTAAGAATCAGTCTACGTTAAGGTCAATAGTTACCAACTTAATGTAAAACTCTCCAATGACTATTAGTTTCTGAAATTCTTATTCAGTGTTGAATCAATTAATCCTGTAAGGCACACAAAAATTTCCTATAGGTAATCGAACAATTAACATTGACATGTAAGTAAATAAGTCCTTTGAGCAACCACCCTACGGAGGACACAGCTGGTGCAAAAGCATTAGAATCACAAATGAAAAGGTCTCTTATAAAATGAGCATTAGTGGGCCTCAGTATTGACACCTGCTTCATAGCCTGTATTTTTTTTTTTTTTTATTTAGGAATTTCTCCTGTTTGGTGGGTGATTTTACAAACATTTAAAGGCACATACTGAAACAGCCAGACAGAACAACTGCTTGTAGGTCACATAAATATTTGTTCCGTGCGGGAATCGAACCCGCGACACGCAGCGCAGCAGTCAATGGCTTAACCACTGCGCCAACCGTGCCGTCAAAACTCAGTGAAGTATGTCACTATTATTTAAAATTTGTTTTATCGATCCACTACATATTGGTTACAGTAGAGGTGGCATAATTAGGTTTTCTTATAATTTTCTTTAAAAGTGGTAGTTTTAAGTGGAGTTGAGATCTACCCAGTGCAGAAGTTTTAATTATATCTGAAATTTTTATGTTAATATTTATAAGAAATGTTATCTATAAGTGACAAGGTTTGAATTCTGTGTGCAGTTACAAGAACTATTATTATACTAATTGTTTGGTTAGTAATTCTAAACCAAGGGTTTGACTATGAAAAAAAAAATTATATAACCCAAAGCAATACTGGGGTCCCAAACTATTTCATATTTGGAGTTCTTTGGTCTTAATATAAATATATTCCTGGTCTATATGACAATCCTTGATTATACTTAGTGGTAAAATTTATATGGCTATGGTGACAGCCTAGGGGTCAATATCTTGATTCTATCCAAGAGAATCCACTGATTTAGTGTAAATTTATGAATTGTTTTCCTTTGTTTTATTATACAAGGAAGCTAGTACTATATCATTTGAAGGGAACAGTCTTTCACCTCAGGAAAGCGTCCTTGATAATATGGCAGCAATTAGTGTGTGCATTGGGCGTAGATCCCATTTGAAAGTTAATACATCTATGGAACATGCACTTGGCTCAGGAAGCCGACATGTTGACGATTAGTATTGCACTTGTTTGCAAACAGGTCAGTGGGGCTGACCCAGCATAGCAGCAATTGACTTGTAGGCTATATCACATCACTTCCATTCAATTTCTATGTCAGGAAGTCTAGATTCTAGATTTCCCAGTGTTTTCTTTGGAACTAATATAGGGTGCATGAAACCATATTTGTCCTTTCTCACAGCATTGTCAAAACTGTCTAGGCATGCTATTTTCATAAGTAAAACAAATACCACCCATCTTACTGATACGGCTATGGCCGTTGTGATATATTTTCCAAGTCCTCGCAGTATCTGAGTTTGCTTGTAAATGTTTTGAGCCCCATAAATGCTGCTAATAGTTCAAGGTAAGGTATGGAACTTTTCATTATTAGCTGTCCAGTGCTTGTGAGTTTTGATATCAATACATACCAGTCTCAAGCCAGTTTGAAAAGCATCAAAGAATATTTCAAGAACAAAGTCAAATTGTCTGATTCTATTGTGGTTTGTTGAAATATATGGTACCAAACAACTTTTTTACTTTCAATTATCTTGGTATAAAATTAACCATATTCTACAGCTGCTGCAGATGTAACTACTAGAATACCTAGTAATTAGACAAACTCTGTTATTTATATCTCCTTTCTAATTCTATCTAATTATAATATGTAATATTCTTTGTGGACTATAGGATAAACTCTATCTTTCCTGAGGAAGTGAAATGGCAAACTGGACTCAGTCCAACAAATATCCTAGATACTGGCATCACTGTCTGGGCTCTCTTTTCAGTTTTAATAATAAATCCTAGATTTCTTAACACAGTTTGAGTAGCACACATTTTCTAAATACCTTACATATGAATCGGCAGGGCACAGAATATAACTGTCAGGATGTATGACTGAAAGCAACCCTGATGACCTCAGGTGACAGACAACTGGCTTTGTGATGTTTGTGAATACATTTGGTGTAGTGCAAAGCCCAAATACGAGGCATGTACATTCTTATAACATATATTGAAGCACAAAACTGAAAATATCTTCTGACATATTTTCATATGGATAATTATTGATATTTGTTTTTTAAATCCATTATTGTGGGCAAAAACTTAGGTAGTAACATACCTATAAAAAGATTTAACATGTATCTCCAATCACATGGTGATTACACAAGATAAAATTGATTATTTACAGGAGCACGTTTCTATGCACCTAACTGTAAGAGATTATTCAATGGAGATTGCTTTCTTTCTGACTGAAGTTGTTATTCAGCAGCTTGATCTGGAAACTCAGTAAAAGGTAATTTATAACCCTTGATCCACTTATGTATGGTTGGATTAGTAGTACCTAATAACATACTTCAGAGAAATACTGCAATCTGAGTCTGTACCTGAGCTAGTGATGATCCTGGTTCTGGCAACAATTGTTGGCATTGAACTTAACTTGAAGTTTATTGATGTTCTGACATTGGTCAGTAGAACAGGTATTCTGATATCGGTGTTTGATCCACCAATTCTTCCATTTGCTTATTAAGGCTGGGTAGGATTCAGGATCTCAGTGTGTTGCAATTTTCATGATAAATGTCACACAGTAGTTTAGCTCAGTAACTTGAATGTTTCGATTTGATCTGCATTAAGCACACAAACACTTGGGAGGCTATTAGACTGTTATGGACTTTTCCAATTAACATAATAGTAGCAGCCACTGTAATTCGCTGACCCCTGATCATTTGGACCCATTCAAATGGGTCCAATGGAATGTAAGTGGGATAAATAGAAAAATATAAATCCAATCAAGTTGAATCAATTCCACTTCCATTTGCTGTTGCCGCCACTTCCTTGTTCAGTTTTGGTGTGTTCAATAATAGATTATAGTGATAAAATAAGTATTTTAAATGTTTTGCTTCTTCTCTGCATTCAGGCCATTATCATAATTGCTGACCACCATGTGGCCAGACTGCCATGCAGTTCCAGGTAAAGTAGCTAACTGAACCCCAGCATCTCACAAGTAGATTTTCAATACTTGAACTTAAGGCTGACGGTAGGAAGGGGTATGTATACCGTTTCACTCTCAGCATCCTTCTGGCTGTATTTTAGTGGAATTGAAATACTAACATAGCATATTTAAGTTAGATAATCTACCTAATTCCATTTGAATTAGATTATAATTAGCGGCAGTGAGTATGGATATTCCCAGTCTGGCTGCGTTGGTTTTGGTCACAATGCACTCAGCATCTTGAATGTGTTCGAGTGGAACATCTTTAACTGAAATATCTATAAAGAATAATTAGAGTAAGGTCTCAAACTGCTTAGATCTAAATCCTCCGCTAACCTCTCGTGATAGCTCTAGGGATGCAGCAGGGATGTGTTTTTAACATTGAAAGTATAGACCACTAGCTAACCTCTCGTGAAGTCTGATGTGGTGTTGATGGCACAGTTAAATGTTCTCATGGTTAACCTCTCGTGAAAACTTTTAGAGACGGCCAGGGATCCGGTAGGAACGTGTTTATAACACTGAATGTGTGTACCATCGGCTAACCTCTCGTGAAAGCTCATGTGGTGGCGTTCTATTGTAAGTATATGGCAAAGTTGAATGTTCTCATGGTTAGCCTTTCGTGAAAACTCTTAGAGACGGCCAAGGATCCAGTAGGAACATGTTTATAACACTGAACGTATATACCATCGGCTAACCTCTCGTGAAAGCTCATGTGGTGTCGTTCTGTTATATGTCCAAGGCACAGTTGAATGTTCTTATGGTTAACCTCTCGTGAAAACTCTTAGAGACGGCCAAGGATCCAGCAGGAACGTGTTTATGACACTGAACGTATATACCATCGGCTAACCTCTCGTGAAAGCTCATGTGGTGTCGTTCTTGTGTAAGTATACGGCACAGTTACGTTCTCATGGTTAACCTCTCGTGAAAACTCTTAGAGACGGCCAAGGATCCAGCAGGAACGTGTTTATAACACTGAACGTATATATACCATCGGCTAACCTCTCGTGAAAGCTCATGTGGTGTCGTTCTTGTGTAAGTATACGGCACAGTTACGTTCTCATGGTTAACCTCTCGTGAAAACTCTAGAGACTGCTGTGCGTATTACGGTATCCAATGTAATTTTAGGAACATTATTTCCACTGCCGACCACTTGCGTTTCGATGACGGCTCCGTTTTCGCTTCTTCAAGCGATTTTCCAGATCTCGCAGACGTTCTTTCCGCTGCTTCATTCCTTCGTTTCGCTTTCTTCCATGTTTTCCCATCTCGTTAAAACTTTTCTAAACTTTTTTAAGGGAAAACGTGATCAACGCGCGGCACAAAAAAGTACAATGATTTGACAGATGACAGGAGAGCGCGCCAGCGACTGGACCACAGATAACATTTGTGTTTTTTTTACGATGAAATCTTTAAATAATGTGATCAGCGAGTTGTGCAAGAGTGCAAACTACAAAGTATACAATGAGGACGAGATTACGAAGCATAATTAATAAATTAATATCATTTTTTTATTTCTCAAATAATTATCTGAGATAATTATTTGCTCTTTATGATAATGTGTTACGATGACGAAACTATACAGGTGACATCATAAAATAATAATATAGTGTAGTAGATATATCTGCTACACTATATCGAGGGGCCCGTGGCTAAATAATAACAGCCACACAGGTCGATCGATCAGGTTAAGCTACGCTGGCCGCGTTTGGTTTGTGGATGGGTGACCATCTTTACATACCAAGACCCCTCCGTGCCTCGGAAAGCACGTTAAGCCGTTGGTCCCGGCTGTCATTCGTAGATCTTTGACAGTCGTTACGGGTAGTCAGAAGCCCGAAAGTCTGATAACCAGTCTTACCTATAGGGGTATCGTATTACCCAGTAACTGGGTTGTGGAGGACAGATTGGCAGTCGCTCCGCGTAAAATACTAGTATTCAGCTGCATCCGGTTAGACTGGAAGCCGACCCCAACATACTTCGGAAAAAGGCTAGGCAGATGATGATCTACTACACTATATCATATTCCAAATTTTGACAAAAATAAATTTATTTTCAGGAGACTTCAAAGAAATTACCTGGAAGAAATTGATAGACACGCATTCAGGTCAACGAAGAAATTATTCCACGTGGATCTATCGAATAATTTCTTATATTCTCTTCCGGAAAAATTGTTTGCCAATAATTCATTTCTAGAAACCATCGATATTTCGAATAACCATATTATGTATATGCCTTCGGACAGCTTCGTCGGGCTCGAATCGTTGCAAATATTAGACTTGTCCAAAAATAGAATACAACGTATAGAAAACGGAACATTTTCATTGAAGACACTTCAGATTTTGAAACTGTCAGACAATAAAATATGTAATATCAGTGAAAATGCTTTTGAAAGCCTCCAAGCTTTGGAAACTTTATTGTTAGAACGAAATAAATTACAAAGCATTCCAACTCGTCTGTTTCATAATGTGGATTGTTTAACCTTCCTTGATTTATCCAGTAACAACTTAATGAGTGTAAGTTTGTGCTTCTATTTCTATTTATATAACTTTATAGAAAAGTTGTAAGCCTTCTGATCATTCCGTTTGAACATTTTCAGTTAACGGGCGTAGAATTTGAAAAATTGAAGCTTTTACGTACGTTGGATTTGAAGGATAACGCTCTAATAGAACTTTCGGATTACACGTTTTCGAATTGCACCAACTTGGAGAAGCTCGACTTATCGAAAAATAAATTGCGATTTTTAAACGTTACCACATTCCTGGGATTGGAAAATCTTACCTCGCTTTTGTTGTCAGAAAATAAATTGTTCGAGGTTCACTTCAAAACTTTTTCAACTTTGAAAAATCTCACTACTTTGTAAGTATTTGATTTAAACCCAATGATTGAACATGATGTTTGAGGTTCCAAACCCCATGGGTAAAAACGGATTACGGTCCAATGGTATCCACCAATCCACACTGGGCTGGCGTGTTGGATTACGGCCCATTCCCTCTCACAGAAAGGAGGCCTGTGTCCCAGCAGTGGAAACGTTAAAAACTGATTATATTGATTATGTTTATTTTAATGTCACTTAACCAACGTAAAAGTCATAAAATAATGCAGTTTTTTACAGGTCCTGGCGCCGTAAACAAGACACAATATAAGTTTTTTTGTCATGACAGCTATAGCCGTATAGTGCCTTTAAAAATGTCAAAAAACATAGTTATTTAATTGAACATTCTATTGCAGGCACCTGGACAACAACATGTTTCCTTCATTACCATCCCGCACACTGGATTACATGCCCAAACTTGCGATCGTAAAACTGTCAGGCAATCCGTGGCACTGCGACTGCCATGCATTGTATATCTCAGCGTAAGTACCTCGCATTTCAAATGCAAATGACATTATCTCCAGATGCAGGTCGCAAAGTCCATTTCCGCTGCGCTACTGCGAACGTATCGCTAACTTTGCACATGCATTCCGTTGCGCCTTAAGCGAAACCGCCGCTAAAATTATTTCAAGCAATATGGAGCTCGGAATTGAATGGAATAAGCAGGAATAAAACTAGAATGAGATTGTGGAAGAAATAGCGTTTCCTAGTCTCGTAGAATAGGCGCTTTGTTTTAAATATTTAACTGACTTTGGCTCTATTTTCTTTTATGTTGCTATTATTATAATTCAATTACCTATTTATTATTTTAAAATGCGTTCTTGAGTTTCGGTTTACATGGAATATAAGTTCGTAAAACGCAGCAAGCAACCTATTAGTTTAAATTCTCTTTAACCTCAGACGTTGAATAAAAATGATATAACTTTATAAAGATCTTGCTTCATTTAACTACCATTTAGAGTTCTGAGAAAATGACGTTTTCAAAGACTTTTTCTTATGTACTTAATACGGATCATAAAAAATACTTATGTGTGCAATAAATTTACTTTAGAGAATTCATATTTAGTTGCACCTCTGCACCTTTTGATCATTAATTCATGTCGTTTTCGGTTATTTAGTCAGACAGTCACGGAAGTGTTTTATATAGCTATTTATTATAACTATTTATTTATTTTATTTCATTTATGTAATTAAATGCCTTAAAACTATCAATACAGGTCTTACCTAATGCGATAGCTAACTCACACAAACAAAATTAAAACTAAAGCACAAAATACATCTCAAAATCATAAAGATCATTGTTGTTTGTTGTTGTTGTGATAAATATCTAAATATGACATAGCAAAATATTGCTTTCATTTACGGAAAACGTAGGTACGTTTTCCGTAGAAATGTTATAATGATGTTTAAATAATTTGTGAAACAGTCCAGCAGGGTAATTGCGTAACACACTATCAGTAGCAATCGGTTTAATTTTGACATTTCAACAACATTCATTGCGTTATTTACGATGTACATTTTTGAACATATGGAGCAGTGGATTAGCAATATGCTTGAAAATAATTCAAATTGACAGTAATAGTGTGTTACGCAATTAGGGTGCTGATTTTAGTTTATTTCAACCTTGCGATAAGATACACAGACAGCCCGTAAAATTCAAATTTTATTTGGTTTTTGCAATTTGTTAGTCACTGTAAGGTTGTATGTTGAGCAAAAAAAATTATTCACGGTCGAAAAAAATGTGTAATTACAGAATCATAATCATTACAATTATCAATAAGATTCTCTGTGTTAAGGTCACTGATTTCCCTTTGATTTCCTTTCTAGCTGGGTTCGCCTAAATGAGATGAAGATATGGGACTACTCTCCGACCTGCGTGTCACCCTGGTACCTTGAAGGGCACTTTCTCAAAAAACTAAAGTTTCCTGAACTTTGTGCCGGTCAATGGGCAAGCATGGTGAATCTTTCACCTCGGTTACCCATACAACATTTATTAGCATTAAATGTGTCTGTAAATAGGAAACCTCAAGACAGTATGGAGCAAAACCATGACGTCACCACGATTGATACTTGGCATTAAACTGGCTTCATATTTTAAACTTGTTCTTTTTTCATTTGTGTAAATCCCAATTAATATAAAAAATGTTATATGCATGCTCTTCTTTTGTATCAACATGTTAAATTTTTATTGTATGTATATAAATAAAGTATTTGTTTAATATGTTGGATTTTACATCCAAATCTATTCGTAGATAACACCGTAGATAATTTAAGCTTATCTATGGATAACACCGGTTGTATTTTCGATCATACGCGTATGTCAGAAGTAGAAATAAATGTGAAGCCGGTATATTTGAAAATATATTAATTACAGCTTATCGTTCTATAATAACTCATAATGATAAAAAAATCTGAAATAAGTACAATAAAAAATACATACAATGGACGATAGTTCCAGGATATTCCTAAAATAAAGTGTCTGTCTCCGTGCAATCATAAGTTATAGCAAAAAATAATAAGCTTTTAATAAGCTATTTTACAGTACCCTGATTACACCCTCTAACATTATTGCCTTTTACATTTAAATCTGCAGGAGGATCTCAAGTAAAGAAATAAGCGCTTTAAGACAGATACTTAAAGAGCATAATAATCTCAAATCTTATTTCCAGCTTATTGCGTGATAAAAAGTACCTGCAGTATAATATGTCGAGAACGTTGAAAGTCAGAAACAAATTTTAATTTAGATCAATAATTGACATGTATGTAAGCAGGTAATGCTAATGCTAAATGCCGCCATTGTATTACATGCACCATTGAACCACCACCACCACCACCACCATTACCACCACACCAACACCAACAGCACCACCGCCACACCCACCACCACTACCACCACCACCACTACCACCACCATCACGACCACCACCACCACTACCACACCACCAACAGCAGCAACACCACCACCACCACCACCACCACCAGAACCACACCACTACCACCACCACACCACCACCAACACCGCCACCACCTCCAACACCACCACTACCACCACCACCACCAAACCACCACCAACAGCAGCTTCTACCGTGTGGTCATAAACATACCCGTTTTTTTTCTCATAGTAGCACATTCTCCAACATAAATCTCTGTTTCTGACATTAAGTATCGTAACGACTATCTGTAGCTCTGTCCCAGCGGACCTCTATTTTTTAAAAGACCTATATTTCTGTGCTACATTACTCGAAAAGAATCCTTCTTAACTAAATAACGTGAAAAGCGGGTTTTTCCCCAATTTTAAAACGTTTGTAAGCTTTATAGGTAGGTAAACGATATGGCGTTATCTCGCACGTAATAAAACTTATTCGATACTTCTAGATTATCATGATAACAGTATAACAAACTAACAGTCATTCCATCTAATGATTTTGTATTCACCATTGCCCAGTAGGTACCTTCAAAAGCAATCATCGCGCGAGTACGCGATCGTCGCGCTCTTTTATCTATATGAGCGTGACACACTCACGCAATCAATCAAGTCACGTCATAATTACCAGAGAACCTAATAGAGGGCCTTAGCAAGTCGCAATCGCTTTCAAAGTACCTCGTATTTCTACAATGACTTTCAATTGGTTTCACATTCACATTTTTTTCGGTAGCATAAGTCAATCAAATAATTTTTTGACTTGCCATCATAGTTATCGCTTCGCCGATAGAAATGTACTTTTTCTATGGCCTCTTATTTAAGTTACTGCTTAAGATTTTAATCTCACAGCAGAATGAAGCGACTGCGCCATTGCAGATTGCCCATATTTAGAAATTAATTACGGTGCTGTATCTTATATAGCCTACCTATAGCTAAACAGATTAAAGCATCCTACTTAGAACAAATACGTTTTTAAGGAGTGTTCCGGAACTAATCACATTAACCATTACCGCTAGAGTAAGCCATATAATTTATAATGCTGTCGTTTTCGCTTCGTTCTCCTAAATACCTCAATTAAGGGGATTTACTCGGTATCTCGTAAAAAATTACCTGTTTCCAACAGATGCACAACCTCAGACAGAGATTTATTTTTTATTTAAACACTTGCTTTATCAATCTTCTTCTATATAAATAAAAATGAAATGCTGTTTGTTGAATAGCGCATCACTTGAGGTGGGCCGATATGGCTATTTTTTTAATTGTTCGAATATGGTTTTTAGAGGAAAACAATGGAAAAGTTGTCCAGAAAATTGGAAAAAAATCCGAAAATAATGAAAGTGCTTTTTGATGGGAATTGGAATTCATACAGGACAACCTCTGTTGGGTCAGCTAGTATAAAATACATACGTTCAACAAATAAAACCAAAGCTGTTCTCTTTTATTTGGAAGACATGGCAATATACAAAACTTCTATTCCACATAAAAAGTTCAAAGTTATCATTTGACCTTTCGACCACGTCAATGTCCTGACAATGAGACTTAATCAAAAAGAGATTGAGCTCAAGTATCGTAGGTAATCAATTTTCTATTTATAAAGCAACTAAATTATACTCCCGTACCTACAATAAAATTATGTTTACTTTTGACAGGACGTTGATCCGACAGGTGATCTCGCGTTGAAAGCTATGAAATTACTCCATTTTAAATCATTATAAATTTAACTGGATTTTGATAATAATCCTTTGTCATGCTTTAAATTATATACAAGGTGACAGGCTCATGCACCCGCCACCTGGTACCATGGATTAAGTAAATGATTCTGAAAATTACAACAAAATTACAACAACAAAAATTACAGCGCCCCCTGTGGGCGCTGTAATTTTTCGTCGGAATTCTGGACTCATGTACTGAATCCATGGTAACGTGCGTCGATTTACCTGCCACCTTTTTTAACTAGATACTTTATAATCATTAATGTAGCTCTTGCTTTTCCCACGCGCCGTTTCAGTGCATCCACAGCACGCGTAGCATTAACAGTTGACCATAGAGGCGTAACTCGGGTGGGATAAGTAGAAATGCCCCGGGCGCCTATCGAAGGGAGGCGCGCAAAATCGCCAACTACAAAATTAAAAAAAACTAACAATAAACCATTATTTTACTCCTGATCAGGGACATAGTGAGCAGATGTCTGAAATAGTGAGACATATAGAAGTTGGTTTTCTCTCGAAATCTCTTCCATTCTTGGTTTCTCCAGATAAGTCAAAATGACGCTGGATGTTTAGTTGACTAAATACTTATCAGCTGAGATCAGACGATATGGATCTATATAGGATTGTCGTTTACAATGCTTTGATGGCTGGACACCGAACTGGAGTTAACCATAGGCGAAACGAATAATCTGGCAATATTTGTGAATTGCGATAATCTTTCACTTAATTTGGCCAGTGAACATGCAGCCAAGCAGCACACTATAATGGTCACGTTTTTCGGAACTATTAAAGACATTTATGTGTTCTTTGGCCATTTAAGTCTAAACTGGGAAAAACTCAAAAATGCGTGCCTGTGGTTGTTAAATCAGAGTCCGAAACTTGATGGGTTGAAGCAGTAAAGCCAATACACAAACAGCTTAAAGATATGTTTAACCTTTTCCAAAACATGTCAGACGATAGCGATCAAACCACTGAAACAAGAAGAGAGGCCATATTTCTTCATGATAGCATGTTTTCCTACGATTTTCTGTGGTTAGAACGATGTACTCGTTTCCATTGACCTTGTCCAAAAGCGTCCTCAGGACCCAAGTATGAATTAAGGCGTCGAAGGCGCAAAAAATATGTCTGGAGAAAGTGCGTCGGGCGCAGGGTTGACCGCTAAGGAAGAAATGGAACGAGTAATGAAGGGATCGCTGGATCGTATTGTGTGTTGAATGAGTGAAAGTTTTACTCGTTTGCATGAAACTGACGCCAGATTTGAATTTCTTCTAGATGTTAGAACACTGTGTTATGGTATTGATGCCCAAAACTCTGCTTCCAATTGCAGTATCCATCGCAAGTTGTGAGCGATCTTTTAGTAAATTGAAATTAATACTTTCGTATTTGACGGCTACAATGGGTAATGAAAGGTTATGCGACCTAGCTTTGCTCAGTGTGGAGCGAGAAGAGAAGGATAGTAAAAATAATTTTGAAAACATCATTGACAGGCCCGTTGGTCTAGTGGTCAGTGGCCCTGACTGCTATGCCCAAGGTCGTGGGTTCGATTCCCACCTAGGATAAATGTTTGTGTGATGAGCACGATCATTTGTTCTTTGTCTGGGTGTAATTTATCTATAATATGTATGTATTTAGAAATATATATGTATGTTTATCAGTTGTCTAGTACTCATAGCACAAGCTCCGCTTAGTTTGGGACTAGATGGCGTTGTGTGAAAGTTTGTGGAATATTATTATATTATTATTATTATTATATGTTTGCGTCGAAAAGGCCAGGAACGTGCAGTTGTAAATACAAAGGTTTTACGGATTTCATTTCGTTATAAAACAAAAATAAATATTTTATGTTTTGTGAATAAGATTGCCACCGTGACCGTTTTATTTAGTGCAACTATGATGTGTGCCCTAGGCGCCATTTTCTATTGATACGCCCCTGCTTGACCATTATAGGTATATAAAAACGGAAGAAACGAAAGAAAATATGACAGATTGCAGATAGATTTCTACGGCTCGATGTCAATGAAGAAAAAGAATGTCAAAAAAAAATGTCTATTTTTTTCACGAAGACTAATCCGAGATCGGAGTCACTCGATTCAGACAGTGTACCGGAACTCCTGAAATTAGCTACTCCATGTAAATGAGTAAAAAAAAAGATCGAATAACAAATAACATGTTGGCTTTTAGCCATTAGAGAGCCAATTACACCCGTATTAACCACCATATTCAACGAAATCTTGAAACATGAGTCAGTCATAGACACTTTATACCTCAATTATTTACGATATACCTATATGACTTTTGGGAACTAAAAGGCTTAAAAAAAAATGTCTATTCTTTGACTAGAGTTAGTGAGAAGTGGTCGTACCACTTACGCGTGAAAAATACTCGCCACTGTTGTGTAATATCTACATAGCTTCTTGGTTCTTGCTTGATACTTTTATTGAACTCACCAACCTTCATGACGTTCATTCCATTGCACCTACTGAAAAGTAATATTGTGATTTGTGGGTAAAGAAGTAAACTTTACCCACAAATCACAATATTAAAGGTGTAAAGAAGTAAACTGAGGGGCCCGTGGCTAAATAATAGCAGCCGCACAGGTCGATCGATCAGGTTAAGCTACGCTTGCCGCGGTTGGTCTGTGGATGGGTGACCACCTTTACATACCGAGACCCCTCCGTGCCTCGGAAAGCACGTTAAGCCGTTGGTCCCGGCTGTCATTCGTAGATCTTTGACAGTCGTTACGGGTGTCAGAAGGCCGAAAATCTGACAACCAGTCTTACCTAGGGGTATCGTATTACCCAGTAACTGGGTTGTGGAGGTCAGATAGGCAGTCGCTCCATGTAAAATACTGGTATTCAGCTGCATCCGGTTAGACTGGAAGCCGACCCCAACATAGTTGGGAAAAGGCTAGGCAGATGATGGTGGGTAAAGAAGTAAACTGCTATAATGTACCGTAGTCAACCACTTCTGTTATCCTCATCATTTCAGCCGAAATTCTTCCATTGCTGGACATAGGCCCAAGCACCGCACAACTTCTGGGCTAGCAGGTTCTGTGCTGCAGGCGTTAAGCTGACGATGGGAATTTCGCCGCGGTGATAGAACGTATGAAAATCCTAACAGTCTATTTGTCTTTCGTGTGCGTTATTTTACAGATTTCCATACGATTTTGTGACCAAATTATCTATCATCTGCATATCGCCTAGTGCAATTTACGGAACGTTATTGGTTAAAATTTAGAAACTTGTATCTTTACCAATAATGAAGCAAATACGGCATAGCTTTGCTTAGTAGACTCTCCCATACGGAAGTATCTATCACAGGTAAAATTAGCTTACGAATATATTTATATGCCATGTTTGGCAATAAAAAATGCCACCACTACTAAGCAAAACGATTCGTTTTTGTTTATATTGTACTGATTAAGTGAACTAATAGCAGACTTGTGCAGTTTGTATCGTCGCAACTTATTCCCGAGCATTTTCAACTTATTGTATACAAAAAAGTGCCAGTAAATAAAATATTTGTTTATTATTTATTAATTAAGGCACATCAACAACACAAACACAAACATTTACAAATAACAGAGAACAGAGACATACGCCTTTATATGCATATCTAAATATCATGCATAGATAAATCCGATAACATTTTCGATTATCCGTATACGTCATGTTAGTGCTCAAAATAATGAAATTCTTAATATCATTCGATAAAAAATATTTACACTGATAAAAAACGTCTTTAGCTGTTATCTATTCAAATTATTTTTTAGTCATCCTAACTATATGCAGTCATTAACAGCACCGCACCAAAGAATAGAAAAAAATCCAGACAGCACGCACGACATAGGTATTAGGTACTCGGTTGCCTGGAACAAACCTGATATGGAACTGATTTTTTTTTCAGCACTTAAAAAATTAGTAATTGAGGGGCCCGTGGCTAAATAAAACAACAAATAACAGCCGCACAGGTCGATCGATCAGGTTAAGCTACGCTTGCCGCGGTTGGTTTGTGGATGGGTGACCATCTTTACATACCGAGACCCCTCCGTGCCTCGGAAAGCACGTTAAGTTTTCATTTACATTCGTAGATCTTTGACAGTCGTTACGGGTAGTCAGAAGCCCGAAAGTCTGACAACCAGTCTTACCTAGGGGTATCGTATTACCCAGTAACTGGGTTTTGGAGGTCAGATAGGCAGTCGCTCCATGTAAAATACTGGTATTCAGCTGCATCCGGTTAGACTGGAAGCTGACCCTAACATAGTTGGGAAAAGGCTAGGCAGATGAGTATGACTTAAAAATTTAGTAATCGTCTTAGGACTCAAGTCTGCTAAAGAGTCAAAAACTTTCAGTGTTTTCAGCTCAGGGTACAATACGACGACATTTTTTGATAATCTTTAGAAATCCATAGCTACATAAAGACATAGTATCTACCTTCTATTTAATTAGCACATGAATTCATGAATATTATTCAAAAACCCGCTTAAAAGATGCTTACAGCAAGTTTCAAAGACTGAAACAGTTAGAATAACACCGCGCTGAAAATAAACTACTTCAAAATGTGATCTTCTGTGTGAATAGTTTCAACCACGATATCAAGTCGTACGAAATTCAGTTAAGTTGGTGGAATAGAGAAGAGATTTACAGGAGATAAATCTAAATCTGATGGGTAAACTACTTATCATAAACTACTTATAGTAACGCGTTTAGATTAACTACTGTAAAGTCAAAATTGAGTTTCCTCACAAGTAACATTTTATTTAGGCAAACAACTGATGGTTTCTCATTTTGTGTATCCATTAAGTATTTGTATGTACAATGATATTGTTATCGCGTTATTTCCGCCCAGATATCAATCGTCAGATATTGTAATCATCATCAATTCATTGATACTTATCAAAACTAAATTCAGTTCTTTGTGAAATTGTTTGGGTATCTGACGTACCTTTATAATAAAGGACGTACAAACCGGATGTTACAGTGCTCAATAGTTATTGGTTTGTGAGTTGTGTTGTGTCATAAAATATTTTAATTAGGTTTATGACAAATGTTATATTTACGTTCCTATTCGTTAAGTGAAAGTGCGTGTTAAGATAAACTAAGTGATGTTATGAAAAAAGTTACAAAAGTGAATGGTTAAGCTTTTTCCTACAGTTGCGTAATATTCAAGTTATGACTATATTCATGCATAGTAAACCTAAGTAAGACCATGGGGCATTGGAGACATAGGGTTATATTATTTTCACTTATATTTACGGCGTGTTTTTGCTACAGTAATGGTAACGAAAAGATTTTATTTAACTCACGGTATAAAATTAGTGTCTTTAAATTTATTAGGCTTCATCCTCTCTATTATATTTTTTTAAGGATGTATCGTCGAAGGTAGCTTTCCGCCTCTGCCCTCGAATGCATGGATCAAAGATGTATACAGAGGCACTTTTTGGCAAAATCAGACAACGAATATTGAGGGTAAGCATCTAGTATCATTTTAACAAACAAGTCGCCTTCTAAATGGTTTGAATGTTTGTGAGTGAGTACCTACCAAATAAATAAATAATAAATAAATAAATAAATAAATAAATCCCTGGACATTTCACACAGCACCATTTGTCCCAAGCTAAGCAACCTAATGCTTGTGTTATGGTAACAAGATGGCTGATAAACTACTTATATACATTTTTTTTTTTGTAAATACATACAAAACCAAGACTTTAAGACTTCTTTTTGTTTTTGAAGTGAAAACTTCTTTAGCATCGTTGTGATTTGAAACTCAATGAAACGAAAAAGCGACAGTAAAAAGAGATAAACACATACATCTATAGGGTTTAACGTGCGAGAGAATGAGATAGAAGGCATTATACAGTGTTTCTTATATTTTGTGATCTCCTCTTTGTGCGCTGTCCGTACCCTCTCCCATCTTCATACGTTTGGGAATATTCGTAAGTCTTCGTAAATTGTCGGTACTGCTCTGGGCGCCTTCAAGCAGAAACCTAATAACATTTTTGAAGGTTTCACTTCTGTCGCGTGTGAACTGCACACATGTTTTTTTTTTTCTTTTCTATTCTTCTCATAATTTATTGGAAATATAGTAAAAGTACCTACCTATTTAAGAATCATGTGATAGGTGATAGCTATGGTAAACTTACTAGTGATAAAACGGATATCAAACAAGTATCCAGTATCCCGTCTGATACCGTATTTTGTATAAATAGCGAAAATGCGAGAATTTTTCAATATCATATTTTTTGAATAACCTCGTCCGTGTTAAAAATTGAAGGACATCAGTTATTATGTCGTACCCAAAAATTTAAGGGAAATATTTCATTAATCTCTACAAACTTTGTGACCCTTTACTGGTATTCGCATTTTTTACTCAGTAGTCTTCTTTTAACTTTTTAGTATTTTTTTAAACTATCTGTACCGTTGACACTAGGCGTAGTAACTAAACTTGGGTTAGTTTAGAAATGTTACCAATAACGTTGGTCGCAGTTAGGCTGAGGCCAAACGAGCGCAATTTTGTGAGTTGTGAGTCGCGTAATTTGAGTTGCGTAATTTCTGCTGCATTCGGTTTCATACAAAAAGGCAATCTTTTAATAAGAATCTTTATTTCAGGACTAAACAGTTTCGGTTTAGGTGAATTGACAGGCAACAGACCGTACATAAGTGGAGCTATCGTCGATACTCGTTTTGAGTTGTCTACGACTGCACTTTTCGACCAGTATGAAGAAAACGAGGTTTCCGATTTCATGACAATCTCTGTGACATTCAGATGTACGGGAGGCGCCGTTAGTTCTCCGCCACTAGTAAGAGCATTCTGTACAGCTTCTTATCTTGTGAGACTTAGACATAACAATCATTGTTGACGACAAGCCTTGTTCTTCTGGCGCAGAATAGGGCATCAACCAGTCGATTCTGTAAAAATCTCACCGTGAAATCATAAGTGAAGTGAGTACTTAATAGTGTTAATTCCTAGCGAATGACAGCTCACTCCACACTCACTTCACCCAAGCTTTCACGGTGAGATGGTTACAGAATCGCACGGCAGACCACAAACAAACTAAACTAAGTTTGATTACAGTCTAATGCCTTAATCTTTATGCCTTAATCTTTTGGAAAGGGGATTGAAGATTTTTATACGGAGCCCGGTATACCTACTGTCGCGCCATTTTGTTTTTTTTTTTGTTTTTTCTAAATTGTGGCCACGCTTGAAATTGAAACCTATATAAACCGATAGCTGATATCAATGCATACGGAAAACAGATCGGATCAAAGAGAAACGGATCTTCAAAACCCTTAGCAATGTATCTCCAATAATTTTCCTGAGTGTATGACGTAAAAACTATTACTTAAATATTACAAATCATGTTTACTTTAGCTACCTAGTAATGCAATTACTTGAATTATAAAAAAGTTGCATTAGTTCAGTTACAAGGTTTACCTATCTTATCTCATGTTTATTAATTTGTTTTTAGCCAGTTATAATTAATGTGATTGATACAAACAATAACCCACCAACGTTCCTTCTGCCGCCGTCGGGTGAATTTGTTTTCGTCATTGCTACGCCGGTACCACCAGGGTTCGAAGTTACTGGCTGCTTCTACGACTTAATTGTGAGAGATATTGATCTCACGACGCAAAAAATCATCTTTGAGATTGAAGATAATCCACATTTTGAAGTTGAGAAAGAAATCGAAGCAAACCCTGCTACGCCTAAAGAGTTTAAAGCAATACTAAGGACGAAAACGTTTATAAGGAGTATTCCGGAACCAATCAAATTAACCATCTTCGCTACGGTAAGCCACAATTTTTATAATGTTCGCATTTTCTTTTTATTCTCATAAAAACTTCAATCTTTGGTATATCATAAAAAAAAATATCTAACTTCGAGCAGATAAATATCCTAATGAGTTAAGATAACTAAATAAAAATCTCTTCTCGTGTAAGATTTAAATAAATTTGCGAAATAAGAACTAAGCAGGCTCATAATGTTAATTTATAAGTACAATTTGCCCTTACGTCATAAGTTTGTTATGTTTCCATGGTTTAAAGAAGTCGCAAGGACAATTGAAATCCAAAAACTCAATAAAAGTGAAAAAGAAAATGTAAAAAAAGATGAATCTTTGTTTGTACATACACATAAGACCTAATTCATACCAGTATAATGTTAACTTTCACCAATTATTGTGCATTGTACAGACGCCAGCACATCAAGCTACCCAAAACTGTCAAATTTTCTCAATCAACCTTGAACCTTATACTTTGGCGATATAGTTGAAAATCTATTACAGTTTGACAGATTGTAGTACCTTGATGTGCTGGCGTCTGTATATGCTGTTGGGATAATTAAATAAATTAGGTAAACCAGGCTGCATTAATTAATTTTGACATAACTATATAGCTAACTGCTAACTAGTGTCTCGCCTTTACTTCGCTCGGGTGTTATCTACTAATGTGGCGACATGTAAAAAACATCGAGATTTATGTGTAAAGCTTCATTGGTCTAGTAGTCACAAGCACTGCTACTGAGCATGAGGTCCTGGGTTCGATTCCCAGGTCGGGCAAACTGTTATTGGGTTTTTCATCTGGAATTTCTCAGTAACATCCCGGAGTCTGGATTTGTGCCCGGTTGATGGCAATAGACTTGCCCCCTAGGACTTGAACATAACTTGCGAAATATGGGTGTATACTACAGATACACTTCTGCTTAACCCTTAGGGGAAACATGGCGAGATTTTTTGTTATCATATATTTAGTTATATGTATGTTAAGAGGCCTATTACAAAAATACGTGTAGATGCATGATTCCCTTGTTGAAATTGAATACTATTCATTGTTTGGTATAAATAACAATGAATTGGTAAAGACAGTTCGTTTTCTCTTCTACAATAATAATAAAGCGATTTTTTTTTATTATTTATCTATTTATTTAGCAATGATCGTTCTTCTGATGCATGTTTAGGCAAAAACTCATGGAGAGCTGATTTCATAGCTGTAATTTGCAGATTTGGTTGAATATAATCCATCAAAGAAAATCAGCTGTTCCCTACATTTATGTTCGCATAACTCGTCAATGTGTAGGGAACAGCTGATTTTTTTTTTCGATTTTAGGTTTGGTCCCATAGTAAAAGTTGTTCGTAATGATGAATACAATGATCCCTTAAGAGACTTCGTGTATGAATAGATAGACCTTGTATACAGGGTCAAATTAAATTAGCTAGTGAAACTCTGCAGACGATAAAATAACAACAAATAAGATTTGATGTTTTTATTGGGGTTCAGCGACCTCTGGTTGTGTTGTTTACTTGAGGAATGAGTTGAGAATATCTGTTTTCTTTAGTTTTATCGTGTTGAGATATCGATACCTATCACGTCTGCAGAGTTTTGCTAGCTAATTTAATTTTACCCTATTTATAAGTTCTGTCTATTCATACACGAATCCTCTTAAGGGGTAATTTTATTCCACATTACGAACAACTTTTACTATGGGACCTTACTTTTGCAGAAAAATATTTTTTTTTTTTTCATTTTTGACAGGACTCTGATCTAACTGGTGATCCCCAAAGAACTAAAGAAACAACTATTACTATTGTTGGAAATGAAGATTTTGTGCTCCCCGACGAGCCAGTGTTCTCCGAAACATTTTATCTTGCAGACTACACAGATGACAATCGAGTGGTCCTAACTGAACCGATAACTCTAAATAGTGGCTATGATAGACTTGTGCAATTTAATATCGAAGGAGGTAACTATCTTAACACTAAATTTTACGCAATATGAATAAAGATTCCAAAGTATAATACTGACGAAGTGAATTACCTACTTAAATTAATTAACACATTGGCGCCTCTTTGGCGAATTCACATCCAGCAGTTGAATGCATAGTTATAGATCAGAAATTATTGATTTGGATATCATTTTGTAAACAAAGAGACCGGATTTTCGTGTTGTGGATTTTATTATTTTGATAGATTTTGGCAACGATATTTCTCGGCCTCTTGCACGATCATGGTTTGTTTATTAACAAATACAGTGGCCTCCAAAAGTTACTTGACATTTTTTCACTGCACCTGTGACACACCACATTATGATTTAAAATTCTAGTGAACCAAACGTTATAGTGTGCAGTTCAAAAACTGCACGCTATAACAGCGTTTTCGTTGACTAATTCAACCTATGCCTTATCATAAAAAATAATCAAGTAATCTCTAAGGATAACCTAATTATTTTAAATCTTAAAGTGGCATCACAGCTGAAGTGGGAAAATTTCAACAAATTTTTGGAGGCTACTGTAAATAAGTATACATAGACATAATGCAAAATCATCAAAATTGGAATAAAAATTAAAACAAGTACGATTTTCCTTTTCTTTATTTATTCCGGTCATTCTAATTTTTAATATGATATAACTAAGAAGATGCACATTTCAATTTATTTTACAGATTTCTCACTGAACTTTGAGCTTGTCCCGAATCCAAACCAGGAAAATCAGAGATCAATCCGTGTCGTTATTCCGCTGGAAGGTGACGTTCTCAGAGAAAGCAACATCCACTTAATAGTGAGAGCAGACCGGGAACACACGAGCGGAGCTTCGGCAACAGTCGTACTACGGTTACCTGAAGGTGAACCATGCGCCTTGTCTTTGTTCTTTTATTACAGTGTCTTTGCACTTTCGAGTGCTACAGAGAATGTCATCAACAAATTTGCCATTGCATAGTCAAAATATATTTTAGATAAACAGAATACAAGTTTACTTCGATCTTTCTTTGAGTGTCATAAGTAAAAAGTATAAACTAGAATATTGTTTTCATACTAAAGTGCTGGGTGAATTGTATGCATTTTTTTATTCAAAACTAGGCACCCGGCTTAATTCTAATGTTCTGACCTTTGATCATCAGAATCACAAATATAATTTTCTGTTTTAATTTTCATTCTTAGTACTGACCGATTTATAAAGCTTATCTAAACCCATGCTTTTCAGTGACGCCTCTGGAATTTCAAAGAGCTCATTATGAGGGAACGATCGAAGACAATTACCTACGCGTCCCACAATTGATTTTAAGTCAAGGATATGGGGGAGCAACTGTATCTGCTACTGTCATAAATGGTGAGTTAATAATTCATCTAATGATTCTAGAAAACTCTAATAATCAAGATGAAAAAAAACCCTAAAACTATGTTTTCGTACTTTTGTTAAAACAAATTTTATGGCCAGAGCTTTTACAGTCAGTAAGAATAAGCCCCTTAAGAGAAGCAAATCCGTTTAAGCGATTTTTATCGCTTCTCGTACAAAATGGTGAAAATTAGATAGCAATTTCTTTCTGAAGCCTTCTTACATTTCGAACTTTGTTTTCCAGAATACTCATCATACTTCACTGCCAACATTCAGGGGAATACTGTCATGCTATCAATGAGATCATTGGACGAAAGTATCATAAATGAAAATAGCTTCCTTAACCTCGAGATAGTTGCCTCCAATGGCCACAGTTCAGCGACGGCTATCGTCACCCTTGAGATTATAAAGGATGACAACGTAACACCGGTCTTCAATAAGCCCATATACATAGGATCGTATGACCCTGTCGGTTTAACCCTTGAACAAATTGTACTAGTTCAAGGTCATGGTGGAATTAATGCAGTGGATTTGTATGGAGGTAAATTAATATTATCTTGCATATTGCACGTATTATTTGTTTCATTTTTATATAATATATGTTACGAATTTTCTTTTAAGTTTTTACCACTTATTAAAATCTGAAGGGCAATTCCGCGTATTTTTAAGAACGTTCGAATCTGAGTCTCAGTCTGTTAAAAATACCTCTAATTTCTTCATATTTTTGACAAGTTTTTGACATTCATTGTCACTGAGATGAGATTTCGACTAAATTTTGAACATTGTTAGTTACCAGAATCGGCTTTCCGAAACCGATTTAGATAATTTCTTCACATCCAACTATTTCTTCAGAAAAAGTTTTAGATAGATGCAAAGAAAAGTCATCCCTCATTGTAACTCATATTATTATAGTAGGTAGGCTTTTGTTGCGTTTTCCTAATTCTTGTTCTTTAACGTATTTTGTGAAGCTTATTTTCACAAACATTTTTTGCACAAAGTTGCTCAAAATTGTGTGGTAAGTAGGTATTAAATATGAGCTTTGACATTATTTAAAACAGCCCTTAATAAATCGTTTTTAGGTAAGGGCTGTTTTAAGTAATGTCTAAGTTTCGAAAATTCTTTAGCTAGATTTCGAATAAGGCAGCTTTTATAATTTTCTTTCTTGGATCCTATCTTTTATAAAATCTCGTAACTTTACTATGTTTGCACGTTACTTAAAACACTGTGTCTATTTACTCGTAGATTACACAGATTTCTTCAAAGCGGAACTAACCGGAACTACTGTGAGAATAGAGGTTTCTGAACCTATTCCCCCCGAAATATATAGAAGAGAACGCATCATTTTGTCCTTAGAAGTCGAGAAACCAAGAACAGTAGGCGCTAGTGCTACAATTGTAATCAGTTTGCCTGCAGGTAAGTAATTATACTTTATTATTAATAATAATACTGCTGTGTTTATAAAATGTTATAATTTATCAAAGTCGCAAACAGTATTGTAGTAGTAGTAGCCTGCAAATGCATTTTGGGCCGTCTTACCTTTATTAAATAGATAATTATCATATATATACTATACAAGGGAATTTACTCAGTCATATCTGAGATAAGCTTATCTTGATTAATACGTACCACGATAGAAATATTTTTTTTGATAATTATAATCAAGTATAAATGTGAGTAATATGCTTATCTAAGTATTAACAACGATGACGACATTATTAAAAATATTCTTAATTTATTATTATTATGTTTTTACATCGCTCGGGACCATGGGGTCCCGATCCCTTGGAAGCGGTACGAGGGGCCGAAGCCAACTCGCAGAGGCCCCTTCGGAAATATTATTATTATTAGTCTGTAATGTCCCACTGCAGGGCAAAGGCACTACTTTCTTTCCAGTCGGTCGATTCTGTAAAAATCTCACCGTGAAATCATAAGTGAAGTGAGCTTGAAGTGAGCAGAGACAATAGTTTTAATCCCTAATGACAGCTCACTCCACGCTCACTTCACCCAAGTTTTCATGGTGAGATGGTTACAGAATCGCACGGCAGTTCTCTCCGTTCAAAGCTGCTGGACCAGTTCTTGTTGGAGGAGTCCAGCTCATCCTTTATTTACTTAACGAAAAACAAAAAGAATATTTTTAGTTATGTTTCGTTCCAAGTAACCTATATTATAGGTTACTGGATAATCTTAAGTCATTTGGGATCATCTCTTCTAATTGAAATTCCGTAAAGCTCTGTTCCATTTTCTTAACAAGTTAGATTTATTGCGCTTCCGTATTCATTTACAATGTGACTTAGAAGTTCCATGACTTACCTCTGGAATTAGACAATCGGGTTTGATGTTTTCAAATGTTCATTTTAGGTAAAGCTAAGTTCTTCCATTTTTTTAAGATTGTAAAACGAAAACCACATTATTATATATGCGTGTTAAGTATAACATACGTCTGTATTTTTCTTTGTTTGTTTATATATGTGTGAACATAAATGGTAAAATAAATAAATAATAATAAACATTTATTTATTTATGAAACATAGATACAGCAAAACACATTGGGAAACGTCACTGTAACTTCTTAGTACGCAGCTGAGAAATTTCTTTTAGCAGACCTGCGAAAGGAGAAATTAGAATTAAATGTAGGTGGACAATACAGCGTGAGAACAAGAAGATAAGAATAACAAAACATTATTACTATTATAAATTTCTTCCAACCCTATGTTTCTGTCTTTTACTCTATCTTACAATTTTCCACTTAGATTACTTTGTTCTATTGCAAGTGGCATTATGGGCTATATTTCCTTTACTTTTTTCTTATCTTACCTATTACAGCTAGAGAATTGAAATTTGGAGCATCTACTCACAGAGGAAGTTTGCAGGATAATGTGCTAACTCTTGATCCGATACCGTTAACGATTGGTTATGATAGTAGTGTGGTATTTACTATTACTGGAGGTGAGTCAAAAACTTATTTTATGTATATCTATAGCTGTTTATGAGATTTACTTCGTGTTTTTTGAATATTCTTCTGAGACAAAAACAATTATTTTAGAAATACAATAATCATAATCAATTTAATCGATATTTTTAGATTACGCAGGTAACTTCCGCGTAACGAATGATCAAAATCCGGCCATAATATCTCTAGTGGAACCGATTCTCAGCGGTGTTATATCAGAGAACAATGTCATAATCTTGACTCTCGCCGCATCTGGTCTCAACGCTGTAACGACCACCACAAGTGTACTACTGGACATAATAAAGGATGACACAGTGACACCTGTATTTAGCAAAAACATTTACTACGGCACTTACTCGGGCTCATCGAACTTTAATATAAACGATATTTATTTGATACGAGGCTTTGATAGTGGTGTAACTTTCAGTCTCGATGGAGGTAAGCTAAGTCATAATAAAATTCTAGGATATTTTGTTTCTTTTAACATAAATATACAATAACTCGAACAAATTATTACAGACCATGCTCAATTCTTCCAAATTTCAAATAACGGGAGCGAAGTGACAGTGGTTCCGCGAGGTGCTATCCCTGCAGACGTTATTTTCACGGAGAAGGTTTTCGTGTTTAACGTTTTAGCTGCGAAAGCACTTACAGTAGGCGCGAGCGCAGCTATCTCAATTAGATTCCCGTCAGGTGAGTAAGCCACATGGATGACAAATGTTTCAACGAAAACAGCAAAACTTTCATTAACTAAAGCCAGTGGTCATAGGATTGTTTTTCTACACAATACTACCGGAATCACTATTACAATTATAATGAATACCACATAAACAGGCTGATGTGTAATATTGAAGTCTGCGTTATTCATTCATCATTAGAATAAAAACTAACGACAGGAGTATTCTAACAAATAAAACTTAGTAGCGGGAAATGACAAAACATAAAATGAATGAATGGCAAATCACAATACATAATTTACAAGAAAGTGTGTGAGAAAACAATAGTTACGTTAATTATAATTATATGTGAAATTATAGGGCAGTTCCCTTTCATTTCTTTATACAAAATATGTAATGGTAAAGTTAACCAACGGAAAAAATAAACAATGGAACAGCCGTGCGATTCTGTAACCATCTCACCGTGAAAGCTTGGGTGAAGTGAGCGTGGAGTGAGCTGTCATTCGCTAGGAATTAACACTATTAAGTGCTCACTTCACTTATGATTTCACGGTGAGATTTTTACATAATCGACCGGCTGATCTTGCTTAGTTTGGCAGGAGTAGCCTTTACTGTAGCATCTGAAATTTATGTAGACAAATTTTTGTGAAAAATTGTAACACTCAGCAGGTGTCGTGTTACTTAAAACATGATTTTATTTACTTTTAGAATTAACAGATCAAGTAATCATGAGGTTCTCGCAGAATACCTACACCGGAACCATAGGAAGCAATGGTCTAACAGCTGATAGCATTGTCCTTAGCTCAGGATATGCGCCAGGCACTGAATTTATACTCACTGGAGGTATGATTTTCATTATAACAAACACTACTTATCAGTTTAATATTGACTCGCAAAACTAATCAGACTATGAACTCATCCCCTTTTAAATATTACAGATTACGTCGAACATTTCACGTTGACGCCCAACAACAACGTTGTATCACTGTCGCTTTCCAATCCTCTGCCCATTGATGCAACTGAAAACACATTTATACTGTTGGAGATAGAAGCCAGAAGAGTAGGAGCTGTATCTGATAGGACAAGTGTAGTCATTGATATTATTAGACAAGAAATTATTGCTCCAGTATTTACGCAAGCGTATTACAGGGGTGCTTATAGTGCTGAATCGGGATTGCAGTTCAACCAAGTAATTTCCTTATTGAACGGCTACGACGAAACGGTTTCCTTTTCCTTGGACGGAGGTAATCTTCAGAAATAGTTTAACGACAGTTTTAGTTCGTTCTTATTATATTGATCATAATTATATTTTGTTACAGAATTTAGCTCGCTGTTTAACTTGGATCCGAGGGATACTAATTCGCTGAGCATCGTTGTTTCCGCGTCCATACCAAATGAGGTATTACAAGCAAATAACCAGTTCCTATTGACTGTGGTCGCTACGAAGCCTGGAGCGTTAACTGCACGTTCGGCTGTATCTATTGATATTGAAAAAGGTAAACTGCATTTGGGTAGACTACTCATATTTTGTCACAGATTCAAAAAAATCATTGCATGCCGGAGGTGATGTGGGGCACAGTGATATGTATAACAACATTATATTTTGTTTAAGACTTAACTGATCGAGTCATCATGAGGTTCTCACAGAATACCTACACCGGAACCATAGGAAGCAGTGGTCTAACAGCTGATAGCATTGTCCTTAGCTCAGGATATGCGCCAGGCACTGAATTTATACTCACTGGAGGTATGATTTTCATTGTAACAAACACTACTGCCGGTCGATTCTGTAAAAATGTCACCGTGAAATCATAAGTGAAGTGAGCTTGAAGTGAGCAGTGTCAATAGTGTTAATCCCTAATGACAGCTCACTCCACGCTCACTTCACCCAAGTTTTCACGGTGAGATGGTTACAGAATCGCAAGTCTGATCAGCTTAATATTGACACGCAAAAGTAATAAGACTACTAATGCCCTTTTAATTATTTCAGAATACGTCGAACATTTCACGTTGACGCCCAACAACAACGTTGTATCACTGTCGCTTTCCAATCCTCTGCCCATTGATGCAACTGAAAACACATTTATACTGTTGGAGATAGAAGCCAGAAGAGTAGGAGCTGTATCTGATAGGACAAGTGTAGTCATTGATATTATTAGACAAGAAATTATTGCTCCAGTATTTACGCAAGCGTATTACAGGGGTGCTTATAGTGCTGAATCGGGATTGCAGTTCAACCAAGTAATTTCCTTATTGAACGGCTACGACGAAACGGTTTCCTTTTCCTTGGACGGAGGTAATCTTCAGAAATAGTTTAACGACAGTTTTAGTTCACATTGAGCGTTCTTATTCTATTGATCATAATTATATTTTGTTACAGAATTTAGCTCGCTATTTAACTTGGATCCGAGGGATACTAATTCGCTAAGCATCGTTGTTTCCACGACCATATCAAATGAGGTATTACAAGCAAATAACCAGTTTCTATTGACTGTGGTCGCTACGAAGCCTGGAGCGTTAACTGCACGTTCGGCTGTATCTATTGATATTGAAAAAGGTAAACTCCACTCGGGTAGACTACCCATACTTTGTCACAGATTCAAAAAATTCATTGCACGTCGGAGGTTATGTGGGGCACAGTAGTATTTATAACATCATTATATTTTGTTTTAGACTTAACAGATCGAGTCATCTTGAAGTTCTCACAGAATACCTACACCGGAACCATAGGAAGCAGTGGTCTAACAGCTGATAGCATTGTCCTTAGCTCAGGATATGCGCCAGGCACTGAATTTATACTCACTGGAGGTATGATTTTTATTGTAACAAACACTACATATCCGCTAAATATTGACTCGCAAAACTAATAAGACTATGAACTAATGCCCTTTTCATTATTTCAGATTACGTCGAACATTTCATGTTGACTCCCAACAACAACGTTATATCATTGTCGCTTTCCAATCCTCTGCCCATTGATGCAACTGAAAACACATTTATACTGTTGGAGATAGAAGCCAGAAGAGCAGGAGCTGTATCTGATAGGACAAGTGTAGTCATTGATATTATTAGACAAGAAATTATTGCTCCTGTATTTACGCAAGCGTATTACAGGGGTGCTTATAGTGCTGAATCGGGATTGCAGTTCAACCAAGTAATTTCCTTATTGAACGGCTACGACGAAACGGTTTCCTTTTCCTTGGACGGAGGTAATCTTCAGAAATAGTTTAACGACAGTTTTAGTTCACTTTGACCGTTCTTATTCTATTGATCATTATTATATTTTGTTACAGAATTTAGCTCGCTATTTAACTTGGATCCGAGGGATACTAATTCGCTAAGCATCGTTGTTTCCGCGCCCATATCAAATGAGGTATTACAAGCAAATAACCATTTTCTATTGACTGTGGTCGCTACGAAGCCTGGAGCGTTAACTGCACGTTCGGCTGTATCTATCGATATTGAAAAAGGTAAACTGCATTTGGGTAGACTACCCATATTTTGTCACAGATTCAAAAAAATCATTGCATGCCGGAGGTGATGTGGGGCACACTGATATGTAGGAATATCAAAATTATATTTTGTTTAAGACTTAACTGATCGAGTCATCATGAGGTTCTCGCAGAATACCTACACCGGAACCATAGGAAGCAGTGGTCTAACAGCTGATAGCATTGTCCTTAGCTCAGGATATGCGCCAGGCACTGAATTTATTCTCACTGGAGGTATGATTTTCATTGTAACAAACACTACTGCCGGTCGATTCTGTAAAAATCTCACCGTGATATCATAAGTGAAGTGAGCTTGAAGTGAGCAGTGTCAATAGTGTTAATCCCTAATGACAGCTCACTCCACGCTCACTTCACCCAAGTTTTCACGGTGAGATGGTTACAGAATCGCACGTCTGATCAGCTTAATATTGACTCGCAAAACTAATAAGACTATGAACTAATGCCCTTTTAATTATTTCAGATTACGTCGAACATTTCACGTTGACTCCCAACAACAACGTTATATCATTGTCGCTTTCCAATCCTCTGTCCATTGATGCAACTGAAAACACATTTATACTGTTGGAGATAGAAGCCAGAAGAGCAGGAGCTGTATCTGATAGGACAAGTGTAGTCATTGATATTATTAGACAAGAAATTATTGCTCCAGTATTTACGCAAGCGTATTACAGGGGTGCTTATAGTGCTGAATCGGGATTGCAGTTCAACCAAGTAATTTCGTTACTGAACGGCTTTGACGAAACGGTTTCCTTTTCCTTGGACGGAGGTAATCTTCAAAAATAATTTAACGACATTTTAAGTTCACTTTGAGCGTTCTTATTCTATTCAATCAACTCAGCCTATCGCAGTCCACTGCTGGACATAGGCCTCTCCCAGACTGCGCCACAACGCCCTGTCCTCCGCCTTCCGCATCCAGTCTACCCCAGCCACCTTCTTTAGGTCGTCCGTCCATCTAGCTGCGGGGCGTCCCACACTACGCTTGCCGATACGCGGTCTCCACTCCAGGACTCGTCTGCTCCACCGGCCATCGGCCCTTCGACAGACATGGCCAGCCCACTGCCACTTCAGTTTGCTTACTCTGCAGGCTATGTCGGTTACTCCGGTTCTTTTCCGGATAATTTCGTTCCTGATTTTATCCTTCAAAGAAACTCCGAGCATAGCTCGCTCCATAGCGCGCTGAGCGACCTTGAATTTGTTGACCAGCCCGACCGTCAGTGTCCACGTTTCAGCACTGTATGTCATGACGGGCAGGACGCACTGGTTGAAGACCTTAGTCTTCAAGCACTGAGGGATAACCCAACTGGATCCTTCTGTCGGCCTCTTTCTCAAAGTTGTGTCTACCGAGCTGGATGACTTGCCCTAGGTAGACATAGTCCTTCACAACTTCGAGAAGCGACCCTTCGATGTGGATTGGACTCGGCAAGACGTGCGAATTGTACATGACTTTTGTCTTGTCCAAATTCATGCCGAGGCCAACCCGCCGGGAGGCTCCATTTAGGCTGTGCAGCATTCGGTCTAGCTGTTCCAGCGTCTCTGCCATTATGACGATGTCATCGGCAAATTGAAGATGTGAGATGTACTCGCCGTTCACGTTGATCCCCTATCCAGTCCAGTCCAGCGTCTTGAAGACGTCTTCCAACGCGTTGGTAAACAATTTAGGGGATATTACATCCCCCTGTCTCACCCCCCTGAGCAATTGGATGGGGCTGGTTTTTTGATCCTGGATCTGGACAGTCATCGTTGCAGCGTCATACAAACATCTCAACACTTCGATGTAGCGTTAGTCAATTCGACATCGTTGCAGAGAGGCCAGAACTGCCCATATTTCGATGGAGTCGAAGGCTTTCTCGTAGTCCACAAATGCCATACACAGCGGCTGATTGTACTCCTCGGTCTTCTGTACAATTTGTCGAACAGTATGGATGTGGCCTACGGTACTGAAGCCTTTTCGAAAACCTGCTTGTTCTGGCGGCTGGAACTCGTCAAGTCTCCTGGCGAGACGGCTCGTGACGACCCTCGAGATCAGCTTGTAGACGTGGCTCAGAAGCGAGAAGGGTCTATAGTTCTTCAGCAAGGATTTGTCACCTTTTTTGAAAAACAGAACCACCACACCCCTGCTCCACGCCTCGGGCGTTGTACCCTCTTGGATAACGGAATTAAAGAGGCTCGCTAGCTCTTTCAGGACTGGAGCCCCGCCCGCTTTAAGGAGCTCTGTCATTATTCCGTCATCCCCAGGTGCCTTGTTGTTCTTTAGCTGCTCGAGAGCCGCCCTAATCTCGCACGATATCCGGGATATCCTCCGTGTAGTGGCGTGTTAATTCGGCTCGATGGTCATCTGCACTATGCCCCGCTGGCTTCATCGTCCGCGTTGAGTATAGGTGCACATAAAAAAAAAAAATCTCGACTTCCTCGAGTATCTCGGACTTCGAGGTCACTATTCTGCCATCCGCAGTTCTTAGTTTCGTCAGATGGGACCTCCCTAATTGCTGAGCGAACACTTTCGACCCTTGGTTCTGCTTAATGGCGTCCTTAATGTCGCGGGTGGTGGAGCACCGAAAGTCGCGTCGCGTCAGCTTCCTAATTTTTAGGTTTAAGGGCCTCTTATCTGACGAAGACGTCTGCATAAATGGCAACTCTCGTCTTTCCCTCATAAGTCCGAGAGTTTCCGAGGAAAGTTTGGACACCTTACTTTTTCGCTGCGACGGATAAAGTTTGCGGGAGACGCCGCGTAGTGCTTTGACCACCGCGTCGGCTTTCTCGTCAATGCTGCCTGTGGTTTCCAACAGGGCGAATCGATTTTGAAGTTCCAGTTGGAACTTTTCGGATCCTAGAGCGGCTTGGAGCTGCGTAGGTCGGAGTGTAGGCCTCATCATGCGGAGTCTTTCAGCTCGGAAATTGATATTTAGAGTGCCTCGGACAAGCCTGTGATCGCTTCCGGTATTGAACCTACTAATCACGGAGACGTCTCTAAATATATGCTTCCTACCCGTCATGATGAAGTCTATCTCGTTCCTTGTCACGTTATCGGGGATTTGCCAGGTCCACTTCCTTTGGGGTTTCTTTTCGAAAAACGAATTCATTAAGAACAGCCCCTGCGACTCCAAAAAGTTGACTAGCATTTGCTCCCTGTGATTCCTGCACCCCAAACCGAATGGTCCGACTTTCGATTCACCACGTTCTTGTAATCCCACTTTGCCATTGAAGTCCCCCATAACAACATTGTAGTAGGCCTTTGTCGTACTGTGCATTGCCTTGGCAATATCCTCGTACATGGCCTCGGCTGTCTCGTCAGAGCATGTCGAAGTCGGCGCATATACTTGTATCACTTTCAGGTAGTACCTGTCGGTGAGTTTCAGTACAAGGTACGCTACCCGTGTCGACACACTACTGATTTCCACAACGCTGCTAGTGAGTTCCTTGTTGACTAGAAAGCCGACACTGCCTTGGGAGAGGTGATCACCTTCGCGAAAGTAGAATAGGTGGCCTGACTCTATGGTTATCGTGACCTCCCCCTGTCTTCGGACTTCAGTTAACCCCAGTATATGCCAGTTAATGCGACCTAACTCTACCTCAAGTTCGGCAAGGTGATGGTCCAGCCTTATTCTATTGATCATAATTATATTTTGTTACAGAATTTAGCTCGCTATTTAACTTGGATCCGAGGGATACTAATTCGCTGAGCATCGTTGTTTCCGCGTCCATACCAAGTGAGGTATTACAAGCAAATAACCAGTTCCTATTGACTGTGGTCGCTACGAAGCCTGGAGCGTTAACTGCACGTTCGGCTGTATCTATCGATATTGAAAAAGGTAAACTGCATTTGTGTAGACTACTCATATTTTGTCACAGATTCAAAAAAATCATTGCATGCCGGAGGTGATGTGGGGCACAGTGATATGTATAACAACATTATATTTTGTTTAAGACTTAACTGATCGAGTCATCATGAGGTTCTCACAGAATACCTACACCGGAACCATAGGAAGCAGTGGTCTAACAGCTGATAGCATTGTCCTTAGCTCAGGATATGCGCCAGGCACTGAATTTATACTCACTGGAGGTATGATTTTCATTGTAACAAACACTATTGATCAGCTTAATATTGACTCGCAAAACTAATAAGACTATAAACTAATGCCCTTTTAATTATTTCAGATTACGTCGAACATTTCACGTTGACTCCCAACAACAACGTTATATCATTGTCGCTTTCCAATCCTCTGCCCATTGATGCAACTGAAAACACAATTATACTGTTGGAGATAGAAGCCAGAAGAGCAGGAGCTGTATCTGATAGGACAAGTGTAGTCATTGATATTATTAGACAAGAAATTATTGCTCCAGTATTTACGCAAGCGTATTACAGGGGTGCTTATAGTGCTGAATCGGGATTGCAGTTTAACCAAGTAATTTCGTTATTGAACGGCTTTGACGAAACGGTTTCCTTTTCCTTGGACGGAGGTAATTTTCAAAAATAATTTAACGACAGTTTTAGTTCACTTTGAGCGTTCTTATTCTATTGATCATAATTATATGTTGTTACAGAATTTAGCTCGCTATTTAACTTGGATCCGAGGGATACTAATTCGCTGAGCATCGTTGTTTCCGCGTCCATACCAAGTGAGGTATTACAAGCAAATAACCAGTTCCTATTGACTGTGGTCGCTACGAAGCCTGGAGCGTTAACTACACGTTCGGCAGTATCTATCGATATTGAAAAAGGTAAACTGCATTTGTGTAGACTACCCATATTTTGTCACAGATTCAAAAAAATCATTGCATGCCGGAGGTGATGTGGGGCACACTGATATGTAGGAATATCAAAATTATATTTTGTTTAAGACTTAACTGATCGAGTCATCATGAGGTTCTCACAGAATACCTACACCGGAACCATAGGAAGCAGTGGTCTAACAGCTGATAGCATTGTCCTTAGCTCAGGATATGCGCCAGGCACTGAATTTATACTCACTGGAGGTATGATTTTCATTGTAACAAACACTAGTGATCAGCTTAATATTGACTCGCAAAACTAATAAGACTATGAACTAATGCCCTTTTAATTATTTCAGATTACGTCGAACATTTCACGTTGACTCCCAACAACAACGTTATATCATTGTCGCTTTCCAATCCTCTGCCCATTGATGCAACTGAAAACACATTTATACTGTTGGAGATAGAAGCCAGAAGAGCAGGAGCTGTATCTGATAGGACAAGTGTAGTCATTGATATTATTAGACAAGAAATTAATGCTCCAGTATTTACGCAAGCGTATTACAGGGGTGCTTATAGTGCTGAATCGGGATTGCAGTTCAACCAAGTAATTTCCTTATTGAACGGCTACGACGAAACGGTTTCCTTTTCCTTGGACGGAGGTAATCTTCAGAAATAGTTTAACGACAGTTTTAGTTCACATTGAGCGTTCTTATTATATTGATCATAATTATATTTTGTTATAGAATTTAGCTCGCTGTTTAACTTGGATCCGAGGGATACTAATTCGCTAAGCATCGTTGTTTCCGCGCCCATATCAAATGAGGTATTACAAGCAAATAACCAGTTCCTATTGACTGTGGTCGCTACGAAGCCTCGAGCGTTAACTGCACGTTCGGCTATATCTATCGATATTGAAAAAGGTAAACTACATTTGGGTAGACTACCCATATTTTGTCACAGATTCAAAAAAATCATTGCATGCCGGAGGTGATGTGGGGCACAGTGATATGTATAACAAAATTATATTTTGTTTAAGACTTAACTGATCGAGTCATCATGAGGTTCTCGCAGAATACCTACACCGGAACCATAGGAAGCAGTGGTCTAACAGCTGATAGCATTGTCCTTAGCTCAGGATATGCGCCAGGCACTGAATTTATACTCACTGGAGGTATGATTTTCATTGTAACAAACACTAGTGATCAGCTTAATATTGACTCGCAAAACAAATAAGACTATGAACTAATGCCCTTTTAATTATTTCAGATTACGTCGAGCATTTCACGTTAACGCCCAACAACAACATTATATCATTGTCGCTTTCCAATCCTCTGCCCATTGATGCAATTGAAAACACATTTATACTGTTGGAGATAGAAGCCAGAAGAGTAGGAGCTGTATCTGATAGGACAAGTGTAGTCATTGATATTATTAGACCAGAAATTATTGCTCCAGTATTTACGCAAGCGTATTACAGGGGTGCTTATAGTGCTGAATCGGGTTTGCAGTTCGACCAAGTAATTTCGTTATTGAACGGCTTTGACGAAACGGTTTCGTTTTCCTTGGACGGAGGTAATCTTCCAAAATAATTTAACGACAGGTTCAGTTCACATTCAGTGTTCTTATTCTATTGATCATTATTACATTTTGTTACAGAATTTAGCTCGCTGTTTAACTTGGATCCGAGGGATACTAATTCGCTAAGCATCGTTGTTTCCGCGCTCATATCAAATGAGGTATTACAAGCAAATAACCAGTTTCTATTCACTGTGGTTGCTACGAAGCCTGGAGCGTTAATTGCACGTTCGGCTGTATCTATCGATATCGAAAAAGGTAAACGGCACTGACGACTCGTCATATCTTAATGATTTAGTACTTGATTTGCATAGTGTATCAGGTATTTGTCATTTATAGGGGATAGAATTCCAACAAACTAAAATAAACTCAACGAAAATGACGTTGCAGAAATCCTCAGAGATTCATCCAGTTGTTGTGCGCCTTTGATCGAATGAATATACAAGGACCTATTTTACAAGGAACTATTTTATACATAACTGCTGCCAGCCCCTGCTTCGCAAGATTTTCACGGCTTGGAAAAACGTGGAAATGTCTGTATTATGTGTTAGTCAAATTAAATTATCTAAACGTTGGTGTAAACCGCGCCAAGGTCTCCTGTGGACTTCAGAAGAACAATGTAGTCAAAAAACGACTTTAATTAAAATATGTATCGATAAAGTGTCCACGGCTAAACGATGGAATAGATCTTGTTTTGTTTGGCAAGAGTAGCTTTTACACACGCTTTGGCATATAAAAAAACCGGCCAAGTGCGAGTCAGATTCGCGCACGAAGGGTTCCGCACCATCACTACATAGTATAAAACAAAGTGGCTTCCCGCTGTCTGTCCCTATGTATGCTTAGATCTTTAAAACTACGCAACGGATTTTGATGCGGTTTTTTTTAATAGATAGAGTGATTCAAGAGGAAGGTTTATATGTATAATACATGCATAATATAGTAGAGAAACACTGATCATTTTAGAGGTTTCTAATGTGATGTCGTAAACAAACACATTTTTTTGCGCTTACATTGCAAACGCTGGCTTAACCCTACGAGATAAATCATAATAATGTACTACAGTATTGTACACTTTAAAAAGGTCTACAAAAAAGTCCGTGATGGCATATGTCTATCTCTTAGGGATAACCCACAATAACAATTTTATATCCTATACTTTTTATGAGAAATAATGGCTCTAAAATGATCAGTGACTACTATATTATGCATGTATTACATACATATAAACCTTCCTCTTGAATCACTCTTATCTATTAAAAAAAAACCGCATCAAAATCCGTAGCGTAGTTTTCAAGATCTAAGCATACATAGAGACAGACAGACAGCGGGAAGCGACTTTGTTTTATACTATGTAGTGATAGTGATCAGCATTGCACCCGTGCGTAGCCGGGGCGGGTCGCTAGTTATCTATAAAAACGTCAAAAAATTCATGTCTGTTGTATGAGTTGTTATAGCGTAGGTAGGTATAGTGTTATGGTATTTGTTGTTATAGCGGCAACAGAAATACAGCATCTGTGAAAATTTCAACTGTCTAACTATCACAGTTCATGAGATACTCGTATATCTATAAATATGAAAAGGAAACAACGGAACCCTTGATCCATTTCTTCATACCCATCTATCACAGAGATTTTTTCTGTGTTGCATAAGACTATACATTTTCAGCATCATGTCATAACTTGATGTTTATCTCTTCATTGGTTTTTTATAGACTTGCCGAAATGATAAACCATGTTTTGTATAGGTTTTAAATATTTTTATGTATATATATTTTTTTTATGAAGGTCTGCGATATAATAAATACCTGCGTACAAGCAACATTCAAAGATAATAATTATTTTTATATTACTTAGGTCAAGGTAAACTTCTTATCAAAACTTTTCAATAATGAAATTGTTTTTTTTTTTCAGCAAACCCTTTTCACGCATAAAATACTGTGGTTTTCGTTATGTAGATTAACTTTATGTTAGGACTAGTAAATTAAACCAAAAATCGAAAAAAGAACAAACATAATTGTTTTTTTTTTTGTGTGACGTCCCTGCAGATTCGCAGACTGGTAAAGATGTATCGTTCGAGAGAGTTCTCTACCGAGGAGTTATTCAACAGGATGAGATCCAACACGACTTGATCACAATAACTGGCTATGAAGGAACAAGTGTGGCGGTAGTTGGAGGTAAGTGCGATTGATATAATTTTAAGAGAAACTATTTTTTTTTTATATAAATTAAGTCAATACAATTAAGGGGCCGTTCAAGTATTACGTAAGCAGATTTTTTGCAATTATTAACTTTGTATTCAAAATATTTGTGTTCAAACCAAAATTGCCTTTTGTAGAAAATCCGAAAAAGTAAAGAAATAAATACTGCTGACGTAATCACCATCCAGACCCCCATCCCTATGTCATCAAAATAACTAAGGCAAAGACCCCCCCTCCCCCCTAGTACTTACGTAATATTTGAATGGCCCCTAACGTAAACACTGAACATTCGAATAGGTAGTCAGATCCTAAGACGGAATGGCAAACAAAGACCGGTACAATAATACAGGATAATTATTGTTTGCAAAATTAGTTTTCCTACCACATATCACTAACTATTATAATTCTCATAATGATATAGTTTACAAAGTTCCCAATGTACAAGAAACAGCTGTTTTTTTTTTTTTTTGATTAACCGAAGAAATATTTCAACGCTCCCTGCGCTGAGTTTGGAATCATGTAGGTGCTGAATCCATGGTAATAAGTTGCGTTGATGTCCCAGCTACTCCGTGTGGTCATATTTAATGGTGTGATGCAGACCTTCAAGCTGAACAACTTTCTCCAAGAGATCAACATCGTAATCACGAAAAAAATATCTGCCGTCCCATACACTTGGGTCGAGTAGGAAGGTATTGGAGTTTTGTATGGGACAGTTGATTATTTTTTCGCATTTACGATGTTGGTCCCATTAAGAAAGTTGTTCAACACATACTTAAATATGATCACACCTTACTGATACATGCTTTATACAGATTTTTTTACTTTTTCGTTAAAACTTAAGAAAAATATGGGGTTAACGATACATGTCAACTTTTACCTATGCAATTTTACAAGAACTTGAAATCAACAAGCGGTAAATAGCGTTATACCTACTGCTTTCATAACTCAATCAATCTGCCTAGTATATTCCCAACTATTTTGGGGTTGGCTTTCAATCTAACCGGATGCAGCTGAGTTCCAGTGTTTTACATCGAGCGACTGCCTATCTGACCTCCACAACCCAGTTACTGATTAACACGATACCCCTCGGTAAGACTGGTTGTCAGATTTCTTTGGCTTGTCATTAACGTAGTAACGACTGTCAAAGTTCTACGAATGACAGCCGGGACCAACGGCTTAAACGTGCTTTCCAAGGCACGGAGGAGTGTCGATATTTAATGGATGATCACCCATCCACGAACCGACCGTGGCTACCGTTGCTAAGCTTGCGATCGACCTGCGCAGCTTTTATTATTTGATATTATATTATTTAGCCACGAGCTCATGTTATGTTAAAATGAAAAAAAAGGTAACAAGAATATGGGTTTGGTTAAGAGAAAAGTTTGTGTTATATTCATTCAAGACACGTGTAGCGATCCGAAAAAGTTTGAGGAAAGTTAATAATAATAACATTATTAATAATAAAAGTTTGTCGTAACTTTTGTCACGGGCATAGAAACAATAAAGCCAAAGGCATAAATAATAGGTAATAACTATTTTTTATTGAGAACGTATTTATTTATGTAGTATTCATGTATTCATAGGAATGAGCTATAATGTATACATACATCTTTATTTTTAGTGATGACTACATTACTGGTTTTGTGTAATTCATTTAAAATATTTCAATACGAATCACATTTTGTCTGTCATTGCACATCCCTGAACTTAGGACCTAGCGTCGTAAGCGTTATATTTTAATGACGCTTAATCTCGTTCTTCCTGCCAAAGGCTAATTAATGACCATAATTTATAGATTAGTCTTTAGGTAATAATAAAATAAAAATGCCTGTCGTGCAATTCTGTAACCACCTCACTGTGAAAACTTGGGTGAAGTGAGCGTGGAGTGAGTTGTCAATAGTGTCAATCCCTAGCATCAGTATGACTCACAGCTCACTCTAAGCTCACTTCACCTTAGTTATCACGGTGAGATTTTTCCAGAATGAACCGGCTGTAGTTGTTTATTATACTAGGTGATTTTTTACAGTTTCCGTGTTCTACGCATGAATATGAACAACTTTCAATTTGGGACAAACTCTGAAATCACGAAAAAAATCAGCTGTTAAATACAAAAGTTCAATACCTACTTGACTAAAAATGTATGAAACAGCTGATTTTTTTCAATGAACGACTGGATGACATCTACTCTACTCTTGGTGGACTGGATCTACTCTTGGTGATGTTGTCACAGTTTACAATGTTGCTGAATTTGCTAAAAACGCATTTTACTCTGCTTTTAATATGCAAAACATAACATCAGGTTTCCGAAGCACTGGTATTTATCCATTGAATTCTTACATTTTCACTGACGATGACCTTCTTCCATCTCGAGTAACTGATCGTTCGATAGTGTCAGATATAATTCAAAGCAGTGAAAACATTCAGCCATCGATTGTAGAAAATTAAGAAGACGATTCGATTGTAGCGACCAGTGTGAATCTCCCGTACTACCGAAGCCTTGGATATTAACATTAATAATGAAGACTCTGGTAATCCGACGCCTGTAATTAACACAAATTTAGAACTTAATATAACTGTATTGTTAATCAATCTATACAATGTGTAATGTTAAATGCGCAAAACCTGAAAATAGTTTGATCAGAATAACGAGCAGAATTAATTGACCCACGTTTTAATATATGTCACATTTTTCAAAAAATCTTCATTAAAAACGTTGCCGTGTCTATTTATTAATAGGTTAAGCAAGCCAATGTGAGTGCAGCGCAACAGCCCGGTGACGGCTCCTCCCTCGATAAAGCGTCGTCGCAGACGCAAGAAACGATCAGAATGGCCAGCAAAACTAAAACAGCACATAAAACCTTTACAATATTTTTAATGACTTATTCTCTCTCTGAAATAGGTCAATTGAATTAAAACTCAGTTGGGGTGTCTGAGGTTTTGCGCATTTAATGTTACACGTTGTATATGACAATCCTGTACCATCAACGTCAGCAATTTTAAATCCAGAAATAGAGCGCTCATTTCCTAAGGCACAGAAAAATTACATCTAAAATAATTACTGCAACTCCAGAAAAATATAGAAAATAATAGAATTATTGGCGAACTTACTAAGTAAAAAACATGACATCACAGAAGTATCACACTCAAAAGATTTTTTGAAAGATTTACCATCCGATAAAGAAAACCTCAAACAAAAACAGGAAAAAGACAGTCACAAAAAAGCAAGCATTAAAAAAAAAACGAATAAAACAAATTGGTACAAAGGTACCCTTAGAATCGTCAACAAGCGACAGTGATAAAACATTTTGTTTATGTTCTAATGATGAGGATTTTTCTGATGGTGTTAATAAATCGTTACAAAAACTTAGAAAATCAGCGAACACTATAGAAGATATGTGCTGTGTCTGTAAGCAGAAAGGAGATGGACTTTTGTCCCATACTAGCTTGGCCCAGAAATAAACAAAAATAAAACAAAATTAATTATGAAGCAATAATAGTTTTTCAAAACCCTGTATATTTTTCATATCGTAAACCTTGGTGAAGGACCATAAGACCCTCCCCAAATCTGATGACTTCAAACCAGTCAAAAAAATAAAATTCAAACCTGTCGATCATGGAGTAATCAACTAACTGTCTTCCAACAGATTGAATTTCACTCAAATGTAACGACTGAATCACAATAGATTGATTATGCCCCAGTTTATAGAACGTTGGATCTTCGTTGGAAACTATGCTTAATCAGAGTGGTCCGAGATGCGAGTTATAGTTTTTGTTATTGTAGCCGAGGTAAACTGTAATGCAAAAAGGATAACCAGAAACACTGCCAATTATATTTTTGAACAAATCATAAGAAATCATAACGAAACATTCATGACGCTGTCACACGCGGCACCAGTGTTATAAATAAAATAGAAACCGTCAATCCTGGCTGACAAGATCAAGAAGGGTTATGTTTTAAGCGCATGTCTTTGTATGGTACATAATTATGCTCTACGTATTGTAACGAAAAAAAGAAAACCACATATTCTCTTCGCCACTGAACACGTTTAATTTATCTGATAAAACAATCCGAATATAAAAAAGGATATAAAAATGTAGAAAAATACAACTTGCAGGAAATTCGTCACATTAGTCCGACGGGCTTATAAAAATTAAAGAGAAGTAAAAAATACTTTAGGTTTTCTTACCTTAAATTATATTTTTAAGACTAGTAAGGTTACGCGACAAGTTAAAACGCGGTTGCAACCGAATTCGCACTACAATCACATAACAAAAATTAACCCTACAAGCATGATTTTTCTTATCAGCTTAAAAAAATTACACTAGCCTGCAAATATGATGCCATTTCTCGAAAAAATATTTACAAAAATCATAACTCAATAGAAACGTATGTTTTTGTGTATGACTCATATATGGCATATCACGCATTATAATGTGAATTTGTGTTACGTAGTATCAATGAAATTACAAGATTACACGTAAAATGACAAATATGAACATGAACTTACTTCTACTAATTATTTCCACACTGAAACGATTCAATTTAATAATTTTTTTTGCTATTATTATACGCCGCTCGTTAATCGTATTCAAAGTGCATTTCCTACCCGTGTGTTAAATTAATGTAGCCATTTGTCCACGCCCACGCCCATGTTGTATAACCATGTACTGATTTCAGATTTCGCGTCGATCTCCTGAATATAATTTTATATCTACCACACCAACGACAAAATAACTCTTGGCAGAATCTGAAAGTGAAAACCAGCCCCTGTTACACTTATCGTTCGTTTTAGTTCCGTTTTTTCAAGAGGATCTTGATCATCCAAACCCTTTTCTAACAAATCTTATTGGCATCGGATTACACAATCTTTTTCAGCCAATTTGCGCCTAAAAATATCAGTAGGTAAAGAGCGACGCTATTTCAGGTGCAGTCCCATATTTTTAAGTATGTTCGCAATCGAATCACAAATTCCAGTCCAGTCTATCAAAACTGCAATTAATTTACCTAGCTGTAGCTATATAAGGCTCCTTCTTTTTGTACCTAGGTAGATACCTACATATATAACATGTCCTGGAATTAACGCACACCACCAAACACCCCAATCAGAGTATTGGGAAAAATAATATGATTCAATATTGTTTACTTATTAAATTAGTTATACTGATTGTGGGAGAAAAATGTGATCACATCGCAAATCCACGCACGCACACTGTCGCACACGTATAACTCGTATAAGTGTCTAGCGTAGTAGGTACTTCGTATATTTTGGTTTATTTTGACTGTACAGCGGAAGTGTGACTGTAATTATTTAAGTATTTGAATTATTTTTTAAATAAAAAATGACTTACCTATATTGAAAAACAAGCTGACCCGGTGAACTTCGCACCGCCTTTTTTTGAGTGGAAAATTATTAAATAAGTTCTCGCTTCGCTCTAAGCGGGAAGGCGTGTCAGACTTTTACTGACTAAAACCCACCCGTGTTCCTTCAGTTGCCTGTGCCAGGGGCCACGGTATCTCTTTCGAAAAACCCGCGACCCTGGCAAGCATCGGCCCCAGCGGACCCCGTCAGTTACTGCTGACATCTCTTTGAAGCGGGCGTGGAACACAACGCGCCGTCGACCCTGGCCTGGTCCTTACCGGACGGCGAACTGCCCATTGCTCGTCGTCGGCAAGCCCGCGCCTACGGTGGCTGGGAGTCGGCTCTTGACTCCCGACGCCCTGGGGGTCTCCTGCGGCGATTGAACTTCGCACCGCCTCAGAATCAATAAAAACAAATGTTAGAGAAAATTAATTATTTTCACTATTTTATTTTCCTGAATTTCCGCCTTATTTTAATCCATCCATCCATCAAAACAAAGATCACAAAAATCGGTCCAGCCGTTCTTGACTTATAAATGGTGTAACTAACCCGACTTAGTTTTATACATATAGATAGATGATAGAAATCGATTTAGTAAACGATTCTCAACAAACTACTTTCATAATGGACATTAATTCAATTACACATTGTATATTAAAGCATGCCAATACGATTTGTATTAATAAATAACTGTTGCTTGTAAATAAATTTCTGACGCACTTGAAAAGGCTAAACCGAAGTAAAACAGACTATTATTCTAATTCTTTACGAGGCAGATGGCGATAAGTTTCCAAAGAATTGACATCATAATTGACAAGCGACGACCGAAATAACTAAAAAATTATCCGTGTGGATAACAAAAAGAAAGTACTTAGCTTAGCAATGTTCATGATGATTTCCCGGCATATTGTGTACCTAGGTGAAAACTTACTTTGTCAGTAAAATTTTATGTTAAATTATTTCTTTTCAGCATACTCTAGCTTGTTCGAGGGCCACGTGTCGGATGGGGAGGTGATGATACAGGCAGCGGGGTCGCTGACCCTGCCCGCTGACGTCATAAGCCTGGCCCTTGAACTGCATGCAGCAGGTGCCAGAGCTGTGCTGCTTCTAGACGTCCTACCAGCAGGTACATACTTGGACTAGCTGTAACGCAAATTCATAAAATTTACTTAAACTTCAATGTCAACCTGACGTAACTGAAGTGAGAACTTCGTTTAGTGATCGATTCCGAATCAGAAGTTATCAAAGGACAAGGTTTAACGACTTTGTTACCATCATCATCTGCCTAGCCTTTTCCCAACTACGTTGGGGTCGGCTTCCAGTCTAACCGGATGCAGCTGAATACCAGTATTTTACATGGTGCGACTGCCTATCTGACCTCCACAACCCACTTACTGGGTAATACGATACCCCTTGGTAAGACTGGTTGTCAGACTTTCGGGCTTCTGACTACCCGTAACGACTGTCAAAGATCCACGAATGACAGCCGGGACCAATGGCTTAACGTACTTTCCGAGGCGTGGAGGGGTCTCGGTATGTAAAGAGTGTCACCAATCCACAGACCACCCGCGGTAAGCGTAGCTTAACCTGATCGATCGACCTGTGCAACTGTTGTTATTTAGCCACGGGCCCCTCCAACCTCCAGTTTAACGACTTTGTTACCGGGGTCTATATAAGATGAAATCTTAATTTTATATAATTCTGTCTCGTGAACAGCTAACATTTTAATATGGAGAAAAGAAAAAATCAACGGGCATGAGATCATTCTCATGCCCGTTGATTTGTATGATCTCATGATCATACCAAACATATTTTATTGAATTTAAACAAAACATAGACACTTATTTCTTTGTCTGTATGTACCTGTATGGAGACAGAAATTAATACTGTTATTTATGAGAAAATTATTAGAAATTGTTCGTACAGGTGTACCATGATTATGCTACATCAATAAAAGAAAAAAATATCAATTCTTTCTGTACGATTTGTCTGGATTATTGTCAGTCACGTCAGATCTAAACATGAGGATAACTTGAAATAAGTATCCAAAACCTGGTCTTGTACTAAAATCTATACGAGCCATCATACCTGTCTCCCATAAAATTGTTGTAAAATTATTGTGTTAGCGTACACAATATTCAAGTTCATGAAACCATGTTATAGCTCCACGTAAAGACAGTTTATTATTCAATCTTTATTACATTATTCGAGAGTTGTTCTCTTGTCTTATACCAAACATTCCGCCGTTCATAGATAATCTGTTCAGAATTTGACTTTTCTTGAAAAATACAACCTAATACCGAAAACTCGCAGCCGAAGAATTAGTGGATCATTAAAGCTACTAAAGACAAAAAATAGGTACTGTTTATAATTCAAACGAGAACATCACAAAAAGATACTGAACAAGGTGCTATAGATAGCGGTAAGCAATAGAGGCTAAAATGTAATTACTGTTCCTGCAGTGCGATTCTGTAACCATCTCACCGTGAAAACTTAGGTGAAGTGAGCTGTCAGTATCATCCCACCGGATACTAGGGATTGACCAAGCATACATTTAAAAGCATAATCGAGACTTTAATAATATTTTTTATGCTAACTCTATTGATCATTTTATATTATCTCAAAGCTAGTATTTTAGTTGCCAAAACATTACTATTTGTGGGGTTTTAATCTAGAAAAAAAAAGTAAAAAAAATTATATTGTGACTAAGTTTCCGTTTTGCTATTTTATTTTAAAACCCCACAAAATAGTAATGTTTTGACAACCGAAATACTAGTTTTGAAATTATATAAAATGATCAATAGAATTAGCATAAAAAATATTATTAAAATCTCGATTTTGATTGTAAATGTTTACTTAGTCAATCCCTACTATCAGTGGGGTGACAGTGACAGCTCACTCCACGCATGTTTTCACGGTGAGATTTTTACAGAATCGACATGCTGAAATCAGAATATTTTCTTCGGACGTTGTCGTCGTAGAAAGTCAGAGCATATTTCAAGGGTGTCAAACCGCGTCCTTGTTGTGCTTCTTTTTATTTTATTGTATTCGGGGAAACTTACAGCTGGCTTATACAATGTTCTTAAACAATATGTAATTGGAAGCCATTTATAAGCTTCCACTGATAAACATTGATGGTCTGATATTAAGAACACACTAAATTATTTACTGCTGTTTTAGAGCCAAGCGTAGTAATTATGGCAATGTTCCATAAAAAAGTCTTATGAGGATTTATTATGACTGCCTCGATGATCTATAGTGCTTGCAAGTGCGACAGCTGAGCTCGAGTTCTGAGTCGGTGCCTGATAATGGCTCGAGTTCTATTACATGCGTCTCATATTGTAACAGGTGAAATGTAACTGTATTCCAGCCGGTGGAAAAATCTCACCGTGATAACTAAGGTGAAGTGAGCTGTGAGTTATGCTGATGCTAGGGATTGACACTATTAACGACTCACTCCACGCTCACTTCACCCAAGTTTTCACGGTGAGATGGTTACAGAATCGCACGGCTGTACGCATATGACAGATCTAACTTTAGAAATTAAGTACACTCAACAAATCCGATTTTTTTCTAAAACTCTAAGAATATTTCTCTTCGAGTTTAAAAAAAAATCGGATATAATGGCCTGATACTATACCTATACAACTGCACCTAAAACAAGTGCGATTTTATACTACGATGAACATATTGTGAAGATCTCTTATTTGATTCCACCAGATGTGCCTTTGGAGCCATCCGTGACGTTCTCCTCGGAGTCGTACGTGCTGTCTGTGAACATGGCACAGACAGGCCTCGTGGGTCGCGTCTCGGCGACTGCTGACAATGGCGAGGCTATCATCTACTCACTCGGAACAGATGATGGTAAGCATTTCATCATGGTATTTAACACATTGAACGCCGTGGTGGTCACCGGTGACCACCACTGACCACCACTGAATTTTCCATATGGGCTGACGCTGATTCACGATTTCGGCAAATTTTACACGTTCAAAATATAATAGTCAAAAACCTCACTCTAAATAATTATCTGTTATTACTATTCAAAGAATTAAATAAAATAGTTGCTGTCGCTCACCAGTGACCACCATGGCGTTCAATGTGTTAACTAAAGCTAACTGATGGTATTATGGACTTTCTGGCCATAATTGTTGCCCTAACACGATAACCTCATTTATTGGTGAGCCTGAAGTGCTGTGTTGTGTAATATCCCGCATGCCTCCCAACAAAAGTATACACTATACATGGCCACCTTTTCTTCTCCTAAGTCATAAAAATTAATTTATACACGTCAAAAAGTACCAATTAATATAATGTTAGCCTGGCCCGTTTGGCTTTTTTATTCCAATCCATGGCAATGTATGTTTAACTTTGTATTGTGCTCCCAAAACCTTAAAAACTTTTAATTATACAAAAGTTAACATGAACAGTCAAAATAACAAAAAATAAATACTCTTTGCTGTTGTATTTATAAGTTGTGAGCAGGATCAAACTTCACAAATACCTACCTACTGTTTTGCATTTGAATAAACTTGCTGTCTGAATGGTAAAAGACAAAAGTTGTTTGTAATATTTCTACTTTGTTATTCAACCCAAGCCCCCTCAGAAAATTTATAGCACTAAGTTAAAAATATTTTTCTTCTAGATTTACGCGGGTGGAACATCCCAGCCACATTAATTATACAGGTTTAAAGCACTTACCCACGTTCAAGGTGCGGTTGCATGCGAGATTGTACCGCCGAAGAGCTAGTCTTGCCAATCTTGAATACAGTCATACTTTTAGACTACATTTTTCTAAAGTTTTAACTGTATTTTATAGAAAGAAGAAAGAAAATACGTTTATTTGCGGTAAACATGACGCAGAGAAAGAACACAACAAACACAAAAAAGGACAAGTTGGGGGGAAAATATGCGTCACATCCACGCAAAACGGTCATCGGTCAGAATAATGCAATTACAAATACAATGATAGGTCAATTTGCTACATTAAGTCAGTAAGCGCCCTTTTCCTGCCCTTGTTTACGTACATAAGATCTATAGATGGTATTACAAGGGAACTTAGACGAGCTCAATATCAGCTTGTATAAGTAAAATTTCGCTTATTTGACTTGTAGGTTCAGCGTAAACAACTATAATAAGTCATAACTCTTCATAAAATATATTAAGTAGAAACATCTCATAAAGTACTTACAATTAATTTTCCGGATTTTGCTAGGTACTGACGAAAATGTGGAAATCCACCAACTTCTCACTTCCCCATTTGTGAAGAATGGCTAGCATTATTCCGACTAGTACAGATACCGACGTTAAATTCACGTATTTTCATTTTAACACACGAAGTTAAATAATTGCACACTGACTGGGGAGAAATCTGTGCGCTACATTAAATAGCATTTTTCGTAAAAGTCTTTCACGAATTCTTGAACATTTTTGAACACCCATGAGGGTTTTTAAAAATATTGTATTCGTTCACCAAGAAATAAAAAATTAGGCACATATATTTTATCATCTAGTGTTTATGTTTAAAATGTAAGTTCTTAAACTTAATTCTCCTAGTTTGTTTATCCTGCCCAAACGGTAAATTTCACGAGCGCCTTAAATTCTTCAAAAGCAATTTTACTTCGCGAAGTCATTCTTGATATTAAGTAGGCGCCAAGGTGAAGTTAATTCCCCCTTCACTACACAACACCATGAATAAACATAAAAGTTTGAATTTAAATCTGAGAAGTAGTAGAAACCAAATGAAATTTTATTCTAGGCATATTAACATAGTTACATGTTTTGGTATTACATGTTTTTCTTACAGAAAACAAATGAAAAAGCGAGCGTTGACCTACCAAGTTATTCAAAATTTAATATAAAATTCTCATATTGTTGCAGCACATCTTCAAACTCGTCTTTCTATAAGCAATGAGGGTGAACTGCATTTGTCTGCTTCGGCTAACAGCGGTGTCTACACTTTCCAAGTTATTGCCACTACAGTCGATACACGAGCGACGGGAACAGCTTTGGTGTGAATACTTCTATATACCTAAATATACCTACATAACCGTTCCCAATGTCGGTTATCATTCAAAGAGAATTCCTACCTACTTGCATTGTTACTGTTAAAGACATAGTTTGTTTAATTGAAAACTTTAGTGTTAGGTAACCATCAAAATCATCTTGAGGTGACTACCCCTTTGAAGGAAAAACCTTACTAGTTTTTCGTTAAGAAAGTAGATGCTGGTCAGTTTCTCGATCCTTGTTATTAAGTTGTATTAATTGGTTTCGCAGGTACATTTAACAGTACAAGCAGTCACGATTTGTGATGACCAAGGCTTCGCAATGGACCCGCTGGTCGTATTAGATAGAAATGAGGAAGCGGCGCACAATAATCTGGTCGTTCTTGACTCCACGCTACATGTTGGCTGCCACTTCACCTTAACGAACCGCTGGCCCACTAACCAGTCGTGGTTGTACGTCGACGAATACGGACTGCACACAAAACCCATCGATAGAGAACACGAATCTATAGCATTTATGGCGCTTTCACAGGTTCAAGTAGAACTGACATTACATTGCGAAAGTGACAGCCCTACACGTGAAAAACGCTCAGAAAGAACAGAACAACTCGGTCCCTACGACTACGGTTCAAAGAAATGGATTCTCACAGACTCGATCCCATACAACCCTAGTCGGAGCTTGGTGAATCTAATTGTGAACGACATCAACGACAACTATCCCATATTCGTCGGTAAAGAACACGAACCGATCCTCGTCGGATACCCCACTGCTGAGCTCGAGGAGAGGATATTGCCCCGTTCTTTGGCAGAGTTAAAGGTAGGTTTGCATTATGTAAATGTTTTATATATATCTCCCACATGAACGTCGTAAACTCTGCGTCTTGCATGTATGTTTTATTTTTATGTTCCCACGTTGAAACATGATTCACATCGGGAAAGAGTTTTATCTTTGAATATAACACCGACTGTCTGACCTGAGTGACTCATTGCCGTCAAACCCAACTTTAGGGCTCTTTCCCACGGCAAGATCCCGTTTTTTGCAGGTACGGTTTTTTGCAAGATCCCATTTAATAGTGTACGTGTTCGAATATACATATTCACACAAGCATCCTGTTTTCCGGAAACTGAAAACAAGATGCTTGTGTGAATATGTATATTTAAACACCTACACTTCTAAACGGGATCCTGCAAAAAACTGTACCTGCAAAAAACGGGATCTTGCCGTGGAAAAAGGCCCTTAGTAATATTAATGACTCTACTAGTTTTATCATTCAAGCGTTCGTCAATGCAGAATAAGTTTAATGTGTGACGACAGGTATAATAATAATAGCTAAGTATTTAGAAAACCAAACATACCTAAGCAATTCATCTATTTTATTTTTGACCTCTCTAATTGCAAAAACAATTATTAATATTTAATATTTGACATAATATAACTGCAATTTCCCGCACTTGCTTCGTTAAAATATGAATCTATTGCAAATTAAAACTTGCTAGCTTCATATTACTTAAAATGTTTTCATTTCAACTTTCTCGATTCGCTGAAAACTAACAGAGTCGGTGCTATTTCGTCATAAATTGTTAAGCAGATCGCGCCGGGTCTGTCGGTTAATTTAATGTTGTATTTTGTAGTACATAGGTCAATGCATTTTATTAAACCCAGAGGCATTTTGTCAGCCTTACGTACAGACACCAGCACATCAAGCTACTACAATCTGTCAAATTTGTTTAATAGATTTTCAACTTTATCGCTAAAATATAAGGTTCAAAGTTGATTGGGAAAATTTGACAGTTTCGGGTAGCTTGATGTGCTGGCTTCTGTACTGGGACATTCAGGGAAATTGACTCCCATGGTCGCTTAATGAAAAAGCAAATTGACTCCCATCGTCGCAATAACTATTTCATACAATTATCAAATAATGATTTGAATATATTTTAAATAACAAAACAAACCGGTAGCCGGATATGCCTACTACCTATAAATGTAAGGACGTGGAATAAACAACGTCACACTAAAAGCTTGGCGGCACACCGCACAGTCATGTCGATATTTAAAACCTTATCATACATTCCCCACGGCTGTTAACAAACAACTGTAATGAAGTCCGATAAGCTTTTCCAAAGCATTAGTAAACACGCGGGATATGTTATTGTAATAATTAAGCTGCAATAGCCTAACGATTTGGCCAGGTTTGACCTCGGACCTGACCAGCGAAAGGACGTGAAACGTTTGCAACATTTTGGGCAGGCCTGTTGGTCTAGTGGTCAGTGGCCCTGACTACTATACGCAAGGTCGTGGGTTCGATTCCCACCCAGGACAAATGTTTGTGTGATGAACACGATCATTTGTTCTTTGCCTGGGTGTAATTTATCTATAATATGTAAGTATTTAGCAATATATATGTATGTTTATCAGTTGTCTGGTAGGTACTCATAGCACAAGCTCTGCTTAGTTTGGGACTAGATGGCGTTGTGTGAAAGTTGTGGAATATTATTATTATTATTCGTTTGTGTAAACGTAGAGTAGGATGCCCTCAGGCTAGGTAGATCAAACATTTTGCAGCTTAGCTGATAGGAGCTGAATGAGAGAGACCGAGGATCGTTCAGTAACCATAGTGTGCAATACGGGAAGCCTATGTCCAACAGTGATCCTGCTGGAATAGGCTAACCTAGGTAGGTAGTGGCTAGTAGCTAGGACACGAGCGACAAGGATGGTTTTATCAAGGATGGTTTCATGTCGGAACCAGTGTGGCACCGCGCCGGCAGGACCCAACATGCTGCTGCGTCCAACAATCCCGACGACGCTGCTGTACGTGTCCAGACTGCACCACTCCACGAAGGTTGAGGAGATCATGGAGTACCTGCGTGTGAAGATCAACAGGACTTTGACGATCGAGAAGTTGGAGCCGCGTCAGAACACGAACTTCATGTAGTTCGTGGTGCGTGTTCCGACACATCATCTCGAGAAGTTCCTCAAGGAAGAGTTCTGGCCGAAGGGTGTTGTGTATCGCCGGTTTTGTGGCCGGCTACATGACACCAGTCAGCGAAACACGACGCCAACACTTAGTAGTTTTAGTTTATGTTGTATGTATTTATAGTATTATTAGGTTATATTATTATAGTATTGTATTTCTGATAAGTTTTTATGTATTAGTTTATAAGTATTCTTATGTTTGTAGTAGTATGTATTGTTTTTTCTATGGGCCCTAGTTGCCTGAAATAAAGGAATAAATTAATAAAATGAAAAAAAAAATAACACAGTTAACTAGAAAGTTCACTAGGATGTCTTGCCTGTGGCGTAACCTGTGAGTCAAGCCACTTTAGAGCTATCACAGGTTTATTTAACTTAGGTGAATGGGCTTAACCCGAATACTAGTAACTTGTAACATAAACATCTATATCTTACAAAATATTCCTATGCTTTTCAAAACAGGCTACAGACGCTGACATAGGCATAAATGCGGCGCTAAGGTACTCGAGTTCTGAAAGCGTGTTGGCTGTGGCGCCAACCACTGGGTTCGTGCACGTGCGCACTGGGGCTCAGCTGCAACACAACCAGCTCCTCACCGTCACCGCCACCGACATGAATGGACAGGGGCTCGAAGGAACTATTCAACTTATGGTAAATATAATATCATGGTATTTGTGATTTTAGCAGCTCCAAAAAGAGATATTCACAGTATGTATGATACGTATGAAGCCGACCCCAGCATAGGTAGTTGGGAAAAGGCTAGGCAGATAGTGGTGATGATATCAAAATGAGATATTGTCTAAGAAACAAAACTAATTCATTATAAGAAACGAGATTCTACTGCCACACAATTATAGGTAAATTGTTGGCCGCCATTTTGGAAAAAAAAAAAATACGTATGCCAGCCAAGCTCCATATCTTTAATCCCTTTTAGGAAAGTTCTCACTCAGAAAGTCGATTTAAATATTTTGATATCATTTTCAAACATAAATAAACAAATAAAAATACTACTTTAGCATCGGATAAGCCCAGAACCATCAACTTGTACGGGATTGGTAAGACATCGGTAAACTGGATATATACTTATAAAAGCCTTGTTTTTATATTTTAATTAAGACTAAGAAATATTTACAGGGACTATACTACGAGTAGGCTTCTATTAAATTAGGAATACACGAATAAGTCATTGACTTATTCTTGAGTTTTTGATTTATTGACACAATGACACCATGATCAGAACGGCGGAAAATTTCTGAAGATTGATACATCGTCACAAATTAATGACCTTAACACCTATAACATTTAAAGGAACAAGATTAATAGAAATACTTTTTCAACACCATCATTATCGCAAACCTCCAAAACTGTTTAAGTTCTTGAACTTTGATATTAAATACGTCAAAACTTTCTGTTTAAATTAATGTTGGCCGAAATGTGTTTAAAATTACTTCCTATCTTTATGTAGAGGAAAAACACGCTCCACAGTATTGATTAGGTACCTGTAGTGCGATTCTGTAACCATCTCACCGTGAAAACTTAAGTGAAGTGAGCTGTCAGTGTCATCCCACCTGATACTGGGGATTGACATACATTTAAAATCATAATCGAGATTTTAATAATATTTTTTATGCTAATTCTATTGATAATTTTATATAATTTCAAAGCTAGTATTTGAATTGTCAAAACATTACGATTTTGTGGAATTTTAATCTAGGGAAAAAAGACTAGTCCTTATATAAAGACTAGTCTAGGAAAAACAGAAAATTGATATTCTAAGTATCTGTTTTGCTATTTTATTTTAAAACTCCACAAAATAGTAATGTTTTGTCAACTAAAATACTAGTTTTGAAATTATATAAAATGATGAATAGAATTAGAATAAAAATATTATTAAAATCTTGATTATGATTGTAAATGTTTGCTTAGTCAATCCCTAGTATCAGTGGGATGACACTGACAGCTCAGTCCACGCAAGTTTTCACGGTGAGGTTTTTACAGAATCGACATGCTGTACCGACTTTAATTGGCCATGAAAGTTCATTGTTTGTTTTACACTATAAGCTCAAACACTTAATTATTTAAATAAAAAATTATTCGGCACTTAACTAATAACCATAGGTATAAGGTACATAATATGCGGTGTTGATTTAGGTCAATGATAATATAGTCATCTTGTTCTTTAGTTTTGTTTAAAGATCTTAGTTGCTACCTTCTTTTATTTCAGTCTTAACAAGAAAACAGTTATAACTCTTAGTAAATTGAACCCAGCTACAATTTTTTTAGAATTTATTGTCCGCTAAATCTACTTCAGTAACTAATCAATGTTTTATTAAGCCCCAAAAAAACTTGCTCGGGGGCAACAAAATTTACCGGATGGGACAACATCCTCTTAATGTTCAAGTAATCCCACTGCATGCAATAAAGAAACAACTTATAATTAAACTTGCTTATTTCAACTACAAAACATTAAAGTTATGATAATTTAATCAACGAAATAACAACACAAGCTTAACTAATAATGTTGTTGGCTTAGCGAGTGGTGACCTTAAACTTTAATTTAATTTAAATAAGCAAGCTAGTAGATATATGTATAGTCTTTTGTAGCCAGTGCGTTAACCTGCTAATTCCGTTTAGTATGTCATAACTTGAAGTCATAATAATGTTTATATTTCCAGGTAAAACTTTTAGACTTGAACCATATAGCCGTAGTGACCGTACGAGACGCCTTCTTAGACGATGAAACGACTGTTTTGACTCGGCTAAGTGATGCCATCGGATATGATGTCAAAACATTGAGGTCAGTCGTCATATCTGATGACATAGATGAAGGCGGTACCAGGAATAAACGTGAAACTGGCACTTCTAGAGCTTCACTACAACTTTACGTTTATGGAATAAACGAGAGAGAACCTGTCCCCGTAGACCAGCTTACCGCGTAAGAACATTATGAATATAAAGAAAATAATAACTACATAGCAATCATCAATTTATTTTTCTAAAAATACTTTCTTTTCCAGAGATATAAGTACTAATGCCGCAATGACGAGTGTTGTCAGTACTATCCCACTGGAAGATCATCTAGGAGATATGAACATTTTAGATCGTCAAATTGGCTTGTTAGTGGCCACGATAATCCTCAGCGTACTACTCTTTGCAGTTATCTTGCTGGTATCCATTTGGTTCTTCCTTAGATGGTAAGCGACAGTTATTTAAATGAGTTCTTGCCTGATATGCTCATTCTATGAGATAGTTAACTGATTCATAATTTTATCTCTAGGAGGAAGAATAAAAACTACGATGGATTTAATGAAGAAATCAGCATAGCATCCAGTAATGCATCACTAGGGGAACTACCAAAATCCGAAGTTGTGCAACCGCGACTAAACATCGAAGATCTGAAAAAAAGCGAAAAGAGACTGCAAGAGATGTTGCAAGCTCCTATTGAAGAGGTTACAGTAGAACCAATCATGAGAAGAACGGAGGCTCCTGTCGAAGCTCTTCTTGATTTGCCTATACCCGAACCTAGTGCGCCAATAGTCATACAATCAATAGACAAATTGAAAGATGCCGAGGAATCCTCGGATGACGAATTTGGAGAAATTAGCGCAAAGCCAAGGAAATCTGTAGTAACGTTCAATGAGAACGTTGAAAAGATTATCCACGTCGAAGACAATATAGACGACGACGTCGACGTCGAAGCTAATATCAACGTCGACGCCTTAAATTCCGGACTCGAAATTTACAGATTGTAATTAATGAAAACTATAGATGAAAAACTCAAACTAATTGTACAACAACTATATATATAGTATCTTTTTACTTATTCTAAGTGATACTCAACGTTTTTATACAAAATATATCTGTATCATTTTATACTGTTATTTTTTCCTTCTTAAAATATATAGGGAGGGTAGTTAGACACACACATATCCAAATTGTTGTTACCTGAATCAACTAATTTCGCAACTTTATAAGTCATAGCAAAACATATGTAGTTCATTTACTGAAACAATAAGTGTGATTATACATATGTACCTCTGAGAGCTACTTAAGGACACTGACACAAAACTGAATTCGGTAAAAAGCATTGTTCTGTTTATGGTATTTGATGCTATCAGACATACCATATTAAACTTTCTAGGTATACACCTACCTACTTAAAAAACTGTCATGTATGTCGACAGGCATCAAATGACAACCATTTGATGCCTGTCGACATACATGACAGTTAGCTATTTATTTATTTTGTAGATACAGCAAATAACAATAATAATTAATAGATTAAAATGAAATAGGTCTTCATCACAACACATCTTTAACATGACACACCACAAGCTGCATTTACTTGGCTTCGGTCCGTAAATGTTGCAAAAACCAGCCAAAGAGCTGAGAAGAGAAAACACTCCATAAAAATAATAATAAAGTTTATTGATCCAAAAATATCAAATTACACACAAGAGCTAAACAAACTAGGAATTATAGGTACATAGCCATGAACAAAACTTGTGTCCAAAATTGTTACGTACTCTAATCTATGGGTTTGTATTTAGTTGAGACCTTAGAACCCCAAACTAGGCAAGGAATGCCTGTATTTTTTTTTTTTTTTGTTTTCGGCGAGCAAAACAAAGTTCGCCGCCAAACGCTAGCACAAATAAATTGGGTGTTTCTTTTAACGGTTTAAAATACGTTCACATTCTATACTTCCATATATTGTTATTCTGTCAAGTATAATTTACTGTCAGCGTGAGCTTATAGGCCACAGTATAATTTATTTGGAGCTCGCTTGTTCTAAAAGCAGCGATGCACGGTGAATTCAACTACTAAGGATATAGATGTAGGCTGTTGTCGGAACGTTAGAACCTTATCATTTGTTAACGACTTGCCAGTCCAACATAGCAGCAACAGACGCGTACCAATATTATGACTATACTCGTATTTACAGTTATCCTCGGAGAAACCGTTTTTTTTTAATGTTGCCTACCTATAGGACGTTAATATTCAAGTCGCAGTTTGAGATAGAATCTCTGACATTTTCGAACACGGGTGACAAAACAAAACGGGCGTGGATCATCAACTACGCCCCCACATACCTGTTGTATTAAGCAGTGCTCTATCATTGTTGACGTCTCCAAAACGGAAAGTAATTGTTGTTATCACTCATTCACTGAATAAACTATAAGATCCTTGCTATTATTAAGCTGAAAAAAAAATCGCTTGAATTTAAATATTAAAAATCTTCCTAGCGGTTATTTTTCGGATTATGAATTAACATAATCAATCGAAAACTAGGAAAATCACTATCTACCATTTATTTCATAATTTTATAAGTATTTGATCCTACGTTGTAATCTTCCTACGTTGTAATGACAGTAAGATCACGATTAAAGTGCTCTCGTTAAAAATAACTTTTTTGTGAAAAAACTGTCGGAAAGTGAGAAATTTTTCTGTGACTGGACAAATCAAGTGGCTGGTGATCTGTGGCAATATATGTTGCATCGTTATTGCTGTGACTAGTGTGATAAATCATTGAAAACAATTGACCCAGTGAACGGAATTCACCCAATATTATTACACCTACCTTCAATTAATCGAACATACATCAATAACGCCTGAAGTAGTTGTGTCGGCAAATTGTAGTGGACTGTATTGCTGGTAATATCTGTCAGGCGCTATAAGATACTCATTGGTGCAACTTATTGCTACATCATTGTTGAAAGGAATCCCAGCATCTCAGTCAACTCAGTCAAATACAAACAATAATACTCTAGTTCTCGCAATGGATCATTTAGGCAATAGATCTTTATCTGATTCAAACATCTCCGTTGGTATGGATACTCAACATACTCCACCCAACTTTGTCTCCCATCGGTCCAAACGGTCACGAGGGGAACCAGACTACGATTTAGACTTCCTAAACTTCAAAGAGGAAGTTAAAACACTTATATCTACGTTGATCACAACCCAGAACGAAGAAATAAAGAAAATGTCTTCCACATTAAAGGAGATTAGGGATACGAACACTAATATAGAAACTGCCATGGCATCGCTCACAGCCCAAAACGACGAACTAAAAAAGAAAATAGAGCAACTTGAAGTCAGGGCAAAGAAGGATGAGAACTACATCGCTTTGCTAGAGGATAAAATCGAAGACCTGCAACGGGGGAGCCGGAAAACAAATTTAGAGATAAAAAATGCACCGAAACTAAGTAAAGAAACCAAAGACGACTTGATAACAATGGTTAAGCATCTGTCAAAAGAAGTTAATTGTCCTATCCAACAAAGCGACATAAAAGACATTTTCCGGGTTCCGAATAAGCGGGGCGACACGAAAACCGGGCCGGTCATTATCGAACTGGCATCAACAATCTTAAAAACCGACTTTTTGAAATCGGCGCGAAACTTCAACCGAACAAGCAAAGAAAAACTATGTGCAAAGCACTTAGGATTCAAGACTAATGAATACACCCCCATTTACATATCGGAGCAGCTTACCACCAAGGCGGCACGCTTGCATTTTCTCGCCCGCGATCTGGCAAAGTCTAAGGCATATAAATACTGCTGGACCGCCTTCGGCCAGGTATGCGTCAAAAAAGATGACAACTCGCCTAAAATAATTATTAAAAGTGAAATGCACGTTACTAAACTTATGCAAGAAATATGACTAGTCCTCATTAATATTGCTGCATGTATATGTAAAGCTCAGAGCTCAAATTCATTTTATATAAGTATTTTGTATAAGGGCATTTTGTACAAGTTTAAAATACCTAAATTGGCGAGATTGAAATGTATTATCCTAATGCGCACACACACACCAAAAACACAGACTACTGAACTTTCCCAGCAAGTTACATCTTTTCACACAAACTATACACACACAGACACTAACACGTACACCAAAAGTAACAAAATTCTGATTAATTCTTGTAGCTACATACCTAAATTACAATTATGGATGGCACCTTAGAAACTATAACAGAAATTGACAACATTGAAATAGCGCAAGTATCAAATTACACTCTTCGCAATTTTAACAATGCAATAAAGATTAAAAACACAGACTTTACGATTATCTCACAGAATATCAGAAGTATATATTCTAATTTTAACGACCTACAACTTAATTTAGCTAATCTCAGCTTCGCTACTGACCTTGTTGTTCTGAGTGAATGCAGGCTGAAGCCAAATAAAAATATTCCTCAATTAAATAATTATTCGGCAGCCCGCACTACTAAACATTTAAATAAAGCTGACGGTGTAGTCGTTTTCGCTAGTAATAAACATAAGGTTCAAATAAAAGAAGTAAAATTAACTCATGCTTCTTGCCTGCAAGTAAACATTAAGCCCGATCTCATAGTCATGGGTATATATCGCTCTCCGTCAAAGACAAACGCGGACGACTTCATTAGCTCTTTATCTCTGCATTTAGCTACACTGGCGTCAAATAAAAACGTTATAATTACTGGTGACATCAACATAAACCTAATTCATAGGCAAGAAGAGCAATCATATGAACGCTCAAATAGACTTAATTATTTAAATATGTTGGCAACGCATGGCCTGCTCCCCGGACACACACTTCCAACTAGAGACAAAAGTTGCTTAGATCACTTTATTTTAAAACTTAGACCGAACAAAAGATCTGCATCTATTGGAATTATCGACACCACTATTACTGATCACTTTATGATTTTTCTAAAACTATCTGATTCGACTAAAAAACATGAAATAAGTAAAACAAAAACAATAATAAACGTTGATAATGCAATCGAACTCTTAAAAACCAACAACCCTCAAGACCTTTTAAGTTTAACTAACCCTAATGTTTTAACAGATAAACTAATAATTTTGCTACAAAAAACACTTATTGCCAACACTCTTGTTATAAGAATCCCTCTAAAGAATAGACTGATTAAACCTTGGATGACTATAGGTCTATTACGCTGCATACATAACCGTAACTATATGCAAAAAAAAATGAAATTAGACCCTTACAATGAAATTCTGAAAATCACGTATAAGAGATACCGGAATTACTGTTGCTGCATAATAAAAAAACAAAAACGTAAATATGATCGTGAACAGTTATATAAGACAAACAAAAACCCTAAAAAATTATGGCATGCGATTAACACTATTACCCAGCGAAAGCCACAGAAAACGCAAAACACAGAATTATTGGAGTCAGCCAATACCCCTTTAGAAGCAGTAAACAACGTCAACAAATATTTCTCTACTATAGGCAAGAATCTAGCTGATGACATATTAAAAAACCCTGAAAGACTAGCTAGCGGAGACAATCACGACCGACTTAGTGTACCTTTAAGAGATCCAAATCCGCCAGTCTCGTCTTTCGTTCTACTCAACACGGACGCTGATGAAGTCGCTGCTGTGATTCGAGGCCTAAAATCTGACTGTGCCACCGGCTGGGACAAAATTCCCGTAAGTTTCATAAAGGCTGCACAGCTAATTATTTCACCAATCATCTCTCACCTTGTTAACCTTTGTTTTGAACAAGGAACGTTTCCCACCGCCCTGAAACATGCTGTAATAACACCTGTGTACAAGAGTGGGAACAGAGCTGACCCATCGAACTACAGACCTATATCGGTCCTTCCGTCCTTATCTAAAATAATCGAAAGATTAATAAACCAACGCTTGGTTAAATACCTCGAGAAAAATAAAATAATCTCTCCCTCGCAGTTTGGTTTCCGACAAGGCAAGTCTACAGAAGATGCAGTCATGGCGCTTGCCTCCATTGTCACTGAAAAAGTGGACAGTGGAAGTAAGTGCCTGGCAGTGTTTCTAGACCTCAAAAAAGCCTTCGATACAGTCTCTGTTCCCACACTACTACACAGGTTAGAAGACATTGGAGTGAGAGGGCTACCTCTCAAGCTGTTTCAGGAATACCTGAGCGAGCGAAAATATGTGGTAAAAATGGGATTGGTAACTAGTTCTGACGAAATCGTCACATACGGTGTAGGCCAAGGTAGTGTGCTAGGCCCAACATTGTTCCTTGTTTATATAAACACATTGTGCAATATGACCATAGAAGATGCTCACATATTCTCTTACGCCGACGATACAGCAATAGTTTTTTCGGGAAAATCATGGGATAGCGTTGCCCGCACTACCGAAAGTGGCCTGACTACGATAGCTGCCTGGCTTGATCGCAATCTTTTAACATTAAATGTGTCAAAGACTAATTACATCTGTTTCTCCATTTACAATCGTTCACAACCATTACAAGACCCCCAGATTAAAATCCACACATGCTCCGACTCTTCAAGCAACACTTGCACTTGCCTAAAAATAACAAAAGTCAATAACACTAAATACCTTGGTGTTATGCTCGACCAAAGACTATCATGGCACTTGCACTTGGAACTAATAATGGGTAGAGTTAGGAAACTAATATGGACCTTCAAGTTACTTCGTCATGTGGCTACAAAGGATCTAATCAGGCAAATCTACCTCTCCTTGGGTCAATCAGTAATAATGTACTGTTTGCCGATCTGGGGCGGCGCAACAAAAACAAAATTTCTGGAACTGGAGCGGGCACAGAGAGCTCTACTGAAGGTCATGTTCTTCAAACCGCTGAGATTCCCCACGGAAAGTCTATACTTAAACTCGAATCTTCTATCGGTAAGAAAATTATACATTCTTCAAATTGCCTTAAAAAAACATAAATCCCTACCGTTCGTCTCATCCAGGGCACAATCTAGGAGGAAGAATAATGTCGCTACAGAAACTCCAGTTAAAACTGCATTCGCTACGAGACAATATACAAAACAATCATCACACATATACAATATTCTGAATAAAGAACTAAACATATATTCTATGACGCACCACAACTGCAAAAAAACACTCACTCAATGGCTGACAAACAAAAGTTATGAAGAAATCGAGTCAATCTTACATACGATCACATAAACACACACACACACACACACACACACACACACACACACACCCTATGCGCATACTATACTTTACTTTTTATAATTCTTAACTTTATTAATTTAATTTTAGTATTACTATTAATTATATTATTTTATTTTTATTTCGTTTTCGATTTAGTCTTTGATTCTAATTTTGGATAGATTTTAAATCTCCGATTACAATATTGATTGTGATTTTAATGCTAATTTTTATTCTTATTTTGGATTATGATTTTGAATCTTGATTTGAATGGAATTATTTTAACAGACTTTTTATTTTTTTTATTTAACTGTACTGAATTTTTTTTTTTTTAAAGTGTATCACATTTATGTAAATGAAAATGTAAACCGGAAGAGCGGAAGTACCTAACACAAGCAAATGTTTGCTTAAAAGGTACTCCCTATCTATATAATGTTCTTTTTTACATAAGTGAATGAAATAAAAACTTTTTTTTTTTTTTTTTTTTTTTTTTTTTTTTTTTATTTGATGGAATTTCAGGAGACCAAATAAAAATGACATCACAATTTTTATTAGCCATTCGATCATAACATACGATATTAATATCTACACGAGTATAGTCAACCTATTTAGCACTGCGTTCACTACTTACCTAGTTTCAAAAGAATCTGTAAAAGGAAAATACCTGTATCTTATTTGAGCAGAGAATTAGAACTGATGACTACTAGCCAACTGAACCTTTATATTAATTTAAAAGAAGTCTTTATTTATAAATATTATTTTTAAAATAATTCCATGTTCTTTTAATTAGTTATTTTAGATGAGACCTTATGGAACTAAATGGACCCTATAAACAGGTTCTCAATTTCTGCAGATGATATCTACGTATACATATGTATATTTTCGGAATTCTGCTGATTTCCCCGAATGCAGAAAGATATGAAAGGCAAAATAAGAACTTCAAATCAAAAGGATGAAGCTTCCAAATACTTACCTCATACTGCCTTGAACATTCATGTTATTAGGTCCGAGCTAACAGACTAACTTTTTTACATCATAAAGCAAAAATGTTGACACACAAGTAGGTACTTTGTTTTCTTCGTACAAACATGAAAATCAGTCCAACAAACTGTATTTCATATTGTTAACAGGACACATACGGTGCTGTTACCTTAAGTAAATGTGAATTCTCCATTTACGATGACAAACACGCTGTACAGACGCTAGCACATCAAGCTGCCCGAAACTGTCAAATTTTCCCAATAACCTTACGCTTTAGCGATAAAGTTGAAAATCTATTAAAGAAATTTGACAGTTGTAGTAACTTGATGTGCTGGCGTCTGTATTTTGGTACTTGTAAGTAAATAATAAATTTACCCAAACTTTTCCACGAACATTTTTCAGAAGCTAAGATTAAATCATGGTCTAAGATTTAAATCATACCATAAGTTCCAAAATCTCCGATACATATGCAACACAAGGATTAAGATAACACACATGAACATGATACATGAACTTTTGATCAATAAACAAACGGTATTAAACTTTGCTCTTTTACAATGTGAATTATATATTATATATATATATATATATTATTTAATCATTTTCGAAGTATGTTACAAGTTTTTTTCATTCTTCCTTCCCGGTGTTTACAATTCAACTCTCATTCAACAGCTGATATAGCGCGTTCAAGCGACAGCTACTGTGATAAGAAGCAAATTATAATCAGATGTCGAGTCGTTGAGGAACGTGCCTCGAGTACCGAGCCGGTGTAATGCTAACACGGGATGCACTCCAAGATTATATTTTCACTTTTTCAACCCGAGCGTATGAGGATATTTGTAGCTTTCGGTATAATCAACGTCGACACCACTTCGTAAGATAGAACTTTTGGCTAAAAAATACATGAGCCAAAAATAATCGTGGATCCTTGAGTCAACAAAGTTAATTCATTTAATTCAAATAGGCACATAAATGGCACTACAAAAAAATAGAATTGATTCTAGTTGCCCCTTCCAAAAGCTATTTTCGTATGGAGATGAATGGGCAAGAGTTTCCACCGGTACTCTTTTAAAAATGTTTTACAATACTTTGTTTACATTAATTATGTATATGTGAAGACTATAATACTATTTAAATTTACACAGTAGCAGAATGTCAAGTACAGCAGTGCGATTCTGATACCATCTCACCGTGAAAAATTCTAAAAACAAATTGTAATTCTATTGATTATTAAAATTGACCATTTTATATAATTTCAACGCTAGTATTTTACTTGTCAAAATATTACTATTTTGTGGGGTTTTAAAAAATAAAATACCAAAAAAGAAACTCAGTCAGAATCTCAATGTTGTTTTTTTTTTTTCTTTTTTTTCCTAGACTAGTCCTGACGAGTTGAATAGAATTAGCATAAAAAATGATGTTTTAGTCAAATTTATAACCTCAATGTTTTACGTATAAAAAAAAATCAAAGACAAAAAAAAAAGACAAAACAAAAAGACAAGAAAAGACTTGTAATTGGCTTCCTGCTACTATAGTTTCGTTGTAATTAAGTCTTTTTTTTAGCTGTAAGTCTTCCATGAATAAATAAATAAATAAATAAAATATGATTAAAATCTCGATTATGATTGTAAATGTTTGCTTGTTCAATCCCTAGCATGAGTGGGATGACAGCTCACTCCACGCACGTTTTTACGTTGAGATTTTTACAGAACCGACCGGCAGAACTCGATTTAAATGAACAGAATGATAATAAAGTAAGGTAGTACTTTCTGGCCTACTTTATTATGTACCTACCTATTGATACCTTTCGTTTTTTCACCAAAAGCTATTCTATTCACAAATATTCTAGGCTCTATTCATAGTCTGAGTAGGTACTTCTAACTGAACAGACGGCTGTGCTGTTGGGGCGTTTGTTGCACTACTTCTTCCCAGCTAAAACACCAAGAAGTGGTAAAGGACGGGCGTTTTGGGGGATTGTCTTATTATATGTATTTTGGTCGTTAAAAAACTGCTAATTCTCAGCATAGTTTGCTAGTGGTTATTCTCAGCATAATGCTAATTCTCAGCTTTTGATTTTGTACACACCTACTCCGCTATAAAATAAAAATGAAAATAATTTCTGTTTTATACTACACGAATGTGTATATGCCGTTTATATAAACTGGTTTTTAATATGTCTAAGTACGATAATCCTATGTCTAACAAAAACTAATAAAAACGGTACTTCCAAAGATAGCAAGCTTATGATTTATAAACTATATTTAGGATCTTCGAACTCTTGTCGTCGCAATAAATTAACATTTTTAAACCGTTTCGTAGAGAAATAACAGTTTCGAAATGGAATTATAAAAATGATAAATTTAATTTAGTTAATAAATGATAATTTTAACAGATATTTTATTATTGAGTTTCGGCAGCAATGCAATTTGTAAACCCGCTCTGATTGATACCTAGTTCGGTATCAGTAGTAGTTAGGTAGTATGGGTTCCTAAATCCTACTACTCGTACAGACGCCAGCACATCAAGCTACTACAATCTGTCAGATTTCTTTAATAGATTTTCAACTTTATCGCTAAAGTATAAGGTTGAAAGTTGATTGGGAAAATCTGACAGTTTTGGGTAGCTTGATGTGCTGGCGTCTGTACAGTCCTACATAGGTATATGTATCCTCTGTATACACCGTGTTCTTCACATTATCCATAAAATTTGGCAAATGCTTCTATAGCTATTTCAAATCAAATCTGACAAAAATATTTGTAATTTCATTTAATGTAATTTAATTGAGTTACGCAGTAAGAAAGGGTCTTAACTTAGTTTTGACAGCTTCAGCCCGCCAAATCTTATGAATGAAAATACGAAGTTGCCAATTCGGATGAAGAGGCATGCATATCGGGTGATTTACGTCAAGGTATTTAGTTTGTATGAAAATTAACAAATAATAATAATAATAATAACTCACTAATGTGTCCATAATGAAAAATGCTTAAATCCACGGTCTGAACATCTGGTCGCAGTTTATGCATATCGTCCGAAACACGGTGTATATACGAGTATATCCTATAATATAATAAATGTGAAATGTTGTATGTTTGGATGTTTATTGCTCAGCTAGCTCCCGCCAGTGGCTTCATCCGCGTGGATGTCGAAATTATCCCACGGGAACATGCTACCGGGACAAAAGTAGCCTATAACTCCCTATAAATATAATAAAGAAATAAAGAGTAAAGAGATAATAAAGAGTATTCTATTCTATTCTATTCTATAACATCAGCTATCTTCGAGGGAAAATCCCGTCAAAATCGGTCCAACCATTTTTTGTTATATACCGTTTATAATAACACTAGCAGCGCCCCACGGTTTCACTCGCATACGTTTCGATTCCGTGTGAATATCGGGATAAAAAGTATTCTATATATTAAACCTGGTTATAAACTATTTGTGTGCTAAATTTCATCCAAATCTGTTCAGCAGTTTTTCCGTGAAAGAGTAACAAACATCTATCCATCCATCCTCAAAAACTTTTGCGTTTATAGTAAACGCGAAAGTTTGTGAGGATAGATGGATGGATGGATGTATAATATTAGTAGGATATGCATTTAGTAAAAGCTGTTATTTTGACATTACAAACAGACAATTCAATCTTATTTATTTGTATATATGTATGTATAGATCACTGCTGAACGGATATAGATGAAAAATGGCACGCAGATAGTTTATAGCATGAATTAACACAAATACTTTTTATCCGAGTAGAACGGTTCCGTCGGATAATTTCCGACTTCTACGCGCGCGAAGTCGCGAACAAAAGCTAGTTAGTGCATAAATGCGCTTAGCGTGGCAATTGTGTAAGTAAGTATATCAAATTATGGAACTCTGCAATAGTTTGTGTCTTAGCAAAATGTCGCGCGAACTTAAATCACTAGCTGTTTCACGGCTTACTTCGGCGAAGTTAGTTCTAATGCATCTTTGTACAGACGCCAGCACATCAAGCTACTACAATCTGTCAAATTTATTTAATAGATATTCAATTTTATCGCTAAAGCATAAGGTTCAAAGTTGATTGGGAAAATTTTACAGTTTCGGGTAGCTTGATGAGCTGTTGTCTGTATTTATAGCCTACATATTATAATCATCATCATCTGCCTAGCTTTTTCCCAACTATGTTGGGGTCGGCTTCCAATCCAACCGGATGCAGCTGAATACCAGTATTTTACATGGAGCGACTGCCTATCTGACCTCCACAACACAGTTACTGGGTAATATGATACCCTTTGGTAAGACTGGTTGTCAGACTTTCGGGCTTCTGACTACCCGTAACAACTGTCAAAGATCCACGAATGACAGCCGGGACCACAGCTTAACGTGCTTTCCGAGGCACGGAGTAGTCTCGGTATGCAAAGATGGTTACCCATTCACAGGCCAACCGCGGCAAGCGTAGCTTAACCTGATCGATTGAGCCTACATATTGTAATATTATATTGAATTTAAAATAAAGACATGAGTTATAACTATTATGAATGACAAAAAACAGATAACACACACACATGCCATAACTTTACAATGTTTTTACGTTATAGTCCTAAGCAGTCTCTTTTGGATTTTTTGTACTCCTTCTGTAGGAACCTAGTGTAACCTAGCTAGGACGCCTGATTCAATTCTGTTGTAACTCTGTTTATAGTGTTTCCCTAAATTGTAAAAAAAAATATCGGCACCTACGCTTGGAAACGGATCTAAGGTCCAATTTAAAATAACTAATTACGTAAACATATCAGGCTTGGTAAACAATTCTAAATTTTAGCGAGGAATCACCGGGCATGTGATAATTGTATGAAGTACCACACGATGTACCACCAAGGTTACAGTAAGTAAATAAATGTCTCTTAACTCAGTACCCACGTTTAGTTATTGTTAAAAAAAAAATGTACAAAATCCCAATGTTTTAATGTAGCTTCCCTAATTGGAATCTTTATTAGTTTACCTAAGTAGGTACTCTTAGTATGTACTCACAAATTAGTAAGTTCTAGACTGATTTCCTTTTACGGATGTTGCGATGTGATAATTTTATAGAACATTCCAAAATAATTCTATTTACCACTGCGATGTTAATAATATTATATTTTTTCCAACACCAAATAATCATTACGTAAGCAATTCACAATAGGTCACATACATTGCATAATAAGTACATAAAAACTTCGTCTAAAATAATACTTCTGGCAAAAACAATTTAATCGATAGACTTTTGGTAAACTAAACTCATAAAGAAGTCATAGTATTATTTGGCATTTTTATACCCAATGTAACTTAATACATTTCTAAACTTTTACACCGCAATAATATTTTATTGTAAAGTAGGTACTGTGTTGCTAAAACGCTGTCGACGTGTGGATGAAAGAGAACCGTAAGGAATTTATACGAGATATCTCTACAAGGAACAACAATATGCAAATGAAGTGTCTCTTAGTATTCATTATTTGGTTTACAAGTGTTTCCAAAAAATGCGCATTTATTATAAAATAGTGACACATTCAACGCCCCGATAGAAGCTTCAAAAAAAGGAACTTTTAATAAGTTTTTTTTCCAGAAACTGGCTTCTATTTCGTATCTTAGAATCCTGAAAGATTTAATTAACAAAATAATTGTATAATTTAGTAGGTGCTGGATACCTAGAGATGATACAAAATCTAATTTTACAATTAATGCCTATATAAATAAGTACAATTTCAAATAAGTATTTCAGTATATTCACTAGGAGACAATACATTAAAGAATAATCAAGGTTCATAACAACATCAACGCTATTAAACCACAAACCTATGTAGATGATTTTTGTACAAGAATAAAATTAAAATAAAATATATACCCGGAATGAATACGATATCTTAGTGATGAGAGAGATGATCCCGAGAGAGGACACGACTAGGAAGCATCTGTGTTTCAATTACACAAGATTGCTATCGAAGTAACGACCACAAGGGAACGACAAAAACAAAATACGCTGCATTCGTTTCTTCTCGAATGATGTAATCATTGGAGATAAGACCTTTTTATTCACACCATACAAAAAAAAATCTACTTATTTTTATAGAGATTTTTACTGTTTCGGCATTTAATAGAAACTTAATAGAAGCCATTAGTCTTTCGTCGGCATAAGGTGTGGTTTGTTGATAAACTGACATCAATGGATAAAATTAGCAACACTTACACGTCGTCTTTTGCCAAGTTTTTGCTTAAAAATATAGTAAGTATACTTCATTTTCCTGTCATTTATTATCTAGTGTGCATAAACAGCAAAGCATTTACAAGTTTCACCGACAGGATACACAAGTTCGATGCAACTTTTATAGTCTTTACCGTTAGTATCAATATCTATAGCATAGGTATCTACGTCTGACATAAGTAGGTGTTCCTAATGCATTTAAATTATGTTACCTCAATATAAGAGGAAACTGACATTTATTTTTATAAAATAATTTACATTCATTAACTTTACACAATACCCACCGGTGAATGAACTAAAAATTAGCAAGTGCACTTCCGTATCATTATTACAATCTTGCTGTAGAGATGCGAGCCTTATATGTACTTAGGTGTGAATTAAAATGAGGTAAAATAACGAATTTGCAATGATATAATTAAATTGTAGAAAATTAAAGCCAATTACAATAATAGCTTAAAACAGTTGGCGTAAGATGACGAACAAATTAAATTTTAAAAGGAACCGTTAAATGGACCGTAAGAGGTTGGTTGGGGCAACTTCGAAATATAAAACAGTTTTGGCAATAAAAATAATAGACAAGGAGTCAGTCCACAGTAGCATAATTTTATAATCATCACCCATTCTGGGATATATATTTTTTTTGGCGTCCTTTAATCAATCAATCAACTCAGCCTATCGCAGTCCTCTGCTGGACATAGGCCTCTCCCAGACTGCGCCACAACACCCTGTCCTCCGCCTTCCGCATCCAGTCTACCCCAGCCACCTTCTTTAGGTCGTGGTCTTCAAAAATAATTACATATTTTTAAAGTACATGTAGAACGCATTATTTTTTACTAAGGCGTCAAAGTCGAAAACAATTTGGGTTCTACCTTAAATTTAATTAACGAATTAAATTTAAGGTAGAACCCAAATTGTTTTCGACTGAGTGAGTGAGACTGGTGAGAGAGATTTAGTTATAAATCTAACGTCAATTTATCATGAATATATAAAAAGAACTTGAGGTAGAAACGCGATTAAGACTCATTTCTCGCGGGTGGAAGCAAATAAATATCATAAATATAGGTACGACCCTTTAGCTTGCCTTAGCCAATTTTTTTTGCAATTGCGCATTATAGCTAAAAATAGTTAAGATTTATTTCCCAATGTGGTTTAAACATAATTTTTGTCACTAAAAAAATTGTCATTCGCTTCCCGCTAGGCAAGATCGGAAGTTATTTCCTTTTCAATGAAGGAGTTACACCTTTCCTAAGCGACATATTGCACACGTTTTCCGATATCCACACTAATGAAGTCGCAGGCACAGTTAGTCAATAATAAAAATAAAATTGCAATATATCTCACGAAAATTATAATAAGTAACTACGTAAGAATCACTTTTTATTTTATTTAAATAACATAGGAGACTTACGGCTAAAACAAACAGATCAAGGACAGTAGGTACATTAGTCTGAAAGTCAATTGCTGCCGTGCGATTCTGTAACCATAACACCGTGAAAACTTGGGTGAAGTGAGCGTGGAGTGAGTCTTCAATAGTACCAATCCCTAGCATCAGCATGACGTACAGCTCACTCTAAGCTCACTTCACCTTAGTTGTCATGGTGAGATTTTTCCAGAATCGACCGGCAGGTCTCGACTTATAAAATCCAGAGAAAAAAAAGTTAATTCTAAGGACATCACATCATACCTACAGCACAATTACTATGTTGCTCGCACTGCATAACAACCATCATAACAAAATGAACTACGTAAAAAGTTACGGCTTAAGCACTTCCTAGTTAGCACACACTAGTTAGGAACGGATCTATATCGTACTGTTCACAAAGCTTGTTTAAATTTCTGCTTGCACCCACAATGTACGAATTCTGCCTATAATTGGTTGAAGCAAATGGCACGCACAAAGGTGGATTGTATCGCTTAGACTTCATGGGAATGTTAAAATAAAATTTTGTAAAAATATCGGAACAGTTTTTAGTATTGTCAAAGAGTCTAAGCAATTAATAATAGCAGTGATCTTTACTGTTATTTTCAGAGTTACCTACTGTAGTTGACTGCAGCGTTGGTTTCTTTGTGTTTTTTGTTGGGTTCGATTTCCAGATCGGACTAGTGTTGTTGGTTTTTTCCATTAGGAATTTGTGTGATACCCCCGTATCTCGGAAAGCACGTTAAGCCGTTAGTCCTGCGCCTGATCTTTCTCCGGTCGTATTGGATTGCGTGCCGTCCCATCGAACTATGAGAGTGAGGGTAGAAAGTGTCCGGCCCTGGTCCAGGCCATGGTACGTAGCGAGAGTGCATGGGAAGCCGTCACCTCCTTCTGCGAAGCAGTAATGCTGCGAAGGAGGAAGCGGAACGCGTGAGGGAAAGGTAATCTTTCGCCCTCACGCCCCTAGTCGCCGCAGGAGACGCCCTGGGCGTCGGAGTCGAGAGCCGATTCCCGGCCACCGTAGGAGCGTGCTTACGGATGATGAGCAATGGGCGGTTCGCCGGCCTGTAAGGACCAAGCCCCAGTCGACGGCGCTTTGTGTTCCACGCTCGTCTCAAATAGATGTCAGCACTAACTGACAGGGTCCGCTAGGGTGCTAGGGTCGCGGGTTGTTCGAAAGAATTACCGTGGCCCCTGGCACAGGCAACTGTAGGAACACGGGTGGGTTTTAGTCAGTAAAAGTCTGACACGCCCTTCCGCTCCGCCTAGAGCGGGAGAAGTTATTTGATAATTTTCCACCCCAAAAAAAAAAGGGAATACAGAGTGCACCTGTGTCTGCGCTCACACATGTGCACTATCATATCACCCGAACCAAGACTAGTCTCCGCTGAGATTGGCCGCTATGGCCGAGATACCGTCTGGAGGACTGTACCAATGAAATAGAGAAAAACAAGAGCTATTTTCGACTTGAATGTTATTTCTCTAATAACTCACGTAAAATGAATCAGTCTACTTAATCAACCTACTTAAGTGTTTAGCTACTAAGATATTTATGAACGACTAAAGTAGCAATTTATAAAGTAAAATAGTCTTTACAGTTATTTTCAGGGTTACTGTTCAAAAGCTGGCAAAGAAAACTGAACAAACGGTCACGGTTCTAAACTCTATACAGTGTGTCCGGACATGGACTAGCGATATTCTAAATACTTAAATATAAGCTATTTTAAAGTACTATTACACTATAGGCTTGGGTCCAATACACTTCCCCGCTATGTGGCAGCCATTTTGTTTTTTTTGTTGAAATATGCTCTATGCGAGTACAAAAAAAATCATATATCTCAAAGTTTTAGTCATACTGAGATAAAAATAGGTTTATTCGGAAGGCAATAATATTGTCTACCGTCTGCATTACAAAGCAATGTGTTCACAATTCCATAACTTTTGAAAAAAAATGTGAAAGTCGAAAAAAAAATCAAAAAATTATGCAATTCAACCAATAATGGTTAATTACTACAAAAACAACCCCGAGAACTTTTTTATTTTTTATACTAGATCGACAGTTTTTGAGCTACGCTACAATGCAACATAAAATTCACAACTGTATGTTTAATACTTTAAGAGTTATTGTTGTTTGAACATAGCGTATGCGCAAGCACAAAACGTCTTTGTTAACCGCCAGAGTGTCATTTATGGCATTCACTGTATTCCATCTGAGAGCAGGCGAGAAATACTGTTCGTTACTACCGTGAGTAAGCGAGATAGAACGTATTAGTCCACTACCTGAAACAAAATCAGTTTTAAGGACAAATTATTAGTTGGGTTAGTTTAGTTGTCCCTCGCCCTGCGTTGTGATCGCTATCGCTACTTTCACTTACCGTCCGTGCTGTTTACGTGCTGCGTTAGTGTTTTGTATTTAAAAGTGTGATAAAGTATGGCACAGCGTCAATATTCATCGCAACATATTGCTGACATACACTTTGTGTATGGCTTTTGCAATGGAAGTGCAAATTTGGCTGTACAAGAATATCGACGAAGGTACCCTAACAGGCCTACACCGAGTCGCCAAACTTTTATCGACGTGCATTCAAGATTAGCGGAAAGAGGTATTCAAAGAGCTGTTAATGAACGCAATCGCTTGGTATCGCCCGAAGATGAAGAAGAAGTGCTTAGACTAATAACCAATGATCCTAGACTAAGCGTTAGACGGATTTCAGTGCAACTTCGAATGTCTAAGTGGCATGTATGGAGAATTTTGAAAAGAGAAGGGTTACACCCTTATCATTTTCGACGGGTTCAAGAAGTGATCGAACCAGATTTTGCTGCGAGATCTGTGTTTTGTTCGTGGATAAATAGAAATTTGAGACAGAACCGTAATTTTTTACAAAGAATACTGTGGACTGATGAAGCCAAATTTACAAGAGCTGGGATTACAAACCACAGAAACGACCATCTCTGGTGCTCCGCAAATCCAAGGGCGGTGCGCCCAAGCTCATTTCAACATGAATTCTCAGTAAATGTGTGGGCCGGCATAATCAACGATAGGCTGATAGGGCCATTGGAATTGCCACCTACATTAAACGGCGCTAGATTTTTTGAATTCTTACAGACACAGTTTGCGGACAGCCTCATGGACCTACCTCTATCATACCGTCGGCGTATGTGGTTCCAGCTCGATGGTGCACCCGCGCATTTTTCTCGAGCAGTGAGAGAATATTTAAATAATAATCTACAGCCGTGGATCGGTCGTGGTGGTGTAGTAGCGTGGCCGCCTCGCTCACCCGATTTGACACCCTTGGATTATTTTTTGTGGGGTCATATGAAACAAAAAGTATACGCTACAGTTCCAAATACCAGGGAAGAACTCGTCGCAAAAATTATGGCAGCCGCCGAAGAAATTAGATCCGATTTGGATTTAATTAGGCGCTCATCAACCCAGGTGGCACAGAGAGCCGTAGTGTGTCTACAAGCTGGAGGTGGCCACTTTGAGCAACTGCTTTAGATATTTTAATCTTCATTTAATATTGGAAAAAACATTAAATAAAATTCAATATGAATGTTATGTTTTTTTAATGATTTCCTGTTTAGGGTTCCGACAAAGGCCTTTTGTGCTTGCGCATACGCTATGTTCATACAACAATAACTCTTAAAGTATTAGACATACAGTTGTGAATTTTATGTTGTATTGTAGCTTAGCTCAAAAACTGTCGATCTAGTATAAAAAATAAAAAAGCTCTCGGGGTTGTTTTTGTAGTAATTAACAATTATTGGTTGAATTGCGTAATTTTTTGTTTTTTTTTTCGACTTTCACATTTTTTTTCAAAAGTTATGGAATTGTGAACATATTGCTTTGTAGTGCAGACGGTAGACAATATTATTGCCTTTCGAATAAGCCTATTTTTATCTCAGTATGACTAAAACTTTGAGATATATGATTTTTTTTGTACTCGCATAGAGCATACTTCAACAAAAAAAACAAAATGGCTGCCACATAGCGGGGAAGTATATTGGACCTAAGCCTATAGTGTAATTGTACTTTAAAATAGCTTATATTTAAGTATTTAGAATATCGCTAGTCCATGTCCGGACACACTGTATATAAATTTCCTTTCTTGAAAGGACATTCAAATTAATAACTTGGCCTCCTATAAATGAACCGTCTTAATTTTAATTCAAGCTCTTAATTTGGCATAGATATCGTTCTAAATTAAATATTAGGTCATCCCACTTCCAGTGTCATATTTTTTATTTCCAATATTTATGTATTGCGCAATGGTATGCAATAGTTAATACATGTGTTGTCTTGTACAATCATGTTAGTTTAATTTGGTGTGTTGTATTGTCAAGACGTGCATTGATTTAAAATGGAAGATTTAAAAAAATCTATTAATGTAGTGGAGCAACGTATATTTATAAAGTTTTGTGCTTTACTCAACTACTCTGGAGGAGTTGCGCACGACTTACTGGTAAAGTGTTTTGGTCATAACGCCTTAAATAAAAGAACCGTACAGCGATGGCTTGAAATGTACAAACAAGGAAGAACCACAGCTGAAGATGAGCCGCGAGCACCTCGATCATTATCATCGACTAGATTAGAAGCAAGGGACAAAATCAAGGAAGCACTTCGTCAGTCACGTAGGGTCAGTGTCAGTGATCTCTCCACTCAACTTAACATTCCTCATTCCACTATGCATAGAGTACTCACGGAGGATTTATGTCTGGTCAATAAAAGTGCAGTGTGGGTGCCCCACACTCTGAACACGGATCAGAAGGAGTTTCGTTATGAAACTGCGCGTAGCCATTTATCGTGGTATCGCCGTAAGAAAAATATACTTAATAGATTCATATGCCTTGATGAAACTTGGGTCGAATTTTATACTCCTCGTCAAAGACATCAGTCACGATGTTGGGTGGAACCGGGCACTTCAGCTGAACATTTACCACGTGCAGAGCTACATGAACGAAAAATACTACTAATAGTAGCTATGGATGTCAGAGGCATTGCTTTTTGGAGAACTTATGATGAAAATACAACTATGAATGGAGAGCGATATAAGTCATTTTTAGAAGAAAATATTCCTATTTGGGCAGACGAACATCATATAACGAGTCCTATAATTTTACATGATAACGCCAGACCGCACAAATCAAAAATAGTTCAGAATTTAATTGAAGATAAAGGATGGATTGAAATTATTCAGCCGCCATATTCCCCGGATATGAATCCTTGTGATTTCAATTGTTTTGGCCATGTGAAGAGGAAATTGTCGGGTACTCGATACAATAGCAAAAAGGAGTTAGATATTAAACTAAAGAGCATTATTGATGAATTAAATGAAAGTGGTACTTTAAATGGTGTTCAAGATTTGCCAGCAGTCTGGGAGCGAGTGATTAATAGTGGTGGAGATTATTGATTAGTGTCACAAGGTTATATAGTATAGTAGTCAGTTTTTGTAAAATAATAATAATAAAAAAATATGACACTGGAAGTGGGATGACCTAATAAATTGTGGTGATAGGTACCCTTTATCCAAAAATACGGTGAGCTGACAAGTCGCCTTATTTTAGACACATGTAGGTACGTTAGGCTTTAATCTCAAATCTACATACAGGATTCCATATAGCCTACATAAAATGTGACAAGATGACCTAAACCATGTCTTTTTTTTTGCCTGTTAGATAAAAATCTTGTCGCAGTTAAAATTGTTAACGGTCTACATCCTGGAGTTTGTGGTTTTGTGATAAAAATAATGTCCAAAATACCACTATTATGAGCTTAGAAAGTCATAAATAAGGGATTCATAACAAAATTTCCGCGATAAATTTACAACGCAAAATAGTCGGATGTAGGTGGATACCCTCTTTGTCACATGTTGGGTCATTCACCCCCATAATCAACCGGTGAACAGTCGTAGAACATATAATTCTATCGTATAAATCGATCGCCAAACTATTAAAGACCCGCTCACAACGGAACTGATACGTGAATTAAGATCGACTTAATGATCGAAGAACAATTCAGATAAAAATAATAGATATTATAAACCTCTGTGTGTTCAGCTTAAGGCGGAAGCATCAGGCTAGCTCGCTAAGTTCAAATTTTCTTACTTTTTTCTTACTACTTGCGGGTCAGTATTAGATTTTTTGTTGATCTAAATATGATTCGCGACGGTAAGAAATATGTATTTACAGGATTATATTCATTGAAATCATCAATACAACTCTCTAAGTTCTAATTACCCTATTTAATGACTATTTCATAAAATCGTGACATTTGAGGTCAATTCATGATTGGTGTATTCATGATTGTTATGGTTAAAATTCTGTATATACACATTTATTACGGTCGCGAACCATATTTTGATCTACAAACAACCTGGCACTGACCTCCAAATTGCAAAAAACGTAAGAATACATCGGTGCATTTGCCTTAAACATTGACTGTTAAAGATTAATGTATTATTTGTTTCAGAATTACTTCCCGTTGACATCATACCAAATCGGACTAATAAAAAAGGTGTATTAAGTCTAACTGCACGTACATTTATATTGGAGATAAATACAAACTTTATTGTTAATATAACCACATCATTTATTTGAAAATCAAATTATTGGATAACGTACTCGTATCTTTGGCGTTGGTATTGTGGGGAATTTTGACAAAAATAAAACGTCACCATGGACGAGAGTTGACAAGCAGTATCCTCATTTATCACATCGAATTCAGGATTAAGTTTACGTGGCGTTGTTTGGTGTTGATGACCCTTAAAAGATTTATTTAATGGTTTTAGGGTTCCGTACCAAAATGGTAAAAAGCAACCCTTACCCGTCCGTCTGTTACAGCCGGATATCTCAAGTACTACAAATGCTATCAACTTGAAATTTGGAATGGTTTTAGATGACGTTTGCCCAACTATTTTGTAAATAAGAAAAAAATAAAAATATACCTATTTATATTTTGCAACAGGGACTGAAAGGGGGTTCTTAAAAATTCGAATTGGGCTACTAGGGCATGTGGGGTATCATATGAAAGAGTGCTGTTTGCACATTTTCAAACATTTTTTTTTTCTTAGGCCGCATACTTTTCGACTTTTGAGGAAAAATGTAAAAAAAACTACAGTTCCCCCTTATCTCCGAAGTTTGCATGGAGGAAAATCTGAAATCATTCTTTGTGATAGAAGTTTATGTAAAGATTACAAGAAAAATAAAACAATGTCTCTAATCAGCACACATTTTCAGAAAAAAAAAATGTATATATACTGGTACGGAACCCACGGTGCGTGAGTGCGACTCAATCTTGGCTGGTTCTTTATTAATTGACGTATTGTTGAGTCACGCCTCAATGTTAAAATACCTTAATGTTAATAAATAATAACGGTTTCATCAACAAAGTTAGGTAAACTGATGAACAAAAGATTGGTGCATTAATGAGTCTTGTCAATCTTAACGAATCTTCAAAGTTGGGAAGAAGCAACAATTTTATACTTACATATTCATTGCGTAAAGGTGAGTGATTCATTTTTAATCACATCAAAGTCAAAATGCCCCAACTCATACGTAGAAGCATCAATCAGTAGCTTCTAAATGATAAAAGTCTTTACGAAAATTAAAACTGAATGCACGTTTAGTCTTAAGACACTGATGATGCATAAATTAGTCGTTAAGTTGTACTCACGCGATAAAATATTGAGATATTTCTGATGAATAAATAATGCGTAAACGGAACGGAATAAATTCGCCGAAAAAGAGACAGTCGCTAATTGATTTTTTTGTTGAACATGGAGCACGCAAACCAATCAACAAAATTCATATGTACTTTCTGACAAGGAAATCTCGCGAGGTGTCCCTCACCGATTTAGTTGCGGCTTTACTATAATAATCTACATGAAAAATGATGAGATACGTATTTTTTCTTTTTTTCTAACAAACGTTTTAAAGGGGTGAAAATCACTCTCAAAGTTCGTACCACAAAATGATGGTTTGCAGTTTTCACATATTTCTAATAAAATTATTCCAAAATTACTTTAACCATTAAAAAGAGCATACAAAATTATGAAAAATACGTTTATTCACATATTTATAAGAATTGTGGATATACAATTTTTTTTAATTAAAAATAACAAAAAATTCATAACTCAAAAACTATTTATTATTTTTTAATGGGACCAATTTTGAGTCTTGAATAAAGGTATTTTTTTTTTGAAAAATGTGACCTATGTTAAAAAAGTGGTTCAATTGATTCTGCTCGTTATTCTGAGCAAATTATTTTCAGGTTTTGCGCATTTAACGTTACACGTTATATAATCATAAGAAGCATTTGCCCTGCAGTGGGACTATAATAGGTTCGTATTATAACCGAATTTTACAAAATCCAAAGAACCGTTTTAATCAATGGTTACGTCTAGATCAATGATAATTACATAACACCTATTGGAAGCAAGTAGTTCGAACGCCCGCCCTAAGTAAATATGTTCCTATACTTAATTTTAAAAATAATAATTTATTACTTTGTAACTTTTTTGTTTATCTCTATTCCTGTCAGTCCCTTCCGTTTAGGTATTTGAATCTTGATTTAAGTGGAATTGTCCCTTTTAATATTGAAATTTTAGGCGGCATTTATTACAAATAATGTGAACGTAAAATATCATCTTCTTTTATACTTTCGTGAACATAAATAATGATATTATAATTAATTTAAACATTCTTAAGGTACAGAGCATGACACTGAGATATAATTTTGCACCTGCTGAGTATAGTGCAGGCCACACCGCGAGCTGGCGGCCGGAGACGGGCTGATAATTTTTTTGTTGAAATTTGAATAAAATAGCCGTTCTTGCATTTTGCCATGATAAAAAAGGTGGAACGATACTCGCCCGCCAACCCGTCCGCTCGTCAGCTCGCGGTGTGGCCTGCGCTTTAAGCTCCGGAACATCAGATGAGGCTCATGCATGAAGCAGAATTATGTAAATCGGAGTATTCAATATTTCATAACATTTTATTATACATTGGTATCATAAATGGTGATATTATCAAATTAGTCACAACAAAATTGATATTTCACTTCCTATATCAATAAAGCAATTATTACAAAAACTTCAATGTGGAAAAAAATACGAATATAACAAAAAGCTGGGATCTTTATTGCGTTCAGACGCATACATAGCATGGACCAGAAGAGCGTAACTGGCAGATTCGGTTCGACTTATATTGCGTCCAGTAGGATACGTAGGTATCGTGGAATTGAGGTGATTGAAGAATCGTGCCGAATCATACCAAACGAGTATGTAGCACGCCTGAAACGCCTTATCTGGACTTGCATTTAGATTGAACTAACTGAAATAACTGACGAACGCTCGATTATTTTTCAAACGCTGTCCGTCAGGTGTGAATCGTATGTAGTTTGCATCATGAAATCAATTCCGACACGAGCTACTGAGACATTTAATGTCAAAGCAATAATTTTTGCCTAATCCTGTCTCGTATCAAATAAATTCTTTAGAATATTTACTTCCCGTAGAAGACATCCGTATAATAAATAATACGAGTATTTAAAACTTAAAGACAGAAACTTTTTTATGGGTTTTGGTTACCTGTTTCGAGAAAGTCCCGGAGTTTATCACAACTTTTTGCATAATAATATTATCTGCAATTCTATTTGGTCCGCCAATAACAGAAAAAATGTTGAGTGTCTACTTGTTTCATATCCTTTGTTCAGGTTGTGAATAGGCACAGAAAATCAAATCTGTGTATCAAAAACCGAAAACATACATTAACAAAGTAGATACTTAAGTCATTTAGATGGACAGGATTATTTTAGATAATCATAATTCTGGAATCAAACCGAAGTGATAATAATTGATTAAGATCTATGTTTTGTTATTTGAACCTGAAATAAAACTGAACTTAACAGAACCTGAACTTGAATATAAATTAACGAGTTTAAAAGTAATTCCAATAAACATTGTTTAAATAACATCCGTCGAAGAGTGGAGAGCTAAAGAAAGCGCTTCATCATCCTCATCTTTCAGCTCTTATTTCTATTCTGTGTCCCTGCGAATTCAATTAAACCTCTCAACAAATCATGCCTGTTAATTTTGTGAACAAATAAAATAAAATTTGACAACAGCCAGTCGATTCTGTAAAATCTCACCGTGAAATCATAAGTGAAGTGAGCTTGAAGTGAGCAGTGTCAATAGTGTTAATCCCTAATGACAGCTCACTTCCCGCTCATTTCACCTAAGTTCTCACGGTGAGATTTTTACAGAATAGCACTGCTGAAGGCCAATTCCCGGAAACGTTCAAAATATAGTCTCAATCTCACCTCAGCGACAATCAGTGTCAAAAACTTGGCAAAAATGTAGGGAAATTAGAGGTTTTTTTTTTGACAGATTTAGACTGAGATCAAACTGTGAACGTTCTTAAAATTACGAGAATTGCCTCTCAGATATACTTACATACCGATCACTTTATAATAATCCTTTAAAGTTAAGATTCGCGAGCACATTCGCAAGAAGCTGGCAGTATGAGTAACATCACAACGCTAATATTTTCTCATTGTTTGTCTTATTTCTTTCTAGTATATTCATATATTTATTTGTGCTTATATTTATATGTAATTAGGTATATATATTACATTTATATTTAAAATATTGATTCCTCAAATTTCATGATTGCACCTACTACTGTTTGTCTCTGCATCACCCAAAGGTTGACTGGTAGAAAATGCCTATGGCATTAGGTCCGCCTTTGTACATTTATGTGCTTGAAGTATTAAATAAATATGCTAGATAGCTTCAGAATCTTTGGGGAAATCTCAGAATAAAAGATCACCAATAACTTAATGTAACAGCAACATTTAGGCCATGGACTTCAATGTCAGTCTTGCGAAAAATAATAATAAAGATTTTGCTTTGTGTTTGTTCAGCGACAATGTGATACAGGTGTTCCGAACAAACAGATAATTTGTGCCTGTAACGGTATATCCAGTACCTTCCTTACCATAAAAGTAAGAATTCATACAGTACGTGTAGATACACAAACATCGACTACTGTATACCACCTACTTTGCTCACAACTGTTAGTCCGGGTGTCCTTAAAACGTTGTTTGTTTATAAATGTTGCAAAAAAACAAAGAACCGTTCACAATCTAGCGCAGTAATGTGGGATAACGTAGACCTATGTAGAATGTAAAGGAATTGCCCTCGTAAATAAAACGTATTAGATTCAGTTTCGCTTTCGATTTAGATTTAAATACGTTGCAAGAATAGCAATGTACCTGCAGAACTTTCGACCAAAGAACCCTTTATCGATTTTTTTTAAATCAGAATAGATAAACACTTAATTAAAACGATGACTTAAACAAACATGGTATAGTAAGATTAAAAAAAGGTACTTACTGTTTGATAAGTAAATAAGACCCTAATTTTGATCACTCAGTTTGATAATATTAATGAGAGGACGGTACATACAAAGTAGCAATTTCTTCGTTAGCAACAGAATAAGGGGAAGCAAACAAGGTAGGTTTGTTTTTGTTTTTATTATTGAGGTAAGATCTCGCTTCATGTCCGCATTTAAATTGGAAACTTCTTGCGAGGAGGGCGTATCCGAAATGAGGCCGTTGACCCAAAGAATCAAGAGGAAAAAATCTTCCATTTATCGAATCTTGAAATTCTCGTCCTCTGCTTTCGAAGAATGGACGGTGGACACAAATTCACCGCATGTTTTTTCACAAATATACCGCTACCTCGTTGTTACGCCCAAAATAAATGTTACGTTACATTACGCACGCTTTATAAGGACATTATTTTTTAGGAAGGTACGACGGGTTTGTATTGAAAAGGAATGCTCATATTCTTATCGAATTCGTGTCTCTTAATGTCCCTTTTGAGAATTCTCACTTCTTTCTGCGACTGCCAAGTAACAATAGACACAATACGCTAGTTGTTAAAGTGACATACTTGCATATAGTAAAATGTACCTATGCATCGGTAATCGGCATAAAATCACAACATTTGAAAACAGATAAAAATTGGAAAAATATGTATAGTGCTAAGTGCCTTAAATCAACTACTAACTCTCTGCCATACCAAGTGTACCTTATCAAAAGACAAGACGGCAACCCACCTGGGTCCCGAAGGTAAGTGGCAGTAACCCTAACCAGAAAGTTCCATAGGATTTATAGTCCCCGACCGTCTGTGGTTAAAATGTCCATGCTGCCTTCACGGGATCTACGGGAGCGTAGACGTCGTAGGCCGTAGCTACGCGGCTACGACATCCAGAGTAATGGAATAAATAGCTACGTAATGTCGTAGCTCTAATTATTGTACCAACTTTAATTTTTGCTACGCATCTACGATAACGTAAACGCACCTAATAACGACCCGTTAAAATCCGCGCTCATTACCGCCCCATTCAGAAAACTATCATTTTTATGTCATGTATTAAAGCTACACAAATGGTTGCTTTAAAAAAAATTTAGATGTATTTGTATTGCAAATGTTCATCTCTTTTTTGCGTGTGTAACTCGACGATTTAAATAATAATTGCTATGTTCGTCCGTGGACGCCGATCTTAGTGCATTTTCCATAGTGTGGCATACCCGATGGCGTAAGTACTCTTGTTTCTTTTTTAGCAGAAGATTATATCGTAAAGCATTTTAATGTAACTTCTAGTTCTTTTGATGCATTTTTGATACTTTCAGGAACACAAGTAATGATTAATTTTAATGAAATACTATTTTATTTTGCTTAAAATTCAATATTAAAAATAGGCGGTAATAGGAACAAAAATCACAATTTTATTCCTATTGTCGACCCATGTCGTTGATAAGTACTTGTCGTATCTTTTGTCTGCCATGATTTTTGTTAAAATGCATAAATTAATAGGCAGGAGGCTATACTAACTCAGTTCCTTAGTATGTTAACTTATATTTGAGCTATTAACGCCATATATTCAAGAGCTTTAGTAGCCGTATACACTAACTTTGTTCTTATGTAAATATTTTGATGAATAAAGGAGGTATAATTTTTAAATAGTGTATTTTTATAGTTGAAATATCATTATTATTAAATATTTTTAGCAACCGCTCCACTTAAAATCATATACATGTACAAAAAGCACATGTATTTACACAATTCATACACATTCCCTTGGGTCGGTAATAGGTTATACGATTTCCTTTAAGAAAACCTATTACCGATCTACTTGTACATTTACGATGGACCCCATACTACATGTTTTTTTATTTGGTATTTATTTTCAAGTAAACATAAAGTTATTTAATATACGTTATAGTATTCCATAATAAACATACAGATTTAAAATAACATAAGCTTTATTATATTATAGTAATACTTAGCTAACATTTATATGTGGAAGTCATATGGTAATTTTAATTACTATTTGCTATCCGTTTATATATCAGATGATTGTGAAATAAACCGTCCAGCAATGATCATTATGCGACCGAGATATGATTGTGGATTTGATTCAGAGTCAGATGAATCTATTTTTTAATCTTATTTTTTTGCCAAAGGTTAATTTTCTTAATTTGTTTTATATTATAATATTTGATTTTGATTTGAAATGACTGCTAGAATTAAGATTTCATTCTAATTTTATATTTCTATATTACATTTTGTAAAATAATATACTTACTAATATTACACTTTAGGTTACAAATAATTATATTAAGTAGTATATTTTTTAAGACTTATTGAAGGCTTTTAAGAATATATAATAACGTTAAGTTTTGATAACATTTTGTAGTGAATGCTGAGATCATAGTTAATCTTAAATTTGATTCAGAGGCACATGATGTTATTTTTTATATTTTTTTTTTCACATGAATAATTTTATTAATTTGTTTCATTTGTCAATCTTAATCCAAGATTTGATTTTTGATTTGACATGACTACTAAACTTAAGAGGCGGTTTACAGTCAAATGCCTTTTCTACTGTTTTAATAGATCACATTTTGTATTTTTTATTCTATTTACGAGTTATGATACTTTTTCAATTAGCGGCGCTAGTGGACGATAAACCGCCTCATAAATGTTATTGTAATTTTATATGACTATGTTACATTTTTACTAAGATTCTATAATGCCATTTACTCTTGTATAATAACAAATGCCCCCATTGGTTATATATTATAGTAGTTATAATCAATGCTGGCCTTTGGTAATTTGTTATACATAATTCGTATAAATATGATATTTTTTATTGATTTAACGCTGTTAAGAATATACTATTATAAGAATACATATAATTGTTAAGTGTTGATAGCATTCTGTACTGTGTTGGAGCATTTATATAAACAGTTCAATATACAGGAGCATTTTTATTTAACTTTAACGGTTCCATTTATTTAGTGGTCGGTATTAGGTGTCACATAAACGGTATTAGGCACACACCCGATATTTTGAGTCGGTAATAGGGACATGACCCTTTTTCCTTTTATTTAATTTTTAATGTTTTAAGCAATTCTTTGATTATCTGTTCTTATACATAACTATAAAAATCGATAATTTCAGTACTTGGAAAAATATTTTTATTGAAGCCACATATTAAGAATGTGCTTATTTTTTGGATATCAATCTGAACTCCGCTTAAACTGGCGGTAATGGGTGCGTTTACGTTACTCAGAGAATTGCAAAGAAAAAAATCATAGCTGCAAAATTGCGAATCTTTAATTATTTTTAGGGTTACGTATCTCAAAAGTAGAAAGAAATAAAAATTGTTTATTCTGCACAAATAAAAGGGAAAAGGAACTCATATAAGATCATTTCGTTGTCCGTCTGTCTGTCCGTCTGTCAAGACCTTTTTTCTCAGGAACGCGTGGAGCTATCAAGTTGAAATTATTATCAACTGATGCTGCAGTTCCTTGAAGCAGTAAAAAAATCGAGCTTCTTATTCAACGCAATCAAGATATGTTATGTTTATGTTATTATATTATGTTTATATTTTTTTATCGTTTATGTTCCGTTTATGCCGCATATTTTGACACTCGCAAGGGAATCAAAACCTATAGGGTACTTTCCGCTGACCTAGAATCATTAAATTTGGCAAGAGGCAATGTCATGTAGCACAATTAAAGGAAAAAAATCCGAAAACCGTAAATTTGTAGTTACATAACCTACAAATTTGTACGGGACCCTCGGTGCGCGAGTGCGACTCGCACTTGACCGGTTTTTTTTTATTATTTGGCAATAACGAAGGTATGTACGGAGGTATCAATACCTGTCTTGGTAGTTCAGGAAATTAAAAATAAATTTGTTTATCTTGAGTTATTATAGTTTTAGTTTACTAATAGTAGTCGTTATAATTATTCTAATTAAAACTTCAGTTAAAAAAATATAAAACATAACTTTGAATTGAGGACGCTAATAATTTTCTAGCACACGCCACACAAAGGTTGATCATTCGTCACATAAATACAATGACGGAAACTGTGAACGAGATTAGTAAATAAGTCACCATAAATATTTTGACCAGCCATGGTCAGCAATGTTTATGCAAATTGTTCAGTTTTTCTCACTGCCCTAAACGAATAGTTTCTGTTTTAAAACAATCAAACTTTTGCAATAACCACACATACATATACCTGAGTCACAGCACCCACAAATATACGGGTGCAATATCTTAGGTAAATATTGTACAATGACTACTCAACGAGTATAGGTAATATGTAAACGATCACTACATGTCATATAAATAGTAATTAGCATTACGTATTCTTCAATAATTACAATAATTATCAGCATCATTATATTTTCTTTACTCCAGCCGGTCGATTCTGTAAAAATCTCACCGTGAAATCATAAGTGAAGTGAGCACTTAATAGTGTTAATCCCGAGCGAATGACAGCTCACTCCACGCTCACTTCACCCAAGCTTTCACGGTGAGATGGTTACAGAATCGCACGGCTGTTTTATGTATATATTTATTTATATTAGTATAATATACTTTATGTATCGTATCTATTCATTGTATTGTGTAAATGGTAAACCACAGACTGTCTACAATATTTGTCTCTCCTTCCCTTTTCAATCCATCCAAAGGTTGTCTTTAAAAGATCGCTCCTAGCGATAATACAGACCATTGTGTCACCCTTTGTAAAATTTTTATATTTATGTCTGTAATTTATATGGTGTACATAATAAAGAGTATTCTATTCTACAACGTGTAACGGAAAGGGGGTATCAACCCTGAAGGAGGTGAATGTGCTCATGAAACTCAACAACTTTCCCCAAAGAACATAGGTCGAAATATGAAAAAAAAATTTGGCCCTCCCTTACAAAACTGACTACCAGCTGATTGATTTACTATGGGAGGGCCAAATTTTTTTTTCATATTTCGACCTATGTTCTTTGGGGAAAGTTGTTGAGTTTCATGAGCACATTCACCTCCTTCAGGGTTGATACCCCCTTTCCGTTACACGTTGTATACTATTCTATAATTTTCAATAGCTGTCATAATTGCTTGACCACTGGTTGTTCAAGTCACACTGTGACGGAATCAAGTGATATCTGGCTAAATAGTATAAATAACGAGGTAATAAACATAGTTTATGAACTTACCAGTAATAACTATATTCTTCTGTATATCCATCTTTAAATATTATAAATCAAAGTCGCTCTTCGCGTCTGTCTATACGACCAGCGGAGTAATTACGTAATACACTATCAGTAGCAATGGCGTTCATTTTGACAGTTCAACAATATTCATTACGTTATTTTCGTTGCTGAGCAGACAAATTTTTTGAACATGTGAAGCAATGGATGAGCAGTATCCTTCAAAATGATTCAGATTGAGATTATATAGGTACTCTAAAATGATTGCGAGATAGTGTGTTACGCAATAAGGGTGGGCGTTGTCCTTCTAAACTTCACAACGGATTTTGATGCGGTTTTCACCATTATTTATAGGATTAGTTCCGGAAATTTATGAGTGCAATTCATATATTAATATTAAACATAACTGTAATAAAGAAATCGCAATGTTTTATCAAATCGTAAAAACCGTGCGAAGCAGGGGTGGGTCGCAAGTTAGAAAAACAAACACAAACGGGTAATGCCCATAATTGTGGAAACAATGATCTGACTCAGCTGTTTGCCTCATAAAGGCTCTGCCAATACATCCTGTCTCAGGGCTGTCAAATTAATACAATAACGCTGGACCATCACCCTCCATGACAGTTCCATCGAATTGAAGGCGAAATAAAACCTGTACATAATTACGATGAACGTTGCAGAAGTTTTCAATCAATATAACCGCCCGGACTGTAGAGAATAATTATTATGTGCATATCAGATTACGCGATCAGTAAGGAATTTCTTTGAATCAGCGATGGATTTGAATTGGAATTTAAGTTGGTTAAAAAATAATGAGGAATGAAATTTTATTATAGTAACAGTTTGTTGCCCTTTTGACGAGTAGATATAGGTATTTGACAGGAACATCCAGCCAACAGAAACATCAGCTTATTCTTATTTGTACCAACCTGCCTTCATAACTTTCTTAAAACACTAGCTGTGCCCTGCATTTTTACCCGCATAATTCTCGGTCTCGGAAATGTCAGGATAAAAACTATCCTATATACTAATTCAGGTCATGGTCTATCCATATGCCAAATTTCATCCAAATCCTTTCAGGAGTTTTAGCGTGAAACCGTAACAAACAAATATACACAAAAAAAAAAAATAGTTTAAAAAAAAAACAAAGAATATTTATTTTCATCATCATCCTCTTGGGATAGTAAAACAAGTTAAATATTACCTGTAAGAGATAATGTATGTGTGCCGAAGCGTGTATTGCACAAAAGATATAAAAAAAAAGAAAAACCTTAAAACAAGGAAAGCACCTAAGCTGCGTAGAAATTATGTCATTTAAATACAAAGTTTCTAAGAATATGTTGGAGATGTCAAATGTTAACCACAAGTTAACGTCAGTAGGCTACAACATAAAAGCCGCACGTATCTACCTACTTTGACTCCACTGAATTAATGATAATATGTACCTGAGACCTGAGTTTAACCGGAAATTCAGAACATGTTGAGATAAAATAACATTTTATGGGATACTAAATAATAAAATGAATATTATAAAGCTTTGGTTTGGCAACACGACAACAACCGGATGAAACTTACATATTTTTATATCTTGATAGATGAAGATGCAATTATAAAGCTTTGGTTTGGCAACACGACAACAACCGGATGAAACTTACATATTTTTATATCTTGATAGATGAAGATGCAATTATAAAGCTTTGGTTTGGCAACACGACAACAACCGGATGAAACTTACATATTTTTATATCTTGATAGATGAAGATGCAATTATAAAGCTTTGGTTTGGCAACACGACAACAACCGGATGAAACTTACATATTTTTATATCTTGATAGATGAAGATGCAATTATAAAGCTTTGGTTTGGCAACACGACAACAACCGGATGAAACTTACATATTTTTATATCTTGATAGATGAAGATGCAATTATAAAGCTTTGGTTTGGCAACACGACAACAACCGGATGAAACTTACATATTTTTATATCTTGATAGATGAAGATGCAATTATAAAGCTTTGGTTTGGCAACACGACAACAACCGGATGAAACTTACATATTTTTATATCTTGATAGATGAAGATGCAATTATAAAGCTTTGGTTTGGCAACACGACAACAACCGGATGAAACTTACATATTTTTATATCTTGATAGATGAAGATGCAATTATAAAGCTTTGGTTTGGCAACACGACAACAACCGGATGAAACTTACATATTTTTATATCTTGATAGATGAAGATGCAATTATAAAGCTTTGGTTTGGCAACACGACAACAACCGGATGAAACTTACATATTTTTATATCTTGATAGATGAAGATGCAATTATAAAGCTTTGGTTTGGCAACACGACAACAACCGGATGAAACTTACATATTTTTATATCTTGATAGATGAAGATGCAATTATAAAGCTTTGGTTTGGCAACACGACAACAACCGGATGAAACTTACATATTTTTATATCTTGATAGATGAAGATGCAATTATAAAGCTTTGGTTTGGCAACACGACAACAACCGGATGAAACTTACATATTTTTATATCTTGATAGATGAAGATGCAATTATAAAGCTTTGGTTTGGCAACACGACAACAACCGGATGAAACTTACATATTTTTATATCTTGATAGATGAAGATGCAATTATAAAGCTTTGGTTTGGCAACACGACAACAACCGGATGAAACTTACATATTTTTATATCTTGATAGATGAAGATGCAATTATAAAGCTTTGGTTTGGCAACACGACAACAACCGGATGAAACTTACATATTTTTATATCTTGATAGATGAAGATGCAATTATAAAGCTTTGGTTTGGCAACACGACAACAACCGGATGAAACTTACATATTTTTATATCTTGATAGATGAAGATGCAATTATAAAGCTTTGGTTTGGCAACACGACAACAACCGGATGAAACTTACATATTTTTATATCTTGATAGATGAAGATGCAATTATAAAGCTTTGGTTTGGCAACACGACAACAACCGGATGAAACTTACATATTTTTATATCTTGATAGATGAAGATGCAATTATAAAGCTTTGGTTTGGCAACACGACAACAACCGGATGAAACTTACATATTTTTATATCTTGATAGATGAAGATGCAATTATAAAGCTTTGGTTTGGCAACACGACAACAACCGGATGAAACTTACATATTTTTATATCTTGATAGATGAAGATGCAATTATAAAGCTTTGGTTTGGCAACACGACAACAACCGGATGAAACTTACATATTTTTATATCTTGATAGATGAAGATGCAATTATAAAGCTTTGGTTTGGCAACACGACAACAACCGGATGAAACTTACATATTTTTATATCTTGATAGATGAAGATGCAATTATATTTTGATTCTCACAGATGATTAAGTAAAGGATATTATTAAAATGTCAAAAGTTAATTCTTATGATATGTGCATGTTAGTGGAACTAGATTCTAACAGCTAAACGGTTTTTAAAAATATGTATTAATTTATGCGTCCGCGCCGGCGGCACGATCGCGTTATATTAGCAATCTGGTCCAAGTTCAATAGACCGATTCATTTTACTTATCGATGCCAAATAAACAAATTTCACCAAGAATCATTAAACGACATTCACCGAAAAATATCTGTGTCGTACCTGCGTCACCAATCAAGAAATTAAAATAATGACAAGAATGAAATATCCGCCACATAATGTTTTTCTCATAGTTGGGAAAACCCAAAAACCTTTGAGAAAACAAAAGGATAACCGAGTTCTTACATATTTTATAGTAAGATACATTTATCTTATATCCATAACTTCACTGAAAGCTTAAAGAGCTTTCTTGAAAACGTATGGCGACAAGAAAACTCTAAGTTATTTATTAGGTACATTACATACTGCTGGGAATTTATAGCTTTTCTTATCATGTGGTGCTCAAATGAAAGCAAACCGACTAAAGAGGCCTGTCATTCCTTGAGGAGCTGATGAAACAATTTTAATTTACTTCTTTCTATGCCATAACACGACGAACAAATGTTATGTTTTTATACCTTAGCGTCTCAAATGATATGTACCAACGCTACTAGAATTTTAAATATCTTATTTAACCGGCTATGAAGCTTGGGCGAACATAGTTCATACTTAAAGAACGCCATAAAATGAAACAGAAGCTTTCATGTTTTACCTCCATCCCGAATTATTTAATCTATGCAATAAATCTGAGTAATGCAAACTTACAAAGGGATTAATAATAAATTAATTAGGGCGATAAGCGATTTACGTTTCTACTTAGTTTAAAATATGGTAAAAGGACACACATTCCCTAGCGCACACGGGCGCGTCGTTATCACACGTGTCGCCAAAACTACGCACACGAGTGAGCCATCGGAGGTTTAATCGCCGAAATACACCCACACATGTTTGCGAGACTACACCTATATGCCAAATACGTTGCGGTATCCGACGTTAACGTAAGAGGTAATATAAGAGGCGCATCTTCGAGTTTGCACATTTTAGTTTTAAAAGCCGGCCGTTGGCGAGCGGGTCATGTTAGCGAATTTAAGCAAAATACATGCTTGATTGGCGCCTTACAGGCTTTCCTTTGTGTTGTCGGGACTGAGGTTGTGTCGAGCAGCCTGCGCCAAGGTCGTAGCCAGGCCTACACGGCCGCATCCCGTGCCATGGGGCCGGGTACACTTTTCTATTTCTTGGTAAGTTTTTTTTTTTTTTTTAATAATAAATGTGCCATAAAAGGATAGCTAATTTACACTATAAATATTTAAAGTTTTATGAATATTTATTTCAAAACGGTTGACATGTTTATTGAATTAATATTATTATTTTTATCCATTTTTTTTAATCCTATTATGCGTATAGATGTCGTTTATAAACGGAATATTACCCTTATAAGTTGTCAATAGCAAGAAGATAGGTTTATTATATATTATATTAATACCTCCTGAGTGCTTTTTTTTCTTCTTTACAAATGACCTTTTTTAAGTGTTTCACAACTTTTATTAGTAATACAACAGAATGTTTTTAAGGTGCGTATTCGGTTATCTAATATTATTTTCTATTCTCTGAATGTTTGGGAACTAGCATTTTTTCATAAATTATATTCCTCAACACATATTAAAGTTGACTTGTCACTGCACACAAATCAAAAACGTAACGTAGCCATTTCAACCTTTTCGCTTTTCATTGTTAACCACAGCATTGTTCCTATTTCATGAATGAAACGAGGGTTGAAAATACTAATGTTAATCAGTTTGTTTCCAGTATTAAGCACCTTTTGGTTCAGCTACCACCATTTCACACCCCGATAAACTCAGCCGGCTGAAATTCTGAAAATTACTCTGAATTACTGAAAATGGCCCCATTTGCTGTTAAACACTTGAATAAGGTCATTTATAAGCTTGCATTGTATTGGTTACTGAAATATAATGTAAATACTTACTACCTGCTTTTACTTTTTCAATTTTGTGTTAGAGATTAAGGAAGAGAGTTTTACTCTTTAAGTTTTATGAAGTACTTAACAAAACAAAAAAACTTGAAAAATAAACACCTAAGGTAATTTCACTATTCTAATAATTAAAATAATTTCCCCCACGTTGTTTTGCAACCAAACATTTAAATTAACTACTGTAAGAGGCTATAAAATGTTCTCTGGTTGTAAAGATGTAATCAACAACTAAACAGAAGTTCTAAATAGAAATATGTTCACACTTTATCTCAACGCGGGATGACAATTTGGACGTTAACGAGCTTGTAGCACGTGACCGACGTACTAACATACTCGGATTCAATAACTTATCGCTCCTCGATAAAGCAAGGCCTACTTTGAATTTCAACTGGCTCATGGAAATAGAATACGCCGTAATAGCCGTAGCTGAATTCAACCACGTTCTTTAAAAGGTCAAAGAATAGAAAGGAAACATCCGTTCTGAAATTTTGGTACAATTTAGCCTGTAACATGCTGATTGAGAGTTAATATGGGTGCAAAAAAAAATAATGGCCAGTTTTAGAAATATGACCCATTTTTAAGTTCAAGTTAGGGAGATGATTTTTATATAAAAAAAGCATTCACATCAACCACAAGTTTCAATTCATATGTCATAGTTTAAAAACATATTTCTTCATACCCTGAAGGGCCTGCAGAGATGTTTAACGCATATTTCGAATAGTAGATAAGTCGTCCGATTTTGTTGAAACTTTGTATTGAAAGTATTTTTTCATGGGGTATTTTTATTTAAATATTTTTGGGCCAGGTTTACAAGTGCAGTAATATCCAAAGATGGGATCGTCACCACTGCCACTAACATGCTTTTCATTAAATGCTACCCACAAATAATATAATATATAGCCGCATTTCCGAACCTAGGTACGACTTTTATTGTAATGAATCCCGGTTAACTGTAATTTCGATATGTTTAAAACACCCTCATTGTGCGCTGTCTTGTATACAAGGTTATTTTTCAAAGACCAGCCGAATCTAAGAATGTGGTACAGACCATCAAACTGAACAATTTTGTCCATGGGACCAACATCGTATTCGCGAATAAAAATTCAGCTGTCCCGTACGTTTATGTCGAGTAGGTATTGAAGTTTTCTAAGGGACAGTTGATAAATTTTTCGTCAATACGATATTGATCCCATGGAGAAAGTTGTTCAGTTTTATGGTCTGTACCACATCCTTTGATTTGGCTGGTCTTTGAAAAATAACCCTGTATAGCCGCGCGATAGATTCAAAAAGTTTATTCTTTAAAAAAAACATATATTTAAATATGGAATGAGGGGCCCGTGGCTAAATAATAACAGTCGCACAGGTTGATCGATCAGGTTAAGCTACGCTTGCCGCGGTTGGTCTGTGGATGGGTGACCATCTTTACATACCGAGACCCTTCCGTGCCTCGGAAAGACCGCTAAGCCGTTGATCCCGGTTGTCATTCGTGGATCTTTGACAGTCATTACGTGTAGCCAGAAGCCCAAAAGTCTGACAACCAGTCTTACCAAGGGGTATCGTATTACCCAGTAACTGGGTTGTGGAGGTCAGATAGGCAGTCGCTCCATGCAAAATGCTGGTATTCAGCTACATCCGGTTAGACTGGAAGCCGACCACAACATAGTTGGAAAAAGGCTAGGCAGATAGATGGATCTAAATATAGAAAGAGTGGTATATCCGCTGCACTTCATTGCCGGAGATTTTCAGCCTCTACTCGTGCTTATTACGACGTTAACTTTGCCAACATGGTTGAGCATTGTAGTTGCTAGCAGTACATCTGCATTTGGCATTGTAATAATCCCATGATATTTATTTATTATGGCTCGAGATACGGAGAAACTCGCTTAAATTCGGAACATGAGACGTGGATATAGAATTAATAAATAGTTTTAACAATTTAGAAATCCGATAATTATTTAACCTGTTGTTCAAGTAGATTTTCAATACAGACTATATTTATTTTCCAAAAGTATCAGCAAACGGTCGGACGACTTGTTTACTATGCGTAATGTATGTAATACAACTCTGCCTAGTCTTTCAGGATAGATAGACAAGCCGGTCGATTCTGGGAAAATCTCACCGTGATAACTAAGGTAAAGTGAGCTTAGAGTGAGCTGTAAGTCATGCTGATGTTAGGGATTGACACTATTGACGACTCACTCCACGCTCACTTCACCCAAGTTTTCACGGTGAGATGGTTACAGAATCGCATGGCTGGAGTTAATATGAATTGGAATTTGTTGTGATTGCTATTTGTTTATTTTTAGCAGTAACTATAACATAAAAATCATCTTCTTGACTTGAACATAAAAATGGCTGTGTCTCTAAAACTGGGCATTATTTTTTTTTGCGCACCTTTTAGCTTTCAATCAGCATGTTACGGCCTATATTGTACCAACATTTCAGCCAAATTCACCGAACGGCTTTTTCCTAAAATTTTGTGCGGGGTTCTTTGTAAACTTCCACAAGATTATCTTTTAAAAGTACATTGTATGAATTGTACCTACTACTAAAATCAATAAAACAAAAGAATTGAACGTTAATTTGTCCTTGAACTTTCATGCGAAAATTTTATTAATTTGTTCATAATATTATAATTGACACTTATTGCCAATAAATTTAAATATTATAGGGTTTATTTATAAACGATGATTAAAGTTAAGTGACGTAGAAACGTCAAAAATGTATGCTTAAGCAGTCGCTAATCAACGTTTATGAATAACTAGCGACCCGCCCCGGCTTCGCACGGGTGCAATGCTGATCATTACATAGTGTAAAACACAGCCGCTTTTGTCTGTCTGTCCCTATGCATGCGTAGATCTTTAAAACTGCGCAACGGATTTTGATGCGGTTTTCTTTAATATATATAGTAAGTCAAGAGGAAGGTTTATATGTATAATACATGCATAATATAGTAGAGAAAGACTGATAATTTTAGAGCCATTATTTCTCGTAAAAAGTTAAGGATAAAAAATGGTTATTGTGGGTTATCCCTAAGAGATAGACATATACCATCGCGGACTTTTTTGTAGGCCTTTTTAAGTTGTACAATACTGTAGTACATTATTTTAATCTATCTCGAAAGGTTCAGCCAGCGTTTACAATGTAAGCGCAAAAAAATGTGTTTATTTACGACATCACTTTAGAAACCTCTAAAATTATCAGTGTTTCTCTACTATATTATGCATGTTTTATACATATAAACCTTCCTCTTGAATCACTCTATCTCTTAAAAGAAACCGCATCAAAATCAGTTGCGTAGTTTTAAAGATCTAAGCATATATAGGGACAGACAGACAGGGAAGCGACTTTGTTTTATACTATGTAGTGAAGAGGTATCTGTGAGGCCTCACGTCTACGACAAATATATTCAAATCAGTAGAAAAAGAAACGAAGCTTTAGTATAGCTATGTTGCAAAACCAATACCACAATGACCCTTTTAACACTAATACACAGAACAAAACTGACTGACTTTTTTACAAAACTGATGTAACGAATCAAAATTATGTAAGATTTCTTTACTAAATCAAAAATTACGGAAAGACATGGTGACAAACGTTTTATTATTGTTTTTAGAAAGTTGTCAATTGAACGGGTCGTACAAAGTTCAATCACGATGTTGTATCTTGTCACTAATGATGATATCTTTTATCTCGTGTGTCACGACGTACAACAGAGCGTGTTTAAAGATGAGGAGCCACCCTATCTTACTCTTCGATCTCAGTTTCTTATGCAAAATTAATTTGAACCGTTTATTAGTTAGAATGGTTTCACTGAATTTCTTGGAAATGGCACACTCCAACCCAAATGTAAACGAACCAGTTCCTTCTGATATTTAGTCAAAGCTTAAAGCTACCCTGTTATTAAAAATATCATCCAAATAATTGAATATGATTCGTCGAAAACAAAAAAGAAAAACATTTTTCGTAAATTCGTCAAAGCGCGTCTACAGAATCAGATTATGTATGAGCAGATAGGATCATGGATTATTGAAATTCCCTTAACTCGAGGATGTGTAAAGCAATTTTCTTGGAATCGCACCATCGTCGCATGATCGAGTCAATAAGAAGTTCAAACCTAGGTATAACAGCCGTGCGATTCTGTAACCATCTCACTGTGAAAGCTTGGGTGAAGTGAGCGTGGAGTGAGCTGTCATTCGCTAGGGACTAACACTATTAAGTGCTCACTTCACTTATGATTTCACGGTGAGATTTTTACAGAATCGACCGGCAGATGTTACATTAGATTAATGTATGTAAGTAACTACCATTTCAATAAAATGACAGTTACATTGCTTCTGTATTGTAATCATTCATCTCGTTGGATTGAATTATATCTACCATCTACATTAATGTCGTATTTTTCTTCAAGTCTACAATTACAGTGGGGACATCATCGATCAGAGTGACATTATGATATTATAATAAAGATTAAAGTTGAATGCTCTCTGTTGGCTTAAACAGAGCAATGGAGGAACGATGACATCAGCTCCATGCACAAATTAGGGATGTTTCGACCCACGCCTTGTTTTTCGCAGACGTGAACTATAAAATTGATTTATTCGTGCGGATATCACGTTAATCAATTAAAGCGCGTAGAATCGCAATAAATATTGGCACTATTTATCCAAAATGACCTAAACCAAGTTGATTGTCTAAAACCAAGTTGATTGGATATAGTATTTAGTTGCGACTATTGCAAATTAAATCATTTTTTCGTGCCAACTTTATTGTTCAAAATGTTGTAGCCGGAGTTGCTAAATTATAATTTCAGCTTCAATACGAGCTACGACGGTCTTTTAAATCAAGTACAAATGTTAATTCACTGTACCTTATCACAAGACACAAATGGTGTCGGAAATAAAACAGATTTGTTTACGGGAAAAAAATTAAAAGGATATTTACAAGAATCTTCTTAACGGTAACAGCTATTTTGAATAAAATGTAGGTAGTGGCATTAGCTTAGAAAATACGCAAAATGTTAAATGAACTCCATTCATTAAAAATGTCTGCTGTAAAACCTAACTTTCTGACTTGGTTTATTTTCCTCAACAGCCTGTCACTGCACAATAAAATAGAGATCAATATTTGAACTGGAAAACCCAAGTAATATTAATTTATTTGTTTTCTCGGCTGTAGTCAGACTATTCAGTGGCATTCAACCGAGATTTGTGAATAGATTAAAAGACAAAAGTGGAAAGAACTGGAACATGGTGTGTACCGACAGACATCATTAAGTTAAATGTGACAACGCATTGTTTGGTTTACATAATGAATGATTGGATAAAAGCGTGGCGTCGGGACACGCGACAATAGCGGTCCGTTAAGAGATCTATGAGTGTCGACGTCGTCGGTGACCTGACTAACGTACATCGTACACTGGCTATCTGACTCACACACTGTCTACACTTGTCTTGTCTCCAGTCGCTAAGCACTTCTCATGTTCTTGCTAGATGTTCTTAATTTCCGCTTCCTCAACCCCTCGCGTCGTACGGAAACGCTTGACCCTAAAATATAGATTGTAATCATTCAGTTTGACATTTGCATCTTCTAACTTCCGATACTTGAGAAATTATTTCAATCGAATCTATTAATAATAACAAGTAGAATTTTAATCATGCCTGCTCAATCTAGCGATGACCAGTCGCCCACATCATGTCGTGACGGTCAACGTTTTAGTAAAACCAGTGTTAAATAGTTTTTTTGTACGGGCCATGGAAATAAGAGAAACCCCACAAGTACAGTTTTGGGAGGGACGACCGCGTTAAGTTTCCTATTTGGTTTACGTGAGAAGGTTAACGACTCACACGGGATCTTATAACAGGACATTGACATTGTTTTATCGCGAGGAACTACAGATGGGCGGTCTGATACCGGCCGATGGAGATCTGTCTCTTCCATTGTCCTGTCAATCATTTCGTCAAAAACATTTGGCAGGATTTAAAAAGCCCCGCTTACCGGACACATCAATCGTAATACCATTAACACATAAACTCCTTATTTTTTACCGCCGACGTCAATATTATACAGGACAACAGAAAGGCAAGCTCATATAAGGTCTTCATTATAATCGTATTATAATTTGATGTGAGAACAAAAAACAGTCCACATGATAACATTGTTAATGCATGTTATGTCATTTCTCTTTGATCATAGATTTTGGTTTAATAATAATCTGATTTTGTGTGTCCTCCTATTTACTACTTAGTGGGTACCTTTCGCCTACCTCGGTTAACGTTTTGCAAGCATGAAATCAAATTTTATTTCGACAAGTGACATATTGATGCTCTTTTTATTATAAATGTCCGGTTGTTTGTCTGTTTACGTAGTTTTAGACATATGATGTCATATAAACATATATTTAAATACACATTTATTTATATTATTAACTCAAAGGTCATCAAATGAAGATCTTTTAAATTATGGGAGGTCACAACATAGCCTTCAGACCATGCCTTTTATATTTATGAAAGTTTTATAAAAATCTATTATTACCTATAACTTTTATAATAATAGATTTTATAAAACTTTATTAAACCAATGTTATTGTTACTAAAATACTCTCACCGATGACTAATCTACATAAAATATTCTAAATATTCCTCATAAATGAGATCACGTTTGGGGCAAAGTTATTTTAAATGGAAACCCTACCAAAAAAAAACCGTCATTGGCATTAAATTACCATTTAAGAATGCGTAATGTGAGTCATCTATACTTTTAAACTTCGGATACAGAGATACCGGTTGTTTCTATCGATATTAAATAATGAAGTAATGTCGCTTGTACAAGAGGATACAAATAGTTTAAAGGTTGAGGATGTTTGCTAGTCAGCTCACAGGCCGACTGTCGGGTCGTGCATGACGTAAGACTCCTGGCTGATGCGAGTACAACGGCCTTTCGAAAATATGAATCTCTGAAGGTTTAGGCTGTCTAACACAACACAAGCACCTGTTTACAGCCTGACAGGTGCATATTAACATTTACGTTTAGCACTTGATAATTATTATGCTTAGCCAAATAAGCATTTGTATACAAAATGTTATCCTACTGAACATGGTTTTGTTTTTTTATTAAAACTTTATCCACAAGTAAAAAATAAACTGTGCAAAGGCGGACTTAATGCCTGGGGCATTTTCTACCAGTCAACCTTAGGGTGATGCAGAGACAAAATATGGCACGGTCAACATACGGGATGGATAGCTAGGAAATGACTATAAAATAAAAGAATAAATACTAATACATAAATAGATACATACATACATACATATAAAGAAAATGAACTGTCATAAGTAAAAATTATCGGTAGAGGAGAAAACGAATCCAGCAAAGTCAGCGCTGGGATATTACGGCCAACTTCTGATGGATTCTTACTCCTACTCTCTTTGTTTTTACTGTCATCAATCACGAAGGGTTTTCTATGAAACGATGATAAAACAAGTCTTTATTATATACCACTCACCCTATTTACTTTAGAGTCCTTTTAGAGTATGCATCCTTGGCGTTATAAAATTAATTTTAAATCAAATAACTATAGGCACCTTGTTTAGAATTTTATTGCAAAAATTTACTACATAAGTGCGTTGTGGTTTGTTACTGCATTTAATTTACAAATAGGTAAATACGTCTACCCTTTAGAAGCGATGTTTAAAATATTCAAAAGCTATCAAATCTTTTATTAGACTATCAGCAGTCAAATTACGTTTTAGCTTTAGTAATATTTTCAGGAAAATACCTACGATATATACCAACTTAATTATTTATTTATAAGCCACGTCCGTTTCGCTCAAAAAGTCTTTGGATAAATAATATATACGGAAGCTACTTCAAATATCACTGAGTCGCTCGAACCGCTCAAAAGTTTCCAAAAACTTTTCATGGGGGATTCATGAATAAAGCTAGGTAAACAATTGAGTCGAGCCGTTTTCATAACGTTTTAAATCACTTCCGGGTCGATCATTTATTTAGTAACCAACTTAAGTTTAACGATACATAGCTTTCAAACAAAACTTGGGTCTTCAATGACGATGACAAAATATTAATGGGACAAAAATGAATATCAAATGAAATAGAATATAATAAACACGTATTCCGGGTCACTTAACAAAATATAATATTTTTATTTTGTCATTTAAAACGTACCATCTGTTTTGCAATATCAACAAAACGCAATAGGTCATCTTTTATTTAACAAAACTGTACCAAATTAAAACGTCATGGAATTTTTTTGTAGGATTGAAAATTATCTGTCTATAAAACGTTGAACGAGCTCGAAGTTGTTTGACATTCCGAGTATAATAATAGTAGACTCGATAATGTAACTACAGCTGAAGATGAACGTATTATCAGGTATAATAGGCGCTGTTGGGCAATTCTTTCTAGTTCTCACGCCACGCACAGAGATGTCAGACGATCGCTAGGTAGTTTTCTTTGCCCCATTCACCCAGCTTTACTGGGTCGGATTGTTCTAGACTAGACAACAATGTTAGGAAAATTGGACTAATCTAGCCGAAGTGTGCTCGCCATCGATCTGTGTAACGTCGCAAGCTTTATCGTGATCCCGCAGATGAAGCAATCACATCCAATTCTCACGACACTACTCCACTTAACACGCTGTTTGACCGTTATTATGAAATTCTAATTGTCTTCTTAATGAACAAATAAAGTCTAATGAGTAGATGAACAGGAATACAAGGTTAAGATCGCTTTACATGCCTACATATTAATGAACAAACATGATTTCAAATATGGTTAGCGATAGTATTATCATAAGAAAAATACTTATAAACAGCTTGCCCCAATAATATCGATTAAATCATATTAAACACAGATGCCCTTAAACTTTTTAAAATATGTTTGCTAACTCTTAAAAATATAAATAATGACTATCACGTCGTGAAATGTCAGATTAAAAAATCTCTTTTGTTGATGACTTCATAATTAAAGTTCAAAGAATACAAACAATATCAGAAGACCACGGATGACCTCTCGGATCAATGACGACATCGGCGCTAATTTGATTGACGATAAAAGTTTTGATTCAACCTGTAATGCAAGTTTGTGTCATGGGAAAATGTAGGTTATATATTTTATAATACAAAATTATGACCTATTGATATCAAAAGTGGCCAATAGCAAAGGTTAAAAGAGTCCAACCACTTTCACTATTAGTCACGGAGTAAGTAAATAAGCACGGAGCGCTATGGGTGCCGGATGCAAGCGACCTTCGACGGTTTGCAGTCTTACTTAGCGCTTAGATTAGAATCGAGCGTCGGAGAGTGTGTGACATAACCCGGTGGCGTCACCCAACCGCACCTTGACATAATATACATACTGGTTAACGTCTACTGATCAAAAATCTATTTATGATTCAGGTAGATTTTTCATCCAATTATAGCACGTAAAAGGTACACGGTAAATCAAATGCATTTAGGGGTTAGGTCTCATTCGCCATGAATAAAAAAAATGATTTGGAAATGGTATGTTTCTTCTTCAACTCTTCATTACAATGTGGAATACATTCCGCCAAACAATCACTTATCAAGTAATTTGTATTCAACTGAAGGATTGGCACGTGATTAAATAGCAAATAAAGCAGAGAGATATCAGGTTTTCAGAAACTCAAGAGGTAATTAAACAGCCAATTTAACATAGGCTATGTTATGTGACTTTTGAAAGCCAAGCTGATTTTCCGTCCTACTATAGCAACTATGGAATGTCCTCGAATAACAAGTACCGCCGACCTAGACGAAAATAATACGCTAACTCAAGTGTTGACATTTGAACTCTAGCCTTAAGCACTCCCACTAAACTACTAAAAATTGATTACGAACTACGAAAACTATACGTTGATTAATGGCACTCATATTCATTCAAAGTTTTAGAAGACTTGTATAAATAAAACATTTTTAAGATAATACCTAAGCGATAACAATCCAACGAGTCCTTATACAATACCTATATAGTGCTCTCGCCCCTAATATTTCACAACACATTTTTGTAGCTTCGAATTACGTCGACGATTGTGTGCCCTGTTCGGCAATAAAATATGGAAATCCTTTAACAGCCACACAGACCCACACTGAAGGGCTGTTGATGAAATAAAACAATAAAACTCGTTGCGTAAAAGATTAAATCGCGATTCATGCGATGCATATTTCAGCATACAGAAGAATTTTGTACTAAATGTGACAATACAGTATCGGATGGTAACAAAGTAAGCTAAGCATACCTAGATGTTGTAATGTCATTCCTCTTGCACAGTGTTTGACGCGTACTACTTAGCAACATTATACTAGTAATAATGCTTAAAATAATGACGTTGCTTAATGTCGCGTTGAAGTAGAAAATCATAATAGATGTTAGCATTATGAACCGGTTGAAGTTGCAATTAAATAAATATTTAACAGCAATGAGCAAGGGCACGCGTGCCGAAGAGATCCGCTTGGAAATAAAACCTCAGTAACCGGTGAGCCATAAAGATGTTGGGATAATGCGACGTGTTTACGGTGAAACATTTCATACCTGCATACATTATTAACTTACTTATGACAGCAGTGTAGGTAAAGTACAAGCAGCTACATAGAAATTATAGCAACTATTTCTTTTTATTTCTAAGAGGCACATCCATAACAGCTATGCCAAAGGTAACATCAGTCTGATGCCTCTGCTAGAATTATAAATACACCACATGTAATTGTTCCTAAATTACCCCAGGCTGATAATAATTATCGTTTGTTTTTAAGTCGGTTAATATCTGTTGCCAAAGCTGAAATCTCTTTGAGTCTACGCCAAATAGGACGAAATTTAGGTCTAAACGAGAGACAAGATTTTAAAAAAGTAATAGGTTTTAGATAAACCGAAAGTAGGTAAATTAATCTTAAAGTTGTTGAAGTAAATGAAAACAATTAAGTATACGGGCGGCGTTGCCTAAACTAGAAGTAACAAACCGTTCCATCAACAAATCCTGGCTCCACTTAAACTTTCTTAAACATTCTGTGACTCCAAATTCTAATAATGATAAACTGTAGTTTGAGTTCAGTAACTTGACAAATGGCGAACTCGTAAATTTAATCGCTCTACTGTAGACCACGTGCCGCTATTCAGAGGATCAGAACTAACTTTAGGTTTCTGTGTCAACTCCATTGTTTGGCAATTTTTCTCTTTAACAATTCACCGTGACTTGCGAATCCTTTTTAAATGCTTACACGTTTATGTCCCAGATCAAAAAACAATTTGTTTCTGATGCTTGTCTGGCTGGTACGTGAGATTGAAACATAAGGCGACAGGTTTGGGGGTTACGGTCACGGACATTGACGAACACTGCAAAAGTTTGAACCAGACGTGTTCGGAGTTACAATGGGATGAATAAAAGCCCAACCGTTAACTGAATACTTCTTTTATTTTGACCGACTTGATTGTTATCTGTGATCAGATTTGTTTACGAAAATAGAATCGACACAAAAAAAAACCATTTCATTCCACTGGTTCTGCCGTGGTTCTGCCGATACTTAAGTCATTAACTGATATGATAACTTGAGTCATTGGGTGAATCTCAATAAAACATCATTCACATTATTTTGTCCTTGTGTCTATCTTTGCTTCCGTGTTATCATTCTTCAATATTCCCTTCACATTAACACTGTAAATATGCACTAAGCTGCAAATGTGTATGTAATAGGTACATCACGAAACGTATGCTGTGTGTAGATATTTCGTAATCCGATCAATAAAATGTGTTCATAAAATTATCATAACAACTCTAATGTACGTCTGATAGAGTAACCTTTACTTGAATACTTCGATTTATACAATAGGTACTCACGCAATGAGCCTGATGCGTCAAGTTAGGCTGAATTTGCCATCATGTGTTGCTTTTATCAATAAAACTTGTTGAACATTTGGTATTTATGATGTACTCAGCGGAGAGGCTCCTTGACAGTTTTTGCAACATATTGCCTTGCCTCGCGTCTCATGTTAAATCAAGGAGCAAACAAAAATGTTTTCTAATTCTTAGCCACCCTGTTTTTTCACACTTTACTCATGAGCCACAAGAATTTTTGAGGTGTTAAAAACCTTAAATTATCTGAGGTCTTGTATCCTTGGTTATATGACCCCAAAAAAAGACAATGTTTTTAAACCGAAAGGCTTTACGTATTATATTAACAATTTTATTTTTTATGAACACTGCAACGCTTTTCCAAATGTATTAATGCAGTCTTTCGAATAAATTGTCTAAGTAAATAGACTGAAAGATGTTAAAGATGACATAGTAGTGCCTCTAGACAATAATATTTGTAAGCGATTGCGCATAGAGCCTCGCCCAATAGTTATATTGTGCAACCTGTCGGCGCAAGCGCCTGGCTCATTTCGTCAATATGACCTATACCTACAGCTGCAGTGCTATTCTGTAAAAATCTCAACGTGAGAACTTAGGTGAAGTGAGCGGGAAGTGAGCTGTCATTCGCTAGGGATTAACACTATAAAGCTCACTTCACTTATGATTTCACGGTAAGATTTTTACAGAATCGACCGGCTGCTATGAAACTGATATATCTCAACTCATCCTATGTAGGTACATAATCAAATTGAAGAACCACTTACACTTTCTGTTTCCTTTTTGCTGGACTCAGAAGGCCAATTCCCGCAATTAAAAAAATCTAGTCTCAATCTCATCTCAGCAACAATCGGTAAATAATAATAATAAATAAATAACAAGAACTTGTCAAAAATGTAGGAAAATTAGAGTTATTTTTGACAGATTGAGACTGAGATCAGACCGTGAACGTTCTTCAAATTATGAGAATGGCCCCTCAGATTAATAACAAATACTTCAATTGTTCCTACTTTCCTTAAGAACATGACGGTCCAGACAGAGTTGATTTTAGAACAAATTGGACAGCTGTCAACTTGACGAGACTCCGTGTAATGAGGGGCGAGGGGGCGGCTCGCCTAAATGAAAAACAAATGAAGATCAAAGAATTCTAGGAGATCGATCGAGAAACACGGCATTGAATAATTGTGACCGCGATATTGGTGATCATTGTGACTACCTTGGCAGTGCAGTGAGTGGATTGATTTGCGTTCGCGCCTCATGTACTCGGTGGAACGTCGTTTACACTATTCTACATTCCCAAATGTGATCAGAGACTTATGATTATTTAGAATATTATTGACTTCATTTACTTACATCTTGCCCATGCGGGCGACCCACGCATTAGAGATTCCAAGACGTCTTCTGATAAAGGCAAAGTACCTATTGCCTTCAAATATAATCCAATATTTATCACACGACATCTCATAGTTAATTTTAATGTTTTGACTATGGATGTAACTTGCTTTTTTCTCTAGCCAATGTAACCTCAACCTAAGCTACGTTCCTATAATTTTATTATGTGTACGAATTCAATATTCACTCTAATAACATTTAATTTCTTTCATCAGTACACATTATAATACAAAGTCCTCCTGCCGTGTCTATCTGTAGGAACCCAATAAACTCAAAAACGACTGAACGGATTTTTATACGGTTTTCACCAATGGACTGAGTGTTTATGAGGAAGGTTTAAGTGTATAATTAATTAATTAAGGTTTTGTGTAAATTAGCTGAAATATGACGATGATTGTTGAAGATGTCGGAAAAAATCACACCGACTGGGAGTTTTACTGGCGTGCGCCGCGTACACCATTAGAATTATATGAAAACAATATATTAGGAAATTAATTATCTTCTACGTGACGAGTAGTACGTTTCCGTGGGATAATTTCCCGATTTCCGACCTCTACCCGGGTGAAGCTGCGAGCCAAAGCCAGTTAAATTGAATGCTGCTATTTAATTAATATTATCATCAGATTATTATTAAATTGAAATGAATGTTATATAGGCACTTAGTTCTGTAGTGTTTGTCGGGAAATATTTGCCTTTTATCGTGAAGGCTTATGATAAAAACTTACGTGTCTGTACTACTTTTCCTTCATTCCGAATCCTCAACACCCCTGGCCATACCCCTGGAGGTAGGGTGGGACTGAACCACACCACCATAGAGATATGCCACCCTAGTTTCGTATTATGTATATTGATTTGTAGGAATGCTATATTATTATTTTACCTTCCTTTAGGGAGGATGCTATGTCAAGACACCTAGGTAACCTTAATCATTTTTTATTTAAATATGTATCTATGTCGGTAGTCAACTAATTTGCAGATGTTAGGTATTTTAATAATAATATTTTGATAGTCCCAACACAGGTTAATTACCTACCTGAAAATAATTATCCTAATGGTCCGAATTAGCTACTAGACTACACAACACTGGTCGCTTTAGTGAAAATTAGTACGATAGGGATATAAAAAATAACTAATGAAAGCCAAACGTCCAGTACCTACTACGATCCAATAAAATAAAGCCGATGTTTATAATTCATACTTCAGAGATTTGTTTTTATTATTTTTTACGAGTATTTAAAATCGTATGGCATTCCTATAAATCAGTTTAATGGAAGATAATTCAATACAAACGAGGTAATCCGTAGTAATTCGGGAGACAAATCCAATTAGACAGCCTTTTTAAGCAAGCAATTAGAAAAGTAATTACAAAAGAGACAACAAAAATTACAGAGAATTAACAGAAATTTTTCTTAACAGTAATTACAAGAGATATTTATACTGGGTGTCCGGAAAGTCATGGATTACCTTTTACCTGCTAATGGGCCACATTGAGATCTACCAATAAAAAAAAAATACTATGCTAAAAGTCTTATGGTTTCCGAGTTTTTTGATGTTTAATGAAATTTTGGAAAATCTCTACCATTGATCAGTTTTTTCCATGCCATTTCCACGTATGAAAACTTTTCCGAGTACAGGTTTTTTATTTTCATCTTGAATCACCCTACTATCGATTGAATACAAGAAAGTTACAGACGTCATCTTTTAAATACCTAAAATTTAGGTTCAAACTTAAAATTTTCACCAAATAATTTTACCTTCTTTTTGATCGGCCCTGGTGAAAAAAAAAATTTATTGGTAGGTCATTTTTTTTTATTGGTAGATCTCAATGTGGCCCATCAGCGGGTAAAAGGTAATCCATGACTTTTCGGACACCCCGTATGTATAGTAGACTAAGTTTGGCTTGTGGTTGATAATATTCCTTTTATTTATAAACGTTGCTTAGAGCAAAGAGACGTTCAAACGTCACAAATGTATGGTGAAACAGTCGCTAATCATTATTTAACCTCAGCTTTTTTTAGTTTTTTTATGTTTAATGAAGAAAATTTAGGACTTTATTAAGATATTCTTAATTAAACTCTTTTTTTGTTATGTCACAGGCTGCGCTGGCAATAATACAAGCCAGTGAGGTTACTCCAAAGACACCACCAAAAGATGATGCCAAAGCAGCAGCAGGGGCAAGAGAGGCTCGACAGTATGGCCAATACCAGGGACCGTCAGACAACGAAGTGGTCGTAGACATCGAAGACGATGAGAAGAAACAGTATTATGAGACCAACTACGACACAAGTAAGTGGAGTTTTCAAAAACATAACATACACACACATATATACATATTTTGTCTCTGCACCATCCTAAGGTTGACTGGTAGAAAAGGCCTCAGGCATTAAGACCTATCCAATAACACGCCACACTATGGGGTAGACGAGAAAAAAAAAACATGCCCACTTTACGTGTACGAATAGGTAGGAGGAGGTACCCTAAAAATATTTTGTTCATGTTTTCATTTTACTTCTTTGTTGGCTTGATTAATATGTATATCCATGCCAAATTATAGCTTTTTAGTACTAAGAATCTCTCAGCTGAACTCCGGACGGACGGACGGACAGACGGACATGGCGAAACTATAAGGGTTCCTTCTTGACTATGGAACCCTAAAAACGATAACACATTACCCGCTTGACAAGCCGGTCGTATCCGTAAATATCTCACCCTGAAAGCATAGGTGAAGTGAGCTGTCATTCCACTGATGCTAGAAATTTACATTATTGACAGCTCAATTAAGGCTCACTTCGCCTTACTTTTCACTGTATGATTTTTACAGCATATATAGGCTCGGGATCGAACCCTGCTCAGCTGACGGACTAGCGACCACTAGACCACCGAAACAGTCAATTTTAGCGAGTATCATCACGCATAATGCGATCCACGCGACAACATTACAAATTGGCCTAATATCCGTTGCTAACCGGTATTATTTTTGATGTATCTATAGGTACCAACCTGTGGACAACTTGTTAGGTTTGTCTCGATTCGATATTATGTCATTGTGGAGAGACCGACTCTTTCCGTCCCTGTAGGCCAGTGGTTCTTAATCTTTTAGACATGAGGAACTATTTGACAAAATTTCTGTCTTGCCACGGACCACCTAGTAACTAGCTAGGTGGTTCGTGGCAAGACATAAATTCTATCTATAAATAAAACATGCATAAATCATTCAAAGCCCATTATTTGTTTATTATTTACGATAAATGCACATTATAGCTACAAATTTTAATAATTAAATTATTAAAAAATTGATTAAATTTTAATTAAATCACGACCCGCTATAGCGCCGCTCGCTCACGTTACGCGTTGTGTCGACTCGTTGTGTCACTTATCTAATTATTTATGAGGGTGGCTCCGCGGACCACTTGGGATGCTTCCAGGGACCACCAGTAGTCCGCGGATCACCGGTTGAGAACCACTGCTGTAGGCAATCAACATTGATGTCAAGTCTCAATTTACTATCGATCATCTGCTGTTTTCAACATACTATTCAGACGAGAAACACATTAATAACCATTTCAACTTTGAAGTAGAATGATTGATCTTTTCACAAATTCTTGCTGTTTGAAAATAATTTTAATTAAAGTTACGAAAAAAAGAAGTTTTCGAATCATTAATGTGATTAGAAAACTTCTTTTTTGAAGAAACGTGAATCTCGCCTTTTTGGTGTTTGGAATCAGTTCGCTTAGGGCCTATAACAATAATAATAATAATATTCCACAACTTTCACACAACGCCATCTAGTCCCAAACTAAGCAGAGCTTGTGCTTTGAGTACTAGACAACTGATAAACATACATATTATAGATAAATTACACCCAGACAAAGAACAAATGATCGTGCTCATCACAAAAACATTTGTCCTAGGTGGGAATCGAACCCACGACCTTGGGCATAGCAGTCAGGGCCACTGACCACCAGACCAACAGGCCTGGTGGCCTATCTATCTACCATAAAAAATCAAAAGGTTAAACGTAAGTTTATTTAATTTTATTTTTGACCAACTTGACACCTACCTACACCGTACCTAGTACTGCTAAAAGTCGCCGCGTACTTACGAAGTTGTAAGTAGTTGCCAAAACGCGTATTCTCATATAAAGTCATAGTTCAAACTATAAAAGTAGTAAGTACTTAACAAGTCGATCCACGAAGGTTTATTACACCTTTGAAAAAACTTACTATGAGCCATTAAATATTCACTTAACAAGGCATAAGGTTTATATGCCTTTATTTTGCTTATTTACAAAGACAATTATATATTTATTTAGGTAGGTACGCGATAAAAATTATACAATTAAAAGTAATTCAATTCTGTTCATTGTCAAAACTGCATAATCAAATCATTAGTTTGTTGATTTTATAATCATAGACTTAAAATAAATGCTGTTGCATACTCGCACAACGCAGTAGACACCGCCTACCCTTTTCAATTTAATGGATTGTCCCAGATGGTCAGCACACTCAGAACTTAATTGTGGTCGGGATTCGCATTGTGAATTTAAATAAGACAGCTTAAAATGGATATGAATTCCCACACAGGTACCTAATAAACATACCGACACGACGTGCACACTACGAAAAATAAATTCCGCAAGGAAACATATACTTACACCATTTTATTTTATACTTCGGGACCGAATGAAACCCGTTTCGCAACTCTTACGCAGGTTTGGTAACAGTTTTATAGCATTATCTTATTGATATTATGCAAATGTACCGTATCGTCTCGAACGTTATTTTATCTGGGATCCATAACCAGTACTAGTGCTATTCTATGTATAAAAATATCACAGTGAGAACGTAGGTGAAGTAAGCTTGAAGTGAGATTCAGTAGACTAATGCTAGAGATTAACACTATTGACTGCTCACTTCAAGCTCACTTCACCTATGATCTCACGGTGAGATTTTTACAGAATCGACCGACTGATATGTTAAGACAAAAAAAAATCGAACACGCGATATTTCCATTATTTTCTAAACATTATGAAATCCAAGATAAATGTGCAGTAAAAGTGGCGCTATAGGTATTAACGTGGAGTCTAGAATATGGCGCCATTAAATGATACAAACAAGAGGGAAGACATAAGAACAAATGACCCTCATCTGTCGCATATTAAATGCTTGATATCGAGTAACAGCTGCTTTTGAATCATTCCTCGTGAGACACGCTTACTGTAACTTTCGTATTAATATAGACAGTTTAGTCCTAACAAGATGATTCAACATTTCCGTCTAATTTCTGTTCCTGTATGAGAACTTGACATGCTTTGATGAGATTTTACCGTACGCAAAATACGCGCATTGACGTGGAGTTGCGGACACCAGCCCGTATTACCTATGCTTTGATGAGATCATTATGGATCTTGTCGGGCACAGCAAAATAGTGGGAGGGGAAACTTTAAAAACCAAAAAAAGAACGAAGAGTTTCTGCTGAATAAAGATAAATAGATGATGAACACTCTCTTTCAGTCGCACGCGTCGATCGATCAGGTTAAGCTACGCTTGCCGCGGTTAGTCCGTGGATTGGTGATGGTGACCATCTTCACATACCAAGACCCCTCCGTGCCTCGGAAAGCACGTTAAGCCGTTGGTCCCGGTTGTCATTCGTAGATCTTTGAAACAACCAGTCTTACCAAGGGGTATCGTATTACCCAGTAACTGGGTTGTGGAGGTCAGATAGGCAGTCGCTCCATGCAAAATGCTGGTATTCAGCTGCATCCGGTTAGACTGGAAGCCGACCGAAGGTCAGATAGGTAGTCGCTCCATGTAAAATACCCGTATTCAGCTGCATCCAGTTAGACTGGAAGCTGACCCCAACATGGGAAAAGGGAATAGGCAGATGATGATGATGAGATGACGAACACTTTATTAACAACACCATACAATAAACATAGCAATGTTTTACTTTAACTAAATGGTAATACTTCAATATCGTAGGCTTTGTCTCAATCGAGAATACAGAAAATTGTTACAGTAGATTTTATTTCATGTGAAACTTGTATTTTAAAACTTGATCTAGTAACGAAATAAGCTACTGCTCTGTGATTAACATAATAACGTTTAACAGTTGACAAGTTAATAAAATTCAAATGCTTCCTGAACAGGCTGGCACCAAATTGATAAAGTTGTTATCCAATTTGACATCAATTTTGCAAAATTAATTTTCCGCGGTTCATGACTACCTGTAATATATTTTATGATTAGGTATATCGATTAGGTATGATGAACTATGAAATTTCTCTTTCGCCCCGACTCAACAAAGACTAGTGTTCCGTTTTCAGTAATAAATGTTGCCATCATAGTAGCGGCGCCTGGTGAGATGAATGTTCTAAATTTATCACCTCCCTTCACTGAAAAAACCTTGTAACACAAAAAAACAATAGTCACAATATTTTTTCCCAATACGCGAAATAATCGCGTTGGTTTTCTTCTTTTTTTTTTCTCAGTCTAGAAATACAGGTTTTAGACACAGCATCATGGCTGTGGCTAATTTTACATCTTATGTAATTTTGTCTAAGCCGGTTTTATCTTTGATCCAGGTGCATACGGATTCGGTTATGACGTTGGTCCGAATGGGCAGTTCCACCACGAGAACCGCGGTCCGGACGGCGTCACCTACGGTTGCTATGGCTACGTCGACCCTGGCGGCTACCTCCGCGTTACTCACTACGTCGCTGACAGCCACGGGTACAGAGTAGTGGAGCCAGAAAAAAATCTCGAAGTCTTCCCAGACGAGAAATACGAGTACGATGAAGCGTAAGTAGACACATAATACGTTATTGACAATAATACTCAATAGCGATAACTTTGTTTCCTTGGTTGCAGTCTTCATTTGTTTAACGATGATCTAAACCTGATGTCACTTTTATTATAAACTACTCGTTTGCTACAAAGCTGTTGTTTTTTTTTTTTACAAAGGGGTTAGTTCTTTTGTATCACGTTTTTGTTCTTTTCTTTGCATGAACGAATCAATAAGGAGAAGCATGCAAATTGGAACCAGACCCTTAATTTAAAACTACTTTTTCAGGACTGGACAAGCGGCAAACACTCAGCCAGGTCAGATCATCCCGTGGAAGAAACTTTACTTCCCCAAAGGATGTGGTCGTACTCCCGGTGGAGTACCAGCCAAGCCTTTGCCAAAACCGACACCGAAACCGAAACCACCTCGTCCCATAGACAGCAGCAGTGGATCCAGCAACGTCAAGCCCGTACAAACTGGACAAGGTAAAGACATGTAAAGATAATAGGGGAAACCCTTTACCTGCTTTCAAAGTACGGTTGGCAATAAACTTAACACATCCATATTTAAAAACACTCCCACTTAAAGTTTCCCACAAGTGGCTGAACGCTCAGATCCTCAGATGTGATGATGAGAGTATTTTGCACTTCTATTGGCAACTTTTTGAAAGTTTAGTAAGGAATTTTGACATTTTAATAGTAATAACTAACTTTTGCTGCTTTCTGTATGATGAGAAAATAAATAAATTACCTAATTACGTTTGGTTCCGATTAAATTATAAAATATAAGTACCTTAAAATTTTCCACATGACCTTTTTCTCAATAAAATGAGAAAAAGTGCAATTTTACTACAAAATCGCCTAATATCGAGACTGATCAAAATTTACTTTGCTATCTTTTCAGGACCCAACGGACCTTACGGCCCTGGATCATGTAAGTTACCTAGAATTTATTCCTAACGGCAAATGTTTCATGAAAATTTCTCGAGGACTTTCTTTTTATTACCTGCCAGAATTTTCTATCCGAAGATCGGATAAGTTGATTTACGCTAGTTGTTTCTTGAAGCCTTAAGGCGTCGCAACGCAATGAATTGCAAAAATCCTCCTTTATCAGTTTCGTAAATTTTCTATGAACTAAAGCTCTACAAGAGGGCCGCGCCGTACTTTTTTTGTATTTTCACGCGTGTTGCTCTGCGTCAGAAAATGCTTTAGTCATTAAAATGCTAAAACCTTCATTCCAATTTCAACTTAAGCATGTACAATTTATTGTTTCTAGGGCAAGGCCAGCCAGGCACGCCTGGTACCCCCGGAACACCTGGTACCCCAGGCAACGCTGGAACACCCGGATCACCAGGCACGCCAGGTGGGCCAGGTAAATACCATAATCTATACATAATACACACCGCGCCACATGAATAAGACCAGATTTTTTTTTTTTTGCTATTTAGGATATGAGACAAAATAAATATATAAGAATGATAAGTATAAACGTCTTTAGCCACAAAAAGTTTAACTATAAAATATATAATAATATATATAATCACTTTATCACTATGTGATCACTTTTGACAATGTTGGTGGCAATTATGATGCGTAACTTGAATAAGACCATTAAATAAAACACAAAAACTTCAATTATGAATACTATCATTTAAAAAAAAATAGATTATTAATTAAGGTTTTTCCCCTTCTGTTGAATTAAATTAAAAATCCGAGATGGCATTGAATCATAAAGACTTTACGTATTTAATCGGCAGTTTGCTCCAACACTTTTTTATACCCTTCTCGAGTTCTTGCTTGTTGTTGTATTGTTTGCCATTCTTATAAAGTTCACGTGACAGCCATCCCCACACATTTTCTATGATGTTTAAGTCAGGGGAAAGCGATGGCCAGTCAAGAACATCATCATGGTCTTATTCTGTCTCCTCTACTACAGGACTTTCCTAGTATAGGAGACATTATTCATAAAATTAAATGTAAAAAAGAACTCGTAGATTTAACTAGTACCACATCATGTATTTTCTTTTGGCAATAAATTATTATTATTATTATTATTATTCATGTGACGCGGTGTGTATAAATTGAAGTCGGTCTCTGTGACTTATTTTTCTAAACTACGCGACGGATTTTGATGCGGTTTTACAACAGATCGCCAATCGCCACTCCAAGTGCCTTAATTATACAAGTGGTTAATATAACACCCTGAACATACTCGATTCGAGTGCGAGACTGTAATTTTATTGTAATTATTTTTCCCTACAAAAGTTGGTAAGCCCGCATGGGGAAACTGGGTGATCAGCGCCCTAATAAAAAGAAATGAAAGGAAAACTCATTTATTTGCACTAATGAAAGTTAAATTAACTAGAACATGGATGTTTCCTGTCATGGGACTTTTGTACTCATCATTATGAACAACTTTTACTATGGGACCTAACCTAAAATCGTGAAAAAAAAATCAGCTGCCGTCAAAATGTAGGGAACAGCTGATTTTTTTTTTCGCGATTTGGGGTTTGGTCCCATAGTATGTAAAACTTGTTCATAATAATGAGTACAATGACCCCCTAAGAGGTTGCGTTATTTAAGTTACACCTTGTATAGTAAAATGTTTTTATTAATTTATTTGATACTTCAACCACACAAATGTAGTGAGGCGGATTCTAATGTTCTCTTTTGGTAACAGGTGGTCCAGGCGGCCCAGGCGGCCCCGGCGGTCCTCCAGGCAGCTACTACCCCGGCAGTGGCGGGACCTCAGGCACCCCAGGATCACCAGGCACCCCAGGTACTCCCGGTAGCCCAGGTACCCCAGGTACCCCAGGATTCCCAGGCACGGCTGGTACTCCAGGCTACTACCCAGGTAAGACGTGACTAACGATCGTTAACGCCTAAATTATTGAAAAATATACGGGGCAACATTAAATTATCTTGCGAAATTCCGCAGATGAAGGGTAGATATTTAAATATGGTAAAAAAAAACAAAAAAAAAAAGATTTGCTAAACCCATACTTCAAATAACTACCTACACGACCTACGGTCGTTGACACCAAAAAAATGCCACGAAATCTGTTTTGTTTTATTGTATTTAGATATCGATACTCATTACGCCTGGGGAGTTTCGCTAGCTCATTTAATTTCACCTTGTAGATTTCAACTGACCGACCTAATAACCACTAAATTTTTAATCAGTTCAATGTTGGGTTCATACTACATAGTTGCTCGATTATTCGAACACGGGAAAGCCATACAAGCTTCGTTTGATGTATAGAAACGAAACGAATCACCGAATTTTGTGAAGGCATTTTGAGAATAGATAATCAGCAGTGTTATTCTGTAAAAATCTCACCGTGAGAACTTAGGTGAAGTGAGCGGGAAGTGAGCTATCATTAGGGATTAACACTATTGACACTGCTCACTTCAAGCTCACTTCACTTATGATTTCACGGTAAGATTTTTACAGAATCGACCGGCAGAACTCTTTTTGACAATGCCTTCACTAAATTCTGTGATTCGTTTCGTTTCTCTTCTCGAAGTTTTTATGTTATATATAATCTAACTTTGGGATCTGTTCAGTGTCATTGGTAACCTAATTTTATAGTCGTTTTCATTCAAATTACATTCATTGGTCGTTCAAAAAGCGCCTGAATCATTAATAATGCATTTTAACGAACCGCAGCTTTGTCGCTAACCCATCTATTTGTGATAACTCTTACAGGCTCAGGAGGCTATTATCCAGGACAACCTACAGGACCAGGTACGTCATCAACTACTAAACAACTTTCATAACATAACTTAATTCTGAAAATGGTAAAATGATCAAGAATTCAAAACAAATTTAGTTTTTTGTGGTTGTTCATAATATGAAAATCGAACACACATGTTTTTGTTTCTCAAATAAAAAGAGGAATGTATCTTTTTTATGGCACTCCACCTTACATTAGCATGACGTGATGCGGCAAAACCTTTTGGAGAAATGTCATAAATCACGCTACGTCCATCAATCAGTTTGCTTTTCATGTGAAATGCTAAGGTTAGAACGCACTTCGAACAAACGCCTGATTGATATGGGAAATATCATATTCTATTTATACTACTTGCAAAGCCTCCGCAAAAAGATATTGGCGCTGATTCTCTTGTTCACAAGCTAAACTAAATGTAAGTTCAGTGCATCTTTTTCTTTCTTTAAGAAAAGGACAGCTGATAAATATTAGTTTAGTCCTGTCAAATTAAGATACTCCGCCGACAAGTTTTGACGTGATTAAAAAATTGGCTACCTACTAAAATATGTCAATTTACGTCAGGCACTGACTAATTTGACAGGACTACACTAATATTTATCTTCTGTCCTTTTCTTAAAAAAATAGAAAGAAAAAGATGCACTGAACTTAAATTTAGTTTAGTTTGTGGACAAGGGAATCGGCGCCATTGTATCTCTTTTCGAAATTGAATCCAATACAATTCGGTTGATGATTAAAAAGCTGCGAGTAAATACATATTATTATATCAAAAAACAAAAAGAAACCAGATTCAGATACACATGACGAATCTGAATCAGCAATATAAATGTAATTTGAAGGCGTCGTAATTATACCTACTTAGTGCGTTCAAATCTGAAGGGCCATTCCCATATTTTTAAGAACTTTCGCATTCTAATTTTAGTCTCAGTCGGTCAAAAATACCTCGATTTAACCTACAGCCCTTTCTTTTACCTCTGAATTTGCATCACTGTCAAATGATGAGTGATCTTTATTACAGTTACAATAAGGTTGCTATTTGGTTGTTTCCACTAACTAGTCTGCCAAACTCACAGTGATCTTTATTCCCGTTACAATAAGGTTGTAGTTGGGTTGCTGCTGTCAGAGATAAAATAACTGTGAAAGTACTGTACACTTTTGACATGTTTTTGACCTGACTTTTGCTGAGATGAGATTGCGGCTAGTTTTTAAACGTTTTTAGTCTCGGGAATTGGTCTTCTGGTAGCTTATGTGTGCTAACAAATGTGACTTAACACAAATCAGCTTATTAACCGTTTATGTCTAACCAACTGTGTGTGGCTTTAGGAGAACCATTAGGTCCTGATGGCTCATATGGTCCAGGTGGTTACTATCCGGGCACTTCAGGAACACCCGGTAGTCCCGGCTCTCCAGGCGCACCAGGAGGACCCGGGGGGCCCGGCGGCCCCGGCGGCCCAGGTAAATAGAAATAACGCTTGTAAAACTACCCTTAACGAAGCCGAGTCACTTCTTCTTTCCATTGTTGTGATTTTTTTTTTTTTTTGTACTTGAGGACACCTGGGAACCTTCTGGTTACGGAGATATTGAATGCACCCATAAGCACAATGTTTTGCGTACATTACATTTCCGCATTACTAAGCGAATTTTCACACCAAAAATAATGCGTAGATGACGGCTTCGTGGTGGGTGGTTTTACACCCTGTATAATTCTGTATAAGTAACCCTGTATAAGTCAGTAATATCATTATATCCTCGATGATCCGTAGCAGACAGCACTGCTGACTGGTAAGTTTCTAATAACGGGTGAAAAATCAGACAGTCAATAATTGAGTGTTTGTTTTATTTTCAGGAGGTCCAGGAGGCCCAGGAGGACCCAATGGTCCTAACGGCCCCGGTGGTCCCTCTACTGGCGGTTACTACCCAGGACCACCTGGTACACCAGGCAGCCCAGGATCACCCGGCACTCCCGGAGGTCCAGGAGGACCTGGAGGCCCAAGTGGACCCAGTGGTCCCGGTGGTCCCTCGACTGGTTATTACCCAGGACCACCTGGTAGTCCAGGATCACCCGGCACTCCGGGAGGACCAGGTGGACCCGGAGGACCAGGTGGACCCGGAGGGCCAGGAGGCCCCGCTGGTCCAGATGGGCCTAACGGTCCCTCTACTGGCAATTACTACCCAGTAAAACCAGGCACCCCAGGCTCTCCAGGAACCCCAGGATCACCAGGAACACCAGGCGGACCCGGAGGTCCAGGCGGCCCAGGTTCGTCTCTTTTTCATAATGTTTATAACATCTGTGCGGACGTTAAATACCTAAATGTTAAATTCAGTGACAGACAAGCACTGCCTAATCCGCTGGGTCTAGCTAGAAGCATGATATTTTGCACAATTAAAAGTTTCTGCTATAACGAAAGTGAACACTAAGAGAGAAAAAAATCATGCCCTAAGGTAGTTAATAGGGGATGAAAGTTTGTATGGTTGTTTGTCTTTTTTGCCAGTGGGAAATCCAATGGGTAAAATTTTACTAATGTTCTAAGACTTCGTTAAAAATAAACCAAGAAAGCCACATAAATTCACGCCTTTATTTTATGGAGGACAGAACTAGAGACCGTTTCATGCTTTGTTCGTAACATGCTTTTTCGCTTTTGTCGACGTCAGGTTTCAATTCAATGACGCACTAACAAATTTTAATCAATTTCTACTTTTGTAGGAGGCCCCGGTGGTCCCAATGGCCCCAGCGGTCCTTCTACTGGTGGCTACCCAGGACCACCCGGCTCTCCGGGAGCACCAGGCTCACCAGGAACACCAGGAGGCCCAGGTAAACCAATATGTACTTGTGTACCTATTTTACTTTGGTCTATCTGACCTGACAGACATCCTGTCCACATTCGAATCGTGAGCTATGGTCTTGAGTTCATACAACAATCCCATAGAAAAAAGCACTTTCTGTTTTTTCCCTTTTTTCCAATTTTCCGGGCAACTTTTCCAATTTTTCTTTCCTTAAAAACATTAATCGGACTGTATTTACAAAAATTAAAGTACAAACAAAATCGGTCCAGCCGTTATCAAGTGATGTGCTTACCAACAAACACCATTTACGTTTTTTTTTTTACTTACGTATTTGTATAGATAGATTATGATACCATACTCATATTAATACACTTTTTTTCACACACTAACAATGCCCCTACCATTTATCTCTCCACCACCCTTGGTGAACTGGTAAAGAATGCCTAAGGCATTAAGTCCAACTTTGTAACTGTACTGTGCACAAAGATGGATAAATAAATAAATAAATATTATTACTTCATGCCTTCTCTGTATGAGATGAGGTTTTTGCCCTTCAGTGGGGGCAATGTTAGACTGGTATTATGAATATTTTATTTTATGTCAAAGAACTTGCTTATGGGACAGACCGAAACACTACGTTCATTTTCCGTGTTATGTGTAGTCAACAATCAATAATTTCATACGACTGACCAAGGATGACTTTCGATTTGAATTTTCGGACAACTTACATAAGTTAGAGTCAATTTGTCAACAGTCAAGATCCCAGATGTTACCAACCAATAGACGTTAACTGATTTATTGGCACATGCTAAAGGCAGAACTATGTTTCTTAAAAAAACAAAATATATAATCAAAATGATTTTAAAGCGACTTCAAGCATGTTGAATGCCGACCACAGTTTGATAGAGCTGATTATTCTTCAACTTTTTAATTAAAACGATCGCAAAAATGTCTTCGATCAAATATCACTGAAGAAAAAGTAAACGTTTAACCTATGAATAACGTGAAGAAGCACCCTAGGGCCCGCTTGCACCACAGCTCACTTATGCGTTTATCGCTAAATATTTAAAACATCATTCTGTCTCTGTCACCTTCCTAGGTCAAATAAAATAATTTAATTTCTTTGATTTCCTTATTCTTTCTTCACGACTTCGACCTCGACTTCAAACTATACAGAGAAACAGAACAATATAGCTATTATTGCAATAAATAAATAATGTTTTGAATATTTTGCGTTAAATGCAGTTACTTATATCTTAAACTAATACTAAGCTTACTTTAACTTAGGTGGTCCCGGCGGCCCAGGTGGACCCGGTGGACCTAGCGGCCCCTCCGGTGGCGTAACTTATCCCGTACAACCCGGCATGCCTGGATATCCAGGCTCGCCTGGATCACCCGGCACTCCAGGAGGACCAGGCGGACCCGGAGGACCCGGAGGACCGGGAGGACCAGGAGGACCGGGTGGACCAGGTAATTTTTAAAAATGTGCTTGAATGCTTTAAATCACACAAGTATTTGACAGTTTTTTTTTTAAGTCAATATCTCGAAACTTAGAAAAAAGGTACAGTAAAAATAAATTGGTTAAATAACTCAAAGAATGGCGAGGTAATAAGTGTTCTACAGTCTATGTTAATCAAAGACAGCACTACAGCGATTTGAAGACACAAAGAAACGCCATCGAAACCTCGCGCTATATTGGCCGTTTTGCACGACACTAATAAACTAAAGAGTTACAAAGCTACACGCTTTGTAAATCATTTTTCTCTCCTCCACATTTCCACCGATTTTATTTGTTTTTCAATAATCTTGTTTTATCTGTAACATCTTTAAAATAACTATTCAATCATGTTAATTTTTGATAATCAAAAACTCTATTGATACAATAGAATAGAATAGAATACTCTTTATTATTTAGACCATATAAATTACAGACATAAATATAGAAATTTTACAAAGAGAAACAATTCACGACTATACATTACGAGTATACTGGTCATTTATTTAGCGGTTGACCATACGAGGGGAAGCTGAAATATTTTAACCATAGGGTATTAGAAATGCTGATAGAAATGAATATTTTTTTTTTTTTTTGTAATTTCCTCTATTTCAATACACTTCTTAGTTTTTTTTTTTTTTAAAGAGCTTTTATCCCGGTCAAAAAATATTCGCCGTCTTTGCCTTCGAAATGTTCGTTTAGGGCCGTCTTAATTTCCTCGACACTGGAAAATCTTCGTCCTCGGAGGTCCTTTTCAAATTTGAAAAAAGGAATTAATCGCTAGGGGCCAGGTCTGGACTGTAGGGTGGGTGGTTGAGTCCTTCAAATCCTTTCTGGGCGAGGGCACGTCTTGCAACTCGCGCAGTGTGCATTGTGCTGCAAAAACAGAACTCCTTTCGCCAGTTTGCCTCTCCTTTTCTCGTCAACCACTTGACGCACTTTTGTCAACAATGCGGCGTAATAGTTTCCGTTCACTGTAGTATTTTTGGGAAGGTAGTCGATGAACAAAATTCCTTCACAATCCCAAAAAACAGTGGCCACAAGCTTGGAAGCCGATCTTTCTACTTTGGATTTTTTTATTTTATTTTTTTTTATTTCCGTGGCGGTGTTTGAATTCTCGTCTCTAACGTTTTACGGTGGCAAATGAAAGTGCAGACTCCCCATAAACTGCAGATACCTCTTCAAATATTTCCGTCGGCGTTTTGTTCTGCTTTGTGAGGAATTTTATGACAACTCTGTAAAACGTAATGATGCTAATGACATTAAATTTGGTATTTATACTACTTAGGATACTCGCAATTAGTGCTGTGCAGCACGAGTAATTAGTGATACTTAAAGGTACTTAAGCTCATAACTTTCCAGTCCCCCTAGTCGGTACTACGAATATGACTTTTATATTGTTTTTGTTGTTTTACCAGATTCCCAGCCAGGACAGCCAATTCAACCGGGACAACCTGGATATCCAGGCCAACCAGGACAACCGGGTAAGCCAGGAAAACCAGGACAACCAGGACAACCAGGATACCCAGGCCAGCCAGGTCAACCTGGTAAACCCGGACAACCAGGATACCCGGGACAGCCAGGCCAGCCAGGATACCCAGAACAACCAGGACAACCTGGTAAGCCCGGACAACCAGGATACCCAGGACAGCCAGGCCAGCCAGGATACCCAGGCCAACCAGGACAACCTGGTAAGCCCGGACAGCCAGGATACCCAGGACAACCAGGTCAGCCAGGATACCCAGGCCAACCAGGACAACCTGGTAAGCCCGGACAGCCGGGATACCCAGGACAGCCAGGCCAGCCTGGATACCCAGGACAAGAAGGACAAACCGGTGGACCTGGACAACCAGGCCAGCCAGGATACCCAGGCCAACCAGGACAACCTGGAAAGCCCGGACAGCCAGGATACCCTGGACAAGAAGGACAACCCGGTCAACCCGGTGTTCCTGGACAACCAGGTCAGCCAGGACACCCAGGCCAACCAGGACAACCTGGTAAGCCCGGACAACCAGGATACCCAGGACAGCCAGGACAGCCCGGATACCCGGGACAGCCTGGACAACCAGGATACCCAGGACAACCTGGCAAACCAGGGCAACCCGGATACCCAGGACAGCCAGGCCAGCCTGGATACCCTGGACAAGAAGGTCAAACCGGTCAACCTGGTGGACCTGGACAACCAGGACAGCCAGGATACCCAGGCCAACCAGGACAACCTGGTAAGCCTGGACAGCCAGGATACCCAGGACAACCAGGACAACCAGGTCAGCCAGGATACCCAGGCCAACCAGGACAACCTGGTAAGCCTGGACAGCCAGGATACCCAGGACAACCAGGACAGCCAGGTCAGCCAGGATACCCAGGCCAACCAGGACAACCTGGTAAGCCCGGACAGCCAGGATACCCAGTACAGCCAGGCCAGCCAGGATACCCTGGACAAGAAGGGCAGCCCGGTCAACCAGGACAACCAGGCCAGCCAGGATACCCAGGCCAACCAGGACAACCAGGACAACCTGGTAAACCCGGTCAGCCAGGTTACCCCGGACAAGTAGGACAACCCGGTCAACCCGGTGGACCTGGACAACCAGGGCAGCCAGGATACCCAGGCCAACCAGGACAACCTGGAAAGCCCGGACAGCCAGGATACCCAGGAGAGCCAGGATACCCAGGCCAACCAGGACAACCTGGAAAGCCCGGACAGCCAGGATACCCAGGACAGCCAGGTCAGCCAGGATACCCAGGCCAACCAGGACAACCAGGACAACCTGGTAAGCCCGGTCAGCCAGGTTACCCCGGACAAGAAGGACAACCCGGTGGACCTGGACAACCAGGTCAGCCAGGATACCCAGGACAGCCAGGCCAGCCAGGATACCCAGGACAAGAAGGACAACCCGGTGGACCTGGACAACCAGGTCAGCCAGGATACCCAGGCCAACCAGGACAACCTGGAAAGCCCGGACAGCCAGGATACCCAGGACAGCCAGGCCAGCCAGGATACCCAGGACAAGAAGGACAACCCGGTGGACCTGGACAAGCAGGCCAGCCAGGATACCCAGGCCAACCAGGACAACCAGGAAAGCCCGGTCAGCCGGGATACCCAGGACAACCAGGACAACCTGGAAAGCCCGGACAGCCAGGATACCCAGGACAGCCAGGCCAGCCAGGATACCCAGGACAAGAAGGACAACCCGGTGGACCTGGACAACCAGGCCAGCCAGGATACCCAGGCCAACCAGGACAACCAGGAAAGCCCGGTCAGCCAGGATACCCAGGACAACCAGGACAACCTGGTAAGCCTGGACAGCCAGGATACCCAGGACAACCAGGACAACCAGGTCAGCCAGGATACCCAGGCCAACCAGGACAACCTGGTAAGCCTGGACAGCCAGGATACCCAGGACAACCAGGACAACCAGGTCAGCCAGGATACCCAGGCCAACCAGGACAACCTGGTAAGCCAGGACAGCCAGGATACCCAGGACAACCAGGACAACCAGGTCAGCCAGGATACCCAGGCCAACCAGGACAACCTGGTAAGCCTGGACAGCCAGGATACCCAGGACAACCAGGACAACCAGGGCAGCCAGGATACCCAGGCCAACCAGGACAACCTGGTAAGCCCGGACAGCCAGGATACCCAGGACAGCCAGGCCAGCCAGGATACCCAGGACAAGAAGGACAACCCGGTGGACCTGGACAACCAGGCCAGCCAGGATACCCAGGCCAACCAGGACAACCAGGAAAGCCCGGTCAGCCAGGATACCCAGGACAACCAGGACAACCTGGTAAGCCTGGACAGCCAGGATACCCAGGACAACCAGGACAACCAGGTCAGCCAGGATACCCAGGCCAACCAGGACAACCTGGTAAGCCCGGACAGCCAGGATACCCAGTACAGCCAGGCCAGCCAGGATACCCAGGACAAGAAGGACAACCCGGTGGACCTGGACAACCAGGCCAGCCAGGAACGCCAGGCCAACCAGGGCAACCTGGTAAGCCTGGACAGCCAGGATACCCAGGACAACCGGGACTGCCAGGATACCCAGGACAGGAAGGACAACCCGGTCAACCCGGTGTTCCTGAACAACCAGGTCAGCCAGGATATCCAGGCCAACCAGGGCAACCTGGTAAGCCCGGACAGCCAGGTTACCCAGGCCAACCAGGATACCCAGGCCAGCCAGGACAACCGGGTACGCCCGGCCAGCCAGGCCAGCCAGGATACCCAGGCCAACCAGGACAGCCAGGTCAGCCAGGATACCCAGGCCAACCAGGACAACCAGGACAACCTGGTAAACCAGGACAGCCAGGATACCCGGGACAAGAAGGACAACCCGGACAACCTGGTGTACCTGGGCAACCAGGTCAACCAGGACAGCCCGGAAAGCCCGGACAGCCAGGACACCCTGGACAACCAGGTCAGCCAGGACAACCTGGTCAGCCCGGATACCCAGGCCAGCCAGGAAAACCGGAATCTGAAAATCAACACGGTGGACCCGGACAGCCAGGACAACCCGGTAAACCCGGGCAACCAGGATTCCCAGGACAACCAGGTAAAACTTATTTATTGCATTATTAAAAACAAGAATTCAAGTGTCATATTTCGTATAGCCATCCTGATATTCCTGATGATGTCATAATGTACGTTAAAAAATCTTTTGAATTAGTAAAAGAAATAAGATTGATTTATTGACGCAAGCAAAACACTGCCGAGATAAACAGTTTTTTTTTTTTTAATCCTTTGTTCAACTCAGTATTTTAAGTTCATACACATACGTTATGTGCTTAGATGTGTACACACGCCAAAAGAGATAAGTAACTAGGCACAAACGATAGTAAAACGATAATGGTAATTATTAAATATCCATATAGTGAGTAGCTATGCAGTTAATAAATAAATAATCCGGTGTCATTTTCTATTACTTTCAATTATTCATATCCACAATTCGTTAAATGAGACACAACAGACAATCTTATTGAAATTACTGGGTCACGGTGTCATAATAAGTTAATACATTATTATTAATAATAATTTTACTCACCGATATCTTTAGGCGCCTTGCGATTTTACTAACAGAAATATTTTGCAAATGCAAAACAATATTCTGAGCTTTTGGAATATTGTTAAATGATGCATGGTCTAAAATAAGCAATTTATCACAATCACAAACTTCGTAAAAGTGCAAAAGAAAGAGTATAGGAGTATGTATTTGCTAATGCAGACTGACTAATACGTAAGTTCACAATTTAAGGCAGGAATATTACCTATTTTTAAAGCGGGTAGTTAGCTTCTACACTAGCAAATAATTTTAAGTTGGCGAGAAACTTGTGGCAGATTCTCAAACCGGTCATGGCTTTATTCAGTTAGTAAATTAACTCTCTAAATGAAAAAATCTCAAAAATTATATTTTAGTAAAGTGTGGCTCGAACTCAAATCATTTGTCACTGTAGGTTGAATGCTTACCTGCCGGTCGATTCTGTAAAAATCTCACCGTGAACTCATAAGTGAAGTGAGCAATTAATAGTGTTAATCCCTAGCGAATGACAGCTCACTCCATGCTCACTTCATCCAAGCTTTCACGGTGAAATGGTTACAGAATCGCACGGCTGTTGGGCCACGAGATCAACTATACTATGTTGCGAAATCATGTTATACTATCATTTAGAAGACGTTAGCGCACTCACTTTACAAATGTGATGTATCCGTGGCCGTCATTGTGAGCAGTACGTACAGTAGTGATATTGTTGTTTAGTGTGGGTACCTGGTTACTTAATTATTTTGTTTTGTGTGCTACCTAGCGTTGAGACTTTTTTGTGAGACTCTAGTACGTAATTCTTGCGGATGAAATGACCACCATATATGTTCGTTTTTGCAGCTAAATCTATTTTAACTCGGAGTCATTTTGTCTAGGTGAACCCGGACAGCCCGGACAACCTGGATACCCAGGACAACCTGGAAAACCTGGACAGCCAGGACAGCCCGGTTACCCAGGACAGCCAGGCCAGCCAGGATACCCAGGACAAGAAGGACAACCAGGTCAACCCGGTGGACCTGGACAACCAGGACAGCCAGGATACCCAGGCCAACCTGGGCAACCTGGTAAGCCCGGACAGCCAGGTCAACCAGGATACCCCGGACAAGAAGGACAGCCTGGTCAACCTGGCCAGCCAGGATACCCAGGCCAACCAGGACAACCTGGTAAGCCTGGACAACCAGGACAGCCAGGACAACCTGGTAAACCCGGGCAACCAGGATTCCCAGGACAACCAGGTAAAACTTAATTAAGTTGCTGCATTATTTGAAACAAGAACTCTGCTTGTCTTTACCAATCTGATGATGTCATACTCGTTCGCTCTTTTAATTAGTAGAAGAAATAAAATAGATACGTCGACGCAAGCAACACACTGCCAAGATATACCTTTTTTTTTAATCAATATTTCTAAAAGAAGCATCAACTAAGCATTTTCTTTAAGTACATATACATACATTAAGTAGATGTGTACTACTTAACGTTCTAGACTTTTTTGTTAAACTCTTATACGCAATTTTTGCGTACGAAATGACCACCATATAATGTCTCTTTTTGCAGGCAAATCTATTTTGATTCTGCATCTTTTTGTTTAGGTAAACCAGGACAGCCCGGTGAACCTGGATACCCAGGACAACCTGGCAAACCTGGACAACCAGGACAGCCCGGATACCCAGGACAGCCTGGCAAACCAGGACAGCCCGGAAAACCGGGACAGCCAGGCCAGCCAGGATACCCTGGACCAGAAGTAGAACCCAGTCAACCCGGTGGACCTGGGCAACCAGGTCAGCCAGGATACCCAGGCCAACCAGGGCAACCTGGTAAGCCCGGACAGCCAGGATACCCGGGACAGCCAGGTCAACCTGGCTACCCCGGACTAGAAGGACAACCCGGTCAACCCGGTGGACCTGGGCAACCAGATCAGCCAGGTTACCCAGGCCAACCAGGGCAACCTGGTAAGCCAGGATATCCAGGACAGGAAGGACAGCCTGACCAGCCCGGTGTACCTGCACAACCTGGTCAGCCAGGATACCCAGGTCAACCAGGACAGCCAGGACAGCCCGGATATCCCGGACAGCCTGGACATCCAGGATACCCAGGACAACCTGGCAAACCAGGACAGCCCGGATACCCAGGAATAGAAGGACAGCCTGGTCAACCCGGACAACCAGGCCAGCCAGGATACCCAGGCCAACCAGGACAACCTGGTAAGCCTGGACAGCCAGGATACCCAGGACAGCCAGGCCAGCCAGGATACCCAGGCCAACCAGGACAACCTGGTAAGCCCGGACAGCCAGGATACCCAGGACAACCAGGACAACCAGGACAACCTGGTCAACCCGGCCAACCAGGATTCCCAGGACAACCAGGTAAAACTTATTTAAATGGCTGCATTATTAACACCGCATATCTTCGCCAACCTGATGATGTCATACTATAAAGGACCTGTTGAATTAGTAGAAGAAATCGCAACGTCACAATCGCAATCGCATCGTTGGCGCAAGCAAGACACTGCGAAGATATACCTACCTTTATTTTATTTTTTTATCGATATCTCCAAAATAAGCATCAACTCAGCATTTTCTTTAAGTACATAATATACTCGTACATACATTAAGTAGAGGTGTACTCGTACTACTTAACATCATAGACATTTTTGTTAAACTTTTATACGTAATTTTTGCGTAAGAAATGACCACCATGTAATGTCTCTTTTTGCGGCTAAATCTATTTTAACTCTGCGTCTTTTTGTTTAGGTAAACCAGGACAGCCTGGACAACCTGGATACCCAGGACAACCAGGCAAACCAGGACAACCCGGATACCCAGGACAGCCAGGCCAGCCAGGATACCCTGGACAAGAAGGTCAACCCGGTGGACCTGGACAACCAGAACAGCCAGGATATCCAGGCCAACCAGGGCAACCGGGATACCCAGGACAACCAGGCAAACCAGGACAACCAGGCAAACCAGGACAGCCCGGATATCCAGGACAGCCAGGCCAGCCAGGATACCCTGGTCAAGAAGGACAACCCGGTCAACCCGGAGGACCTGGACAACCAGGGCAGCCAGGATACCCAGGCCAGCCAGGGCAACCGGGATACCCAGGCCAACCAGGGCAACCGGGTAAGCCCGGACAACCGGGATACCCAGGACAACCAGGACAGCCAGGTAAAAAATATTTTATGAGTCCCCTTGGGTTTTTTTTACGAAAAAAGGAGAAATGTTCTCTATCAAATGTACACGTTTTATTTTTTTTATCCAACACAGATCGGCTTGAAATAATCGTCCGTTGTTCTAGTAGTACGTACGTCAATGAGTTGTACTGCTTTCATTTAACATTAAAACAGCATTTGACAGCCCCCACGACGTGCAATAGTAACGGTCAAAACTGTCACGTGTTTATTTTATGTCATACCTTACCTTCTACATAATATAAAAAGATTCTTGTAATTTTTAAAAACCATTAAATATCTTTTTAAAGGCAAGCCTGGAGAACCCGGATACCCAGGCCAGCCAGGACAACCCGGAGAACCAGGATACCCAGGACAACCTGGGCAACCGGGATACCCAGTACAACCAGGACAACCCGGTCAACCCGGTGTACCTGGAAAACCAGGCCAACCAGGACAACCTGGAAAGCCTGGACAGCCAGGTCAACCAGGATACCCTGGACAAGAAGGACAACCCGGTCAACCCGGGCAACCAGGCCAGCCAGGATACCCAGGCCAGCCAGGACAACCTGGCGAACCAGGATACCCAGGACAACCTGGACAACCGGGATACCCAGGACAACCTGGTAAACCAGGTCAGCCAGGCCAGCCAGGCCAGCCTGGATATCCAGGACAGCCAGGACAACCAGGACAACCAGGACAACCCGGACAGCCAGGATACCCAGGACAATACCCAGGTATGTTTCATTAGATTAAAATAAATGTAATAATAATTAGAAGTTTTTGTCTATTTGCCATAAATATTTATACATTGTAAACAAAACAGCAGTTTATTGTAACCGCAAAATTCAACCCATTAAAATGTTTACTGATTTTTACAGATTCCGAAGGGTCACCATCGGGCACTGGAGTTCAGCCGCCTGCAATTGTACCCTCTGGTCAAATGCCACCATTCCCCATCTACGTCATTCCGTACCCGCTGCCTATCGTTCCCAGTCCAGCGACATGCCCGTGCTATCTGCTGAAACCTGGACAGAACGATACAACGCAAGGACAGCCAGGACAAGCGCCACAAGCGACTGCCCCGCCACAGTACCAACATCAGAACCAGCCGCAGTACGCACCTTACGGTATAATTGGATTCGTTCCCGTGGTATTCGTACCATACTGCCCAGGAAATGGTTCCGGCATGAATAGCGCTCAACAAAACTTCCCTAATGCAGTACCTGTGCAATACAACTGCGCACAATGCCAGGCCAACAGAGACATTTATCAGTACCTCGGCAGACTGAATAGAGGACGTAGCGCAGACAATGATTATTTAAAAGATCTCAAAGAAATTAAATCTCTTAATGAATTAGACGACCTCCTCAGAAATCAAATCAAACCTTTAAAGAAGAGCATACGCACTATTGCTGCTCATCCGCGAATACTCGACGAAACGAACGAAAAGAATGAAGAAATGAAGGATGTAAATAAGAATGCGAATGAGAATGAAAAAAAGAATGAAACTAAAAATGAAAAGAAGAATGAAACTAAAAATGAAAATCAGAATGAAAAGCAGAATGAAACTAAAAATGAAAATAAGAATGAAAACAAAACCAGTCCTAAAGTGAAGAAAAACTAAGTAACTAGGTTGGTTGGTATTGGTTGTATGCAGAGAATTTTTGCTGTTTTTGGGTACATACGACCTAGATAATTTTGAGACTGTCCGATGGTTTAAATTCTTGGACGATCTCAAAATTTGAAATATGACGTAAAGCACAATATTTATTACCCACAAATGTATACGTCATTATTTATAAGATTATAATAAATTGTATAATATTTAAGTATATCTACTAGTATTTTATTATTTCATGATACGCTTCTATAGGTAATATTTACAAATTAAAATTTTCAATTCAATGCTGCCATTTATGTTGTTAATTGAATTTTATCATTAGCGCCATCATTTATGTGAACTGTAAAGAAATAATAAATTATATTTTCAAATGATAATCTTGTTATTTTAATCATTCGCATTATATTTCCCATCGTACATACCTACAGCTAAATTACATCCAAGTGCGTTAAGTAAACACACAATCTGCAGAAGTCTAGTTGAGGTTCTCTAATTCAACAAACGTTGAATGGTACAGATATGTACGTACAACTATCCTTAAAAATTCAACATACCAACAACAACAGCACACATACTCGTACATCAAATACACAATTTGATAGCACACGAAGATAGCACTTGAATTTTCAATGTCGTAGAAGATAATTCATTCCCAGCGCATGCCCCAGGTCTGTAACATTAAACACCAAAACTATAAAACAAAATAATGATCATGCGGAATAGAAGCGGAAGCATAATTAATGCTATGGACACCTATTCCTAATTGCAATAAAACAAAAGATTTTTGTTTTAATAGCATTGTACAACTCTACAGTCAAACTCCTCCCCGCCCCCCTCATATTGCTTATGACCGCCATCTTCAATGGCGCTCTGAGCAACAACATCTTCCCGCAAACGTCGAAATAAGCCACCGTCATCGGTATCCCCAAGCAAGGCAAGCCCAAGTCTGAGCCCACCAGTTACCGTCCCATCAATTTGGTCAATGTCTTTGGCAAAATCTACTAGAGGATTATTTATAAGGGGCTCAAGGACTATGCTGAAGCAAAGAGCCTTATCCCTAACGAGCAGTTTGGTTTTCAAACTAAACACTCGTGCGTCCAACAGGTCCACCGCATCGTAGAGCACATCAGCGCTGGCTTCCAGCGCGGTGCAACGACGGGCGTGTTGTTCTTCGAAATAGCGAAAGCATTCGACGAAGTCTGGCACAATGGCTTATTATACAGGGTCGCTCATTCAGAGCGGTCAGTATGGGAAAGTCTGAAACTATAAGATATACGAAGATCTGTTCTTAGGAACCGTGTCATCGATTTTAATAAAAAGAAAAACTGCATTCATACATTTTAAAAAAACCTGTACTCAGCTCGGGAATCGAACCCGGTCGTTTTGAAAAAAAAACTAACACTATTTCTATTTAGATATCGATTGTGTAGGTCTTAAGCAGTAAATGTTTCTATGGAACATGATGTCTAAAATGAATAAAAGGCATTGTTTTCACATACTTTTATTTATTTTAGTAGGTGTTCGAAGTGACCACCGTTTTTTTCAATACAATATTCAACACGTTTAGGTAACGATCTTACTATTGCATTTTGTAACTTCATGTGGTGAATTTGCGTTAAAATTGACTCTATGGCTGGTTTTAGGTCTTCAACGGTGTCATAGCTTGTTTTGTACACTTCATCCTTAACATAACCCCACAAGAAATAGTCTAGAGTTAAATCGGGCAACCTCGCGGGCCATTTGATAGGGCCGTTCGTAAGAATCCATTTCTGGGAAAAGTGCTCAGTAAAAAAGTCTCTAGCTATGCGACTGTTGTGAACCGGTGCTCCATCCTGTTGAAAATAAAGTTGTTCTCTTACTTCTGCTGACATTTCTCCTAGGGCATCTAAAAGATCTTCTAAGATTGCAAGATACTTGGTTTAAGGGAATAAATAAAAGTATGTGAAAACAATGCCTTTTATTCATTTTAGACATCATGTTCCATAGAAACATTTACTCCTTAGGACCTACACAATCGATATCTAAATAGAAATAGTGTTAGTTTTTTTTTTCAAAACGACCAGGTTCGATTTCCGAGCTGAGTACAGGTTTTTTTAAAATGTATGAATGCAGTTTTTCTTTTTATTAAAATCGATGACATGGTTCCTAAGAACAGATCTTCGTATATCTTATAGTTTCAGACTTTCCCATACTGACCGCTCTGAATGAGCCACCCTGTATAAGCTCTACCTACTAGGAGTGTCAGACCGTCTCATGCTCATCTTACGAGACTTTCTGTCGGATCGTACTTTCCGCTACCGCATCGAGGGTGCACTCTCCTCCCCTCACCTCATCCGGTCCGGAGTCCCCCAGGGATCTGTGTTATCCCCCCTCATGTTCACTCTGTTCACCGGTGACGTTCCCAATAGTACAAAGGCTCAGTTGGCTCTATTCGCCGACGACACTGTTATTTACTATACGGGTCGCAGTCAGGGCTCTATCGCTCGCACTCTCCAGACCTCCGCAAGCGTCTTAGGTGCTTGGTTCCGGAAATGGAGAATCGAGGTCAACCCCGATAAGAGTCAGGCGGTTCTCTTCTCGAAACCACGTCGACTCGCCTCCCCCCTCCCCAGTCCGATCACTATGTATGGGCAAGCCGATCCCTTGGGGGAAGCAAGCCAAATACTTACGTGTTATCCTCGACCACCACCTTACTTTCAGAGAGCACATAAAGACGGCTCGTTCGCGCGCCTCTTTCGCTCTCAGTAGGCTCCACTTCTTGCTGACCGCCCGCAGCAAATTGTCACTCAAGTGCAAATTGCACCTCTACACCGCGGTCATCCATCCCATCATGACCTATGCTTGCGTAGTCTTCGCACACGCTAAGCCTCCCCACCTGCATAGAATGCAGACCCTTCAGTACCGTTTCCTCAGAAAGGTCATGGGAGCCCCCTTCTATGTCTGCAATGAGAGTCTACACTTCATTGATACTACTATAAAGCACCCCAATCCCCTGATTGTGGCGGCCGTCCGATGTACTCGCCGACCAAGGCATCCATCCATCCATCAATATAGATTTCAAATACGATTTTACTGTCCTGGATTTCGCAAAAGTCACTAATACTTTTTACCTTAGTGATTGTTTGGTTGTTCTAAACGTACCCTGAACCAATTGTCTTCTTTTGCCGTATATAAATATAATAATATGGAAGCATTTCGATACATTTAGTTGAAGTTTATTTATTGTACAGTAATCTTCAAACTCATTTGTTTTCCCCTTGGTAGTAGTTTTGTGTCAGTTGAACTACATACTTTTTAAGAATTTTTATATCATCAGCGTATAACAGAATGTACGAGTTACTAAAACATTTCTTGATATCTGCTATAAATAAATTAAATAGAGTATAATGAGTTTCGACGTTCGCTGCTAAAAATGTACCCGGTTGCCCGGTTCAATGAACAGCGGTCGATTCTGTAAAAATCTCACCATGAAAACTTGCGTGGAGTGAGCTGTCAGTGTCATCGCACTGACAGCTCGATTGAACAAGTATACCTATATATTATTAAAATCTGGATATGATTGTAAATATATGTTTTGTCAATCCCTAGCATCAGGTGGGATGACACTGACAGCTCACTCCACGCTCACTTCACCTAAGTTTTCACGGTCAGATGGTTACAGAATCGCACTGCAGATTTGGGAATATAATCGCTTTAGAATACATTGCCGAATAAAACCATTTGTATACAAAATCCCCTTATCTCCACGTTTCGAATATATGCATGCATGTAAGTAGTGAATTACGTATCATGTATATTATACATTATGTACCACAACAGCCGTGACTCCGATGCGTCGTCACGGGTCACTGCGAGGCTCTAGACATTATTCTACAGCTCACAGGGCTTCCATACAACTCAGAATACATAATCCAACAAGTAAATGTACGAATATAGCATATTAAGAATATACTTTCCTATAGAAAAGCTTTTGAATATTTTTTATAAGCTATCGCTTTTGCAATAACGTACTACTAAAGTTGAATCTACCAGTTTTATACAGATATAATTTCTCTTTTCAACATCGGCCTTTTTAAGTAGATATAGTCCCAAATAATTTATTACACTCATTAGCAAGGCAGCTCCTCTGACTTCAAGTGAACCTAGTATTGTATTATCTGTGACTGAACTATTCACATAAGCATAAACATAATCAGCTTATAATGTTCCCACAGCTGGGACACTGGCTTCGAGGCTATAATCTACCACGCGGGCCCAGTGCAGGTTGGTAAATGCCACATGTCTTCGAATTTTTGGTTCTAGGTCGTGTCGGTTTCTTCGTGATGTTTCCGTTCAACGTTTTGTGAGCAGTAGTGATCAATTATATTTACGCAGAGTGAAGCGCCTGCCTGGGTTTGAACCACGACCAAAAACTTGTAAGTCGGGGCCCTCCCACTGAGCCACTTCCATTCTAACTATTCACATGAAAAAGACAACTAAGAGTCGGGACTGCTACAGGGTTGCATCGCGGGACATGTTTCGCCTAGTGAATACCAAGCTTTAGATTGCTAAACCATGCCGAGTGCCGCCGACCTTGTCCTCAAAATCTAAATCAGCTGAATGCAGAACGGACAGCGTCTTTTTCATTATATTGTTGTATCAAGCCTCCTTAGTTAATAAATGGGTGTCATCAACTTCAAGCAAATACTAATAAGATGATGGTTGATATCAATGTCTTGATGGTGACTATTTGTACAATCATGATAATTACCTAACGATACAAAATGAATATTAGGTATATTACTTAAATGGATTTCGTATTTCACATGCATTAACTGTGTATATACTTATAGCCTAAGCACCGGAAACCTGACAATATTTCCACAAAGTTTTCCCTACAGTCATCAATACGGAAGTATGTATGGTATGATGGATGTATGGCAGGGAATATGCCTATGTATATTCCCTGCCATACAGTATTCTATATAAATTCTATATGAAGGGGTCAGGGGAAAGGGACGAATGTCAATCCGACAAAAGTTTTCAGTAGACGAAATTTAAGATTACAAGACTGGCACTGCCTATTTGTGAGCCATTTTTAAATGTTTATTTGATACAAAGGGTTGCATTACTTTATAGTTATCCATAAAAAAGGTGAAACCTAATGTTTTGCATCTTTTGAAAGAGTATTGTTGTACAAACTGGACTAACTCCGAAATAGAACAACGTTTGACAGTTCACTAATATGCGGTCAACTAAGTGTTGCTATTACAAAAACAAAGTAAAAAGGAGGAATGTCACTATGACATTCCCCTTTCTTGTTTGGTTTCGACTGGACATTACCCCAGCCGGGACAGGAAAACTTTATAGTCAAATGTCTCGGGACATGGATTATTAATGCTCTGTATATTTTCTGCATGCGATTCTACGTAAAATTTTCCGCTAGATGGTATTAAAAACTCAAATTCATAAAAAGGTGACATTCATCCTTTTCCCCTGCCCCTTCATATATAATATAAATAATTATATAATTTCCATATTTAATGCAATCTCCAAAACGCTGACACTGACAAAAACTGGGAATATCGCCAAGAATTCAACGTTAGTAGCCGCACCAGACAGCTGCGACATTTTTACTGAGCAATAAGATTTATCAACGTGCTCACTACTTATCATGACACAATAACAAGATTTTCATACATTAAAAAAATTGCTGTTGTAAATACAACAATCTTAAATTTTTTAAGGCATGGCCATTAGAATAATATGTGAGTCATGTCCTTGTCCGAGACCACCATACTAAATCATCGGTCATACCGTTTTCAACTTTATACTTACATAGCTACCGTAATTGTCACACAAATTGTACAAAAACGACAATTCTGAGGAATTCATGACAAGATTATAATGGCTTTTGTAGGTAGCTGAATATGAATAATCCTAAGTCCCTCAAATACATATGTATATTATGCGGAAGTTTTATCAAAATGTTAGTAGCAAATACACTTTTAACCAAAATCAAAATGAAGAACACGACTCACAAATCGTCATCAACACATCTAGGAAGAGCTGCAAAAAATAGAGAATGTGGATAAAATGCTTATTAGCATAAGAAAGGAGCTAGTTTTGTAAAATAAACTAATGTAATATTTACTTTTTAAATCTCAATGCTCTCTCTCTGTTGTTTGTTGTTGTTGTAATTGCAAGGAAAGATGCTGCTACCAGTGTTAGAAAACATTACGGTTTCGCTATTTTTCACTTTAGGGTTCAGCACCCTGCACTTTCAGAGACTAGAAAGTTTTTTATACCTACTAAGTAAAGTATAGTCTACTAATATCAGCTTTTCCACTTCAAAAGTGTTTTACGTTCCACATGAACAATTTGTTACATTGTTACTGCAACACTGACCATTTGTTTGGCATACAGACAGTTTTTGTTTTCATCCAACCAAACACACTTGATTCAAGAATCAAGAAACAAAAGAAGGTACTTAAGTGTGTCAGGCAATCTTCACAAGATACAGTCCATTGTACAGACGCCAGCACATCAAGCTACCCTTTCGGGTAAAAAAATCTGTCAAATTGTCCCAATCAACCTTGAACCTTATGCTTCAGCGATAAAGTTGAAGATCTAGAGAGATTGCAGTAGCCTGGTGTGCTGGTGTCTGTACATAAAATGATTTTGCATCACTGCCAAAATCACAGTTATCTTTTACTCCTTGTGTAGGTTTCTGTTGGATTACTGCTAGTGATAAGCCTGTCAAAATCACAATGGTCTTTATTTTCGTTATATTAAGTTTTCTGTTGGGTTACTGCTCTAAAAAGTAAAATAACTTTGAAAGGACTGTATATAATAAAGGCCCCGTGCCCGATGGGATTTCGCGTCGCCAAAAATTACGAACTTCCATACAAACTTTCATCCCCTTTTTAACCCCTTTAGGGAATGCATTTCTTAAAATAGGGATTTAAAAAAAAGTAATCCCTAAAGAGATTAAGAAGGGTTCCTTATACAATTAAAGTGAGCACTAAGGAGGGTAGTGCTCACTTTCATTGTATAAGGAACCCTTACAAAATTACATGCTTCTAGATCCAGTGGTTTAGGCTATTCGTAGTCTATCAGAGAATGTAAGGATTTTTATAAGCAGATGTATCTTTTCTACAAGATGTGTCTGAAATATACATTTTGTACAGCCAGGAAATTAACCTTATAATACCGGCCTCACCTAGTTTTAAAAATATGATTGACGTGTAAATATCAAATGTATTTAATAGATTTTTCAATCTGTCAAATGTCTTTAATAGATTTTTCTATTTTGTGACTTTAGTGCTAAAGCATAAGGTTCAAAGTTGATTGGGAAAATGTGACATTTTCGGGTAGCTTGATGGGCTGACGTCTGTATAAGCCTAGTTCACCATCATCATCATCATTTCAGCCGAAAGACGTCCACTGCTGGACATAGGCCTCCCCCAAGGAACTCCACTTTGACCGGTTCTGTGCTTCCCGCATCCAGCGGGTTCCTATTATTATAATAAATAGCTATTACTATGTAAGGACATGCCTTTGCTGATCCCCATTAAGACAGTCGTCGGTGAAATAATTGGAATGAGCAGTTGTTTCCATCTGCCACCTATCTTACCTATCCCCATGGATACATTACAACTATATTCCTATTATTATTATTGTAAATAGCTTCTGTCCGTGGCTTCGCTCGCGTGTATGTCGGAAATTATCCCACGGGAACGTGCTACCGGGTCAAAAAGATGTTACTACATATGTTACTCCATAACATCAGCTATCGTACCAGTGAAAGTCTAGTCAGAATCGGTCCATCCGTTTCGAATATTAGCCGGAACAAACAGACAGGCAGAAAAAAAAGTTGTTAAGTATAAGTAGCGTATATATGTACTTTCATATGCATTTCAGACACTTCATTTTATTTATTTGTAGTATAGATTTCCGATTTGTATGCAACATAGAAATCACCAGAAAATTAACCTTCTGATAACGATTACCAGACAGCAGGATGACAAATGACATAATGGCTCACGTAACTAACTTCATAGAGATAAATTATTATTATTATTATTAATTATATTATTATTTTAATTATTATTATTAGATTGATAAATGTCTAATTATATCGAGTTGTTCCCAGAGCATTGCTTTTGATTATCACTTACTAAGAACTTTGAGAGTAATGGAGGTACACACGCCAGCAGATCAAGCTACTACAATCTGTCTTTTCCCAATCAACTTTGAACATAATGATAAAGTTGAAAATCTATTAAAGAAAGACAGTTTCGGGTAGCTTGGTGTGCTAGCGTCTGTAAATTACTGACTAAGAACTACGGATGACTAATCTACCATTTCGACATAGAATTTGTGTCGTGAACTTTATGTCGCACAAGAACGGTTTTCCCTACTAACAACACTACTTTATTTAAGTACATCATTGGGCAATCCTAATAGGGAAGCAATGGTTACGGTTACGCCCGTACTCATTCTTTTAGCATTGAAAAATAAACAAGCTTGCTAGTTCGAACAGAGGTAAAGATCAGTAGACGCTTTGCTGACGATTGTAAAGTAAGGCAAATTTACTATTTCCTTATGGGAAATAACATCTTGAGCATTTTTTACTATTACAGCGAAAGTCTACAATTAACCAACCCTGGCTGCTATTTAGGTTTGAAAATACCAAAAATCATATTTATGCCAAAAATATGTTGGACATTCGTTTAAAGATGCAAACAGTCGTCGACAAATTAATGTCCAAAATATTGTTGGTAAAAATATTATTTTTGGTACTTTCAAACCTAAATAGCAGCCAGAGGATTTATTGGATTATGTTGTAATAGTTAAAACATGTTCGGGATATTCAATTAAAAGTAAAAATTTATCAATATAAAATAAAAATATAATAAAATATAAACTCCACCGTAACTATTTTAAAATATTTTAGAATATTTTGTATATTATTTATGTGAAGACGATAGGTCAATTGGCCGGATTATAGCCATTTCACACAACTGTCAGAGAATGACAGTTATGATTAGAATAAACTAACAATTTAATTTGGTAGTTAATTTGCTTACTTACTAATTAATTTTCCTGACTTTATCTAATTACGCAAATGATGACGAATAGTTAGAAGAAGGTTAGAAGAAGTTGTGTGACCAACGAAGGGATGAGCGCAACCTTGGTGAGGCGACCTCCAACCAGCCAGTCAAGCGTGAGAGTACCTACATCACGTCCCATAGACATTTCACCAATTATTATTTGTGTAAATTATAGTACTTGTTTTATGCTTACTTTGTTATGGCATTACGTGTCTTGAACGTGCCTTTTGTATGATACTAGTAGGTAATTACTCTACTAAGTCCTTTACCATTTCCATGAGCTCCATAACTGGACGGGACAGTGAAAACTGAGTAATTTGACTTTGAATGGCATTATGTGATCGAAAATGACCGGTGTCCTTCACAACGAAGTCGAATTATTTTTTTTTAGTTATTCTTTATTTGAATACTTATGTATTCAAATAAAGAATAACTAAAAAAATATTAATATAAATATTATTATATACAACGTGTCCCAGAAATCAACGTCAAGCCGAAAACGGGCAATAGGCCAAGTCGTGACAGCTATTAGAAAAATATAAAAAAAAATCTTGGTCATGTACTTTTCGAATTATAAGCATTCAAACATAAATCTCAAAAAGTGACACCCTGTGATGGTTTTTCAAGTCCTGTGACTACATTATTAACATTTCGGTAGTTTTTTTCTCTGTGATGTAACCATGAATAACCCTTCTGTAAATTACAGTTAAAAGTAAAACGTAACTGCCTCAGTTCTAAATTAAATGTTAGATTTTTGCCCAATATTGAATTCAAAATAATGACATCACCCAACTTTAACCGCCTGTACTGAAAAAAAAATCTACTACACTATTTTGGCAAGTAACTTTAAAAGATGGCGCGTTTAGTCAGGATTCCAAAATGGTATAACACATACTAATTGCTACTTCTTAATTGAGAAAAAACATTTTTTTTTATGAAGCCGTATTTCATAAAAGTTCGATTGAGACGAAGAGTGACGTTATTTTGACTAGTGTGAGCGAGAAAGATTCATTTTAGCTAATGTGAGGTGACGCTACTTTGACAAGTGGGAGCGAGATAGATAGTGACGCTACTTTTATCTAACTAAGAGGGAGACGGATTGACACATCATTTCATATGTGTGAGTGAAACAGATAGAGACGCTACTCTGGCTAAACAGGGATGCGTCGGCAAATTGTGCAATACTGCAGTACGTTACGCTCTTTCGTTGACTGCACATCTTTTTGTATTCGTATTGACTTCGTACTTACAACTGTGGCTTTGTTTATTGGACTTGATTTGCATTGTAATTTGGATTTATCTGCACCGTTTCTGACAACCCCGGACTTGTTTTAATCGCAACCCCGTGTTTGTGTAGTGTTTTATCATGCCATCTCGATACACCGCACAGGAATACGCCAACATGCATCTCATTTATGGAGAATGCTTATGCAACGCCAATGCCGCAGCAAGAGTGTATCGTGAGAGATACCCGAATGCTGAGCGTCATCCCGATCATCGAGTATTTATTAATGTGCATCGGTCATTATCAGAGGGTCGATTTCCTAGCCAAATGGTTAGCGAGGGAAGACCCGTTATGCCCTACGAAGCCGAAGTCTTGCAAGCAGTTGAAGAAGACAGAAGTATCTCAGTACGTGGAATTGAACAGACCATAGGAGTCCCCAAAAGTACTGCACATCGTATTTTAAAAAAGAACGAGTTTCACCCATACCATGTACGACGAGTACAAAGTCTGCTACCCCGAGACTACCCAGAGAGAGTACGATTTTGTCGAACGATGTTGCAGAGGCACCGAGAGGACCCGCGATTCTTTGAAAAAATTCTATGGTCCGATGAATCAACATTTAAAAAGGACGGTTACATGAACCTCCACAATTTGCACGAATGGCACGTGGAAAATCCAAATTTGATGCGGGAAGATAGATCTCAGTACCAGTTTAAAGTAAATATGTGGACGGGAATTTTGAATGGTAAAGTTATTGGTCCAATCGAGCTGCCGGAGAATTTAAATGCCCAGGGTTATTTGAACTTCTTACAGAACCAATTACCAGAATTATTGGAAGAAGTGCCACTGAACATTTACGGCAGCATGTGGTATCAACAAGATGGCTGCCCAGCGCATTATGCTCTCACTGTACGAGAGTTTCTCAATCGAGAATACCCCGATAGGTGGATTGGGCGGGGTGGTACAATTTCGTGGCCTGCCCGTTCACCCGATTTAAACCCCATAGATTTTTTTTACTGGGGTACGATAAAGGATAAAGTGTACTCTAAACCAATTCAAGATTTAGACGAGCTGCGCCAAAGAATTGCAGAAGCCGCTGAATACATCAACTCAAGAAGATACGCCCGTCTTATTACGCGATCATTTTTAAAGAGATGTAGAACTTGCATTGCAGCTGAAGGAAAACAGTTTGAACATTTGTTATAAAACTTCGTAAATCTGATTTAATAAAAATTATAATAAAAGAAATCCAACGACTGAATTTTATTTCAAATGCACCTAAAACCAACAATGTACTTCTTTTCCTCAATTAAGAAGTAGCAATTAGTATGTGTTATACCATTTTGGAATCCTGACTAAACGCGCCATCTTTTAAAGTTACTTGCCAAAATAGTGTAGTAGATTTTTTTTTCAGTACAGTCGGTTAAAGTTGGGTGATGTCATTATTTTGAATTCAATATTGGGCAAAAATCTAACATTTAATTTAAAACTGAGGCAGTTACGTTTTAACTTTTAACTGTAATTTACAGAAGGGTTATTCATGGTTAGATCACAGAGAAAAAAACTACCGAAATGTTAATAATGTAGTCACAGGACTTGAAAAATCATCACAGGGTGTCACTTTTTGAGATTTATTTTTGAATGCTTATAATTCGAAAAGTACATGACCAAGATTTTTTTTTATATTTTTCTAATAGCTGTCACGACTTGGCCTATTGCCCGTTTTCGGCTTGACGTTGATTTCTGGGACACGTTGTATAAATATTATTTTTGTAAAATAGCGTAACTACTGCCTACTAAATATTTAAGTAGGCATATTGGAGTATCATAATTTCAATATTTTTATTTTTTATTTGTGGTAAAAATACCAGTAATTTTTCAGAAACATATTTAGAACTTGAAGCATGTCATCTAATGAAAGCCAGCTCATTGGACCTTAAAATATCGGACTGGTTCGGGATTGGGAATGCTGCCATATCGCGCCGCGGTCGACAGCAGCTTTTAAATAAAATAATAATAAATTTTAAATAATAATAAATTTATTTTCAGTAACTATGCTACTTCTACAATATAGCAGCTGAGCCTGCGAACGCCAGATCGGTGATACTCATTGATATTGATAGAATGAGGATCCCCATTCCTTAGGATTATATTATAATTTGTTAATAGGAAACTTGCATCTAACTAATAACTAACATTTCATTACATAAATTAAACACAGTACTTACTTATTAAAAATTCCCGACTGTAATTTTATGAGATGCACGAACTTGACTACGTAAATATGAATAAATACCGCCATTGTCCATTGCGTGGTACCGAAGTACCCATGCGAACAGTCAGCTTCAGGGTTAGTCGCTGAGCTTCCGTATATTGTCGCGCATGCAGTTTGGGACCACACCACTACCTCCTGGGAGCATAGAGGTATCATTATATGTTTAGCGATTATGATTGTATTACGTTTACGTGCTATGCGTCATAGTCTTCTTGTCAGAAGGACGAGCTGCCTACAAACGGACTCATTACCTCCCCAGTGACCATTGTCAATTACAAGACAAAAACTCCCACGGTTTATAAAGGTTGGAACGTACGCACACGTACACAGAGCGCATCTCCACCTGTATCGTGCTACCTGTGTCTGTGATTTACTCTAAACTATTCGTGAAATTCAAAATACATAGTTTGTTCCTGTAAAAAATTGCTACCGTAAGTAGTTATTTTAATACTTTTTAAGGAATAATTTTAGGATTATATTGATGTGTGGATATTTAACTAATATCCAAATCAATGCCGTAAAAAACCATAACAATATAAATAATAATTAATTCGTACCAGCGGTCCATGACGGTCTGATTAAAATATATCATTAGCTTAAAAATGGCTAGATTCAAATGAATATGAAAAGTGTGAAAAAATTAAACAAAAGTTTGATAATAAAAATATTTTAAAATCACTCCATATCATAACGAACCTACCACGCTTTAATTTAGCAGGGTTTTACAGCAGGTGTGCAATACTCCCACAGCTTACGAAAATCGGTATTGTTAAATCTGGATTCGAACCCACAACGGTCTCGAAACATCTCTGCTGCTAGCCAATTTCGAAACTGCTCCGCTACATTAGGTATCAAAAGGATCTGTCAGTCAAATTACTTGTTGTATGTAGCTTACTATCCCCAAATTACAATTTCACATTCAATTTAGTGAAAGTTTGCAGTTCAAAAGAGTTCATACGTAAGTTTTTTTTTTGTGCAGCGGCCAGTTCACTTTTACTTAGAATCCATTATGCAATTCTATCTACCTATTACACTATAAAATGATATTTAGTGCGAGAGAAAATTATCATAGTTTTAATGTCGCTACTGCAGATCCGGCCCAGTCGGTCGATTCTGTAAAAACCTCACCGTGAAATCATAAGTGAAGTGAGTACTTAATAGTGTTAATCCCTAGCGAATGACAGCTCACTATACGCTATCTTCACCCAAGCTTTCACGGTGAGATGGTTACAGAATCGCACGGCTGGATTCGATTCCCAGGAACAGTGTCGAACAGTGTTATTGGGTTTTCGAATAGCAATTTCTCAGTAGGAGCCCGGAGTCTCGATGTGTGTCCATTTGATGGCAATTGGCTCGCCACCTATATATACCCACACGGGACTTAAACATTGATGACGAAATTTGGGTGTACTATGGGTACACTACCGCCGTAAGTAAAAGGGAGGAGGAAAGGGAATGGAGAAAAATGAGCCTTAAGGGATTCGCCTCTTTTGTTTAGTAAGGCTTATTTTTCTTTACATTTTTGCCCAATATTCGTCCTTTTCGCTTACTGCGACAGTACACCTCTGGCTAACCCTCCGGGGCAGAGCAGTACAAGCGTGATGTTATATTATGTAGTTATTGTAAAAAAAAAAAATTGGTATGCTTAGGTAGATACTTAACCTAAGCAAAACTTTTGCAGGCTCATTCAAGCAGTTTGCATGTCGACGTCGCCGTCGTAGATACCTATGCACCGGCACCCCAATTGCGTATCACACTGTCAATCTCAATCTGAATAATTTTGAAGGATATTGCTAATCCATTGCTACGTATGTTCGAAAAATGTGTCTTCTCAACAAATAACGCAATGAATGTTGTTGAACTGTCAAAATGAAACCCATTGTTACTGGTAGTGTATTACGCAAATACCCTGCAGACACGGCAGGCACCTACCTACATGAAAATATTATTATGATTTAAATGCTTTTGTTAGGCTTATAATATATGGGTTAGTGTCACTCTTTGTACTTGCTCGGATTTAGCTTGTAAGCACCTATATTATGTCTTTAAAATAATGTTTCAGTTTATGAATTCAACATTCCTTTGTACCTACGTTGCCTGAAACAATATACCTAGATAAAAGTGGCCAAGTGCCAGTCGGACGGGTTCCGTATCACCGTGCAATATTTAGCACAACATTTTTTTAAACTTTGTTTGTATGTGGACCCTCTTTAATTTTTAACTTAATTTCGTTTTTATTATCTGTTATTGCGGCAGTAGAAATTTACACACTGTGTGAAAATTTCAACCGTCTACCTATTACAGTTCATGAGATACAGGCCGCTGACAGACAGGCGGATGGACAGCGGAGGCTTGTGTAATAGGGTTATATTGGCACCCTTTGGGTACGGAACCCTAGTAGTATTAAAGTAGGTAAGAACTACGTTCTACAGTAGTACCTAAGGTCTAGTTCTGGAATGCACCAAGTAACCTGGGACGCACGTTTGACTCTTAGTAAAATCGTAAAAGCCCGTGATCGATGTAAGGTTATCGTTTCGTGTAAAAGTACTTTTGCACACTGCTTTTAATTCAAATAAATGCTGTTCCGATGAATGAACGTTTTGTGTATAAATAAATGTATTAGATTCAAATTATACAAACGTTCATTACGTTTGTGTATATTTAATCTAATCTGAGTCGGTAGCGAATTTACTTGAGCCTCTCCTACTTTGGTTTAGGAATATAATGAATAGGTAATGTCAAATTGTCAAATTCTATCAATATCAAATTGTTAATTTGCTATCTGTTACCATTGGGACATTGCCTAATGGTAACAATTTGATGTTGACAGCGCCTTGGTGTCTTTTCAGTAAGGGGTATTTTCATTTTTTTACTATACACGAGTCTATAAATAAAACAAAGTCGGGTTAGTTACACCTTAACCATCCCCGAAGATGCCACGACCCTCCTACAGGAGAGTCGTAAGGCCACCAGTACTCTCAGAAAGTACAAGTCCCGACAAACGTCCTTCCGTCCTCGCCGTCGATGCCCGTCGCGACGCCCCATACCATGTCCGCCCCGACCCATGCTCGAGCCAGCCCGCGCCGCTGAGTCTGTAGTTTTAAATTCGTCCCTAAATAATTTCGATCCAGCATGTCCCTTGCTGCCTTCGCGACGCCCTAAGCCGAGGTCCGTACCCCACAGGGGGTGCCCTTAGCGTGTAGCCGCATAGTTTTTAAGTTTTTTAAGCCCTGGCTGGAGGCCTTAATTTACTGAGGCATCCACAAGCAATCTCGTTTAAACAGGCGAAAACCTCATAGGTTGAACTGCGACATGCAATTTGTAAAAAAAAAAAAATTGTTACACCATTTACAACTCGGGAACGGCTGGACCTGTTTGCATGATCTTTGATTTGTTGGATTTGTCTTCGCCCCGAATAGCAGAATAACTATTAAAACATGGGATAAATTCACGAAAAAATATATATATGAAGATAATTAATTTTCTCATACATTCGTTCTTATTGATTCGTAGATGGTACGAAGTGTCACCGGATTTAGTATCTTATAGTTCAATAGAACCTGCCTTTCTACGTACCATGGTAACTACTTAACCCAGCACCCATTTTAGTCACCTCAAGTAGGTAGGTACTTACCTTAACCCTGCCGAGAATATTAAATGTAATGGTTGAGATTAAGAACATTACAAACATACCTACTCACGTAACACAACCGAGTCTATTCGAACTTGAACCTCGACAATGAATAATTGAGTAGGTTATCTAGCTACTGTTGAACCTACCCATAAACGTTGCGTGAGAATAACATAGTCTTAACAATGTGATCATTATTGTTTCGAGGGTCAAAGGTGTTGGCATACTAATAACTTCGCATAGAGCTAATTAAAATACAGCGGAACTTAGAAGAACGGAACTATTTTATATGTATGAGCGATACGGCAAAGAATAGAATAGAATACTCTTTTATACACCATATAAATTACAAACATAAATATAGAAATTTTACAAAGAGTGACACAATGGGCGGTAATATCGCTAAGAACGATATTTTAAAGACAACCTTTGTATGGATTGAAAAGAGAAGCCATTTACACGATACAATGAATACATACATAAAGTGTGTTATACTAATCTAAATAAATATATACATATAACAATAGACATGAAATACTGTTTAAGGAAATAAGAAGTGTTTTTTTATCATAATTTTAAAAGTGGACAAAGATTGACCTACTTCACATAAGTAATGAGCATTTTCTCATCTACGTTGGGGTCGGCTTCCTGTCTAGCTTCCTGACCAGTATTTTACATGGAGCGACTGCCTATCTCACCTCCACAACCCAGTTACTGGGTAATACGATACCCCTTGGTAAGACTGGTTGTCAGACTTTCGAGCCTTTTTTTTTTCATGCCTCATGCGATATTAATTGAGCAAGCGTGTTACTCAATTGGTATGGTATAGGTTTAAGTAAGGTGTTTCTTGCTTCTCAGTCCTTGTGTTAAAAATAACAAAATATTGCGCACATGCATTTTGTTTCAAGAGGCAGCGGTGCATGGCCGCTACTAACCAAGCGTGGTTCATTATAATGACAAATCACCAAACGGCCATTCATTGATAGGTGTACCTACCTGCACACATATTATACGGTAGCTCATTCATTAGCCATGCTCAGCACGTGGTTAATACTTTGATATTCAATTAGGAATTACTTATGGAACTAGGAAGGTAGATTTTATTTCATACACGAGAGAAATCGAGAAGTTATGCTTTCTGATGGATGAGCGTGTTTACTTTTAGTTTACCTAGTCAGTCAATAGCTCTAAACTGATACGTAGCATTTTTAGCCTGTGAATATGGTAGTAAGTGATTAAAGATTTATACAGACTCAAGCTTTCGTAAAAATAAATTGCTAATAATATGAATACTTTTGCCTGCCAGATGTCTTCGTGGATCATTCTCCTTCTGGCTGCTGTAGTGTTATTTGAACACACGTGTGCAGCGCCGGCCAGCGAAGCTTCAGAATCACTTAAATCTGTTGCAGACTCTCAGGGTTTGAACGATGACAAAGATGACTTGAAAACTGCTGCGAGTAGTGGATGTAAGTACGAATAATTAGCTAAGTGTATTACAACAAATAATTAATATGCCTAATTACATAAATGAACAAGATCTAAGGTTTTTTGGAAAGTCCATGTCCTAACGCAAAGTGATGTTTGATAATAATGATTAGCAATTTTCTCATACAGGTACCACCTCTGCTGAAACCAATGGAAATATAGATTTGATTTTTTTCAGACGCAGGGGATCGCTATTCGGACTGGGGTCGATACCCAAGTGCTCAAGGAGTAACAGGTTACGGTTCTGTAGACAGCAGGTACAACTATGGAGGATTCGGGGGTTACGATAGCCCTTACGGCTACAATAGTTATGACAGCGACCCGAGATACGGTGCGGGCTACTCTGGTTACGGAGGTTACGCCGGTAACTCGGGTTACGGCGGCAACTCGGGTTACGGCAGTTACGCCGCGAGCCCTGGTTACAGCGGCTATAGCAAAGGGGGTTACGGCGGAGGCTATGGAGGCTACGGTGGTTACTCCGGCAGTGGTGGCCTCAACTCCTACTATGGCTACAACAATCCGTCGTACCAGGGAGCAAACCACTTGGGATACGGATATTATAGAAGACCCGGATATGGCAATATTTACAATGGCGGTATTACTCCAAGCTTAGTTACGGGCTATAGGGGTTACTCGAAGAAGTGAGTTGTTTTAGGAAGATACAACTATTTATTTTCAGTGTAAGTTACCAAAGTACATCCAAAGTTTATATTTTAAGTATATCATCGCAGTCTCGTTACCAACTGTACTAGCCCACATCCATAATAAATTATGTACTTTAAATGATAATAATCGTTTTCTTAACTAGACCTTGACCCTGACGACAATTTATTTTAGTAATTTTTTACAGACGCTAGCACATCAATCTAATACAATCTGTCAAATTAATAGATTTTCAACTTTATCGCAAGCATAAGGTCCAAAGTTGACTGGGAAAATTTGACAGTTTCGGGTAGCTTGATGTGCTGGTGTAAGTACATTAGCTTTTGACCTATAAACCTTCCCCTTTGGCTTTTGGGTGAATGTAAAAATAAAACAAGAATGCACAATTTTAAAACTTTATTACTAACAATGTGACATACAGGTTATCTTATTAAAATCATACATGTTATTTCATGTTAAAGACGTAACATACCGTAAAATAAAGACAATTATTCTAAGCCATTGAACCTCAATTCAAAGTCAATTTTGTAAGCACGGTGGACAAATAATATATGGGCTAGTCAGACCCTGAAACACTTGTTTGCTTTTTCATTGATTTCAATGCTCTTTCACGAAGTTTTTTTTCCAAATCTTCGTTATTCACCTTTCCCTCCTCTTCCTCCTCCTCGGCCTCGTCGCTGTCGGAAGAGTCATCCTTCTTCTTTGAAGCTTTCTTATGCTTTTTGTGTTTTTTGTGCTTCTTAGAATGCTTCTTATGTTTCTTAGCCTTTTTAGACTTCTTAGGTTCATCACTGTCAGATTCTGAATCAGAGTCAGAGACCTTCTTCCTCGCTTTCTTCTTCGATACCTGATCACTGTCTGAAGAAGATTCTTCTTTCTCACGTTTCTTACCTTTCTTTTCAGTATCGTCTCGTGATTTGGACTTAACTTCCTCTGAATGCTTTGCTTTTACAACTTTCTCTTCTGTCTTTCTACTTTTACCACCACCATCTGGTGAAGTGGCACGTTCTTTTGAAGGATCTACCTTCTTCGACCGTCTAATTTCTTTTTCAGAACTTGTGTCTCGTTTAACAACTTTCTTCTTGCTAGACTTTTCATCACTTTCAGAACTGTCATCACGTGAATCATCAGTGTTCTCTATTTTCTTTGACTTACTTTGCTTTCCTTCACCCTTTTCCGACCTCGAGTGTTCAACAGTAGTATCTTTGTTACGCTTTTTCGACTTTTTGTCTACGTCAGATTCTTCTGGAATATTCTTTTGCTTAGATTTCGAGCTCTTGTGTTTAACTTCTTCTTCTGAGCTTGATTCCGAACTAGATGAACGCGCTCGTTTTTTACGCGATTTCTTTGCCAATTTCTTTTTAGCACTCTTTTTGCTCTTTTTCTTCCTATCATCTTCTGAATCGCTTGACGAACTATCTTCTGAATCACTTTCACTTGACGAGCTTTCTTTCTTGGGTTTCTTGGTTTTTTTAGAAGTAGCTTTATCTTTGCGTTTTACTTTAGGCTTGGCCTTCGCTTTGACTTCTTCACTACTCTCACTCTCTGATTCCGATTGTTGAGTTTTGCGTTTGCCCTTTTTAGCTTCTCTCGGTTTAGCTGATACCTCTTCGTGTTGTTCTTTCACTGACATTTCATCTCCAGATCTATCAGACTTCTTGTGTTCAATTTCGTGTTTTCGTAGGAAAGGTGATGGAGTACGAGACAAACTCTTTGAAAATTCACGCAAAGTCGGAATCGCGATAATATCTTCTCTTTCTTCGTCATCAGATGATTGCGCTGGCTTAGCCTGATTATCGTTTTGTGGAGCAGGCTTTTCATTCGCCACAGATGATTCCCTACTTGAACTAGAAACAGCTCGTTCTTTAGACTGCTCGCGCGGCAATGACTTTCGCTCAGACGACTTCTTCCGCAGCTTCTCCAAGTTTTCTATGAAATGAATAGAATAAAGCGTCATTATTATATTTTTTTACAGGATTCATAAATGGGATTGGTATAACGGATTATGTCTCCAACGTCTCTGGCGTTTTTTTTTTGGCAGAGATCCACACTAACTCTTCGAGAAAGGTCAACAATCCATGAATGTTACTGGTTTCATAAATGGGATATAAGCAAAATAACTAACCTTTGCGGGGAATAGAGACAGATTTTTCCAATCGTTCCTTGATTAGGTCGCTCGATCTTCTCTCACGTGATTTCCTGTCTCTTGATCTTCTTTCCTTAGTGCGGTCCTTGGATCTCCTCTCCCTGTGGTAAGAGTTATATATCAGATGTTTCAATTATATTTAAATCCTTTCCACTGGACGTTATTTACAGTTAAACAACCATACATTTTACGCAAGTCTCCATTAATTTAGTTTCAAAATGACTAGTTTCATTGAGAATATCATGTGTAATTAGAGCACTTTTTTTCTGAAATCACATAAATTGGAAACTAAATTGTGAACGCAGTTTACACGAAACTGACAGGGACTATGGGAAACAAATGCCAATTTGTGATTACCTAGACCTATCTCTCGAGCGCCTATCCCTGGATCGTCGGTCCCTCGAGCGTCGCTCGCGCGAGCCGCGGCCCGAGCGGCGTCGAGAACGAGATGCGCTCCGCCTGCGAGACCGGGAACGTCGACGATCACGAGACCTCATCACACAAATGATCGAACAATATATACATTCAACCCTTCAAGTGAATACTAAGCTAATCAGCATACAAGCTACCTCAACTGAGTTGAATACAAAATAAAGTGATATGTTACCTGTCTCTAGTAACGCGTCTTCGTGAACGTGACCGCGACCGCCTGCGGCGCTCCAGTGAGCGGCGACGTTCTCGGGACCTAATAAAAAAAAAAAATTGGTAGCTTTCAAAACCATTCTGATTATTCGGTAAAGTCTATGTGTGGGTGCTACTACAATGTCATAATTAAGTAGCAAGTTTAAATGTGTTGATATTATATATAAGAGCGGCAGGATCGATATTGGTATGCGCCGTGGTCATTACATTAGGTTGGTGATTAGTAATTTATCAATTTCATCACTATAATCAAAATTAAAAAGGCGTCGATTTATATTGAAATGACAAGGACGGATATAATTTATTAAGAATTTATTAGTGTTCAGTTTCATTTACTTACTATGTGACATACTAACTACTTATTTATGCAACTAAACAGGTATAATAAACATTAAACAAACAATTAGTGTTTTTAGGTATTCATATTGTTATACATAACTAGACATTGAGAACATGTAACAAATAAGTATATTCCTTATTTATGAGTACAAAGAAATGTCAGGAAAGTTCACCTTTCTCTCCTCTCCCTTTCTCGTCGCCTACGTTCCCTTTCTCGCTCCCTTTCGCGTTCCCGTTCTCGCTCCCTGTCGCGGCGCTCCAACGACCGGCGACGGCTGCTGCGACGTCGAGATTTACTCCTGTATCATTAATAAAAACGTATTAGTGGATAAATTGCAAAAGTGCAATTTTTAAGCATATTGTCCTTGTGCGGCAATACTCACAGTTTCGGACTCGCCGGACGAGCCGAACTCTCGCGTGGTCGCGACCTAGCCGCGTAAGAGCATGAGTAAAGGCTCTGATTTTATAAATTAATCGGGTACCCCCGTAAAGTATAATGCAAATAAAGTTGTTTCGCTTATTTACCTTTCTCTGCGTGAACTGCGTCGGGGGCTGACGCTAGTCGACGAATCGCGGTTCGAGCGATACTGACGTTTCTTATGTGACGACCTTTTCTTTGCACTACCACCTATAACAACGATAATCATTTTACTAACTTATCTATAAAGAGTAAGTATTGTTGGAAATGAATAATTGTCCCATTAGATAAACTAGAGGGAGGGGTAAAGATGAGGATATCAGCTTACTAAAGCATAGGTAGTTTAATCTCCTGTAGTAGGCTACAGGAGATTTCAATTTATACTTACGTGATGACGCAGACGTGGATCGTCTTTCACTAGATGAGCGCCTGGCTTTTTCAGCAGGTTTTTCTTCGGCGCCTTTTTCTCCAGTGGACCTGTATAAAGCGTTTTGGTAAAAATGAGCATTGTTTATTAGTTTAGGTTCTTTAAAACTTGATGTAAAAATGTGTTTATTTAATTTTCTAAAAATGTTATTCTTCATAAACTCACTTTGCAGGTGAAGCTGATCGAGACTTGCGGCCTTCATCTTCAGCTTTATCTTCCTTGGGCACAATTTCTTTGCTCTCATCCCTGCCTGTGTCATTTGATGTGTTTTGGGTCACCTCCTCCTTTACCTCTGGCTCTTCTTTCTTCTCCTTCTCTGGAGATTTTCCATTTTCTACGAAAATACATTTATAATTAAATGAAACAGACCCACAACATAAACTCTGCTTCTCATTCAGTTTTATATGTATTTGTCAGATGTTATATTCAGAGATTGCGATTTATGAGTATACAAACACTCATAAATGCAACACATCATGATACCAATAACATATGCGTTACTGGGGTTTTCATTGAAAATCATTAAATAAGAAATGCTGAATAACCGCATACCTTTAGGTTCAGCTGCTTTAACCTCTTCAACATGTGAAGACTTCGACTGGCTGCTCCTTTCGCGACTGCGCCTCCTCGAGCGTCGCGGGCTGCCTCCGTTGCGGTGCCTAAATAAAACAATAGAGACATAAGAAATCTACAACACGGACTTGTTATGAAAACACTTCTTAAAGAATAATAACACCAGCATGTACTTAGCAATGTGAATAACACATGCTCTATGAATGGGAAAACGTAACTCGCTTTGGCCCGTACGCAAAATACGGGCATTGACGTGGAGTTGCGGACACCAGCCCGTGTTACCTAACACGCTTTGGCATCATGGAAGTATAAAATGGAAATAATTAACATGAAAAGGGCTCTTACAAATATAATTTTCTTAGCACATTGACAGTCCAGTCTATTTTGGGTAATTTCGTTGTACATCCAATGGGTTTTTTTTATGTTCCTAATAAGGGGCTGATATGTTGATGAATGCATAACTACACAGGACGCCTGAATTTCAGCATCAATTACATTGAACGCATAGACGTCTCAACTAGATTTTTACATGTAATGCCTTGGACATCTCAAGCAAAAATGAAGATGCTAGATAGTCATCTACATATAATAAAGAAGTTATTAGGTCATCCCACTTCCAGTGTCATATTTTTTATTTCCAATATTTATGTATTGCGCAATGGTATGCAATAGTTAATACATGTGTTGTCTTGTACAATCATGTTAGTTTAATTTGGTGTGTTGTATTGTCAAGACGTGCATTGATTGAAAATGGAAGATTTAAAAAAATCTATTAATGTAGTGGAGCAACATATATTTCTAAAGGTTTGTGCTTTACTCAACTACTCTGGAGGAGTTGCGCACGACTTACTGGTAAAGTGTGTTGGTCGTAACGCCTTAAATAAAAGAACCGTACAGCGATGGCTTGAAATGTACAAACAAGGAAGAACCACAGCTGAAGATGAGCCGCGAGCACCTCGATCATTATCAACGACTAGATTAGAAGCAAGGGACAAAATCAAGGAAGCACTTCGTCAGTCACGTAGGGTCAGTGTCAGTGATCTCTCCACTCAACTTAACATTCCTCATTCCACTATACATAGAGTACTCACGGAGGATTTATGTCTGGTCAATAAAAGTGCAGTGTGGGTGCCCCACACTCTGAACATGGATCAGGAGTTTCGTTATGACACTGCGCGTAGCCATTTATCGTGGTATCGCCGTAAGAAAAATATACTTAATAGATTCATATGCCTTGATGAAACTTGGGTCGAATTTTATACTACTCGTCAAAGACATCAGTCACGATGTTGGGTGGAACCGGGCACTTCAGCTGAACATTTACCACGAGCAGAGCTACATGAATGAAAAATACTACTAATAGTAGCTATGGATGTCAGAGGCATTGCTTTTTGGAGAACTTATGATGAAAATACAACTATGACTGGAGAGCGATATAAGTCATTTTTAGAAGAAAATATTCCTATTTGGGCAGACGAACATCATATAACGAGTCCTATAATTTTCCATGATAACGCCAGACCACACAAATCAAAAATAGTTCGAAAATTTAATTGAAGATAAAGGATGGATTGAAATTATTCAGCCGCCATATTCCCCGGATATGAATCCTTGTGATTTCAATTGTTTTGGCCATGTGAAGAGGAAATTGTCGGGTACTCGATACAATAGCAAAAAGGAGTTAGATATTAAACTAAAGAGCATTATTGATGAATTAATCTAAATGAAAGTGGTACTTTAAATGGTGTTCAAGATTTGCCAGCAGTCTGGGAGCGAGTGATTAATAGTGGTGGAGATTATTGATTAGTGTCACAAGGTTATATAGTATAGTAGTCCGTTTTTGTAAAATTATAATAATAAAAAAATATGACACTGGAAGTGGGATGACCTAATACTTGGGCTGGAGGGAAATCATGTTGTCAAACCCAAGTTCAACGAGTTCTCTATGACCAGTCTGCCACAAAATGACACATATACCCAGACCAGCTAATTAGAAGATTTGCCAAAAACGCTGCGCTAGTTGCTAAAAAAGCTGAAACAAACTGGCTCCACAACCAATAATGCAAGAAAGTCATAACTGCATGTCTTCCTTGCAAAAAAGCGTTTTGCCTAACATATTTCAATGAAGGCTCGGTAAAGTTTTGTTCTTGTGAATAACAGGTTCAAAAAAAATGTAAAAAAAAAAAACGGTAGGACTTCGAGTTTTATTTTCGCCAATTCATTGTTCCCCTAGAAAATCAAAGTTCTAGCTCTCACGTTCCAGCCCAGGAAACACGGTTCAGTTGCCTTTGGCTAATGCATTACATGTAATGTACAAAAGTCACAGCCAAACCAAAAATGCATTACATGTAATGCACAGACACTCAATGTGTTAACCATAAAAATGATAAAAATGTGACTCACTTCCTATCCGCAGAGCGGTCTCGTGTCCTTGATCGCGAGCGCCGCCGCTCCCGGGAACGACGCCGGGACCGCGACCGAGTCCGCGATCTGCGACGATCCTTTTCTTTATCCTTGTCCTTCTGCTGTTCCTCCTAGTTATAATTAACACATTTATTTATTTACACATAGGTACATAAAGATGTTTGCTAATGGATAGTATTTAAAACAGAAGCTACTGTTTTATAGGCTAATGAATATAAATGGACTGCTTATTGCTTGATTATTTGAACAAGATAAAGACAATTATGTATTTACCATTCTTTTCTTAATTTCTTCTTTCTTCTGCTGTGTGAATGACTCTGGTATACCATTCTCGCTAGCCTGAGCACTCAGCAGCAGCTCCCAAAGTTCGCCCATGAAGAGACGCGCATTCTTCCCGTTCAAGAACCCAGTTAAGTTGATCTGCATTTTCTTGGGACAAGGGAACTAGGAGTCGAGGAAACAGGATCGGGAAAGAAAAGAGCTTGCATTATTAATCTTCATCAAATTCGTTATTTTACACCCTAACTTTTGCCCATATTATAACTGTATTTGTTCCACTAATATTTTTTCAGTTGTACAAAAAAATAAAAACAAATTTTAAGGAAAATAAAAATAATTGGAAAAGTCGTTAAGAGCGCCGCGTTTAGGTAACTAACATTCGATGGTCAGCATAGAAATGACTCGGGTAAGGAAGCAAGTGGTATGTACATGTTGCGTAATATTAATTTTCATTAGTGCTGCCGCCGGATCAGCGACGACGACGCGCCGGCTGCGAGAAGACGCGGCGTCGCGCGCTGGCTGCTACGAAGCTCAGCTTACGCGGTGCCACCGGACGACGATGCAGCGCGGTCTTCTTTCTTCTCTCTTCAACCACTTGCACCTGTAAGGGTTTTGCGAACACAACCACATTATGCTGAACGCAAGGCCTAAACATGGGACTTCCATACCTCGAGTCAAAACAATCAATCTCTTAACGACTTTTAACAAATCTGTTATCAATACATTGACCATTTAAATGACGGAAACAAGGGAACTTCCACTGCGTTTGATGCTTTACAGTTAGCATGGTTATAGTATTTAATTTCCCCGTAAATACCGATTGAGAATGCTAAGGGCCTCCGAAAGAGCGGAGCCGGCGGGCGGCGGCGGGAGCTGGCGGCAGCGGGCTGAGGCGGCTTCGACGGCGCACTAACCGGTGTGGACCATAAAAATATCCATACGCAATCAATATACATTTGACATCATACTTCAATTGCAGTTTCTTTGGAACAGTTATAGATTATATAAACTTCCTTCATAAGTACCTATTATTTAGTAATTAAGTAATATAATCTAAAGTCTGACTGTAAAGAAACTGCAATGATTACATTTTGTTATGATAAGAAATACACAACATAAGAAATAAAGGATAGTCACTCACCTTCTCCTCAAGCTGGTTGTTGACATAGTCAATGACTACATCATCTTCCATCTTGAGAATTTCTGTGATCTTCTGGGTGATCCAAGGCTTCAGCACATCCAGCTTCACCTTGGACATGTCCACCTACATACAATAGCTTATTAATAATATGGGAAATTGCCATGAAAAAGTATAATAATCAATATACAGCATGCTTTTTTTTACTGGCTCCAAATTTTTACAGGATGTTCCACCCATGAATATGAATAACTTTCACTATGGAACTAACTTTGAGATCACGAATAAAAAATCAGCTGGTTTGTACATTTTGGTCAAGTAGGTATTGAACTTTTGTATTAAACAACTGATTTTGTTTTCGTGATTTCAGTTGTTGGTCCCATAGTGAAAGTTATTCATATTCATGAGAACTCCCTGTAAAAATATGGAGCCTGAAAAAAAAATCATCCAGTATATACACAGCCCAAACTGCTGAAGATACTCTTGAATTTTGAACGCTTGAGAAGGTGAAAAGGGAGAATTGGTTAAAATAAACTGTTGTAAAAGCCACACAGATTATAGATGCACCTACGGTGCAATAACGTCACTTATGCAATTTGGGAGGGTTGTAAATTTTACGTTTATATTATTTTATTACAAAATTGTGAGATGTTCGCTTTAACTTTAATATGAAGTTCAAAGTTGTAGTTTATTACCAGTTAATTTCTTTAGTCAAGAAGAGGAAGAAGAACATTATAATAGGATGGCAAATTTTTAAACGCTTCTCCTGAAATATTACATCATTTGCATATGTGACGTTATTGCACCGTAGGTGCGATATGTATCTTGAAATGCCAAGATATGTATCTTGAAACTAGGACAAATAATTATTTAACACTTGGCATGCGAATATACTTCGCCGCCAAATTACGCGTGCAGCGGGCCACAAATCTACTAAATACGTATTTTTACGTGACCCGCGCTCTAGTGACAGACTGCAAAAAACGTAAAAATACATGCCAATTGCCCGCATGCCAATTGTTAAGTAAAAGATTAATTTTCTTTAAAAGGTGTATTCTAGCTTGTATGGGAAGTACGAAATTTGCGCAGACGAAGTCGCGGGTAAAGTAATAAAATATATTGTTGATTTGCTTAAAACTTGTTAAAACTGATTGAATTACAAGTTACATGTTATAATTTACCACTACTTGAATTCCGATTTTAAGTTTTTGTTTTTTAATCACCAATAATAAGATTTCTTTTGCTAAAGGTTCTGTTGTTCATGTGTTATTTTTTTTTTTCTTTTTTTGGGATTTCGTGTTCATTTGAGTTTATAATGTACCTGCTGAGTTAAACAGTCACCAAACTTCATCTGCTTCATCAGCTTCTTCTCCTTGTCGCTGAAGCGGGTGTCCTGCTCCGTACTTGTGCCCTAAAAAAGCATTGAGGTTATAATTTTAACAATATTAGAGAAATTACAACAGTAACACTGATACTAATGGATTTTAACTATAATATACATTCGATTCCGTTGAAATGATCCATCACACAATAATATAATAATAAATAATATAACAGTGGCACATTTTTATCCAGAAATGATTAGTTCTCCTATCAATTTCTTTAGATTCGTGTACAAGTTTTTAAAATATAGCTCTCGGCCGTAACAAGGTAAGTGTAAGTTACGAGAAGGTACGATTTTATTACAAACAAGCCAGGCGGCGTCCGCATTTAGGTTGAATTCTAACAAACTGCTTTGTAGTTCATTGCTATTGCCAAAATGTATGCATAAATGAAGATCGCAGTAAAGCTAAACATAAACATGCATTTTATAAACACATCGGACATACAAATGTAATAAATTTCGTTCGTCTTACCGTATACATCATCATTTTTAGGTTGAAAGACTAAAATCAATATTTCACACGATGGAGCCTATGGTGAAAATCCCAGGCGTGAGGACGCCGAAGTCGTCCTCACTCGAATTCTCTTAAAACACGAAACTACAAATGCCCGTAATAACCGATTGCTGTTTTCTGAAAATAATAGAACGCGTTATACATAAATCTCAGCACAATCCACTCTAAATTACAAATATCTTGAAATTGTAAAAATGTGACTAACCGCCATATTGAAATCAAGCAATAGAGTCATAGAGAAGAGAAAATTATCTTAGGAAGGAATAGATACCTATAAATAGAGAACTATGTATGTAGTGATGTTAACTATTCGTTGTTATTTTTGGAAAAAAATGCCGATTACAATAAATTAGATGAGGAAGAAAACGCAAAGCTATCAACAGGTAGCGCTATTAATCACTTGACTCATAAATTCATAACTAAAGTTGCTGCGTGTGTACCTAGCTTTATATGTATAACACAAGAGAATTTGTCATAGGAGGACAAGGTGAAGCTATACACGATCAAGGGACGATGCGAGTGAAAAATCCATCTCACGAAAGAAGTTCTGCAACAATAGGTGGAACTAAATACTAAAAAACTGGAACGTTGTATGACTGCGACGCCATGGGCGCATCTACGAGACATCTTTTTTTCGTTCTAGCTACCATAACCAGGATTGATTATCAATGGTCCCCCTTATAACGATGGGAAAGTATGTAAACAATGTATGGTAAACTTTGACTATAGTGGCGCTGTGGCGCTAACAGCACATATTCAGTCCGGCACATAAAAGTTGATCGTAAAAAGCGCATAAAATAAAAAAATCGTAGTAATATCATAAAAGTTAGTCTTTTCGTCGCGTATTCCACAGAGCCTTTGAGTTTTCAAATCGAATCAAATCAAAAATGTTTATTTTTATTTATTTATTTATTATCTCCTTTATTTCATTAAATACATATAAATTATATTTTTAAATATTAGAATATAATAAATATAAAAACATTTAAAAATATAAAAAATAGTAGCCCACCGGTAACTGTATGATTCCATAGAGAATATATTTAATCCTCGGTGTTGCCACCTCACAGGCTACAGATAGCTTATCTAAATCGTTACACAGTAACGGGAACAGGGTCCAAGCTACCGGCAGTCAGGGCTCCAGAGAGAGGAACCTCCTGACAATGCGAGCCGTGTCCAGAAGTACCGCTTTCTGAATCAAGCCCTTGATCCAGCTGCCTAACGAAAGCCTCCTCAGGTGTTGGTCGAGGCTTTTGGCTATTAATCCATTGGCTGTCACGACTATCGGCACAATGATCGCTGAGTCCACATCCCACATGTCGACAACCTCGCGAGCCAAGTCAAGATACTTAATTTGTTTGTCTTTCTCGACTTTCACGAGGTTTTCATCATGCGGGACGGCTATGTCAACAATCATTGCGCGCCGCTCTGATCGATCCACCACCACTATATCAGGCTTATTGGCAACAATAGTCCTGTCAGTGATGATGGATCGATCCCAGTACAATGTGATATTTCCATTTTCGAGAACTGGGTCGGGCACATACCTGTAGTACGGCACCTCAGATTCCACAAGGTTGTATTTTACAGCAAGTTGCTTATGGATTATCCTGGCTACTATTATTTATTTTATTATTATTATTATTTTTTCAATCTTTGTGTCTTGCCTGTTATGACTAAACGTAGCCATAACGTGGACACTTATAGTAACTACGGCTTGTTCATAGATTTCAGGTCGCTTAGCGAACTCTGGAACGGGCTATGTTTAGAATATTTCTGAGGGATAAAATCCGTAACGCAGTGATGTGGTAGAGAACCAAAGTTGTCAACATTGCTCATAGAATAAGCAAGCTGAAGCTGGGCAATGGTGCAAACATTAGTCGTAGAACGTGGAGATCGCGAATCTGCAAACGTAATGTAGGACGCCCTTAGGCTAGATGGAGTGATGATCTTCACAGGGTGGCTGGTGGTAGTTAGATGAGAGTTGTGCAGAATCAAGCTGAATGGGGTGCAATTGGAGAAGCCTATGTCCAGCCATGGAATGCTGTAGCCTGATGATGACCTATGACGCATTTCGTATGACAAATCTGTCTAAAAATTGCACTGGCTATGCGACTCGAAACATTTAAGTATGATTTTTGTATTTTCAAAGTTAAATAGCAACAGAATGGTTAATTTTATACTCTCGTTGTAATAATAAAATTTAAGGTGTTATTGCCCATGAGAAAACTGTAATTTTTTTTTCTGACCGGCACTTTATATTTTTGGTTACAAATTGTTTGAAACCTTCCAAATACTGTCACTAGGTTTTAATTAGCTCTTCCTCTTCTAAAGTAGCTAATTATTAAACTTACTTCGTTATCCAAACTGAGCAGTTGTGGCCAGGTGGAAACAGCCGCGACTTACGTGTAATAAACCTCACATGATTTATTGTAGTTGATATTGCACCAAGAGCATTTGACACCAAATTGATGTTATAAGGTTAAAACAATTTAATTTATATAAGTCCACCAAAATAAACTTATACACAGAAAAATAAAATTAGTCACTGACTGGGGTCGACCACATGAATAACCTCACATAGTAAAATACATTTCATTTGTTTATTTAACATTTATTTCTTCATTTTAATACTTGGTAAAGCTACCGTTATTTTTAATAACTTCAAAAATACGATTTGGAATCGAGTCGTAGGTACGTAAAGAAAGTATGAAACTCATGTCCAGTTTCCGCCACTCGTCCGTAATCGTTTTCTTTAAATTATTGGTACTTTCGAATTGTCGTCCGTTCTTGAATACCTCCCTCGACAGATTCCCCCAGACGTTTTCAATAATATTTAGATCACACGAGTAGGCTGGCCATTCCAGAACGTCGATATTTCTATCCTCAAGCCACTGTTTTACTGTCCCAGCAGCGTGGCTCGTCGCATTATCTTACGTCGCACAGTTGAGAGCGATGCTTGGGTGTTCTCATACGCTGCTATTTGTCTCGCGGTCTTACAGGAATTCGACGCAGATTAATGAACCTGGGACTACGTTCTAATCTTCTGGCTATTTCACGCTTCGACAATTTCTGTTCCAAAAAAAATCGTATCTTAATTATTTCTTCTTCACTCAGTCTTTTCCGTCGTCCCATTATTACAAATTGTAATACTTCGACAGTGATTATTCGTTTACTGTTTCTTTAATGTAGAGGTCTATTTAAAAGAAAAAACAACACAATATTAAGCACTGTATACTTGTTACGGCAGGTTGTAAGCAAGTGAGTGAGGCTATTAAAGTGTTTACGGGGCACCGGTGTGGGCGCGTTCCTTGAAGCGGCGACCAGCCCACCGGTTGAACGCGTCCCAGAGGGTCATGGCCGTCCGGCTAGTCCGGGGGTACCGCACGATCTCCGGTGAGGCGGCGAGCCTCCTTGCCGGATTACCGCCATGGGATCTGGAGGCAAAAGTCCTCGCCCAAATATGGGAGTGGCACGAGGAGGCAAAACGTAACTCCGCTGCCGTGAGAAGTCACGGCACAACGGACAGAGCTCCGGCAAGATCTCATGGCGACATGGAAAGTGCGTCTGTCGCAACCCAGTGCTGGGCACGCCACAATTGCAGTGATAAGTCCCCTCTTTGAGGAGTGGCTAGAGAGGCACCACGGCGTCCTCACCTTCCGCCTGACGCAGATCCTCACCGGACATGGTTGCTTCGGGAGGTTCCTGTTCCGTATAAGGCGGGACGAAACGCCCGGGTGTCACCACTGTGTGGATCGCCCGGAGGACACGGTGGAGCATACGGTGGAGGTCTGCCCGGCTTGGGTGGAGCACCGCCGCGTCCTCACGGCGGCGATCGGCGGCGGCGATCTCTCGCGTCCGGCCTTGGTCCAGGCCATGGTACGGAGCGAGAGTGCATGAGAAGCAGTCACCTCCTTCTGCGAAGCAGTAATGCTTGCGAAGGAGGAGGCGGAACGCGTGAGGGAGAGGCAATCTTTGCACCCTCACGCCCCTAGTCGCCGCAGGAGACGCCCTGGGCATCGGGAGCCAAGAGACGACTCCCGGCCACCGTAGGCGCGGGCTTGCGGGCGGCGAGCAATGGGCAGTTCGCCGTCCGGTAAGGACCAGGCCCGGGTCAACGGCGCGTTGTGTTCCACGCGCGCCTCAAAGAGTTGTCAGCAATAACTGAAGGGGTCCGCTGGGGCGATGCTTGCCAGGGTCGCGGGTTGTTCGAAAGAGGTACCGTGGCCCTTGGCACAAGCAACTGAAGGAACACGGGTGGGTTTTAGTCAGTAAAAGTCTGACACGCCCTCCCGCTCCGCCCAGAGCGGGAGAAGTTATTTGATAATTTCCCACCCAAAAAAAAAAAAGGCTATTCAAGTGGAAGGGCTGTGGCTCCTGCAGGCGTTGGTCCTGCACGCATTCGCCGCGACATGCACGGGTTGCTTAATTCGTTTGACAATGAAATTATCAAAAAATAAGAGGTGAGGTTATTCAAGTGACTGGGTTAATTAATTACAAACTCAAAGTTGAAAACTGGATTTTCTTTTTAAGAGTATAGAAAACGTGTAACATTTTAAAGCATCATTTTTATATATGTTCTAGTAATCATCAAGGGCTATCTATTGATACTTCACATAGGTACAGACGCCAGGACATCAAGCTACTACAATCTGTCAAATTTCTTTAATAGATTTTCAACTTTATCGCTAAAGTATTAGGTTCAAATTTGATTGGCAAAATTTGACAGTTTCGGGTAGCTTGATGTGCTGGCGTCTGTACATATTCAAGTTAAGGCAGAAGCAGTTGAACTCAAAATGAACCACTTGATAATTCTAAATTCAATAGAGAATCTAGAATTCTATAGAATTAAGGCCTGGAACAAAAAATAAAAAGTAGTTTTTTTTGCTGGTTTCAGGGGTATAGCCGAGTATATGAGATATCAATAGATAGCTATTGATGATAAAAAATAAGAAAAGAAAAAAAAGATAATAAGTTAAACGGTTTTAGTGAAAATAATGATGTAGATAATGTTTGTACTAAAAGCTAATAAAAATAATTCGGTAGGTCCTAGGTACCAGTCATCACACCACTTTCCTCGTCAATTTAGGGCATTGATCAGACGAAAAAATAAAATCGTGGGACGTGTGAAATTTCTATCAACAGTCCACCACTCATATCATTATAAATGCTATTTGCGTGTTCTACAGTGCTGCCTTGCATTTTGTGGACAGTGGAAGCCCATGACAAAATTAAGGGCAACATCCTTCTTTCAGCCGTCCCATTATTGAACTTTGCTGTAAACTGTATGGCTTTAGGGTGAATAGGGCCCCCCTAACGCCACACAGTCCTCGACACAATACGAAATCTTGACTTGGGTGGGAGATCCATTCTTGAATCCCGATTCTAAGTTGACGAAGTTCCTTGTTTTGATTAGATGCCTAGATTTCAATTTTAATGTAAGTATAGACTGTCTAAACTCTATGTTCCGCCATGCACTGTGTTCTACTTGTAAAGCCCTTTCATTTGATACCCATTACACATATTGAAAAAAATATGAAATCTGGCATTTTGCGCCGGCGGCCATCTTAGATTTGAAATTTTTCATAGTGTATGTACAGTATTCTACTAGTCAAGCCCTTTCATTTGATACCCATATTGAGTGAGTTGTGAAAAAATATATAATGCAACATTTTGCAGCGGCGGCCATCTTGGATTTACAATGATAATTGTACTGTCATCAAAACTAAAGGTGTATACCCATATCAGATCAATCTGCCAACAGAAAGGGAATAAAATTTCAAGTACTAAAGACCCAAATAAATAACAAACAGGGCAAGCTAAATAAAACCGTTTAAAAAGATGCTTTAAAATGATACACAACGATTGCTATGATATGAAAACGAAAATCCAATTTTCAACATTGAATTTGGAATTCTATATGTTGAAAATTGGATTTTCGTTTTCATGTCTTGGTGAACTATGGCGAGGGACAGATATATTTATTTCAACGAGAAGCTTTGGAACTTGTATGGATCCATTAATGATTTTGTGAAGCAAAATCAGGTCATTAGTATGCCTTCGCTGTTTTAAAGTTATCATTTTGAAGTATCTTAGCCTTTGCGAGTAATCAGCGTCCAGAGGACAGCTGTCAGATTTGTACCGAAGATAGCGTGTAAAGCTTTTTTGGACCCGTTCTATGCGATTCACATGTGTACCATAGATCTAATCAAAACAAAGAACTTCGTCAACTTAGAATCGGGATTCAAGAATGAATCTCCCACCCAAGGCAAGATTTCGTATTGTGTCGAGGACTGTGTGGCGTTAGGGTGCCCCTATTCACCCTAAAGCCATACAGTTTACAGCAAAGTTCAATAATGGGACGGCTGAAAAAAGGATGTTGCCCTTAATTTTGACAGGCCTGTTGGTCTAGTGGTCAGTGGCCCTGACTGATATGCCCAAGGTCGTGGGTTCGATTCCCACGTAGGAAAAATGTTTGTGTGATGAGCACGATCATTTGTTCTTTGTCTGGGTGTAATTTATCTATAATATGTATTGCATTTAGAAATATGTATGTTTATCAGTTGTCTAGTACTCATAGCACAAGCTCTGCTTAGTTTGGGACTAGATGGCGTTGTGTGAAAGTTGTGGAATATTATTATTATTATTATTATTAATTTTGTCATGGGCTTCCACTGTCCACAAAATGCAAGGCAGCACTGTAGAACACGCAAATAGTATTTATAATGATATGAGCGGTGGACTGTTAATAGAAATTTCACGCGCCCCACGATTTTATTGTTTCGTCTGATCAATGCCCTAAATTGACGAGGAAAGTGGTGTGATGACTGGTACCTAGGACCTACCGAATTATTTTTATTAGCTTTTAGTACAGACGCCAGCACATCAAGCTACTTAGTTAAAATGTCTATATTTTTGAATTATACATATGAGAAGCACAGGACTTGTCAATGTAGAACGCTTGAAATGATGGACCTCGTTAAATCGAATGATGGGATATGTGCTGGCTGTATGGCTGCTGTATACCTTTGCCCGGGCACATTTTCAAATTTTTTAATAACATGTTTTTGTTGTTGGTTGGCGGGTTCGTTTTGTTTTCAAAAAAATTAAAATCTCATTACTTACGTTTTTAACTTAACAATTAGTGATAAGTTGTGTTGCTGAAAATCCTCTCTTTACTTATAATTGCTGGAGATAGTTAAAACTTTAGTCTTCTGACTTGGTTTTTGCGATTTTATTAAATAAATTGAATAGTAAGTAAGTAGGTTAGGTATATAACTTATGTCAAAATTAACTTTCTGGGTGATCGATTTTTATGAATGAATAACTCATTAATTTCACAACATCAACAACAACAACACAACAATAACAACACAATTGACAATAAAATTGATTTGCGGGCTTGAGTAATTACATTTTATATAATAATAATACCTTTTACTCACTCAATTTCATGCTTGATTAATTTGATCTAAGAGCTTGGTTTGGTTTTGGCTTTTGATCAGTAAGGTAGTGCGTGGTTCTTGAGAGCACGTGTAAATATTATTTTTTGCCGAAAAGAACAACTTTCGTAAGTACGTCTTGTCTACCCTGTCGTTTAATCTTTAATTTCTAACAGAAATGTTATAATAAATGCCATGAGAAACGTTATACACGCCACACCGAAAATAAAAAATAGTTAGGTACAACCTAATAATAATTGCAGGCAACAACCTATTAATCAAAAAGGTTTAAATGCGGATTTCATTTCTAAACAGACTTTTTATTTTCTTTCTCAAATGCATGCTTAGTGAGAACTTAGAAATTTCCAGGATCAGTATTTTGATACTTAAATTATGATTACAATGTAATAAAATCCACATCTACTACCTAAGTACAGTTTTCCAACAAAAGGTTAATTATTTGACATAATCACTGTAATTGACCCCCCAAACTACTGCGTTAGTTTCATTTGAATGCTCATTAATAGAATTGCATAAGCTAAAGTTGTTTGTCTTTTATTTGTTACAGATAACATTGAATAATTGATAACAATTGAACTCTGACATTGATGTAAGATATTTACTAGCGACGTCTCTGAACTTAATTCTCCAATCATTCTGAATTCGGATATTGTTCTGTTTGTACATTGAGTTCAACATGTGTATATTACGATTCTTCTGTTCTGAAGCATTTAGTGCACATAAGACAAAGGAAATCCTTGAAAAGTTGCAACTAGTTGATGATGACGTAGTACAGTTGTCAACTGAACTCTGTTACCATGTGGAGCTACGTGAAGGTTGTGACTATCTCAATATTAATCAGATTAAAGTTCTGAAGTGGTTGCTCAGTTCTCCTCTACAGCCTCAAGCATTGAGAAATGAAACTGTGTACAAGAATGTGCAAGGAAATCATATTGTGATTGAGATTGGGCCAAGGTATGTTTTCAATATTTACTCAATTATGTTCTTAATTATAAATAAGGTTAATACTGCATAAAATAGTTGTACCTACATTAAAAAATGTTAATGTTGTTTTTAAATGAAATTAAATGTTGCAGGTTTAATTTTTCAACAGCCGACTCAAGTAATTCTGTTCAAATCTGCGAGAGTGTTGGCTTGCGTGATGTCATTCGGCTGGAAGTTTCAACAAGACACCTTATCTCATTTGCAAAGGCAAAAAATGTCTCTGAACAGTTATATGAAGCCTTGGCTGCACCATTGCATGACAGGATGACACAATGTATTTACACAAAGGACAATCTTCCTAGGACTAGTTTCAATGAAGGATTGCCAAAGGATCTAGAACCTTGGTTTGTGGTACCTCTCCAGAAAGAAGGTAGACCAGCTATGGAGAAAGTCAACCAAAAACTGGGTCAGTGTTATGGGATAACTTTTTACTTTATTTTTTAAAGTGAATAAATTAATGTAACTAACTTATTATTATTTCTTGTAGGGCTGGCTTTTGACTCCTGGGACATGGACTTTTATATGGATATGTTTGTTAACAAATTGAAACGTGACCCAACAACTGTTGAGTTATTTGACCTTGCTCAGAGCAATAGTGAACATTCGCGTCATTGGTTCTTCAAGGTACATTGTATTGAAATCTCTTATCATTAAACTTATAACAAATTAATATTACCTATTATGATTAGGTTTTTTTTTCCACAGGGAAAATTATTATTAGATGGTCAAGAGATAGATGAGTCTCTAATTGATATGGTAGCTTCAACTCAGAAAACATCAAATGATAATAATGTCATTAAATTCGGTGACAACAGCAGGTATGGTTGAATTATTCAATAGGATTTATACAAGAAAATTAAAAAGAGTATCTTAAAACTACATTTTTATTTAATTATAGTGCCATCAAAGGTTTCAAACATACAAAACTGCAACCAACAAATGTCTGCAATGCATCTCAGGTTGTTAAGGAGGTTACAGAGTCTGACATCATATTTACGGCTGAGACTCACAACATGCCGACTGCAGTGGCACCATTTAGCGGAGCCACTACGGGCACTGGTGGACGTATAAGAGATGTACAGGGAGTGGGGCGTGGTGGACACACTGTTGCTGGCACTGCAGGTTACAGTGTTGGCAATCTGCATCTACCCGGTTAGTGCATAAATAAATAGACAAACACAGTTGCATAACAAAAAAACTGCATATTTTTATACTTGAGTCATATCACATAATTTAACTAATACTTTTGTGTTCTTATTTTGTAGGCTATGAAATGCCTTGGGAAGAGAAAGGTTGGGAATACCCTAACAACTTTGCAAGACCCCTGCAAATAATTATTGATGCCAGTAATGGTGCATCGGACTATGGTAACAAGTTTGGAGAGCCATTGATTTCAGGTAAAATTGTTTTATTATCTTCCATTTTTATAAGAAATTTCAATGCAGCATAATATGATTTTTTATGTATTTTCATAATTTTGCATTGCAGGATTCGTTCAATCATATGGCTTGAAGAATGGTGATAATGTCAGAGAGGAATTCGTGAAACCGATCATGTTTAGTGGTGGTATAGGATACATGCCACACAACATGATAAAAAAAAATAACCCAGAAAAAGGTTTGAGGCACCTTCTCATTTTTTAACCCTATGTTTCATAAACAATTCTTAATTTCATTTTGAAGATCAATAATTACTTTTGTCTGTCAACAGTGTTTTGTCCATTTTAAGTCATTTGCATTCAGTATCTCTTAGCGGATTTTTATAATTATCTTTGTTTCTTGTAGTCACACCTGCATAGCCTTTTCCCAGCTATGTTGGCGTCGGCTTCCAGTCTAACCGGATGCAGCTGAATACCAGTATTTGTTTTTGTATCTTTGTTTCTTGTAGTAAGACGTCAAATAATACTTTTCTGTCATAATGTGATGTAATAAGTTATTTCCTTTCAGGTATGATGCTGGTAAAGGTCGGTGGTCCGGTCTACCGTATTGGAGTGGGTGGCGGCGCCGCTTCATCTGTGGCCGTACAGGGAGGCGACTCAAGAGATCACGCTTTAGATTTTGGAGCAGTACAAAGAGGTCAGATAACAGAGCTAATCTTACGAAATATTCTCAAAATCAGCAAGCCTTTAACATTCCAAAGGTTTTGCGGATATTTTGTACAGACACCAGCACATCAAGCTACTGTCAGATTTTCCTAATCAACTTTGAACCTTATAGTTTAGCGATAAAGTTGAAAATCTATTAAAGAAATCTGACAGATTGTAGTAGCTTGATGTGCTGGCGTCTGTACTTTCGTTATTTCTTTATTTCTTTAATAAAGAAAAACGTACTTACAAATTAAAAAACCAACATAAAATACACTGTCGTGTGACAAGATGAGGCTGATATTCCAACTACAACATAAAGTTGGCTAAAGACAGTATAGTCAGCCAATCAATTAAGTGCTTCTTAAATTGTTGCAAATTCTGTTTCTGCACCAAAGCTTTCTTACAGGTGATCCGGAAATGGGAAATCGTCTTAACAGAGTTGTTCGAGGATGTCTAGAAGCGGAAAACAACCCAGTTGAATGTAAGTGAAATGAAATTTCAACCTTAACTACTAACAAATAAGACACAATTCTTAATCTTCTTGTGTTCTTTGCAGCTATCCATGACCAAGGCGCCGGTGGTAATGGTAATGTGCTCAAAGAGTTGGTGGAACCAGAAGGGGCAGTCGTTTATACCAAAGAGTTCCAGTTAGGAGACCCAACCATCACCACCCTAGAACTTTGGGGTGCTGAGTACCAAGAAAATGATGCTTTACTTTGTTCCAAAGAAAATAGACAAGTTCTTGAAGGTGAGTCTTTAGAAATAATTTAGGTGTTATTCTCTTATCTATTATATTTATGAGAAAATCTCATAATTATAGAAAAGTGGAAAGCCTTCTAAAGTATTTTTATAGTGCTGGGGACAGTCATCTGTTTAGAAAACTTTTTAGAAACTTCAATTATACCATACTAGCTTCTGCCTCCGACTTCGCCCGCGTCAATTTCGGCCCTCGACTCACTCCGTCGCATCGCATCGAACACCCGCGCAATTACTTAATTTCCGCTTAGCGTTCCTTCGGACTTTTTTTCGCTTTGCCCGGCTCCTTAGGGTCGTAACGTGGTGTTAAATAGCCTATAATATTCCTCAAGAATTGGGCTATCAAACGCAGAAAAAATTTTTCAAATCCGACTGGTAGTTCCACAGATTAGCGTGTTCAAACAAACCAAAGTCTTCTTCAGCTGTACCCCACGTTCGTGCTGTCGTAAAAATATCGCGGCGGGATTTTAGCACGTACTGGATTTTCAACTCTCAGTTTTGAACCGAGCATTGAAAATCCAACAGAGCGCATCGAAAAATCTCACTGTTGGGATTTTCAACTCTCGGCGCTAATAATAATAATAATAATCATTTATTTGCAGACATTGAAGTCCATAGAATTAAATTAATTGACATTGACACATAAAAATAACACGATACACACACATAAAAAATCACAAAATAGGCAGAATAATAATAACATAATAGTAATAAAGATAAAATAAATGCACGCACAGTTACCTAACCAACCTGTGTGTGCCATCGACCAAGCATCGGGCAGTCCCACCGGTCACTCAATGCTCTCAACATGCCGTGGGTGCTGGTATCTGTTCTGTGCCGGAGAGAAGCGCATCGTTTTCGAATAATAAGCTAAGCAGTGCGTTGAAAATCTAGTGCGTGAAGAAAATCGCCGCATGAAAAACGCGCTCATTATACACTCGGCGCCTACCTGGGCTTATTATATGTATTAGTTTGGATACACCACTGTATCTTTTGCATTTGATACAACACTATTTGTCTCTAGTTAGTGACTACATGCAATGCTGCATGACTTGACTGTCTTCTTTTTCTTTACAGATCTCTGTCGTCGTGAAAGATGCCCTGTATCATTTGTAGGCGAAGTCACCGGAGATGGTTTCATGAGTCTTGTGGAAGACTCATACAATGACAAGTATTTGAACAGAACTGAGAGACTCAAACCTGATACCAAGTCTAAATTGCCATTTGATCTCCATTTAGAAGCTGTACTAGGTATGTACACCATTTTATTGTGTAAAAACAGATTTGGAAACATTCATTATGTTAGCCTGAACTCGTACATACCATTCGATCTATGTTCTAATGAAGAGTATTCTATCGAAATAGGTATTTCATCAGTTGTATTAATTTTTTTTTATGACAATATTCCACATAATTATCATATACGAGGTCACTTACACTTTTGCGTCATAAATGTACACATATTAAATCTCGCTTTATTAGCAACATACACACCGTTTACTTGTATCAATACCGATTTATAGATAAGGGCGTTTAAATTAAGCATTTACGTCAAATGAGAGACTATAATCATATGTTGATACGCAATAGTATGTACAGACGCCAGCACATCAAGCTACTACAATCTGTCAGATTTCTTTAATGGATTTTCAACTTTATTGCTAAAGCATAAGGTTCAAAGTTGATTGGGAAAATCTGACAGTTTCGGGTAGCTTGATGTGCTGGCGTCTGTACCTCGAAAATATTAACCTTGTTTCTATAATATTATGTCAGTACCCATGAGCTTGTTTGTCTAGTTGTGACAAGCGGACTGCTGAGCTTGGGGTTTTAGGACTTTTGGGTTCGATTTCCGTGTTGGGCAGTGTCACTGGATTTGGGCTCAGTTAATCGCAACCTGCTCGCAACAACCCATGGGACTTATAGCACAACTGGCAAAATGTGATATAGCCTGGCAAAATATAATATACAGCGTGTAACGGGGGGGGATCAACCCTGAAGGAGGTGAATGTGCTCATGAAACTCAACAACTTTCCCCAAAGAACATAGGTCGAAATATGAAAAAAAAATTTGGCCCTCCCTTACAAAACTGACTACCAGCTGATTGATTTACTATGGGAGGGCCAAATTTTTTTTTCATATTTCGACCTGTGTTCTTTGGGGAAAGTTGTTGAGTTTCATGAGCACATTCACCTCCTTCAGGGTTGATACCCCCTTTCCGTTACACGCTGTATAAGGGAATAGAGCCGAAATGTTATAACTTTATGTTTTACTAAGTAATGTTTTTTTTAACTAGGTAATATGCCACGGAAAACTTTCGATTTGGTGACTGAGAAGAGAACAAAGCTGCCGCTTTCCCTGCCACAAAATATAACAGTCCATGATGCCCTTAACAGAGTTTTGAGGCTCGTTAATGTTGCTAGCAAGAGATATTTGACGAATAAGGTAGGTTGATTACATTCTCATTAAGATTTTTTTTGATAAACCGAAGATCCTTCTATAGGTACTGTATTAGTTTCCATGCCAATTTATAAACTAATATTGACGATCGACCGTTGGCACAGTCGTTGAGCGGCGGACGTGTCGCGGTTTCGATTCCCCCACAGAACAAAAAAAATTTCTTTAATTTTTTTTTTTCGTTATTTTTTTTTTTCTTTAAAATATCGCTTTTAGCGATAAGACCGTCTATTTTATTTGGGAAAACAAACGGTTACCCATTACAATGTTATGGTATGGAACTTAAGACTAAAATGGGAGTATAAATGTATAACAAACAACATTTTCCACATAATATAAAAAAAGTTAAACAAACTCGAACGGCGTGCGAAATAAATTACCTACATTGAAAGATCGAAGATCAAAGATCGCTCTTAGCGATAAGACCGCCCATTGTGTCACCCTTTGTAATTTATATGGTGTGCATAATAAAGAGTATTCTATTCTATTACGGAATGTTTTAAATACATCCACGATACCGGTTTTTCAGCTACTATCGATCCGATTTCGACGAATATCTCTCAGACAATTTCTCTCTAGATGGCGTTGCAGTCACAAATTCGGGTATTTTATAATTATGTTTACGTCTAACTTAAACATCTTTGATAAACCATTTCTGGAACGAAGTTCCTTAACGCGGTATGCGGCAGGCGTTGATTGGTAGAAGTCGTCACGTAAGAAAAAAAGCTTTAGCTTTAGCCCCTCTGCGACTTTCTCTGTTTTGAGAAAGGTGCATAGAGGGCGTGTGCGATTATCGCGTAAGGAATTTCGTTCCTGACCGGGGTCTCCCGACCGCATACGTGTTTTTGTTATTAGGGAAACTTAGGGCATTGACTTGATTTTGTACATAATCACTTTGCTTATTAACTCATCATATACAGAGATTTCCTGCGTTTCTATCAGCCGTCTTCACTTTACTCAGTACTCACACAAGCACTGAACAAAACATAAGCAAAATACTGTATGAAACCTAGAGCCTATAGCTACATGTATGTTATCCAGGTGGACCGTTGCGTCACAGGGCTGATAGCTCAACAACAGTGCGTGGGCCCACTACACACGCCCCTCGCGGACTGTGCGATAATCGCGCTGTCGTATTACGACCTCGTCGGGTCTGCCACGTCCATCGGTACTCAGAACATCAAGGGTCTGTTGGACCCTGCGGCTGGTGCCCGCATGTCGCTTGGTGAAGCCCTTACGAATTTGGTGAGTTTAATTTTTTGCTCTAAATTAATAAAGGCAAGAGAATAATGATGTTTTTCTAATCAGATCATAGGTTTTTATACTAATTTCAGAGCGAAATGATCTTATAAACCTGGTCTCAGCGTTGAAATGGGAATTTTGTGAAGATATTTGTTACTTAATCGCACTGTATTAATAGTATACTTTTTATATCGCTTCATGAAGGAGTTCCCCTAGTATGTGAGTAAAACCTCGGCCAATTACTAGTAGTAATTGGCCGAGGTTTTACTGGATGATAATTTCCAGTAGATCAATTTCTTATTTCTATCCAGTGTAACATATTCAAAAGTTGCTGATAAACCTTAAAAACTCACATTCGCATTAATTGTCTTTACTAAACATGTACCATATCCAGGTGTTCGCAGGCATAAGTGAGCTAGAAGACGTGAAGTGCTCAGGCAACTGGATGTGGGCGGGCAAGACAGGCGCGGAGGGCGGAGCGCTGTTGCAGGCGTGTCGCGCCGTGTGTGACGCGATGGGAAGCCTCGGTGTGGCCGTAGATGGCGGGAAGGACTCGCTGTCTATGTGCGCACAAGTCGCCGGGGAGAAAGGTCTGTATAATGATTAAGATTTACAATCTGAGATAATCAAGCTTTGAAACAAACTTAATGTCATACATAACAAAGTTTCAATCTGTTTCAATTCCAGTCCAATATATTTTTTAAGGACCTCATCATTATAAATGATAATAAACCTTTTTTAATCTATACTTAGAATACATAATGCTAAAGTAGATAGTTGTGTAAGTGGCGATGGAATTTAAATTATCTGGGATTATGCATTGACGAATAGTTGACTTCTACTATTGAGTTGATTGCATATTTTGTCAGCACTTGTGAATTATTTTTTAGGACTATGTACAGGCTCCAGGCAGAGTAAGTTTTTCAGCTGAATGATGTTGATGTCGGTGGTGGTGAAGATCTACTTATTTGCTAAAATATTCTGCCTTGGTCCACGAATTTTCCGGGTTGGGTTTGTAATAATAATAATAATCAATTTGGGCTCCACATTATTATTATTTTTTTTTATTACAGTGAAATCACCTGGAACTTTGGTAGTGTCAACCTACGCACCATGCCCAGACATAACAGTCAAAATAGAACCAGCTTTGTTAGAAGAAGGATCAGCTCTCGTTTATGTGCCAGTCAGCCCTGGAAAGTACAGGTTTGTAATGCAGTTATTTTTATATTCTAACTTGATAATTTAGTACTCCAACTTTATAAATTTAACCTGAAACATGTAGTTATTTCATTTGCTTCCAAACAAATAGTAATTTGAAATGATATATAAAAAAATTATTATTTATATAAAAAAATTTTTTATTGCAGACTTGGCGGATCGGCGCTGGCGCAATGTTATAAACAACTCGGTGACAACCCGCCAGATCTTGATGACCCTGCTGTTCTTAAATCTTTGTTCAAGGCTACTCAAAAATTATTAAAGGGTTAGTAACATATATTCGTAAAAGCTACAGTACGCTCGCGTAAATACGGCACTTCGAGTTTTGGAAAGGGAGGCATGCGTGACAGAGAAGACACCAGAATCTTAACTTTTTCTGAAACTCATAAGTGCCATATTATATTAACTGCTGCGTATTTAACCTAAGCTTCCAAATATTTTTAAAGTATAGCTTAAAATGGGCTGTTAATTTTCTCATAGTCTTCTTGCGTATCTGTTTCAGAGGGTAAGCTACTGTCAGGACACGATGTCAGCGAAGGAGGTTTTGTAACCACAGCCCTAGAGATGGGTATTGGTGGTGTTCGCGGTATGAATATCGATATCAATGTAGAACCTAAAGTATCGGAAATTCAAGCACTTTTCAATGAGGAACTTGGAATCATTCTCGAAGTATCACGCAGTAATGTATCTCATGTTCTAAATGAATACAAGAAGAACGGAGTAAATGCCAAACAAATTGGCACCACAGGGAAATATGGGATGAATTCTGAGGTATGTACTTCTTTCAAAATCTGTTTAGTTATATTAACACGGATTATATTCAGACCATTGTATTTACTATTTTGATTGTATTTGCAGGTCATTATAAAAGTCAACGGAAAAAAAGTTATCGACACAAAGTTGATTGAAGTGTTCAGAATGTGGGAAGAAACAAGTTATCAACTAGAATGTTTACAAGCAAACACAGACTGCGTTCGTCAGGAATGGCGAGGTAGTATATTATAGAAGAATTTTAACAACATACAAAGCCAACATTTAATTATCTGGCGAATCTTCACATCAATATCATAATTCTCCTGTCTTTATTGATATAAAAACTATAAATTTCCAAACTTATTATTTCTCATAGTTCGTACATCCCGTGACTTGATTTTACCTATATCATCGATTCATCACGTATGTGAAGGTCTTGACCCCCGATCATAAAATGAAAATAACTAATGAAATGATGATATTTTTTTTTTTATAGGACTTGAAAAACGCAAGGGTGTGACATACAATGTAACCTTCGACCCTTCATCGGCTGTTGTGAAGACAAAACCGATAAGAGTAGCCGTACTTCGTGAAGAAGGTAGGAAAAGAAATATAAATATTATATATCTTAAGGAGGAATAAATAAATAAATAAGGTAATTGAAAATGAAGTGACAGTAGAAAACTATGCTATGACTGCGGGGGCTGTCAAAATTAAAAGTAAAACCGCCAAAGGCTTTCTGCGTGAAAAAACGTGAATCCTTATTAAGCATTAGGTCTGTTCCATATTTCAAATTGAACCAGTCTGGTTCTATTCACGCAACGCAGTAGCAGATCCAATTTTATGATATTTAGTTTATTATACAACGTGTAACGTTAAATGCGCAAAACCTGAAAATAGTTTGAAAAGAATAACGAGCAGAATTATTTGAACCACTTTTTAATATAGGTCACATTTTTCAAAAAATCTTCATTAAAAACTTTGCCGTGTCTATTTATTAATAGGTCAAACAAGCCAATGCCAGCGCGGCGCAGCGGCCCGGTGACGACTCTTCCCTCGATAAAGCGTCGTCGCAGACGCAAGAAACGATGAGAATGGCCAGTAAAACTAAAACAGCACATAAAACCTTAAAAAAAACTTAATAACTTATTTTCTCTCTGAAATAGGTCAATTGAATTAAAAATCAGTTCGGGTGTCTGAGGTTTTGCGCATTTAACGTTACACGTTGTCTACTAGCTGCACCTCGTAGTGGGGATTAAAAGTAAGAGCTTTAAGTAACAGCTATGTACAGACGCCAGCACACCAAGCTACCCGAAACTGTCAGATTTTCCCAATCAACTTTGAACCTTATGGTATAGTGATAAAGTTGAAAATCTATTAAAGAAATCTGACAGATTGTAGTAGCTTGATGTGCTGGCGTCTGTACCTATCAAGTTTCATCGCAATCGGTTCATTAGTTTAGCGTGAAGAAGTAAGAAACATATTATATATTTCCCGCTGCGCTGCGTGGGGGGCCACACCGGCCACTTTTGTTTAGATTGAAATTTTTAAATTCGTAATATCTTTTTAATGGAATGACCGATTTGAATAATTCAAAAAGTAATCTACAGGTATTGAAACAGTCTTGAATACGAAATGATTTATTTGGATAAGCATTAATACGAAGGTATGGATAACATGGTCTGATTTTGGTCGGCATTTCTATCAACTTTTAAAATGTAAAAAAGTAGTTATAGTGACAACTACAATAGTTGGACACATGGTATCGCGAAGTTTTTGTAGATGGTGAATGTTCTTTAATATGTATTGTAGAACATTTTTTTGTTCTGTCATCAATGGCAGCTCATGCGATGAAAGACATTTTATGGCTATTTTTTTTACACCTTGGGTTACATAATTTAAGTTTTAGTAGGGACCTCTAATTTTTCTAACAATAAATATAGCCTATTTTACTCAGGGATAGTGCATTCTAATGGTGAAAAAATTTTTGAAATCGTTCCAGGAGTTATTGAGTTTATTCGTTACAAACATACATAAAAATTACATTTGGACATAGATTTGGAGGCCCTAAAATTTAAATACATATTTTGTTCTAGGCACAAACGGCGACAGGGAGATGATTGCGTCTCTAATGATGGCGAACTTCGATGTTTTCGATGTGACGATGAGTGATCTACAAAACAAGAAGATCACTTTGGATGCCTTCCAAGGCTTGGTGTTCCCCGGTGGTTTTAGTTATGCTGGTAAATTAAATTATTTTTTTTTTAATACTTATAAAATGTAACAATAATTTGTTAACTAAACATTTTATTTTTCTCTTACAGATACATTGGGATCAGCAAAGGGATGGGCGGCCGGCATTCTGTTCTCTGATTCTTTAAGCTCTCAGTTTGCCCACTTCAAGAATAGAACTGATACATTCTCTTTGGGAGTATGCAATGGATGTCAGCTTATGGCTCTTCTTGGATGGATAGACCCAGAAACCACAGCAAAGAGCGCTAACAAGACTCAAGTATTCCTGGACCACAACGCTTCAGAAAGGTACCGAAATTTCATTTATAGTGCGACTATGAGACAATTGCCAAACTTGAACGCACCATGTCAGCGTGAAATCGGCTCACTACGCTCATGACGATAACAGCACCTATGAGTATGATCGGGAACCGGCTACTAAACTTTCACTGCAAAGTACATAGATTACTTGCTTATTTTTGGCTACCCTAGTAACACGATTTGCACCCGGTAGGCGGGTGCTCAGCATGGTCACATGCCACATATATATATTTATATGTATGACGCGTGAGGAGAGTTCTGGGCACGCGAACGAATTATCTTTCTACCCGGGAGCCTAGGTGCTGGGCACTGACAGTGATGACTGATAGACTTCTTGACATTTCAAAGTTGCCTAATGGTCTAAGAACTGAGTTATCCAAAGGCAGTTCCGTGAAATAAAATTGACGGGCCGTCTGCAGCTCGAGTTCGCCCGACGCGCTGTGTCGCTATCCCGTTGTGGTCCCGCTGTGCGCGTTTTTAATACGTTTAGATTGTTGAGGCTCGATTATTATATCACGATGTCAGAGCCGATGTAGCGATTGCTAAACGTTTAGTACAAATATCGTGTTATGTTGGACGCTGTACGTTTTCTGTGGATTTACGTATAGCGCCTACTCTTAGCAGTACTTGTTAGGGCGAATTTCATCAAACTTTTATGCACAGAATAAGTCTTATCCTGAGAATAAATTTTGAACTTTTGATACTGTTTTTCCATACTAGAATTGTTAAATCAGCTCTTAATTGGGAACGGGGTTGTACTAAATCACTGATAGACTTATTGAGTTCAAAAGTGCATAATGGTGATTTATCCAAAGTCAGACCTTAAATCCGTGGAATAAAATGGACGTCTGACATTTTTGTATGAGAAAACTAAAAAAATAACATTTATTTGCAGGACTTATACTAGGTATAAAGGTTTGGTCGAAATCACCCTAACTGAAATGAATACACTAGTTTTGATCCTTTATGCATGTTATAAATCAATTCTTCTACTCTCCAGATTCGAATGTCGCTGGAGCGCAGTGAAGATAACCGAAGATAAATCGGACGTATGGTTCCGTGGCATGGGCGGCAGTGTGCTCGGCGTGTGGGTCGCGCACGGCGAGGGTCGCTTCACAGTGTCCGAGCCGCGTCTACTTCAACAACTGCAGAACAACGGACAAGTTGCCATGCAATATGTAGACGATGACGGCGCGCCTACCGAGGTCTACCCTATGAATCCAAATGGAAGCCCAGGTAGTTAACAAATAAAGCCTACTAAACATTCCAAAACCGATGTGTAGGTGTCACAGCCGCATTCCCAAATTGCCGTTACATTGGTGCGAAATCTTGTTGCCCCATTTAGTGATGCCTCAAATTTTTTTCAATTTCGTGATTAATTTCTAATTAAAAGCGATCTATCATTTTGATCACTCATCAAAATATTAATATATTTAAATATTATAAAAAAAAAAAAAAATGGCTTGAATTGTAGCTGGTTCAGCTGGTCGATTCTGTAAAAATATTGGTGTGAAAACCTGCGTGGAGTGAGCTGTCAGTGTCATCCCACTGATGCTAGGGATTGACCAAGCAAACATTAACAAACATAATCCAGACTTTAATAATATTTTTTTATGCTAATTCTATTGATCATTTTATATAATTTCTAAACTAGTATTTTAGTTGTCAAAACATTACTATTTTTCGGGGTTTTAAAATAAAATAGCAAAATAGAAACTTAGTCAGAATTTTGTTATTTTTTCTTTTTTTTTTCCTAGATTAAAAACCCCACAAAATAGTAATGGTAGACAAATAATATACTAGCTTTGAAATTATTAATAGAATTAGCATATAAAATATTATTAAAATCTCGATTATGATTGTAAATGTGTTCTTGGTCAATCCCTAGTATCAGGTGGGATGACACTGACAGCTCACTTCACTTAAGTTTTTATGGTGAGACGGTTACAGAATCACAATGCTGTTGTTTCTGACCTACTTTATGGGAAAATGGCTTGAGTTTAAGTATTCAATTGTTTTTTAAACATGAAGTAAATCAATGACATGTTATCAACAGTGGGTATCGCCGGGGTGCGGTCCCGCGACGGGCGGCACGTGGCCATGATGCCGCACCCGGAGCGCTGCGTGCTGCGGTGGCAGTGCGCGGCGAGCGCGGCCGCGCCTGCGGGTGCCGCAGACCGCGCCAGCCAAGCGTCGCCCTGGACGAGACTCTTCCAGAACGCATACTCGTGGGCTTCACAACAATAGATTGAGAAGCAAGACTATAGCGGGTGTAAAGACGCTTAACTAAAGCCGACCAGTCACTTATACTCGCCCTCATTGTGATTTTTTGTACTGGACCATACCTGGGAACCTTCTAGTTACGGCGATATTGAAAAAGTTGATTTCCCAGCAATGATGTTTTGCACAATGACACTTATTTTGATGTTTAGAATACGTAGATAACGACTATGTGACGGGCCTTTTTCAGCCTGTATAGACTCCTTCATTGAGAAAATAATGTTGTCTAGCATTCCACTTTGACTACATGTCAATAGACAAAAGGGCCATTTATTTTGAGTTCTATACTCCAACCGTTTTTATGCAATGTCGTTAAAATAAGAGTATTTTTTGACATGAATATTATAATTAGAAATGGCATTCCTATTTTTCTCGAATATTGTTAAGTTTGGTGAGCAGTGCTCATAAATATGTGATTAATATTGTAAGTTTCAATAGGGCATAGCCATGCCTGGGATACACATTTATGCTGTATGCAGTTATATTAGTACAGTCTTAAACAATTCATATGGTCATGTAAATAAATAATTGTAACGCCACACTATTGTCTTCCAATTCTCATTCCATGTTATTAATGCATTTTGCCTTTTTTTATAAGAAATCTATTTTTATACATGAAATTATATTTTTTGTAACAGTAAAACAGGATGAATAGGAAATGCAGTGGTGAATCGGGACGAAAATTAAAATTTATTTTAAACATTGAAATAATATAATTTTTTGCCAAAAGTTCTCTAATGTGTTTACTATATTATAATTACCGATTAAGTGTCGTTGTTGGCACCAAACAACATTAAAATCCATTTAAAAGTTTCATCCCAATTCACCCCTGCATTTAATATTCACCGTTTTATGGTACTATAAAAAAGAAAAAATATTTAAATTAGTTTATTTTCTATGAAGTAAAAACAAAATGAAAATATTTTATACAATTATGTGTTTACCTATACAATCACTACCTACATGTATGTATTGTTTCGGAATATTAAATTGTTTTAAGAAATACAACTCTTCTTTTTACTGTGCTAAATTGTAATTTATAACTAACATCAGTAAAATATGACTCCCCATGTAACTTCACAGTGACTGCAATATTATAATATTTCTCTGATACATGCTCTATGAAGCCATGCATGACTCTTCCGAACCTTTAACTAAAAACATTATAATATACCTTATAAACAAGAAACCAAGTTATAAAATTAACTGTCAGATATTCATTGCCATAATATCCTGCATGGATCTTACTAGGTCTTTCCTTCGTGTTCTTTCTAAGGCATCACAGAGTACGAAAAACCATCTTTGTGGGTCTGCAATGGCATCATATTTTTCCATTAATTTTTTAGCTTTTACATCTAATGTTTTGTTTTGAAAATCAATATCATCAATGTCACGTTCACGAATTTTCAAATTCCTTGCAAGGTCACGCCAGAAACTACCAATCTCATTAATTATAGTATCAAGAATCCTCTGTCTCTTTCTCTTGCTCAGAGAACCGAATGGACTGCTGGTAATAAAACTGTTTTCTGGCTCTTTCTTACTTTGAGGTGTTGAAGCTGTAACATAAAAACCAATAATTAATCATTTTGAATAATGTAAGTATGCATTGGAATATAATTTTGTAGTTAGTTCCAGCCTTAGAAGATTGTGTTGGAAAAGTGTTACTGGGGCAGAAATGTTTCATTGAAAATATTATCAAAAAGGTGTCCTTAACCTCTGGTATGTCGGAGCTTAGACACATGCCAAATTTTGTATACATAAACTGTTGGAATGTATATCTAGGACAGACCAGAGGTTAATTAAATTTTGTGATATTAAATTGATTGATTAAAATGCATGTTTATTGCCTATCTATGGGAACATAAAATGTTATAGAGTTCAAATGAATGAGTATGTATGTACTCCTACATATGTATAATTAATCATTTTAACTCTATAACATTTTATGTAATCTTCAAAACTGCCGATTCAATTCCAAAACATGCAATAATAATTTTTATTAATAGAAAATAGCAAAAAAATAAAGTAACTACTTAGGGGTTAGGAGGAAATACTGTTTGGGTGGTTGTATAAATATTTATAGATAAAAATTACTCACTGTAATAGTTGCCATACTCCTTTGGAGTGTGGTTGCTTTCATAGTCTATTATTTTCTGCAACACATCTTCGGAATTGGGAAGTTTCAAAGCGATATTCTTTAGGCACTCTACGTTATCTTCAGATAATATGTCTCGTACTTCCAAAACTTTCAACAGCTGTCCAATGCTGTTTATTTGTTCAAACCTTCTCACTGAATTGATGGTGTCTCTAAAAAACTCTTTCATGGAACTCAATATTTCACCATGCCTTTCGTTTGTTCCCACTGAGAGTACTATGTATTGTTTTAATTGACAATACTCCGACAAAGTCATTTTAGAGATGTGGAACTTAAAACGAAAAGAATACACTGCACTCAAGTTACACAACGTAGCTATGAATATATAATTATTGTATAGAACATGAAGAATTAAGATGTAACACTGATATAATTAAAATACAATGCAGCAACTTCTATATTATCAAATTAACTCGTTAAATAATTCAAGTTTAGTTTTCGGACTTTTTGAAGTCGCGATTGTGTTCAGCAGTGTTCGTTGTTCGGTGTTCCTGTCAAAGACGACAATGACATTCCAATTCACTTATTGTTTGTATCTTAACTTAGAGTAAAACATTGGTAATTTAATAGAATTTTGTGAGAATTAAGCACTTGAAAGAAATATATATTCTTTATTAAACTTTTTCTTGGTACATTTAATTGATCCGTCTTCATAAACGCGGTTTGTATAAAGGAATACAAAAAATACGACTGCAGTTAATATGAGTGTCGTCGTAAAAAGAACTGCGACATCGGTTTTCGTCATTTCGTTTACGAAAGGGGGTTTCCCATTTCCACGTAGAGGCGTCGAACGTAGAACGGCATCATTAGTGATGAGCAGTGTATTATTGGAAATGATATCAGGTTGCGAAATGCAAACTTGCATTCCTACAAACAAAACTAAGTAGGTAGGTAACGTAAATGGTTGCCAAATGTGTGAAGAGCTTAATATAAGTACCTACCTATGGTCCTCCAAAACTTGAACAGAACAGAACGGTGTAATATATTTTTTGCTTTAAATTGATTATTTTACAGGTTCTTAATTAATAATGTTCAGTATAATAATTAATAATAATATAATAAGTAGGTAAGTATAGGTATTTTAAAGTCATGAGGCGTACTCGGGAGTGTGCAGGTGTGCAGCTAGGTATTTGGAAAATATCTAAAGTCGATCCGAAGTATCTACCTACTTATGGTCAGACAGTGCATCAAGAGTTGCCAAAAAAGTCTCTAATAAGTTTACTATATTAAAATTAACGATTAAGTATCCTTGTTGGTAACAAACTATATTACATCAACATTAAAATCCATTTAAAAGTTCCTATTCATTCCCTCGGTTTCTATTCAACCCATTTGACGGTGGCCCGGATTTTGGTAGTGACGGTGTGACATATCCTTGCCTCTCAGGTCTCTCTCCGATCGTCAGGTCGAGTTGGATTCCCGTTCCATCGGACTATCAGAGTGAGGGAAGAGAGCCCACAGCTAAGCTACACTTCTGCACTAATTCTGTAATGTCTCCTGCGTGGATAGCTAGTCTTGGCTGAGATTGACCGCCATGACCGAACTTCAGCCAGGAATTCAATTTTATTTTATTTAACTTACATAAAATAATATCACGCCAGTATTTCCCGCAGTGTTCGCAGACATGAGGTACACTCACATTTCACCATTAACATTTTTTAACTTCTGAAATCTCGATGTTTTGCCATAAGTATCGCCACAGTATCTCTAAAATTAAGTCGGCTCTCTCTACAAACGTCTTCTGACGTTAAAAAATCTTCGTGCTTAAAAAGGCTAATTTTCGTGCTTAAAAAACGGTTAAATTCAAGTCGCAATCTCCCCTCAGTCTCAATCTGTCAAAAATTTAGGGAAATTAATTATATTTTTGACAGATTCAGGCTGAGATTAGAATGCGAACGTTCTTAAAAACACGGCAAGTGCCCCCCACTGTGAAGGTGGGTAGGTTACCTATAATCATTTTGATCTTGAACTTATCCATTAACTTTTTAGTTCGATATGTAGGTAATAGGAATTGAAAAATCTCACCGTAAAAACTAAGGTGAAGTGAGCTTAGAGTGAGCTGTGAGTTATACTGATGCTAGGGATTGACACTCCACGCTCACTTCATCCAAGTTTTCACGGTGAGATGGTTACAGAGTCGCACGGTTGGTCTTACCTACACGCCAGATAATCGCCATGAGATTGAATGATGATGTAGGTAATTGGGATGTTCAGGTACCAATACCTACCTAAACATCCCCAATAGGTATCTAAATCTGAATATAAAGATTAAACGATGATGTGACGACCCTAAAATTTAATGGTTAGCTACTCGTATTTAAGCAGTTAGTGAGAAAGGCAGAGCAACTGAAAAAGTCCCGGAAATAAACAAATAGGGCGCAGCATCGACAAAAAGAAACAGTTACAGCTACTTCAGAGTTTGTGCATTTGAAATCACTAGGATCTTTCAATCAAGGGGTACAGCGAAACATAGACGAAAATATTCTCTTTAATCGTGTGGTGCACAAGCACAATAGACAAGCAGTCAAGCATACTGATTCGGAGAGAGCATAGAACTCTTTACCCAGTTGGTAAGTACTGGAGAGACTTCGGTTTACTTTCTATAGGGATCTAAGTACCTAAATAATGTGTTTTACTTTTGAAACGACCATACCTAAAAACTTAAAATTTATAATTAGAACAAAATCATCATCATTTACGTACATCCCATGGTTACAACAGTTTTTAGGTTACGTTGGGGTACTTTCGTACGTACATAATTTTTAAATTGAGCGTGTCCTTTCTTCCATGTGGTAAAGAATCATACGCAGTGCCCGAAGGCTTCTTTAGTACAACAGCGTCAAGGGTTGGCATGAAGTTCTGCATTTGTAAACACGTTTAGATACAAACAGAACGCATTCCCTTCTTCGTCTCAACACTTCCATGTGTTGGGTTAAACGAGCTACGTATGCTGATATGCTCGTATTTAAAATTGGACAGGCCGAAAGCTTCTTTGTATAACCCCTACAAGTGTTGGCATGAAGACGCATTTGTAAACACGCGTTGCAGCAATTTTATGAAGGTTTTGTTTTTATATTCTGCTGTAGGTAATTTGCAATAGCTTCTTTCTTATTTGAATAAAATATCCATTCATTATTACTATAAGCTATAGGTATTTTTAATATATTCTATATGTATTTACGTCATACTTATCTAGTGGAAAATATTTGTTTCTAAAACTGTATTTGTATGTCGTCAGTTACTGATGAAGTCAATAATATCAGTATCGATAATGACCCGTTTTATGACCACAATAATTGTGTACTACAATAATCATTATAATATTTACTTATTCTTCGTTATCATCTGTACTTGAGAGTCGCTTTGACCTCTATATCAGTACATTACTGTCGCTTTCGTAAGTCGGACAATAAAATGGTTAATACATTTTAGTTGTTGCACATTTGCTGATAATTAAAAATGTACAGATTTATTAAACGTGGTTTAGTTCCAAAAAGTGCATGTTATGGTCTCCAAAAAAACTTTCCTAATGGAAAGTTATGGAGAAATGGTGTTCGTTGTATAACTCAAAGCACGAAATCAGATAGTTTGTTTCCTGAAAGTGTAGACTTTCCTAGCAGGCATATTGGGCCTAGAGATCAAGATGTAGTGACCATGTTGGATTCACTCGGTTATAAGGTTAGTAAATCTCATCATCGGAACTTCTTGCTCCTATTTAAATTTTATTTATTTAATATATTCCTTAATCTATTCTAGAGCTTAGATCAATTAACGGACGATGCAGTTCCAAAGAAAATTCAACTTCAAGGTCTCATGAACATCAGTGACCCCGTGAGTAAGTATCGGCCCTTAATATTACATCACACTAATATTATAAAGGCGAAAGTTTGTGAGTGTGTGTGTGTGTGTGTGTATGTTTGTTACTTCTTCACGCTCAAACGGCTGGACCAATTTTGAGGAAATTTGGCATACAGATGTTTTATAACCAGTATTAACACATAGAATACTTTTTATCCCGATATTCTTACGGGATCGAGAGTTATGCGGGTGAAACCGCGGGGCGCAGCTAGTAAATGTTATGTGCATCTGCGTAATAACATGCTTTAACAGTTTGTTAATTCACAAACAAAATGTATTTCAGGTGAATATGATCTCATTAAGACAGTGCAGAAAATATCTGAGAAGAATCAAATATGGAGGTCTTATATAGGCATGGGGTATCACAACTGCTGTGTGCCACATTCTATTATGCGCAATTTGTTCGAGAACCCAGGATGGTAACTTTATTTTTCTAATTTACTAAGTTTAGTACTCCCCTATTAACCAATATATCATATTTGGTCTCAGCAAGAGACATAACGACAGTCTTTTTCTTTTTTTTTTTGGGTGGGAAATTATCAAATAACTTCTCCCGCACTGGGCGGAGCGGGAGGGTGTGTCAGACTTTTACTGACTTGAACCCACCGGTGTTCCTTCAGCTGCCTGTGCCAAGGGCCACGGTAGCTCTTTTGAACAATCCGCGACCCTGGCAGGCATCGGCCCTAGCGGACCCCGTCAGTTACTGCTAACACATAACGACAGCCTTATATAATTTCTCTTAATTCAAATGACTTACAAACTATACATTGTTAAAGTTCCGACCTGATAAGGAAATCCGAAAGCTTTAATTATAAGATCACTTTTTTGTCTGTCTGTCGCAAAGGTTTTTGACTATTGATTTGATTACTTTCACCGTTGATTTGCTTACTTTCAAGGACCACACAATACACACCATACCAACCAGAAATAGCGCAAGGAAGATTGGAGAGCCTTCTTAACTATCAGACCATGGTTAGTGATCTCACTGGACTGGATGTCGCCAATGCATCGTTATTGGATGAAGGCACTGCTGCCGCTGAAGGGTTATCGCTTTGCCATAGGTACGTGCACTCATGTTATAGTTAATTATTCAGTTACTATCCAAATGATAAAAATATGAACTAAGTATGATAAAAGGTCAAGGTAATTCTTATTCATTAATAAGACAGAACATGAAATTATGCGCTGTTTTCACACCTACAGAAAACCTCCACGAGACGCGACGTTTTCTTTTGTTACCGTAATTTATACAACGTGTAACGTTAAATGCGCAAAACCTGAAAATGCTTTGATCAGAATAACGAGCAGAATTAATTGAACCACTTTTTAATATAGGTCACATTTTTCAAAAAATCTTCATTAAAAACGTTGCCGTGTCTATTTATTAATAGCTCAAGCAAGCCAATGTCAGCGCGGCGGGCGCAGCGGCCCGGTGACGACTCCTCCCTCGGTAAAGCGTCGTCGCAGACGCCAGAAACGATCAGAATGGCCAGTAAAACTAAAACAGCACATAAAACCTTTACAATTTTTTTAATGACTTATTTTGTCTCTGAAATAGGTCAATTGAATTAAAAATCAGTTGGGGTGTCTGAGGTTTTGCGCATTTAACGTTACACGTTGTATAATCCACAACGATGATATGAAAAAGGGTAAATATTAGGTCATCCCACTTCCAGTGTCATATTTTATTATTATTATTATTTTACAAAAACTGACTACTAAACTATATAACCTTGTGACACTAATCAATAATCTCCACCACTATTAATCACTCGCTCCCAGACTGCTGGCAAATCTTGAACACCATTTTAAGTACCACTTTCATTTAATTCATCAATAATGCTCTTTAGTTTAATATCTAACTCCTTTTTGCTATTGTATCGAGTACCCGACAATTTCCTCTTCACATGGCCAAAACAATTGAAATCACAAGTATTCATATCCGGGGAATATGGCGGCTGAATAATCCATCCTTTATCTTCAATTAAATTCTGAACTATTTTTGATTTGTGCGGTCTGGCGTTATCATGTAAAATTATAGGACTCGTTATATGATGTTCGTCTGCCCAAATAGGAATATTTTCTTCTAAAAATGACTTATATCGCTCTCCAGTCATAGTTGTATTTTCATCATAAGTTCTCCAAAAAGCAATGCCTCTGACATCCATAGCTACTATTAGTAGTATTTTTCGTTCATGTAGCTCTGCACGTGGTAAATGTTCAGGTCGAAGTGCCCGGTTCCACCCAACATCGTGACTGATGTCTTTGACGAGGAGTATAAAATTCGACCCAAGTTTCATCAAGGCATATGAATCTATTAAGTATATTTTTCTTACGGCGATACCACGATAAATGGCTACGCGCAGTTTCATAACGAAACTCCTTCTGATCCGTGTTCAGAGTGTGGGGCACCCACACTGCACTTTTATTGACCAGACATAAATCCTCCGTGAGTACTCTATGTATAGTGGAATGAGGAATGTTAAGTTGAGTGGAGAGATCACTGACACTGACCCTACGTGACTGACGAAGTGCTTCCTTGATTTTGTCCCTTGCTTCTAATCTAGTCGATGATAATGATCGAGGTGCTCGCGGCTCATCTTCAGCTGTGGTTCTTCCTTGTTTGTACATTTCAAGCCATCGCTGTACGGGGCGTTACGACCAACACACTTTACCAGTAAGTCGTGCGCAACTCCTCCAGAGTAGTTGAGTAAAGCACAAAACTTTAGAAATATACGTTGCTCCACTACATTAATAGATTTTTTTAAATCTTCAATTTTAAATCAATGCACGTCTTGACAATACAACACACCAAATTAAACTAACATGATTGTACAAGACAACACATGTATTAAATATTGCATACCATTGCGCAATACATAAATATTGGAAATAAAAATATGACACTGGAAGTGGGATGACCTAATAGCATATAGGGCAAATAGCATAGGGGCCTATAGCAACTAGATAACACTAACGAAACTTTTATTCCACAGACTCAATAAGAGAATGAAATTCGTGGTATCAGAGAGACTGCACCCTCAAACTTTAGCAGTAGTCCAAACACGCCTGGACGCTCTGGGTTTAGAGGTCGATGTGGTGCCAGATGTTCGACAAGTGGACTTCGCTCAGAGAGACATATCCGCGGTGTTACTACAGTGTCCAGACACCAGGGGCTTGGTTTATGACTATTCTGGACTTGCAGCTGCTGCGCATGAACATGGCGTGAGTTTTCTATAGTGTTGTTTTGTTATAAGCTGCGCCTTTTGTTGGTGTTAAAGCACATTCTGTTTGTTAAAATTTTAGGAAAATCGTCTAAGGCTACAGTACGCAAATATGTGAGCACCATGTGTCGCCTTCAGACAGCAAGAATCAATTCTATTTTCTTGTTGACATTCAAAAGTTGAAATAAATTATTCGACTTTGACGAAAATTACCATTTTGAAAAATTTTAATTATCTGTTCACAGACCTTAGTGGTCGTGGCTACCGACTTGCTAGCCCTTGCTCTTCTGCGGCCACCAGCAGAATGTGGAGCTGCTCTTGCAGTAGGAACCTCACAACGTTTAGGAGTACCTCTAGGTTACGGAGGACCTCATGCTGGTTTCTTTGCAGCTGAACATCAGCTGGTGCGCCTTATGCCTGGTCGTATGGTTGGTGTTACAAGAGATGCTACGGGGAGAGATGCTTACAGGTACAGTCAAACTCAAAAGATAGTAGAGATCCAGTTTTGTACGCTCTGTGATCAACCATCATTCTAATTTTAATTTTAGATAGTTGACGCCACATAAGTAATCATGAATATTCACTTATTTAGGTTAGCGCTTCAGACCAGAGAGCAGCATATACGTAGAGACAAAGCGACGTCCAACATTTGTACAGCACAAGCACTGTTGGCCAATATGTCCGCTATGTACGCAGTCTACCATGGCCCTCAAGGTCTGAGGGACATTGCCAACAGAGTACATAATGCCACACTTGTACTTGATCATGGTAAGGAAACTAAACACATATACATATGTATGACCAAACCTTGGCAGGAAGTTTTCAATCAATGCTCAAGTTTTTCGTCTTTTTCATTCTGATATTTGCCAATAGCTATTGTTAATTACATTTCTTTAAATGCAGTGGCACCGTGTGTATTACAAAATTTTGCTTTTTTTTTCTCATAAGCAAACAGCGGAGTGATTCAAAAAGAGGAATTATATATTACTTGTGATATTTCAGGAATACGACAACGTGGTCACAAACAATCCAACGAGGTATATTTCGACACACTCCACGTAGTTCCCCTTTCTGAACATGACGCTACTGAGATCAAAGCTCGCGCACAGCAAAAGATGATCAACCTGAGGTACTTCGATGACGGGGCTGTGGGAGTGGCCTTAGACGAGACTACGACCATGGAGGATGTTAATGACCTACTGTGGATATTTGACTGCAAGCCTGTTGAAGAGGTAAAATATACTTGTTTATTTCATATACAGGGTTACTTGTAATTTGACGTATTCCTTCCACGAAGTGATAGGTTACCCATTTGCAACAATTAAGCACCACATAAAGCCTAGGCAAAAATTCATGGAATGCGAGAAAACCCAACTTTCGTGTATTTTTGAAGAAATCCCAGAATTCCTCACTCAATATGACTTTTCTTTAAACTCTGAAATTTAATGTCCTTGATTTCTATTCCATTAGTTAGGTACCTAATAATACATTGGATACCTTAAACAAACCTTTAGATGCAACCAAATTTTCTAAAACATCAAAAAGTCAAAAGTTAAAGGAAGAATTGTATTAACCATGTACTTTGACACCAGCCAGTCGATTCTGTAAAAATCTCACCCTGAAAACTTGAATTAGCATAAAAAATATTATTATTAAGCTTGTATTTTAGTTGTCAAAACATTACTATTTTATGGGGTTTTAAAATAAAATAGCAAAACAAAACAAAAAAAAGAAACAACAACAACAGAAACAGAAACATTGACTTTTTTTTTTTTCATATACTGTAGACTCAATTCCCGACATTTCGTGAATCGGGTGAAGTGATCAGGCTACACAAACTAAAAAGATTAAATTCTATGGTCCGTCAGCTAAGCACCCACAAAATAGTAAGGTTTTGACAGCTAAAATACTAGCTTTGAAATTATATAAAATGATCAATAGAATTAGCATAAAAAATATTAGGTATAAAAATCTCGATTATGATTGTAAATGTTTGCTTGGTCAATCCCTAGTATCAGGTGGGGTGACACGGACAGCTCACTCCATGCTCACTTCACCTATGTTTTCACGGTGAGATGGTTACAGAATCGCACTGCTGGATGGAATACGTTAAATTACAAGTCAACCTGTATACAGGTTGACTTGTAATTTAACGTATTTAAATGATTTCTTAGTTTCTTAGGCTCTGACTGAAATTAAGAAATCCCGATGGGTTCAATTATAAACTACTACCAAGCTCATGGTTGCCTACACTAAGTTCAAAGGGTCCAACATTATGCTGCTAAGACACAAAGGCGGGCATGACGGCTCCGAACACTACGCATTCATATGTGCTACTAGTACTCGTCTTTGGCCTGAGATGATCACCAGTTTGGTTGGTTGTCCCATCGTATTAAGCGCAATACTTTCAAAATACTATTTTGATATTTTCCAGGTAACAAAAACTGGAGACGTGAGAGCCCGCAGTGTACAGCAAGGCCCATTCAGGAGGACATCTCCATTCCTTACACATCCTGTTTTCAATATGCACCACTCCGAAACGAGGATAGTTCGCTATATGAAGCGCCTAGAGAATAAAGATGTTTCTCTCGTACATTCTATGATACCTTTGGTTAGTTCATTTGAATATTATTTTGACTACTATGTGGATAAAAAATGTGGCTAACTTCACATAGAAATGAGCCGACCTCCTGCCTATCTGCTGACCTTTCCTTATACCAAAACATGGGTCAATTATTACTAAGATAAGAAGAGAACGTGGACAGTTCGGGGGGTCTTTATCATCAGGTTATTTGCACGTGATTATCTTGTTACGTAAGGGCTCATGTACAGACGCCAGCACATCAAGCTACTACAATCTGTCAGATTTCTTTAATAGATTTTCAACTTTATCGCTAAAGCATAAGGTTCAAAGTTGATTGGGAAAATCAGACAGTTTCGGGTAGCTTGATGTGCTGGCGTCTGTACATAATCAGCCTATAATATCCCCACTGCTGGGACACAGGCCTCCTCTCAGTGAGAGGGAGTGGGCTGTAATCCACCACGCCGGCCAAGTGCGGCTTGGTAGACGTCACATGTCTTCGATTTTTTGGTTCTAGGACATACGGATGTTTTCCTTCACCGTTTTGAGAACAGTGCTGATGAAATAATTTACACAAAGTAATGCGTCTATCTGGCTTCGAACCAACGACCTCGTAAGTCGCGACCGTTGCCACTGGGCCACCACTGCTCTCACTGGTGTTTATCATCAGGCTATTTGCACGTGATTATCTTTTTATTAACAAATGACTGTTGTTTACTTCAGGGCTCTTGTACGATGAAGCTGAACTCAACCACCGAGATGATGCCGTGTTCGTTCAAACACTTCACTGACATCCACCCATTTGCGCCACTGGACCAGTGCAAGGGATACCACCAGCTTTTTGAAGAGTTAGCTAATGATCTGTGCGCTGTTACAGGATACGATCGTGTATCTTTCCAACCTAACAGGCAAGTTGATGTTCACTAATAGTTAAGAAATACGTATCTAACATAAAAAATACCTACAAAAATATTCATTAAATATGTATGTCGTGATTGCCCAAACCTTAAGAACAAAGTGCGAAGCAGCGTATCGATCTTATAGTTCTTTCTCAATAAAGGTCTTTGTCTTCCATTAGATTACTAATGACAGCCGTGCGATTCTGTAACCATCTCAACGTGAAAACTTGGGTGAAGTGAGCGTGGAGTGAGCTCTCTTTCGCTAGGGATTAACACTATTAAGTGCTCACTTCACTTATGATTTCACGGTGAGATTTTTACAGAATCGACCGGCAGACCAGTATTCATTTAACCCGAACTATCCTTACAGCGGTGCCCAAGGTGAGTACGCTGGTTTACGCACAATAAAGCGCTACCACGAGTTCCGCGGCGACACTAAGCGTAACATCTGCCTGATCCCGGTGAGCGCACACGGCACCAACCCAGCGTCCGCGCATATGGCTGGTATGCTCGTCTGCGCCATTCGAGTTACGCCCTCTGGTGATATAGATATGGCGCATCTTAAAGAAAAGGTAATAACTTGGTTTCTGTAACTCGAGACTAGAGATAACAACTCTTGGTATTAGTATCATCATTAAATAAGTTTCTATGTTTCTTAAAAGTCATTATTTTAAAGAATTTCAAGAGCACTCAAATTATCAGTAATATGAATAAAAATAATCTTTTGAGATATAACAATCTTGGTGAAAGTCAAGGCAAAATCCACACTTTGACGTTTTGTTTCTACGCGGTGTAAACGCTTCGTAGCAGCCGCATCGACGCCTCGTTGCTACGCCGCGTAGACGCTTCGTAGCTGCCGTATGGATGCAGCTTTTGTTAAATGTACTTTTAGCACATATCACTAAATGGGAACGTTTTTATCTTGCTAAGCATTTGAATAATTAGCACAAGTTCCACCACCAAAACACCATATTTAGTAAAAACATTATTATAATTCAGGTGGAGGAGCACAGTGACAAAATATCCTGTCTTATGTTGACGTACCCGAGTACGTTCGGCGTGTTCGAGGAGCGTGCCGCGGACGTATGCGCTTTGGTGCACAAGCATGGCGGACAAGTGTACTTGGACGGCGCCAATATGAACGCACAGGTTAGTCGGATTTTATAAAACTTTTAGCTAACTTCAGTTGCATAATTTATTCCACAAAAAGAAGCTTATATTCATTACTGATTGTTTACGCTTCAATTGAATGTGTAAGGAAAGGTTAGGTGTCTGTGTATTGAATTGAAAATAATATTTTGGCGCACATTGGAGGTTCATAAAATTATAACTGACGTGCGGTAGGTCCGGAATCAGGCATTAGAAAACAAAATAATTGGTGTTGATTTTGTAACTATACTAATATTTAATGCCTAATTATGTTAAAAAAACAAATGATTTGTTATTTTAGGTGGGTCTTTGCCGTCCCGGAGACTACGGCAGTGACGTATCACATTTGAACTTACACAAAACGTTCTGCATCCCTCATGGCGGAGGAGGTCCGGGCATGGGACCAATTGGAGTGTAAGCATCTTCGAAACCACATAAATATCTTAAAAAAAATGTTTTTCTTAGGCCGAGTTCTAACCAAAAGCGACCGTCGCGCGAGAACACGATCGTTGCCCTTTTTCATATGAATGTGACACACTAGCGCGATCAATCAAGTCGCGTATGTACGCCATAACTCATACAAACGATCTCGTCGATCGCTTTTGGTTAGGACGACCGGATAGTCTTTGAATATAAATACGAGTTTTCCCCGACTTGTGGCTGTTTCGATTCGTGTGCGTCTAAATAATTGCCAGATTCTTTTAACGTGATGATGATGATATTTTTCCCCTTTAGGAAAGCTCACCTTGCGCCGTTCTTGCCCTCACATCCAGTAATCGATCCATTAGCAGATTTGGGTGATGCAGCGCATAGTTTTGGCTCGGTGAGCGCTGCACCGTTCGGGTCATCAGCTATCCTACCCATTTCTTGGGCATACATCAAAGTAAGTGCTAATTACTGTTTTGTAAGAAAATGTTATCTTTATGGATTTGATGTGAAAACTTTTACTTGTGCAAATAAACAAGACGAAATGTGAAAACTTTCTTATTATATTCTAGATGATGGGTCCCAAAGGATTGAGACGTGCGACACAGGTGGCTATTCTGAACGCTAATTACATGTCTAAAAGACTTGAAGGTCATTACAAAACTTTGTACAAGGGCGAGAGAGGACTTGTTGCACACGAATTTATTATTGACGTCAGAGACTTGAAGAAGACTGCCAATATAGAGCCTGGAGATATTGCTAAAAGACTTATGGACTTTGGTAAGTTCGAAATGTATAACTGTATAACCTGTTAATACCAAGTCTTAAATAAACGTTCAATCATCCATCTAATCAAAAACATTAATCGATCAAAGAATGCCGATTTTTGAATTTTTCAGTACCTATCCCAAATCAGAATTTAATTTATAATACGGAAAATAAGACTAAAAGAGAAACATTTTACGTTGCAGGTTTCCATGCTCCTACGATGTCATGGCCAGTAGCCGGTACTCTGATGATAGAACCCACCGAGTCTGAAGATCTCCAAGAGATGGACCGTTTCTGTGAAGCTCTCATCGCGATCAGGAAGGAAATTAAAGACATCGAAGATGGAACCATGGACAAGCGCCTAAATCCTTTGAAGGTCTTGTCACTGTTTTCATAACTAACAGTAAAACGGGGTGAATAGGAAATGCAGGGGTGAATCAGGACGAAAATTTTAAATGGATTTTAACATTCAAATAATATCGTTTTTTGCCAAAAGGTCTCTAATGTGTTTACTATATTATAATTAATGATTAAGTGTCCTTGTTGACAACAAACAACGTTAAAATCCATTTAAAAGTTTCATCTCGATTCACCCCTGCAATTCCCATGCACCCCCTTTTATGGTATGTTTTTTTTGTTTTTATTGAGGAGAGACCCTTGAATGTATATAACTGTTTTTGTTAGATATAGCTTTGTAACATTTTGAGTTCTTTTCAGATGGCACCACATACGCAAGAGGAAGTAATCTCTGAAGATTGGAGCCGCCCGTACAGTCGAGAACAAGCCGCTTTCCCTGCTGTGAGTATTAAGCTTTCATGCAGATTATGGTTTTATATAATCGTTTTAAATTTTAAACAAGTGCTACATATAAGTATTTTTATTTCAGCCGTTCGTAAAAGGAGAGACGAAAATCTGGCCAACAGTCGGTCGTATCGATGACATGTACGGAGACAAGCATCTTGTTTGCACTTGTCCACCGGTGCTCGACGATTTCTAACTTATTTACAAGATGTATTTAATTTAAGGGATGAAATTAAATCAAAATTGTATGTTACTAAGATCCTCAACTCCCTCTGTTTTGTATTATTATTGTGTAATGTAGGGATGTGACAATGAATAATAAACAAGTTGACCATCTGTCGCATTATGTATATTTTCTCAATACTGTTGTAGAATAAAATATTGTCTTCTAACAACATAATCTTCTTCATTTTGCATATTAATCTATAGCAGTACAAATAAGTAATTGCCGTAAATTATATTGACTTCAAACAGTAATCTATCTACCTTATTATTGTACAAATATTTTAATATTGCGAAGGATTATTATTTATTTATTACGCGTAACATTTAAATTGGATTCAAGGCAACGTGTTTGTTTTGTTACTAGCTCAAATAACTATCTGAAATACCAAAGGCTTCACATTACATAACAATATAATTAATTTGTAAACTTCCCGCGTGCATTTTATACTTAGTGAAACATTCTGTATTTCAAATGTGGTTATAATAACTATTTCTAAACTATAATATTAATAGAGCAAACATTTTCAGCTTCAAAGCTTTAACTCAAAACAAAAAGTTAAATAAGTATGTAAACTAGTAGCAGACAAGATTAAAATAAAAAAAAATAGACATTAACATAATTAAGTAAAACATAAAACTAGACTCAAACAATGCAATTCTAAAAATCTGTGTTGACGTTATCTAGGTTTTTATTAAAGCAGAAAATATAAATAAAAAACATTTTTACGTAATAAAATTGATCTTGAATGTTCAAGACAAAACAACCTTAGAAATAGTGTCTTTAACTATAGGTAATTTATTCAATTATTCTTATTTTGGTGGGGAATTGATCACATCTTTAGGGTACATACCCAATCTCACTCCTAACTCTTTAGGCATACGTAGCGCAGGACGTGTGGGAAAGGGATGGTACGAGCCTGTCGAAGGACTGCGGGGGTAAGATAGTGACGACAACGTGTCAGTCTCGATGAGCGAAGTGATAGCGCTGCAAGTATCGTCTGACTCTACTTTTGTTCTATCACTATTTTCTGTGTAGTCTTTAGGAATAGTGGGAGTTTCTCTGTTAGGAAATATCTTAGGCGATATTGGCGTAGACACTTGATCTAACGACGTGATCTGACACAGAGTATCGCTAGAGTTGGTCTTCGCTCCGGTCGGTGAGTCGTCTTCCGCTGATGCCTCGTACGTGAAACTAATAGAGGAAGTCACAGCATGAGCAAAGTCACTAACTTGGCTGTTATCAGTCTTAGATACATTTTCGCAAACTTTCGGTCCTTGGTTAACCGTTTTGCTACAAATATCACTTGCTTTAGACAACACAAAGTCGTTATATTTGCTTGAAAATGGGTAATTATAGTCATCGGATGTGAAACGTTTTTCATACGTCGAGGTATCTTTTTGTTCCGAAGACGGCAAAGTAACAGATGGTTTGGACTCGCCTGAAAAAGAATGTCGAGTCCAATCCGATGCGGTTGCAGGTTTGAGTTCTTTGTTCGACAAGTCACCGTAACTTGATAGATCACTGGTTTTTCTTTGGTAATCCAAATCAAAATTATCAGTTTTCTCTAAGAAACTTTTGTGATCACATTTTGCTAAAAACCCTTTATTTTCCCATCCATATATATCGGTTTTATTACCTAAACACTCACTACTTGGACTTTTTGTGTTTTTAATAGAAAATTCCTCTTCTCTGGTGGTAGAATTTCGAACTTCCAAAGAAAAAGGGTCATCAATAGAAATAGGTCGTATTCGCACGAAATCATTATTTTCATTTGCCCCTGCATTGACATTTCTTTTCCTATAGCCTATTAACGAATCAGAGGTAGATTCTTTCAGTAAAGGCGATTCAATCAATTTACTCTCAACGGTTTTTTCAGGAACCGTTTTGGAGTAAATATTTCGTTGCTTTTCGAGCACATTTTCGTCACTTTTCGTGACTTGATATTTACTAGGACTCTTCATTTCAGTAATATTTTGTTTCGTCAAGATCCTACTCAAAATTTTTGAATTTTCTTGAATAATTTGTAAAGCTCTTTCACTATTTTTTCGTCCGGTTTGTAAAATGTAATCTTTTGGAGAAAATGTATATTTTTGTTCTTTACTTTTTTCCGACGTCTCTTGATTTTGAATAGAATAAAAGTCTTTGGTTTCTTTGTAGTCAAGGACTGTTTTCTTTGCAAAACTATGACTTTGTGGCAATGATGATGCTCTCTCTACTTCTTCTTTGATAAGTTTATCATTGTGGTTACTTTTCAATGTCAGTGAGTCCGGTTTTTTTGGCAGCCGTGAGAGTCGTTTGGTGGCACGGCGATTTGGAATATCTACGCTATTGGGATCTGTTACACGTGCACCAAAGAACTCTGGACTATGTTCAAAGTACTTATCAATTTTTAAAGGTATCGGTGGTTCGTCTTCACTTACTATAATACTTTCAGCACCAGGACTTCCCAGTGGACTTTCAAAGTCAGATACATTTTTATCAGATAAATCTATGTCAGGCACAAAATTTGGATACATCGTGAAGCTATCGATGATGTCTGGGGGTCTAGATATAGACTCATTTACAGAGGGTCGTTTAAAGTTAGTTTCAAAATCATACTCGTACGGGGATTTATGACCTATGCCACAATTACAGGGCGATAAGTCAATAGGACTGAGCTCTGTAAAAATATTTGGTGATTTTGTAAAACTTGTAGGCCTTATTATTTCTCTGCTTGTAGAGTTTTCTTCATATTTTGTTCTGTTGAGTCTTTGCAATACTTCATTTCTATCAGAAGTCATGCGTGGAGAGCAGGGCGATAGACTAGTAGGATTAAAAACAGCGATCTCATTTGTAAGATTCAGACTGTCTTTCAATTTGCTCTCAAAGCCATCGATGTAAGTTCGTAGCGGTTCCCCTGCTGCAGAATCTAAATAGTCTGAAATACTTTTTATGGGTTTATCAATCAAGTTTATTTCTGGCTCCTTTTCAGGAGTTCGTATTTTAACAGTTTCTTTTTTAGTTTGTGAATGGCTAATTTTGGTTTGTTTAAGAGATGGGGTGGAGGCAATCTTCTTATTCTTAATATTTAAGTTATGTTTTTCTTTTTCATCTTCTGGAATTTCTGGCTCAGATTCACTACCACGTTCATTTTCATCACAAAGACTTGTATCTGTACTTGAAGCACTGTGTGATGAGTACGAGGATGTGTCACTTGAGCTGCGAGATCTCACAGTAGCAATCATTCGATTAGCTTCAATTTCAGAAACGATGATACCATCGCCAGCCTCATCTAAGTCAATGGACGCTTTTCTTTCCTTTTGTTTGGTTTTATCCTTCTTAATATCTTTCCATTTAACCGAATTCCTCCTGCTTAGTGTTTTACGACTTTTTTCTTCATTCCAACTGATAGTTTCACTAGATGGCCCACGTGATCGGTGGTCTATTTTATCTACTGTTGACGTTTGCCGTGAGGGTGGCACTGCTCCAGGAGGTGGACCAAGTCTTCGCCCTCTAGAACTTACCAATGCACTTTTACCCAAAAGTAGATTGTTTACCGTAAGTGATGTTGGAGAGGTAGGTACGCCCACTGAAAATAAACGGTATATGGTGTAGAAAAAGTACTAAAAGTTCATATAAAGTGACAACAATAAGTGTTTGTGTTTTATACCTGCAGCATGTCGAGCACAAGCCGCAGCTAAGATTACATGAGCTTGTCTCTGCCTTTCCCGAAGGCGAGCGTATTGACGTTTCAAGGCCCCAATGTCTAAAGAAAGTCTGTCGCCTGCCGCCAAACGGTCTTCACGACGAGGAACGAACTAAAACAAGTCACCATATTTTAAATATCCATGTTGGTACATCATACTTGATTAGTTCCTATTTAAATATTGATATACTTACCGTAGCTAAAGCCATTTTATTGCCATCATCACTGGAATCTCCTTCATCCTCTGAATAAAAGAGTCGAAGTCCGCGTTTTGTCATTGACTGCATCTAAAATTTAGCCTTTGGTTAGATTCTCATAACTCCTCGACTATACACACAACTTTAGAGTTATCACTTAAAATCATATCATAGAATTAATCATACGTACAGCAGTGTGTAAAGGTGGATGATAAATGGGGGCTGAAGTGGGTGGTGCTGGTGGTGCCACACGGTATCTGTGTAGGCTGCGCAGTCGGGGTAACTCGGGCGCAGAGCCGAAAGCCACCACCCTAGCCACGAGAGAGTCACCTGCCTCCCACACGGCGCCGGCGCCTCCACCCATGCAGCTGTAGAACTCATCTGCTGAACGGGCTGATAGAATACGACTGAAAAGAAAAACTTAATTTAAGATTTTTTCAATGTTTGTCGAAATACATGCTCTATGCTAGTGTATGGAGGAAATTTTAGTATCGACACAACGCTCCCAGACGTAATAACAATAAAACTTCTATTTTGTCTCGTTCAGTGTCCCTCAACCGAATAATACAGTAAAAATACTAATTTAATACACAACTAAATAATTAAAACAATAAATGCATAGTTCGAATATATTATAGACCTAGAGGCAGGCAAAAAATATTTCCAGAGTGAACAAAAATATTTTGTTGCCTGTGTTGCGCAAATTTCTAATTATCTATCCTTTGACTAAAACAAGAATCAACAATACTTTTATCGCTTATCGGTCACATTTGGATATAGGTAACATTGATATCAGGAAAGCGGGAGTGGTCTCATATGCAATTATGCGTTTCATATCAGTTTCACCCATGTCATACAGAGTTGTATATATCTATATGTCGCAGGGATATGATAAAAACAGGGATTTGCCCAAATCCCTAAGGGATTTGATCAAATCACGGAGGATGTTAAAATAACAACAAGTTTTTATCATTTCCCTAAGCAAATCTGGTGATTTGACAAATCCCACTAAAGAAATCTAGTGATTTGAACAAATCCCTAAAGTGGTTCAGTGAAATGACAAAAATAACTTTTGTGGCAAGAGCGAGTGAAGCGAGCTCGTGACTTGGGGCACCCCGACACGGACAGGTTAGGTTCGAAGGGGATGACGGGGGCTCAAGTGAGCGAGCGGAGCGAGCGAACGAGCCCCCGTCATCCTCTTCGTGTTAGGTTCCTTTAAACCCTGCAGACAGAAATAGGGGCCCCGCGAAGCGGGGCTCTGTCGACTACGCCTTATTATTATGCTCATTTTGTATTTTAAGTAACTCAAATTAATGTTTGTAAGATACTATTCACTGACAAGCAAGTGCGAGCGCGACGTAAACAAGAACTGGACATGTTTTATTATCATTTCACTGAATCAATTTAGGGATTTGTTCAAATCACTAGATTTCTTTAGTGGGATTTGTCAAATCACTAGATTTGCTTAGGGAAATGATAAAAAAGTGTTGTTATTTTAACATCCTCCGTGATTTGATCAAATCCCTTAGGGATTTGGGCAAATCCCTGTTTTTATCATATCCCTACGACATATACATATATATGTATAAAAGGAGAAACTGACTGACTGATTAACTGACTGACTGACATACTCGTATCAACACTGGGACTAGGAATGTGAAATTTTGCACACGGCTTTCTTTTAAAATGTAGGGGAGCACTATGAAGGGGTTTTTGGAAATTCAACCTTTGAGGGGGTGAAAAGGGGGATTTTGTTTGTATGAAAAATCTTATTCCTTGAGTTAATCAACTTAAAACTTGGCACGAATACTTATCTAAGTAAATTATGAAGTTTGGCATTTTTGTTTTCCTAAACTACTTCCTAAAGGGGGATTGGGGGGTGTAAAAATTTGTGCGGTTCAATTTTAACGCGCGATCCAATTAACTCGAAACTCAGTTTTTATACTTAAGACCAAAAATAAAGAGTAATGTGTATCAGGGTTTTTCGAAAATCGACCCCTGAGAGGGTGAAAAGGGGTAGTTAATTTTACAAGGGAGGATTTTACTGTGTCGCTTGATTAATTCGAAAATTGATCTTTGTGTCAAGTTATAAATACATACGAAACGATTTTTAGAAATTCAACCCCTGTGAGGGTGAAAAGCGGGGATACAGTTTATTTGAAAAATCTGATTCCTTTGATCTGTAAACTTAAAAATTGGCCCGAATGCTTATTTATCTAAATAAATGATAAATATCATAAATTTACATTTTGGAAAGTTTTAGAGGAAAGAACGAAATACACATGGCACGGTTTCTTTACGGTACGCCGTATAAACCGAGCCATAGAAAAACGAGTTTGTCAACAAGCACCCATAGTGATCTATACAACACTGAAAACCTTAAACCGATTAAACCGTAATCGATTAAACCGTAATCGATTAAACCGTAACCGATTAAACCATAGTTTTTCATGGTAAGAAAAAAGTTTGTGTACAAAGGGCCGTAGGGTTTCCTTCGTGGCACTAACTTATTAAATAATAATATATTTCATTTTTGCGAACTAAAGATAGAAATTGCTTTATTGTTTACTTAGTTTCCACAGTGTGGAAAAAACGTTTCTTCCTACTAACCTCGATAGCTCTCTACGTTAACGTGATAGGTAACCTTCATGTGTGTTGAAATACAATATACAAGATTATTTTTAGTATATGGCAAACCCGAAACACGTGTCTAGTATTTTTATGCAAAGAATCCATGTACAACATTTTAAAACTGTATCATGAAAAATCACGAAGTTATTTGCCCGTACAAAAAGTTGGTTACCACTTAACACGCGCCACCGGCCGGCCGGCTGTGACCTGTGTTAAAATATAACATGATGTAAAAATTATTGGAATCGATTCAGTTACTTATTCTGAACAAACTGTATTCAGGTTTGCGGTATACTAAAAACAATGTGGTATATGTAAAAGATATGCGTTCCGCATATCAATTCGGGATTCCCGGGATGCTGACCTCATACACTTAAATACCAAGTAGAATTTTTCTCATACTTTACAGTCAGATTCAAATAATCTTAATCCGTCTGGTTTTAAAGAAAGGCATAAATGAGTAATGTATAGTCTGTACATTTTAGGTATTTCAATATAAAAGGGCTGCTTGAAGCTAAAACAACAACAATGAACAGTTAAAAACGATTGTAATAGTCTGCTGTTTTTTTTAACTTACTCTTGGAGCATATCCCATATAGCTAGCGCAGTTAGAAGTAGCACTTCATTACCATCCAGAAGGACAAGATCCCATATCCTCAAAAGAAACTCCCTCGGTAACCACGTCGCGTACAATGTAAGGAACCATTGCATAGTAAACACATCTGGTAAAGGAGGTTCCACGCCTCCACCTACAATAATAAATAAAAATAAATGTTTAAAGTTTCACAATGCATCATATAATTTTTACATTATTTTTACTGCCGATATTTCCAGCGTTCGGTCTTATTGAAATAGCTTCTTTTAGTTTTTATTTCTTTAGTTGTTTACGCTATGTGTGTCTGCAGAATCAGTCTTAAAAATAAACTATATATGAATGAAAACGTTGTTACCATCAGATACCCTTTGTAAGTGATCCATGTGCTGAGCTAGGCGGGGAAGGCGTAACCGAAGGAGGTCTCTAAACGCTGCCATGTCTGCTGATAAGCCGCGAAGGTCGTCTGCGAAGTAGCCCTCAGGTAGAACGGCCTCCACTAGGTATATCATTACCTACAGATCAATATTATGGAGATTAGTACAAAAAGAAAACCCAACTGATAAATTATGCAAGAGCACTTCTTCAATATGATTTTCTCTGTTATTCCTCATAGAAAAGTCATGACATATTTAATTCTCTGGTCGTATCTAGGGACTTTGGTATCTATCTCAGTCTAGTTAGTACTGTAATAATATTTACCTTCAGTGAATCCGATTCAGATTTGTCCATAACTTCTAGTATTATGGCAGCTAACATATTAAAACCTTGGCAGTAACCGACGTCTTTGTTCCATCTAAAATTATATAATTTCTGCTTATAAATTCCAAATATAGAACGTACCGTTAAATGCGCAAAACCTCACACACCCCAACTGATTTTTAATTCAATTGACCTATTTCAGAGAGAAAATAAGTACTTAAAAAATTGTAAAGGTTTTATGTGTTTTAGTGTGTTTTAGTGTGTTTTAGTGTGTTTTAGTGTGTGTTTTAGTTTTACTGGCCATTCTGATCGTTTCTTGCGTCTGCGACGACGCTTTACCGAGGCAGGGGTCGTCACCGGGCCGCTGCGCCGCGCTCACATTGGCTTGCTTGACCTATTAATAAATAGACACGGCAACGTTTTTAATGAGGATTTTTTGAAAAATGTGACCTATATTAAAAAGTGGTTCAATTAATTCTGCTCGTTATTCTGATCAAACTATTTTCAGGTTTTGCGTATTTAACGTTACAAGTTGTATATACAGCTTTAACATCTTCTCCCCTAAACTAGATCATCTTTAACATCTGCTTTTTATAAACGTATGAAGGATGTATAAAAGATAAAGATAATTATAATTTATAATACCTTGCATAAGCCAACAGCACTCTTCGAAGCATCGCCTGATTTTCCCGCCCTTCTGCCCCACAGAATAGAGAGCACCCGGTACGGTGTAAATCCTTGGAAAATATTAAGCTTCAGTGAGAACAATCTTGTTTCTAACTACAGTATTATTTTCTAAAAAAGGCACTCGCCCTCCAACAACCTTCACAAAACCTCTACATTCACATTTCTTTCATAGACTAGACAGACATCCAATTTATTTGATCACTAGCTGTGCTCGCGACTTCGTTCGCATGGATGTCGGAAAACAAGAGTGTGTCGCTTAGGAAAGGTGTAATTACCACTGCTTAGTTGAAAAGGAAGATCTTCCGATCTTACCTGCGGTTCTCTACCACAGCCCTTTCGACTGCAGTCACTGCATCTTCAGAGTTCATAATGTCAATGCGCAAATACTTTGATTTTTGAGAATAATTAGGTCGAGGCACATTATCTGACCAAACAGCCATATGTCTATAAAATATATTAACTTTGATTCGGCCAAGATAATCTTTGCTAAAGAGTGTATTTATAAATTCAAGTCGTTGTAGAATTCCAAATAGTTTTTCAAATACGGTCTTCAGGGCCGCTTAAGTTTTCTTTTTCAAATGTCAAAATCCATTTAGTATAAACTAAATCCTAAGTATGTCCATGATAAATGCTACTAAAGCATGTACTTTCTGAACAAAGAATTTATAAAGAAATAGTTAATAGTTAATTGAATTATGAAGAAAGACTTAAATCTAGATGATACCAAATCACATAATTCGTTCCTAACTCTGACTTACTAAAGGCATATTGTCTTTACTCTTAATTAGTTCAGATAATATGTAACCCCATTTTGAGCTATGTTAAGTAATGAACATATTAGGTTATTCATTTTGTTTTTCGTCATTTTAAGCTCTATTTTTTATTTGACACAATTTTATAACATAGGTATCACATTTTAACTTTATATATAGATATTATATTTTAACTTTTTTGTGCTAAACATTAAATTAAATTGTAATTTTTGAAGTCCATCGGTTTAAAAAAAAAAATGTCTATTCATTTGAAACTATAAATTATTGTGCATTTGAATTTAATCTGTAAGATTAGACAAAACAACACTATAAAATACATAGGTATTTATTATTAGAGAACCACTTTATTTTGCATCTGTTTTAGAATATTATGTTGTAAAATCATACCACAATTTTATCTAGAGTATACATATTTGAGATTAGTAGGTGAAGTTTGAAGTTAGTTGTTATAAGTCTTGTCATCTTCTCTGCGATAAATTTAAAAATTCTTAACTTGGTATATCTTACATACTAATATTATGCCTTTATTATAGCGTCGAGATATCTTGAAGAATACATCAACGGTGTTACTTTTAAATCGTACTGAAGTTTATCTGAAAAGCAGTTTGAAGTTTTCCACATCTGCTTTCTCCAGATCTTCACATACACATTTGGGTTTGACGCCGTGAATAGCCCAATACCACATGAAATATAGATTTGAATGACTGCTCACTTTCAGTATTTGCGCGCCAAGCTCGGCGTCATCGGGTAGTGCGGTGCCGCGGAAACAGCCGCGCTCCGCTGACGGCCAGTCGATGCTCCTCGCCGTCAGGTGACGCTCCGCCAGCGTCAGCCATAGCTGGGATTAGAATTAAGTGTTATCAAAGAAATCACTATAAATAACATAATCATCATTATTCAACCGGAAGACGTCCATTGCTGGACATAGGCCTCCCCAATAATCGTCACAACGTCCGGACCTGTGCTTCCCGCGTCCAGTGGGTTCCCGCGACCTTCACCAGTTTGTCGGGTCACCTTTAGGCAGGCTCAAAGATGTAATATTTTAAATAACGAACAAAGTGGTGATTCTACAAACAATATACCAGATATAATGCCAGCTGTAAACAACAACAGCCAAGAACTTATGTAACGAGAGTAACATGAGAAAAAAAAAACTAATTTAGTCGTCCCTTGGAATGAAGTGGCCGTTAGAATCTGAATAATAATCAAAGAACGATTGGCGGCATTGTTTGCTGTGGTACGCCTTCTGATTGACTTGAGTAAAATCTTTACAAAATAAAGACATTTAAACTGGCATGGCATCCATTTCATTTCTAAGTGAACAGGGCACAAACCACAGAACCGAAATCACCCGAGATAAATCTTATACTGACAACTAGTATTATACCATATAATAAATTAGAGTGGAAATGACCGCAGTATTCTCACTTTGTTCGACCGTAATTGTGTGGAACGCGGATGAAAGCCACAATGGACTTCATCGCGAGTTCTTATGGACCGACTGTAACAAAGAGCGCATAGATTGCTATCTTTTAACTTAGTCTGAACAACGACATCGAGGCAATCATTGATTTGTTGTTTTTCACAAATTAACTATACACCTATGTTAATTTACCTACTGAAAGTCAAAGATACGTGAACTTGAAAGGTAAGATGTAAATACGAATGACGTTAAAATAAACGTATTTACGTAGGGTATGCGAGTGAGTTCTTCGAAATTTCGTAACTACGATTTCGTGAAAGGAAATAGACAAGGATATTTGGATATGTGTTCCCGATATATTATGATAACTTCGTAACGGTACGAGGAAACGAAGTTTATAAACGAACCTAAGTATTGACTACTTGGATTCTTTTTGATTTTTCACGTATTTTCCGTATTCTTTAGGTAGGCCATCTATGGTTCTATCACAAAGTCACAAATCTTAAGTGTTACTCGTTTAGGACTTAATGTGCTGAAAATGGTTCTGCTTTCAGTAGGTTAGCCAGATCGACAAACGGCGACCGAATCTATTTTTATTAAAAATCTATACTCCGTACAAAACCGTTAAGAATAAGTAGGATATTTTATTGAACTGGTGGCTAATCGGCGGGAAAGATACCGAGATGTGCGGAATTATGGGATATTGAAGGTGGGTTGAAAATGGTCTGAGGCGTTTAAGGGGACGCGATCTCAGACATGATTTAGGTATTAATACTAATGAGCTTTTATATCAGGGGCTTGTGGCTAAGTAATAACAGCCGCACGGGTCGATCGATCAGGTTAAGCTACGCTTGCCGCGGTTGGTCCGTGGATGGGTGACCATCTTCACATACCAAGACCCCTCCGTGCCTCGGAAAGCACGTTAAGCCGTTGGACCCGGCTGTCATTCGTGGTCTTTGACAGTCGTTACGGGTCGTCAGTAGCCCGAAAGTCTGACAACCAGTCTTACCAAGGGGTATCGTATTACCCAGTAACTGGGTTGTGGAGGTTAGATAGGCAGTCGCTCCATGTAAAAAACTGGTATTCAGCTGCATCCGATTAGACTGGAAGCCGACCCCAACATAGTTGGGAAAAATCTAGGCAGATGATGATGAGCTTTTATATCACAGTTCGTTTTGAAAATAAGTAAGTAACTGTATTCCATTTTGACGGATGATCATAATTTGCTTTGTCTTTTCCCAACTGTGTCGGGGTCTGCTTCCAGTTTAATTGGATGAAGCTAAGAAGCAGTATTTTTACATGGAGCGTGCCTATTTAAATTGCCATTTTGACGAATAACAATGGGACATAACAGTAAAGTTCAATATAACAAGTTCATAGGTGATTCAATGTAGTGTAAAAAGATAGATAGATACAACATTAATTCAGTGCAACAACAAAAAACAACACACAAAAACACTGTCGGGACTGAGAGTAAAACCATTGTATTTTTGAGCGGGTTGTTTGTTGATAAATAGGCACTGAGGTACCTTTCTGCGGAAGTGTTGAGGCACGCCGGCGGGCAGGCGCGCGACCAGGCGCATCGCATGCAGCCACTCTGCGTAGCCGCCCTCGCCCGGCCCTTCGCCTCCGCCCGGCGACACGCCGAAACGAGCACCACTTTCGCCCGCTACACATCAAAAGCCACCATTAATGAGCTCCATTATCAAGCAGGCCTATTGCAGGACTGCAGGACACAGCACCACTTCTGCTCGCTACACATCAAAAGTCGTCTTAATCAACCTCGTTATCAAGCAGGACTATCACAGTACATAGGGCTCCCTCGAGCTTAATGGGTCCTTCGATTATGTATGTCACACAAAAAACCAATCCACTTTCTTGAAGTATCAAAGAAAGTGAAACAAGTATTTATAGAAGACAACATTAATGAATGAATACAAAACTGTATGCTTTATTAAAAATAAAACAATATAGGTAAAGTTTATAACCTAAAAAATAATAATTTATAGATTTCATCAATTCAATAGAATAAGAATTAAAACATCAACATTACTTTATATTTACGCAACTTTATACTACTCCGGATAGAACGCTTCGTAAATACTTATCTATAGAAATACCTATATTTGGTTAAAAATGATGCCATAACTCCTTGAGTATAGGTTAGTTTTCTGTGTATACTGTGCATAACATTACTTAACTATCTACGGAAAACTGTTCTGATAACCGCGTTATTGTTTTCATGGAAACCGACACATGTACAATCAGGATTATTTCATAAGAATCGCCGATGATGGAACTACACTTGACATTTACATAATAAAGTAATTTAGATCAAACAATAAAGAAGGAGCGTCTAGCGCTAGGACTTTGATAAATAATATCGAAGTAACACAATAATGAAATAAAATTGCCGTGGAATTTAACATTTAACCATAGGAACGAATCGTCAATCATTGACATATAACAAACATCACGTTTAACGGAGAACTTCAAAGGTTTCCTAAGGATAATTTCTTGATCAGCGTATACATTTGAAATAAATGAATCGACGTACCTGAGCCGGCCTTCGATGCACCTGCCAAGCTCCTCAGGGAGTTTAGGAGTGCACTCATCTGTCTTGTAAGTGGCACGCATTTGACAATAAACGCATATCTTTACAACTGCACTAAGCTCTAAGTTAACGACCTGATGGCTTAAGTCTATGCAGTAGCACTGCAGGCGGATACGGACACGACATCCTGGCGCTAAGAACCAACTTTACCAGGTACTTTAGGGTTAGACACCGATGATTTATAACAGAACTGTGAAAAATGATGAGCCATATCTCGAGAGCATTTGAGACTGCGTAGTCGACCAGCTGATGTGATGTTTACTGGGAAAGTCGTGAAACGAAGTGACGGGGCTTCCAACCTTCTACCACAATACTGAATCAGTCTTCAGATTACGGTAGTACAAACTGTTTGTATGCTCAGAGGGAAAATACACTCTTATCATGTTGTTTAGTGACAGTGTTTCGTGGTACACGCCAGGGAGCATGCGCAATCGGACCCCTGACAGTTGTCTGTGTGCGTTATGTATCGATTGAGCGCCGCTGTGTACGTCAGTTTCGGAAACAGATAGAAGGGAAAAGCACCCCATACCCAGCAGAGTTAGCTTTGATATGCGTAAATCTATTTTAAGATCCCATGAATGAAACTGTCGTGATATTGGCTATCCATGAATAAAGTTCATAAATGTTTCATTGGAAATTGTAATCCCGAAACGATTCATTGTTAAACCATTGAAGTTGTATGAAGAGCTTTTGGTAACGCACCGCTGTGGTTATGATACAATTTGCTAATGAAAATGCACGACCCATTAGCTGTAATATAGAAATTAGATTCTACGAGTTATGGAGCCGGAGGCCTTTTACGGACATTGGGTGGTAATTCATTTCCAGAAATTGACAATAATTTACACTTTTATCGTCTCAGTCGTTATGCTATTAAAATAATACCCATTATATCGACCAGTGCGAGTTGCAATACAATTGTGACAGTATCAAAATCACGGCAACTGCCGATAGATTCTGTAAAAATCTCACCGTGAAATCATAAGTGAAGTGAGCACTTAATAGTGTTAATCCCTAGCGAATGACAGCTCTCACTCCACGCTCACTTCACCCAAGCTTTCACGGTGAGATGGTTACAGAATCGCACGGCTGGTAGTATTTTTAACAACAAACAAGATCAGTGAGTTCTGTGATACTTTCACAATTCTTATTACCGAAAACGCTGTTTTCAACTTAACAACATTTTTGAAAAGCTTTTCGGAAGATATCAGGACTTTGTGAAATATACCCTACTGTTGGTAATATATAGTAGGGACTTCCTCGGTGTTGATTGGTAGCTTACTGATGTGTTTTAGAAGCACGGTCATGGCTGCGCAAAGTCTGTTCTGTTGCCGCCTCAATCGGTCCCGGATACGAACTTTCTTCGCAAGTCGCTCGCCCGCTATTTGAAGTCTCTCTTCCCATTCGATTTTTTGTTCCCAAAGTTCGGTAATATCTATGAAATAAATAAACATTCAATATAGTCTATGAATAATGAATGATTACGACTATATCCCATGTTAAGTATGTAATTGGTATTATAAAATGTCCTGATAGTAATCGCCGTTGACGATCTAATAGGCATGGTCTATTGTTTCGGTCTAGAATTAGCTTTCACATTATGTTTAACGGAATAATTAATGTTTGAGTTAAATTAACGATCTTATCGTTTTTATTCCACAATATTGCCTTCCAGTGTATTGTCGTGTTTCATTGTTGGATGATTCTATGGATGTAATTTCGGTACATTTCGTCGTTTTAGTTCGTCTATGATTTTTATATATCTGTGATTTATCAAAAAGGCGTCAGGTCCACTAGACTAGTATATTAAATACCTTTAGAATATCAGATAAAGATTAAAGAAAAGCTTGTAACAAAACATATTACACGACCGACGTTCATTAAAGTGGACCTGCAAAATGATCCAACTATTTCCATTGAGAGAGTCACTTATAATGATAATAAATTATAAATAAGATGATGTTACGTTGATGATGTATAAATTGAAAGTTCAGCGATTCTTTCACATAATCGCTGAAGTTTCAATTCAGGTTTCGTACCTAAAGATTCCAAAAAGCTTCGTTCAATGGCTTCTGTTTTCTCCCCGCAGTTAGATTGACACGAAGTAAACGATGCTGACGTTGACCTATATAGACATGCAAATCATAAATGATTACCGCCGATTTATCTTCGCGGCTACTACAAGAATATTTAGCTTTTTCTTTGATACTACCTAAAGCACTTTAGCTAGTTAATTTACTAAGGGTTAATACGTTTTTGCACTAAGTGTGTTTACATATACAAGCTACCATTTTTGAATAATGATGGATATTTTGGCGGCAAATATCGTGTTGTGTTAGTTTACTGGAAAAGTATTAGGTTGTCTCATAAGTTCTTGCCATATTTTATTTTTGTCGAATTTTCTCGTATTTAAACTAAAGTGAATTCAAGAAAGTTCTAGATCTTTCTAGTAAGGATGAGTATCTTTTATGGTGAGGGTATAAATAGGCGCGGACGCAACGCAATAATTAGTCTTTAGTGAAAATGGATCAGCGTCAACTGCGAGCTATTATGCTATGTGAGCATCGATTTAAAGTCTCTTCAACAGAAACGGCTAAAAAGATTAGGTAACACTGCATTTGGACCGTGTACTACTAGCGATCGGACTGTTCGTTTCTGGTACAAGCGTTTTGACACCGGTGATATAAGCTGCGAAGATCAACCTCGCCCAGGCCGACCCACCAGCTTCGATGAAGATGCTTTGCGTCACGAACTTGAGCTACATCCAGACTATAGTACGCGCGATTTAGAGACGGCGCTTGGACAATCCCACACGACTATTTTTTCGAGTCCCAGCCTGCCTCATTTTGGGAGAAGGGTATTCAAATTTTGCCCAGTAGATGGCTGACTGTTGTTGATAACGAGGGAGACTATATAATTGATTAAATGTATTTTTTATTAATAAAAAATATTAATAGTAATTTGTCTTTTAACTGGCAATAATTTATGAGACAACCTAATATATAGGTACATTTATTGTTTTAGACTTAGTGCATGCGAACGGTGCATTAATGAAATAATAAGCGACCCTTTTTGAGAGCTTGGATAGCCACATATAAGTAAGCCCGTATGTGTAAGTCTTACTTACACATGACTACAGTCGATCCCACTGTGGCCTCCCCAGTCACGTTGGTCTGAATACAATTCGTCGAGTAGATCTTCTACCAAATCTTTAACATCTCGTTTCTGCGTTTGGAAATATAACATCAAATAAGACTTTTAAAGTAATATAAAATATATGCATAAATGTTGTAACATAAGTTTAATTATATCTAAGACATTTTACACGGGAAAGTATTTATTAAGTAGTGACATACATTATTTTTATTGTTTTGAATAGTTGTTCCATTATATAGCCCCACCTTCAAAGAGTTTTGATATACAAACTCTAAAAAAGACAGGTAAAGATGAGTAAACTAAGTATTGGTATATTAAATACATAGTGCAGCAACAAACATCAATATTTGTAAATCAATGACTAACATTATCTAGATTTATTAGTTTAGTATCGGTTATACTGGTGATTTAGCTCTATGACTACTGGATACAGTGAATGGATGGCGAACAAATGTGATACGCGGTGATAGAAAAAATAAGAAGATTTCACCAAAAATTATAGGTGAATAAAGATTTTACAATATTTGCGCTATCTTGGAAGGGCCTGCGGTGTATTATTTTTCCATTACCTTTCAACACGGCCTTTCAATAGCAATTGCTTACCTGTGAAGTGTTCTTTATGAATGGCGCGGGCGGTATTGGAGATTGCTTTTTCTTGTTGAGCTTCGGTATCCTAATTTTCTTGTTTTTTTTCTCTGACCTCGGTTTTTCATTTACCAGATCAGTGAAATCTAACTCGAACCTCACGACTTTCAGATTAATTGGTTGCTGCACACTTATCGTTTGCATTTTGTGTTTGATTGATGATGACTGGGATAATGATTTGTTTATAATAATTACCGGCTTTTTGATAGCTGTTTGACTTTTTTAAATGACAGTAATACTTTTTAATGTAAACAAATCGTTGGATCTTTAAATATATTTTTGTCTCTGAAACTTTGCAAACAGGACTAACAACACTTTTTGGTGACACTCAAGTAGTTTGGTATACTGAACTGTACGGTAATTAAAGTTTAAACTGTGAGCAGCTATAAGCAGTCGAGCAGTGAGTGACACAGCAGGGTGGGAGGAGGCGCGATAGTCACCCACTCGTTTGTGTCGGCTGGCTCCTGATAGTGTTGATAACGACAAATATATTCATTCCAATGCAAGCCCAATGAGCTTAAGGTCAGCGGGCACTGGTGTTTATAATTAAAATGAGGGTTTTCCATGGGCTGAAATTTATCGTATTTATAGTGGAAAAAATACATAGATGCGCTTCAATATCGATTTGCAATAGTTATACATCAATAGCCGCGTAAATGTGCAAGAGAAGAGGTGTGAGGTTATGTATGCAATTTTATTGATTTTTTTTATAGTGTTTTTACGGATCATGAGGTCTGCAATAAAAATTTTTATATTTTTACATATCTCCACTGTCCCAGTCCTTCGGAAGGCGTACGGGGGGCCGCAACAAACTCGCAAAGGCCATTTAGACAATTTTAAATAAATGCAGCACCAACCGACTATTATCCCTGTATGCTGCCTGCCTGATCAATGTTTTATATATACAGGGATAAAATGGCAGTGGGTGACTGGCAGACTCAATAATGGGCCCCCGAGAACTGTCGCCACTTAGTGACGTAGCGACAAGGGGGGCCACATGTCCTGAGGTGCTTGAGGAGTGGAGAGGAGTACGAAAGCTATCAGAACAATCCCGGAGCCCGGTACATGGTCAGGATTCCAACTGATCATTTACTGAAATACTTCCTTCCTCCAAGCACATGTGCTCTTGTCAATCTCCATTCAAACTGGCCAATAAAGGCAAGAAAAAGGTGAGAGCTCTGTCCCTCGTCAGTGCTCACTCCAGACGGCCAATTAAGACAAGCCAGGGGTGAGGAACAAGACTACTCCTGGCAGATAGGGTCCGTGGGGTCGGTGTTGCTCAACAGCTCGCCACATGTTTTCCCGCAGGTTTCTGTATCCCTCTTGGTCTGGCTCCTCACACTAAGACCAGTTCCGGCAAAGTATACTCTACCGGTACAGACCTAGGGTTCGGAGGGCACAAGCCCCACCACGACGTCAACGTAAAGATACGGCGGAATATTATTTATAGGATCAGGTTGTTTGAGGATATTGAGTTATGTTTACGATAGACCAAGCATGGAGACATTACCTATAGGTAGGTTTTTATTGCTTATGAACTTTTGTCATAGAGCGTTATGTACAGACGCCAGCACATCAAGCTACCCGAAACTGTCAAATTTTCCCAATCCACTTTGAACCTAATGCTTTAGCGATAAAGTTGAAAATCTATTAAAGAAATTTGACAGATTGTAGTAGCTTGATGTGCTGGCGTCTGTACCTAGATCTATTTTTGTGTTATGATACTTACCTCATTTTTTGCACATTCTCATCCTATTTTTGAATATTTAGGAACAGGTGTTCTGCTGTCCATCATTCTGGTACAACCAAGGCTGTTCAGTATATCTGAAGCGTGATATCTGAATAGATATGTCCATTACAAACGAAACAGAAAATGTATAAGATTGTATTTTTCTGCTCCTATTTAGTAGTAGTAGCTCGTTCGACGTGTATACGTTCAGCTTTATATTTTAAGTATGGAGTTCCGATAAAGCTAGCTTGTTTTGTGAAGCCCAACTTAATTATTTCACACTAATCCTTGAATTTCAATATCTAATGTCACTTCTATTGTCCATTGCCCTTTTACAATACTAAAATATTATTTACGAAATATGACCCCAAAGACAAAAACGTCATTATTATTTTTTATGTAGGTACGAACGAGGAAATAATATCAAGCCATACATTCTAGTATAAGCTGACTTCTCACTGTACGAAAAGCCAAAACTGGAAATCTATAGCTTGATATGTCGCCGTGTGTATGTACTTTTTTCTCAACATTTGACAAGTAACCATAGAAAATAACAACCAAAACAAAATATCGTATCTAAGGAAAACAAATCTGTCAAGTTGTCACGACAACCAACAGCAACGCCTTTGTTTGCGAATCAATTGTCCTACTGCTGCGATATTTTATTAAATAGTGTTCTGTTAGACTTCATTACAATTTGGAATCGTGTATCATTTGATATTTTGAAGAAACAATGAGTGAGATACAATCTCAGGTACAAGCTCAGGATCAACGTCCACCATCAGCGAATGCTGAGCCCGGTTTATGCTCAGCAACGTGTACCGACAAACATAGTGGCAGAGCAGAACTTGCAAAGCCCGAACTGAAGACATCAGATCTGTTTGCTACCTGCAACCTCCCGAAGAGATTCGAGCATCCCCGTGAGTTGAGAGTATTTTAGTTTAAACAAATGGATCGGAAGTTTCAGCACATTGCAACGTCTAAGTCGAGAGGTATAATTACCGTCGTGACCTTTTAAGAGCAATGAGCCAGGTATAAAGTAAAAATAAACTCTTGCTAGTTCTTTCTCCAGTCTGGGAAGTACAAACGTTACAGGAACTAATGGACGCCATTGCTATGATCGTAATTATTAAGTTCTGGGTTGACTTTATTAAGTTGCGAACGATAGGTAGGTAATTTTATGTTACCGCAATAGTTTAATATCAGTAATTTTATATAAAAATACACCTTTGATTTGTAGTCGTATTTTAATTCTAAGTTAATTATCTGCATCTCTTTAGGTAGGTACCTAATAATCGCTGTATCCATATTATGCATATAATAAAATAGTAACGAAGTCAGAACTGCAAATTGAAATTTTTTGAAAAAAAAGTAATTGCTACGAGGTGTCGGAACGAGTCTGGTACCTCAAATATAGTTTTGAAAATGTTTGTTCGTTTGTCTGTTTGTCTGGATGTATGTTCCGCGCAAAAACGGCTGAATGGATTTGGATGCACAGATAGTTTATAAGCCTGGTTAAAACATATAGTAAGTAGGTACTTTTAATCCCGGTAGTTCGTTTCCGTGGGATATTTTCCGACTACCACGCGGGCAGTCGCGGTCAAAAGCTAGTTATTAATACAGCAAAAGCGTCTTAGAACTTTCCCAAAATAGGTATGACCTATCGAAAATAATTTTGACAGCCACCCTCTCCTTTGAATTTAATTTTAATTAATTCATCAAAAAGTTCCTTTCAAAAATCAAATTTCATTCAGCACTCGATCCTAGTTGGCCAAGTAATTTCAACATCTACTGATAGGTACCTATAAATAAAAATAATAAGCCAGGGAACTTTCCAGCAAAGTTTTATTGAAATGGGTACAACGAAAAAAATATGTTTTTATGAGTTTATTTTTGGTCTTCTCTGTACAGAACTGTATATTTGATAAATAAAATATTTTTAATTAACAGCAGGTAAGTAACCTGAAACAGTATGCTGCCTACTGCTATAATATGATGGAACAACCTCAGTCTACTACTAAATCTTTCGCATTCGATGCTCTCATACACACACACTATTAAAAATTTATGTTTCTTTCTTCAGCCATCACCATTGCCTACTCGTATTGCCATTTACCATCAAGTGCCTATTAAACTGACTTCTGTCATCAGTTTTCTGTCAGTGTTAAGTTATAACCGTTCACCAAAATCTATTGCGTGCTGACCCCAGTCAAGCAAGTTGTCGATGCCGTGATACATGTATGATCTAAGAAAACTTCACCTTTATGAAAGACCCAGTCTTAGGCTGCGATTCCACCAGAAATGAGCGAGGGATGTGCCTAAAACTTATCAATAACAACACTAGATTAGCTCAAGCAATGAAAATGAAGCGATGTTATTCGTTATTTCACACACATCCCTCGCTACGCATCCTCGCTCATTTCTGGTGGAAACTCAGCCTTATGCCAGCCTGCCCACAATTTCTGCGTCGTATAAAGTAACTCTCTCATTATCGTTATCATTCTTCTGCCCTTATTGCAATTAATTTGGGTTCGGTGCAACATGTCTGTGTCTTCCACACTTCTCTATTAGTCGCTCTCTCTGGGCCTATAAAATCTTCACCCAGTCGGCCTTTGACTAACCTTGAGTTCGCATTTCTGGGACTCGGTCAGGGACAAAGCAAATACTGACAGTTTCAAATTATACCGTAAATGCGTTAAGTGTTTATAGCGGCGAGTGAGGGTCCAAAAACCCAGAATGGTAAGATATAATTGACATGAAATGTCATAATTATTCTGCAGATCATACAAATTAAGAACAATAGATGTATGACTGTTCATATGGATTTTGCACTATCACGGTGATTTTTCCCATCACTACAGTTCCACAATTGTTTTCATAAAGACCATCCCGACAGACAGGCGCCAGCGTTCGATTGATGATGCGATTTGTGGGCACGCTGTCGTACGCAACGTTACGCACTACTTCAGGCTTGTAACGTCTTGTAAGTTTCACTCTGACTTCATGACAATATCTCTAGAAAAAACTGTGTGTGTGTGTTCGATTTTTTTAAACAGCTTTTGTTTCATTATTTACGGTCGGTTTAACATTGTAATACAACAAAAAAACTTAATTGTGTCATTGATCCCGTACTCGTTTAAAAGGCATGCGGGCTTTTACTTGTAATCAATAACGAACAAACGAAAAAGTAGCTTTAGTAAGAGTCCGTATCATTTAGGATTACGGGCGTAACATATTTTATTAAAGTAATACTTTTGACTCTCATTTTAACGAAATGAAAATAAATCTAACCAAATCTCGCTGGGGAAGAATTTCCAAACCTTAGCACGTGCTAACTTACATAAGTGGAAGAGAAACGCTCTTTGAATTCCGTATTTTCATACATGAGAGAACAGTTTCAATAGTTCGTTTTTACTTTCTACTAGTTTCGTTTTGAAATTGCATTTTAACATTTCAGTTGTTCTTTAATCTTTATTATACATCAAGCTACCCGAAACTGTCAGATTTTCCCAATCAACTTTGAACCTTATGCTTCAGTACTAAAGTTGAAAATCTATTAAAGAAATCTGACAGATTGTAGTAGCTTGATGTGCTGGCGTCTGTACCAACAAAAAGCTGCCAAGCTTAAGTGGGGCTTGGCCGGACACGTTTGCCGCATGTCGAACGAGTCATGGGCCGAATCTATCACCGTGTAGTTCCCAGAAAACGTCCAGCGACACGGAGGCAGACCCAAGAGAAGATGGTGGGACTACCTTGATGCCTACAAACAAGGTGGTCCACATTAGCTCAATACAGAGAGGAGTGGAAAGGAGAAAAGGAGGCCTTTGCCCTGCATTAGGGCAACATAGACAATAAAAAATACCTACAAAGGAGATTCTGCCATTCATATGTACCTATGCTTGTAAGTTTTTGTAGAAACATTGTAAATGATGGACGTTTTAGATTGGTTCAACGGCTACGGATGTCAGGAGAGCAACCAACACCCGTTCTACAGAACATCTGCCAGTGAATACGGGTGGTACCCCCCAGGTAAATATAGATTACAATTTAACTACATTTACGAATTACACAATGTAATTTAACTTCTACCTACGTCCGACGAAGAACGATTTGGAGCTCGGACCTATCACACTATAATATTATAAGGGCGAAAGTTTGTGTTTGTGTGTGTGTGTATGTTTGTTACTTCTTCACGGTCAAACGGCCTGACCAATTTTGATGAAATTTGGCACACAGATAGTTTAGAACCAGGATTAACACATAGAATTTTTATCCCGATATTCCTACGGGATCGAGACTTATGCGGATGAAACCGCGGGGCGCAGCTAGTCTATGCATAAAACCCATTACAAGAGGAGACGAGACGCAACGTCTCGTCAAACACAACTAATAAATAGATGATTGTATTGCGTTGATGCTAAATATCGCTAACATATTGTTGGAGAATTTTTGATTTTCGTACTGTTAATAAACATTGATCAGCAGACGTGATGGTCTTGCCTGGCATGCATAGGTTCAAATCCGGGCAAGTACCAAATGTGACTTTCCAATTTATAATTATCTACTTTCTAAGTTTATGTTGGACAACACTCACATCGAAGAAGGAAAACTTCGTGAGGAATCCTGGACTTATAATTAATTATATTATAAGTCTGAAATCGCCAAACTGCCCTGAGCAAGCGTGTTCAATGCTCATTCCTCCTTCTCTGTATGAGATAAGGCCATTGTTCTGCAGAGGGACAATAATAGGCTCATTGATGCAGCTGAGATGACAGATACTTGTCTAAGGGCTGAGTTTTAACTGTCAGATAACTTTTTTCATAAGAATAAATCTGACAGTTTGACATATTTTCAATGCAAATGCTGTCAAACCACAATATTTCGTCTCGGATAAAAGTTATCTAGCTATTGAAAAATTAGCCCTTATTCGTATGAATATTTATGTAAAGTGTATCTAAATCGAGCGGCTAAATTATAACAGCCGCACAGGTCGATCGATCAGGTTAAGCTACGCTTGCCACGGTTGGTCTGTGGATGGGTGACCATCTTTACATACCGAGACCCCGCCGTGCCTCGGAAAGCACGTTAAGCCGTTAGTCCCGGCTGTCATTCGTAGATCTTTGACAGTCGTTACGGGTAGTCAGAAGCCCGAAAGTCTGACAACCAGTCTTACCTACAGTACTGGTATCGTATTACCCAGTAACTGGGTTGTGGAGGTCAGATAGGCAGTCGCTCCATGTAAAATAGTGGTATTCAGCTGCATTCGGTTAGACTGGAAGCCGACCCCAACATAGTTGGGAAAACGGCTAGGCAGATGATGATGATGATGATGTATCTAAATCGAGATAAAAACAAGAATGAGATATTAGTAAACCGGTTGTAGGTACCTTTTTGTAAAGCTAAGCAGAGGAAAGCTAATTAATATTAATGTTTCGTACTGAAAGGTGCGAACGGAACATTATCATCCGCCTGTCCTACTTAGTAGTTGGTCATAGCCTACTAACGTCTATTTGCTGGCTATTTCAGTGACTTCGGCATACATTCTTATTACATTCAAAAGAAACAAAGCTTCTGGATTTTTTTAGCAAAGATTTAAAAAAAGATTAATGAAGAAGATTTAAGATTTTTAAAGGCCTTTTTAAATATTCGTCTAATAAGAAATGTTACTAATTGTCTACTAGCAAGAACGAACTCTAATTAATTTTTTATTGAGAATGTAACATAATTAATTTATAAATCGTTAACCCCGTGGCTGACATACGACAGTTCTGGTAATAAATAACACTCTGTGACACTTGGATGAGGTAGTAATTTTTTCAAATATTTTCTTATTTCTGTTTCCATGTTTTAGGTTATTACACGGTTGCCAGTGAGTTTTACCCAAAGGCTCAAAAGTTTTCCTCTGAATTGGCTCGAGCTGGCATGTATCGGAATTATTCTCTTAACACAGGCTGCGATCATAAGATTTTTTAACGACGGGTAAAATGTATTGAACAGTATTATACCTAAGCTTGTTTTTGTGGTACTTGCACTGTGCATGGCAAGAGCACGTAAACTTAAAAAGTAACGTTTTAAGTTTTAATTTAAAAATAAGAGACACGCCTTACTTAGTCGCTCCAATCATAAAATTTAGCGCCGCGGATCGGGCGCTGCTGCGGCTGCCGCAATGTCTGTTGAAGCTCGAGTGGAATTCTTTTATGTCCCAATGGTGGCAAACAATGCTTGTCCTTGCTCTGCAGGATGTGGGCTGCTTTTAACCACACATTACCGATGTTAAGACGGCGGCTTGACTGATACCAGTATTCACAAACGGTACTATGAGATCCCAAAGTGCGCGCGGCCGCACAGGGTTCCAAAAATCTATTCATAGACCATACTTGAGTGGCGATCGGCACTATGCGTTCCTTAATGTTTATGAATTTGAAGGCATTGTCATAATCATGCCTTACTTCGCATAATATTGCTACTTTACTGAGGGCGCATACCACCAAACTTTTGTACATAGAATAAGTCTTATACTTAGAATAAATTTTGAATTTTTGACAGATTTTTCATACTAGAACTGTCAGACGTCAATTTTATTCCACGGCTAAACGATATCTGACTTTGGTAAAATCTTAGACAAGCATTGTTTGTGAATAAAAGTGTAACTCTGCTCTCTCCACTTATGACTCTCTCCACGTCCAATGGTTCATCCATTACCTACTCACGTGGAGAGAGTCTGGTCTTCTGATTACTAACTTACTTTATTTAACTTACCTACTATGTGTATGTACTATCACTAATTTATAAGAATTTTACTAATAATCTTGATTTGTTAATGTTCCATTTCTTTTTTTTTTTTTTGTGGACATCTGTCACATAGCGCTCACACACAACCCTCACTCCTACACTCCACGTTTTAAATTTTCGTCGATGGTTTTCTCAAGTGTTTGTATCAGTTGCTTAGTTTTGCACATTATAGCATTATCAACCTGTAATGTTTCCACTGCTGGGACTCAGATCTCTTCCCTGTGGAAAGGACTGGACCGTAATCTACCAGGCGGACCCAGTGCGGGTTGCACTTGGTAGATGTCAGCATGTTTCGAAATTTTTGCTTTTTGTCGTGTTCATAATAGGTATTCAATAGATGCCAACATGAGGGTGTTGGCACCTATTCAATACCTAATATGAATACTATACAGGGTGAAATTGAAAACATGCGACAAATCAAAATGGGAGATTGTACTCATCATTGTGAACAACTTTTAGTACGAGATAAAACCTGAAATCGCGAAAAAAAATCAGCTGTTCTCTACATTTTGACGAGTCATGCGAACATAAATTTAGGGAACAGCTGATTTTTTTTTCGCGATTTCAGGTTTTATCTCATACTAAAAGTTGTTCACAATGATGAGTACAATCTCTCATTTCGATTTGTCGCATGTTTTCAATTTCAACCTGTATATTTATCATATTTTGTCTCTGCATCACCCTAAGGTTGACTGGTAGAAAATGCCTCAGGCATTAAGTCCGCCTTTGTACAGTATTTTTTTTTATTTGCGCATAAAGTTTAAAAAAATAAATTGATATGTATTTTTAAGCAGCTTGGAATTCCCTACACAGTGTTTTGTGATATTGCCGTTTTCACTACCCCTTCAACTGTCAAGAAATCTCTTAGAGATCGGTAATAATAGAAAAAGTAATTCTGGCTCATTACTGACCGTTGAGCTACTATAATCTGTTGCATGAAGAAGTATGACGGACGTAATGATATTTATTTAGGTAGCAGGTAGCAGAACGAATATTGAATTAGAATGCTTAGTGGTTAAAAAAGCACTTTGACATCGGTTGGCTATCGCTTATGAACTAAGACACGGCTATTTTTATTTGTCTACGATTTATTTGCACGAGAAACCTACTGCTTAGTCTGACTTTCCACCACATGAAGAAATCGCAAGTAGAAATCCACCAATAGAGTTCTTTCATATTAAAATGAGATTCTATTGATCGGTTTTTTCTCGTTGGTGAGAAGCCAGCCTAAGCAACTCAAAACATAGCGGTTAATAATGTGTTTTTAATAATAATTGCAGGATATTATTCAGTTCCGTCAGTGTTCTTCCCCGCCGGTCAAAGGTTCACGAATGCCCTGTCTGCTGCCGGCATGTACCGGAACTACAGCCTCAACACCGGCATGGATCAAGTAGGGTATCAGTAGCTACAATATGCAGCTGTTAATATGGCATATCGATTTATAGAACGACCTCATCTTTATAGAGCATCGCGTCGTCTCTGTCAATAATACCTACGGCGTAATTGCGTAACAAACACACTTACAATGGCAATACTTAAAACATTTTGACTCTTCAACAACATTCATTGTGTTAGCAGAGTTAATAAAGTTGAGCAGACGCATTTTTAAAACACATGAAGAAGTTGATTTTTTTTTATTTTTTATTGCTGATTGGCCATCAAAATCCTTCGGAATTGTGATTGAAAGTGTGTTACGCAATTCGGGTGCTGTGTAACGGTCTCCTTCTAAAACTCGATGTGCCATAATCAGGCAGTTTAGTTACATGCTTACAATGTTAACTAATTATTAATATGCATGAGATGGTGATCCACAAATTTTCTTGTGATGGACAATTTGTTATGTAATTCTAATGAAAGAGCCATCAATCGCATGGAGAAATTAATCTGTACTGACAACCCTGCGGCAGATCGGTCTGAAGATCGGTCGGATCTGCAGATAGAACTGACCATGCATGGCAGCTTTAAGGGCAAGGTGACACTATATCAGTATCATTTTGTTCAATTATGTTCCCAGCACTGTTTATGTCTAAAGTTTACTTGCGCAAGTGAGTTGACATCGGTCGGTTAAGCCAAGGAAAGAGCTAAAGTTTAGATCGTGATTAGATCTATTTCCTTATCTTCTTGGTGGCATACTCGTATTAATGCTATTCACATAGATTTTATAAGGTATCAAAAATACATCAATTGATAAATATTTAATTGTTGTGTATTTGACGTTAATGTTATGAAACGACACAGCTATTTCTTTTCGTATCGAAAACTCGTTAATTTTGTTCGTATTCAATTGTAACGAGATATTAAAATGAAGGTAAAATAGACTTAAAAACCTTTTCAAATATAAGTCTTCAAACTTAAAAGGTAACCCACACACACCCCCACCTTCTTTGACTGGCCAATTCTTCCCTTGCGATGGTAGGGCTAACGCCCGCCTGGTTTGCGACCACCCTCCCACCGGAGTCCAGCGTCAAGCAGCCTGTTGTGTTTCGTTTATGCGTGGGAGTTCCAGTGCCTTAGGCATCTTCTTGGCACGCTCGTTCCATCATAGACCTCATCCATCGCTTTACATCAGGCGCGATCGAGGTAAAGAGCATTCAGCAAAAAAAAAAATGTCGCAAAGTTAACGATTCGGTAATTTTCATCAAATTTTTCATTTTAAAATTAACCTATTCGTATCGCACTACGCAACATAGTAATGAGTACTAAAATTGATTAAAGTGCAGTACTATAAAAACACTAAATGCTAAGTTTATTAGACCTAAAGATCTCTCAAAACTTATGTACGAACCTGTTTTGACTTTTGACTTAGATTATTTAGTAGATATTTAATAAAATACCATCATCTCCGACCATTCCAGTGCTGCTAAATGCTTGTAATAGTACTATAAAAACACTAAATGCTATGTTTATTAGACCTAAAGATCTCTCAAAACTTATGTAGGAACCTGTTTTGACTTTTGACTTAGATTATGTAGTAGATATTTAATAAAATACAATCATCTCCGACCATTCCAGTGCTGCTAAATGCTTGTAAATGGTATATTACGATACGCGTGACTTAAGTAGTGCGAGGGTGCTAAACACCGCGTGCATTAATAGACTACTTATATTTAGACACGTATCATACGTACTATGTTATAGCTCGTGTGACGTAAACTCACATTTAAGGGTGCGTTTCCACAGAAACGGAGCTGGGCGGAGCGGAGCTGAGACGTGTAGGAATCGTCCAATCACAGACGAGACGAGTGACGCGATGAGGATTTCAACCATTGTGATTAGTCGATTCCTGCACGTCTCTGCTCCGCTTCGCCAGCTCCGCTTCTGTGGAAACGCACCCTAAGTCACCCTTTCTGTGTACTTCTTATGGCTTTAGCTCTTTCTATTAGAAAAGCGTGATTTAAGTGCGGGTTTAGGTCACACAGTGTTATAAAAACCATTTTTTTTGTTTGAAATGTATTTGTCTTCTTCTTTATCTTTGTAACACCTATGTTATGTTTGTATATATCTTTAATGATTTGTAGCTTTCTTAAAAGATAATGTATATTATTTTATGCATTGGCTTTAAAAGTAGTGGCAGTAAAAACGTACAAATAAGTGCCACTAAAACAGCAGAAACCAGTGCCACTAAATGAACAAGAAGTAAACAAAAAGGAGCCCAAACAAGTCTAAAGACGTCTAAGGGTAGTCTGCGTGTCGTAAACACAACTTATTGTTGTCGACGCGGGGTCTACGCAGGCCAAAGTGGGGTCTACGTGGAGTCTACGATGGTCTACGTGAGGTCTACGCGAGGTTCACGCGGCCTACGCGGGGTTCACGCGGCCTACGCGGCAAGTTAGTTTCTTGAGAGTTCATTTGATTTTCAAGTAATGTTTTTATTTAAAGTGAAATTTACATAGTAAATTAACTCCAAACCGTAACTTCATAAAATTGAGTGTAAAAGAAAATTATGCAACAAGCAATGCTATTT